>OU343161.1:31342524-32542524 GCA_910595825.1 Philhelius pedissequus
CCCTCCTCTCCCCTTTTTCATTCTTCCCATCATTTCGCTTGGAGTTAGTTCTCGTTTGTTTTTGACAGTTCTCCTGATGTCCGCGAGGTGGCAAGCAAATTAATAACAAATAACATTACTTAGTACAAATAAATACATTACAATATATATAATTAATAAATTAATATACAAATTCATCATTGGAGACAACACCCAGCCGCATCGCCACACATCGCCAACCGCCACCCATCTCCAATTGCTTGAAATCCATCGTCACTCAGCCAGTTCATCTGCAAATATAAAACTATAATTTCAAAGTGAGTACAATTTCGTTCTCTTTATATTATATATTATATTTTATTATATTAAACATATAACAAAATCGATATGAGTGCTGCTGCGAAAGTAGTAAAAACCATTTCAACCCCAATCTCAAAAGATTTTGAGAATTTTAAGAAAACAGTTTCTCCAAGTCGTAGAACAAAAAACTACATTATTACTCGTTTAGAAACTCTCGAGAACAATTGAAAAGAGCTTGAAGATCGCTATTATGAAGCTGTTAGCGACGACGACTTAAACCCGGAAGCCCTTTAAACGGCCGAAGCCTGTTACAGCGAAGCCAATGAAAACTACACGATTTATCGATCAATATTGTTAGACAAAGTTGATAAGTTTAAGGCAGATTCTGAAAAAAGAAAAAACGCAATCAACTCAAGCAATGAATCTTCCAATCAAAAACAGCATGACGTTCGTCTGCCAAAAATTCATCCACCCACATTTAGTGGTGAATACTAAAATTGGAGATCATTCCATGACCAATATGTTTTTCTGGTGCATAATAATGCCACATTGACCAAAATTGAAAAACTACATTATTTGAAATCAAGGAAGGTGCTAGCGTCTTGCTTGAACATATAAGTGTAGACGATGCGAGCTACGACCAAGCCTGGGAGTAGTTAAAGTCTCGCTACGATTTTAAAAGAATCCTGGTCAATAACGAATTGAAATTATTTTACGAACTGCCGATCGTTCGAGAAGAAACTGCTAAAGGAATTCGTGAATTATTAGACAATGCTACAAAAATCTTGCATGCACTAAAGAATCTCGTGCTGCCTGCACAACACTGAGATGCAATAATATTTTTTTTTCTTTTAAAAAAGCTACCGGTTTCTCCGCAATCCAAATGGGAAACACAGCTTGGAACCAAGAAAGATATCCCTTCGTATAAGGAATTTTCTGATTTTTTAGAAACAAAGTTCCGATCGCTAGAAATGGTGGATCAACAAACTGATAGAGAACCTTCATCTAACAAAAAGCAAAAGAATGTGTTTCATGTCAACACCGATGAAAGAGAGAATTTTTCGTGCAAGGTATGCCACAAAGTTGTGCATTCGTTAAGAACTTACTAAATTTTTGAAGATGGGTGCAGGCACACTACAACGAATTGTCAAACAACAGGGCAATTGTTTCAACTGTTTGGCATACAATCATCAAACAAATAATCGTCCAAGCAGTAAACTATGTCATTTTTGCCAACGAAATCACAATTCGCTTCTTCATCTTGGAAACACCCATAATTTAAATCGCCAATTTTCGCAATACAATCCATCCCAACAAAATCCATTCAATCAAATAATAGCTCATAACAGTCAAATGCCACACAACACAAACCATAATAATTCAATTAACGCATACCATTTCAATCGCACTCAAATACAGTCAAACCCACGCTCAGCAAAATAACGCATAAAACAATCAAATTCAACCAATCTAAATCGCACTCAAACTCATCACGTTACTATAGAAATCAACCCAAACGCTTCAGCCTTTCAACCATATGATACGCAACCTTCAACATCTTTTAATTGCTGTCATCTAAATAAAATTAGAATCACTCAAATTTTACTCGCAACAGCAATTATTAAAGTGAAATCAGCTCATGGAACTTTCTTCAAGTTAAGGGCATTAATTGACCCTGGATCTCAAGCAAGTTTCATAACAAAATCAGCTGCTCAACTATTGGGTTTGAAAAAGCACCCAACTTCCTTCGACATTTCTGTCTTTGGACAAAAAAAGACAGGTTCGAGTCAGAACTATGTTGAACTAAGCTTGCACTCAAACTGTTCCGATTTTGTAACAGTGACAAAAGGCTTCATTTTCAAAACCCTAGCAGGACTTCTACCAAGCCAAGAAATTGTACCAGATAAGCTGAAGCACATTCACGGTTTAAAACTTGCCGATCCTACATTCCATGTACCAGCTCGAATTGATCTTTTATTATGCAGTGATGTATACTGCGAAGTGGTCTTACCAGACCTCATCAGAAGTAATGAACTCGTTGCGCCAATAGCACAAAAAACTGAATTCGGCTGGATAATCCTGGGTAAAGCTCCCGTTGGAAGAACTTGCTCAATACAAGTATACACTCAGTTGACATTCAATGATGTTGACACAGAAATGAGAAAATTCTGGGAAATTGAAGAATCCCCGAACGCTAAAGCCGAAGTTGAAGAAGATGTAGCGTGTGAAAATCATTTTCTACGCAGCATCAAAAGGTTGGCGGGAGGTCGGTTTGAAGTAGCTCTGCCCTTCAAAAAAATCATAGACCATAATTAAGATCAACACAGCATAAGCACTCAATATGTTTTAAAAACAAGAGCAAAAGTCGCTTAACGATCCTGAATTGCATAGAGAATACAACAAATGTATATCAGAGTACCTTGAACTCGGACAAATGGAAGAAATAGACATTCATAATGACACCAGAATAATCTCACCTTATCACTATGTAGTTCCACACCACGCCGTCATCAAGGAGTCAAGTACAACAACCAAACTTAGATTTTTTTTTAACGCCGCGTTCAAAACTTCGGACGGAAGTTCACTCAACGATCACCTGATGACTGGTCCTAAAACACAAACTGACATTATATCGATTATCTTAAAGTGGAGAACTTACAAAATTAACTTCACAGCAGACATCGAAAAGATGTTTAGGCAAATTAAGATTCACCAAGAAGATGCATACTACCAACTTACTTATTGGTGTGAGGATCCATCCATACCCGTTAAATTCTATAAAATTAACGTTTTAATGTTCGGTACTGCCCCAGCACCATATTTGGCAAACCGAACACTCCAGAAGTTGGCATCCGATGAAGAGACCACACATCCATTAGCAGCAAAAATGGTTCGTGAAGAGATGTACATCGACGATCTGGTTTCAGGTGCAGATACGCTAGAAGAAGCCAAAGAAAAGTATAAGCTGATTTCATAATTATTATCGTCTGCTGGCTTTCATATTCGGAAATGGATGAGCAATGAAGAAGAATTTCTCAAATCCATTCCACAAGAAGAGCAAGAAACCAAATTATCACTCACCTTTGGAACTTTCGACGAAGACTCTCGGGATAAGTTGGTATCCTTCTACCGATTCGTTTTCATTTCAAAGAATCCCCGTCGAAGATTCCGTTACAAAGCGCTCAATACTTTCGACCATTGCACGTATTTTTGATCCTCTTGGATGGATTTCGCCCTGTGTTATCAAGACGAAGATCATTATGCAGCAATTATGGCTGATTGATCTTTCTTGGTATGAAACCATTCCAGTCGAACTTCATCAAGAATGGTGCTCTTTTAGAAACGAATTAACTAATCTCGAATCCTTTCGTATTTCACACTGGATAAACACCCAAACAGATGTTACACACGTTGAATTACATGGTTTTAGTGACGCTTCTACCAAGGCATATGGAGCAGTGCTTTACATTCGACTTTTAGATTGTGAAAACCGCATACATACTCATCTGTTGATCTCAAAGACTAAAGTTGCCAAAACAACAAATTGACAATCGCAAATAAGCCCTCTGTCATCACACCGTCAATGCTTTTATTGAAAAATTGGTGTCAACGCATGTTTTAAAAGTTTTCGTCGATTTCGTGATTGTCAATGAAAAATATTGTCCACATCAAAAGACGTTGCACAATTTCGACATTTTTAAGTAAGAGAGGGTCAACACGTTGATTTATTGCGTGTATCTTCGCTTAAAACTCTAAATTCTTAATTGTTGTCTTTTTTTCTAATTTCTTGATGTTTAAATTAAATATTCTTTTTGTAAATTAATTTTTAGCTAAGATTTTTGCTTCAGTGACTTAGGTCTTTTCACTCTTACTGTGTATGGTAGCTAATAGAGATGCCCCGAATATTCGGTCATTATTCGGTAATCGGCCTATTTTTTTTTTAATATTCGGTATTTCAAATTAGATACTGTATTGCGTTTACTGACCACAACTTGTAAGGGTCTGCCAGCCGATCTTGCCGAACAGTTCTTAAAAAAAATCAATTTCGTTTGCAATGGCAGTTTCTTTCAACATCTTCATCATTTTGAATATTGTCTGTATCAATATTATAACTTTTTTTTCTTTTCTTTTTATTATTCTTCTTTTACTTTCAATTTATCTACTTTATTTTTCTGCTAGTTCTCTTCGATAAATAAAAATCGTTCCTGCCCCATATTGGGCGTCATCTTTTATTTACTTTTATTTGTATTCCTCTTCTTCCCTCTTTGTTATATCTATCTTCCTTTTTTTTTGTCCATATTTGTTATTCCAGTTAAGTTGTCCAAAAATATCTTCTAGCACTGCTGGGAATAGTGGTGGGGATAGGGGATCTCCTTGGCGAACTCCTCTTTTGATCTGAAATTCGCTTCCGATCTTATCTGTTTTAACTTTAGCTGTATTGTTGTGTAAATGTTTTGCATCGTTCTTATAAAAGTTTCATGAATGGTTTGATTTCTTAGTGCTGTCCAGATATTATTGTGCTCCACTGTGTCAAAGGCTTTAGTAAAGTCAATAAAAAGAAGGTAAAGTGGTTTTCTATATTCATTGTACTTTTCAATGAGCTGATTGATTGTCTGTAGATGGTCCGATGTTGAGAAACCTTCCTAAATCCAGCTTGCTCCCGAGGTTGGTTGTCATTTAATGATTTTTTCGTTAATTTGTATAATTTCTTTGAAAATAGTTTATATATTGTTGATATCAGGCTTATGGGTCTATAGTTATTGATGTCATCTTTATCTCCTTTTTTATGTATTAGTATTATGGTGCTCTTTTGCCATTGCTCTGTATTTGTATGTTTTTAAGATTGCGTTGAACATTTTTGTTAGTATTGGTGTCATGATTGCTTTTCCATATTTAAGCATTTCCGCTTCAATTCCGTCATTCCCTGCGCTTTTCTCATTCTTCAAATTGTCAATAGATGCTGCTATGTCTGGTTCCATAAAGTTATATAAATCCGTCGATGTTGTTCCATTATGGTAGTTTAAAGTCAAACTCGAGCTGATATAATTGTCTCTTTCGTTGTTTGAATTAAATAAGGACTCAAAGAAACTTGTTGCTACTTCGTTAATGTCTTTTCTTTTTGTGGTTGTTTTTTTTTGTTTTGTTTCATTGAAATAATCCATTCTTTTCTATTATTTAGAAATGTTTTTGTCTCAAGTATTTGTTTAATTCTTGTTTCATTATTGTTTAAGTCGGAACTATTTTGCTCCGACTGTCTGGACAGGGTACATAAACCTTGACCAGAATGAAGATTATACAAAAAGGTTCTTGTACCTTTTGTATACTGCGGAAGAAGGAATAGTTGTGATTATATTAATGCCCCTTACCACTGGTGGGGGGAAGCAATAATAATAAGGAGACCAAACGACACCAAACGACCTTTTGACCATAAAATGATAATAAATTTTATTAGCTTACAATACTATTTATACAATAATTTTGCTTACTTAGCTAAATTTATAAACAACTAAAATATACAAAAAATAATATGATACAAAAATAAAAGGAAATATAATACATTTCTGTCAGGTATGTTCTGAGCATGAATGAAGAAAGAAAAAACTGCTGACTACTGTGAGAAAATTATTATTTGCATTTGAATTGAAGCATACAGAGAAGCTGTTGCATTTGAATTGAAGCATATAGAAAAATGTGAAAATAAAGCATACACAGAAGCTGTTGCTGTTAATTAAACAGAGAAGCTGTTGTAGGGTAATAAATATTGTAAATTGTTGGTATATGATAATCGAATGGATTAATATATACATTCTCCGCCCGTTGAACTATGTTCAAAACTAATTGCCAATTTGATTGATGGGTATGTGTAACGAGTGGTATGACTTGTTTCTCTAACATTTATCACTTTTTCCCGTTGAGACAATGGTTGCTTGCTGTGTTAATTTTGATTGTTTTGAAGGTGCTACTCTTGATTTAGAGCATAGTAATCGCACCGTGATAGTGTTGTCACTGCTAACTGATCGGACGTATACTGCTGCTCCATATGCCTTCTCCGAAGCGTCCGCAAAAATGTGATATTGTGTGTTTTTTGGGTTTCTATGTGCAAATATGTGCCTATCAATTTTGATATTGTTCAGAGATTGTAGGCCTTCACAATACTTAAGCCATGTCGTCTGCATTTCTTGGGGTAATGCTGTATCCCAGTCAAGTTTTAATTCCCACAGTTTCTGGAGAAATATTACGACGACGACCACCGGAGCCATGATGCCCAGTGGATCAAATAAATGTGCTATGTCGGAATATGCAGAACGTTTGGTAACTCGAACTTTATTAACCCAGGATGTCTTGACACAGAGTTGATCAGACTTCGGCATCCACGTAAGTCCTACTGTCTTGATGTGTTCATCAACATTGCTGCTGAAGTCAAGCTCCGTTTCTCTGTCCTCGAGCGGAATACTTTTCAGAAGAGATGCATGATTGGCGCACCACTTCCTTAACTTGAAACCACTTCTTTGTAAAATTGTTTGCAGTTCCGATTGGGTAGTGAGTAACTCGCCAATTTTGTCAGAACCAGTTAAGACATCATCTACGTAAAAGTCTTGTAACAGTGCCATTGATCCCAATGGATATCGTTCCTTATATTCTTGGGCTAATGTCTGAAGGCACTTTGTGGCTAGGTATGATGCAGAGGTGGTGCCGTAGGTAACTGTTGAAAGCTTAAAGCACTTCAAGGCATCATTTGGACTGCTTTTCCACCAAATCAACTGGAACCTTTGATCCTCTTCGTCTATCAGTACCTGCCGATACATCTTTTCGATATCTGCGGTGAACACATATCTTGGCATGCGGAATCGTAGCAGCATTGAAAAGACATCATCTTGAATTGTTGGACCAGTGGAGAGAATATCATTAAGGGATAGATTTGTGGATGTTTTTCCGGAGGCATCAAATACTACTCTTAGCTTAGTAGTTCTCCTGTCTGGCTTTTGAATGCAGTGATGCGGCAAAAAATAATATGGTTTGGCAATTTTTTGAAAGGCCACTTCTTGCATATGCCCCAATTGCTGGTATTCTTCCATAAACTGTCTGTAGAGCTTTTTTAGATCTGGTGAATTCGCAAGCCTCCGCTCAAGTGCAATAAATCTCCGAAACGCAATGTCCTTTGATTCTCCTAAGCACGTCGGTGCCTCTTTGAAGGGCAACCGAACCACAAATCGACCAGTGGAGTCTCTAGTTGTTGTTTGAATGAAGTGAATCTCACATCGTTTTTCGGCTTGAGTGAAATTATTGTCTGTGGTTGAAGTTGTTTCTTCTAATCGCCAAAATGTTTCAATCTGTTGATCAAGAGCCTCATCTGCGGTGCAATTTGCCACCATAGGATAGAGAGTGGGGTTGATACCTTGCCTACTGCTATCCATCCAAACACGGTATTTTGCAGGGTTGGAAGATCATCTCCTAGGCATATTTGTCCAACAACCAAAGTCGAATAAAAGATTTCAGCACCAATTAGCAAATCTATTGGTCCTGGCCGATTGAATTGTGAATCAGCCAAAACAAGATTATTTGGAATATTCCAGGCAGATGTACTGATAGGCCTTGATGGCTGTGGTGAAATTATTTTTGAAAGAATGTGTGCTTCCACTCGGGTAGAGAATCCGTTGATTTTTGAGCTTATTTCAACGCTAATTCTTCGAAGAGATGCCTGCTTGCTTTGGCCGATACCTTCAACACATAACGCCTCATAAGTCTCCTTCAGACCTAATGATTTTGCTAGTTTGTCTGTTATTAGATTGATCTGTGATCCCGAATCCAACAAGGCTCGGCATGCTACTTGCTTTCCGGCTTGGCACTTTAGATGGACAATGGCTGTCCCCAGTATCACGCTTGAAGATTTGTGTGGTTTGCTTTCAACACTGGGATTAGTTCCCGCTGCAGAAGTGCAAAGGCTTGTTGAGTCTCCGGTGGTAATTGTGTTGCCAGGTAATGATGACACTTTCAAATTTTTGGACCAGGCTGACTCATCCAAATGAAGAAGTGTATTGTGTTTCTTTTGGCATTTGGTGCAACATCGGGAAGAGCAAGTGTCTGATGCATGTCCTGATTTTAGGCAATTTGTGCAGTGCCTTGATTTTTGCACCAAGTTTAAGCGCTGTGACGGGCTTAGTTGCAGAAACTTCTCACAGGAGTACAGCTGATGGTTACCCTTGCAGGAGATGCATGCAGATTTTGTTGCCACCAGTGTCGTATACGCCTTGTCGGGTCTTGGCCTCTGTCGTTGATCTTCTGAACCCTTTCCTTGGCTTGACCCTAGTGCTTCTGGGGATTGAAACCGCGTCTCAAGGAATGACATGAACTCCTTCAAAGATGGCAACGCCTTTGGTTGCTTGAGCGACTGCTCCCAAAGTTGGAGCGTATTTCTGTCCATCTTTTTTATTAAAATGACCATCAGCAGAGGCTCCCAATTGTGAGTGTCTACACTTAAACCCTTCAAACTGAGCATGCACTCTTGTGTGGTGTCATGCAATGCTTTTATTGCTTTTGAACCTTCACTGTGAATGGCAGGTTGCATTAGCAATCTCTGTATGTGTGCCGTTGCAAGTAGCCTAGGATTGTCATATCGATCCTTGACTACTTGCCATGCTACACTGTAGTTCTCATCGGACGTGGAGAAGTGCCTTATTAGGTTCTCTGCTTCACCTGCTAGTGTCGTCTTCAGGTAAAATAGCTTCTGGCAGTTTGCAATGTCTTGCTTGTGTACTAGTTCAGTGAATAAATCACTGAACTGCTTCCATTTCGTATAATCCCCATCAAACTTAGGCAAGGTTATTTTTGGTAGTTTAAGGGCTTGATGGTGTGTGCTTGCTGTATGAAGATTGCTAACTGGATTGGATGGTATTGCGTTCTGTGTGGCGAACTTCTCCAATCTCTCGTTCAAAGAAATCTGGAAATTTTGCACCTTATCTTCCAACGTGTAGAATTCCTCTACGTTGTATCCAGCTCGTCGTGGATCTTCCGAGAGCTCGTGAATTAGACGATGGGTTTCCTCGAGCTCCATCCAGTGTTTTTGCAGCGCGTTCAATTTTACGCTACAAAAAATTGAACTCCAAGCGTCTTTCGCAGTTGTTTTGAGACCTTTTAACAATCGCTGTAACGACTTCGTTGTTGTGCCTTGCCTTCTTATGACTCTTGTTAGATCAGATGCGGGGGCTTCTGCGAGCTGCTTTAGTTCTGTTGATGTGTGTGTGTCATCTTTGTTTTTGTGGCCTGGTAATCCATCATCAGCACCAGCTGACTTCATTGAAGGGTCGCTGTCGCCATCTATAGGCACAATTGATTCCAAGATATGCTTAAGATCAATGTACGCCTTTTTGACCTTCTCGTATGTGTTAGCTTGCACATACGGAGTATCTGCCTTCACATGAGCCTTTATCTGGTCATGATTGCCAGCGAACTCTAACCAGAGAGCTTCTAATGTTCTTCATTTCTTGGCCTTGTACTCGGCCGTTTTTCGATCGGGGCCATCTTTGCCAACATTGCTCTTGAGTCTTATCAACTCGTCCGTTATGGCCTGCCTGCCTACGATGGCAAACACCTTCATTTCATCCATGTTGATTATTTGTGTGTTCTACCTTCAAGATGAAACAGGAAGCTTGCTACTGATATCCACGTGCTGGTGGATTTTGAAACGCAGGAACTCAGGAACTCTCGAACCTTGTTAATATTGTTAATATACACCTGTTGGTGGATTCTGGAACCAGGAACTCTCGAATTCAGGATCTATCGAACCTTGTTAATATCCACCTATTGGTGGCTTCTGGAACGCAGGAACTCTGGAACTCAGAAACTCAGGATATTTGAATTGTAGAACAAGTGTTTAAGCCTTTGGAACGCTTAGTATCACTTACAATCAGAAGGCTGTTTGTGCTCTTAATCACGTCGGGGTCACCAATGTTTAAGTCGGAACTATTTTGCTCCGACTGTCTGGACAGGGTACGTACACCTTGACCAGAATGAAGATTATACAAAAAGGTTCTTGTACCTTTTGTATACTGCGGAAGAAGGAATAGTTGTGATTATATTAATGCCCCTTACCACTGGTGGGGGGAAGCAATAATAATAAGGAGACCAAACGACACCAAACGACCTTTTGACCATAAAATGATAATAAATTTTATTAGCTTACAATACTATTTATACAATAATTTTGCTTACTTAGCTAAATTTATAAACAACTAAAATATACAAAAAATAATATAATACAAAAATAAAAGGAAATATAATACATTTCTGTCAGGTATGTTCTGAGCATGAATGAAGAAAGAAAAAACTGCTGACTACTGTGAGAAAATTATTATTTGCATTTGAATTGAAGCATACAGAGAAGCTGTTGCATTTGAATTGAAGCATATAGAAAAATGTGAAAATAAAGCATACAGAGAAGCTGTTGCTGTTAATTATACAGAGAAGCTGTTGTAGGGTAATAAATATTGTAAATTGTTGGTATATGATAATCGGATGGATTAAAATATACAATTATAATTTTGGATGTCATTCTTTGTTTTCATCTTGATTGTTTTTCTTAGATTTAAAAGATCCAGTTTTTCTTCTTCTGTCAGGATTGATTTGGTTCTGAGGGTTTCTCTTAAGTCGATAAGATGTTTTGTTTCAGTTGTTATTTTGTCTATTTTGCAGGATTTTTGTTTTATTATTGTCTCTTTGGCTGTAGTCTTTATGGTTTGTTCAAGAGTGTTATAGATTGATTGGATGTTGTTATTAAAGTCGGCCAGGTCAATATAATCCCTTAGCTCTTGCGAGAGTAATTCGTTGTAGATTGTACATTTTCGTCGCAGATTGTTTTTGGTATAATCAGTTTTCTTTTGTTTCTTAGTAGGGTCTGGTCAATTTTTATTTTTGCCCTTATCATTCTATGATCGCTGTCAAATTTGAAGTTTTTTTATAACTGAATCGTCCATTGTTGTGGTTATTTTATTCGTTAATATTAAGTCATATTCGTTTTTTGTCCTTCCATCCGGTGATAGCCACGTCCATTTGTTTTTTTCCTTTTTTTTTTTTAAATGAGTTTCCGAAGGTCATGTTAATTTCTTGGAGCCATTCTACAAGTAGCTGTCCTCTTTTGTTTCGTTCTCCATAACCAAAATTTCCAAACACTTCCCTCTCAATTTTGTTGTGTTCCCATCTTAGCGTTGAAATAACCTATGATGTACATTATTTCACTTTTTGTCTCTTGATATGCATAGTTTAGTTTGTTGTAAAATGTTTCAATCTCCTCGTCCGTAGCTTTTATTGTTGGTGCGTATATTTGAATAATTGTTAGTTTTGTGTTTTGGATTCTTATTGTAATGGAACAGATCCTCTCGTTGACTGGATACGGATTGATTTTCTATTATTTGTTGACCGGAGTATATCTCCTTGTCTTTCTGTGATGTGGATGGGGGTTGATAGAGAAACTGGAACCGACGCACATGTTTAATTGCAATTCGATGCTCAAGTGGTCACCGTCACATGCACATCGCTTGGTGATAAACAATACTGTTTATGGCTTCCAGATGTGGTCCAGAATTTGATGCACGTATGTATTCTTTGTTGCCGTCGTATGTCAGCATTTCATTTCAAGTGGGGTTAAGTGTTAACTTTCCCCATGTCTTGTCCCAATCTTTCAAGGGTGTACGCGTCTCATTATTTCTGTAACTTGAAATTCAATTAATTCTTCTCTGGATAGTGGTGTGATTCTGAGTATTCTTTTTCTGTAACAATGAACTGAAAATATAATCATTATTGCTATTAAAAGTAATAGTCCTATTATTGAAATAGTTGGACTGTTTGATATCTCAGTTTGAATTTGGTCCATCAAATTAATATTGCCCAGTTGTAGTTCTTTGTTTAGGGTTTCCCAGTATTCATCTATATCGTAATCGTCTGTGTTGAACGTTTTTAAGTTAAGTTAAGTAATTTCTTGGACTGGTTTTCGTATATGATGCCATCTATCGTGGTGGTGCTTTCGAATGTGACAAGATAGGTTCCACTTATGGTTTCGTTGTCCACAGTATGTTTTCCTGATAACAATATGATACCGTCTTTAATTAATTCTAGTTTTACATTTTTTTCTCTTATCATTAAGCAAGTTAGATAAACAAGTATCTGGATTTGGAGAATTTTTAATTTTTTTTTCTCGTCGGCTTTATTGGTCGTAATGGTGATTAAATGAAAGCAATTTTCATTTTATTTTTCCAACGTTTCGACGGTGGTTGCCGTCTTCTTCAGGGGTGTCTTTATTTACAAAATTGAAAAGAGAATTAATGTTGTACATATTGATACAAGTAAACGAACAAAATATGACTTACATAACTTTAAATTTTAAGATTTTTAATATACATAACAATAATCTGTTTGAAACATATAAAAAAAAACAGATTGAAAACAGATTTTGCACACTTCTCGTTTGAAGATTAGTCTTCGTTTAATGATATTTATTGTCAGAAACTAATGAACAGTAAACCGCAGATATATTTTGTGTGTCTTGTTTGCGGTTCATATTACGAGTATTTTTGTTGTTAATTATATGCAATGTCTCTAGTGTGCAACGTTTAGATGTATGTTTTTCTGTTGCAAGGATCTCCACTCCCTCGAAGTTTGGTGTGTGACCGGTATCAACGATGTGAGAAGCCAGTGCCGTCTTCTCAGAACTTTTTAGGCGAATATCTGACTTGTGGTTAACCATTCTTTGCCGAAGGAGTTGTTTGGTGGTGCTGATGTAGCAAAGACTGCAGGATTCATCCGTTTTCCCCTGGCAATTTATTTTATAAACTACGTCTGAAAGGCGATTTTTGTCGGGTTTCGTCTTCAGGTTAGTAAATAGGGATGCAACAGTCTGGTTCGACCTATATGCCAAGTTGACTTCCGGGTTGTTTTTCGTGACCATTTCTTTGAAATTTTCGGAAAGTTTGGGCACATAAGATAATAAACAAGTATCTGTTTCAAATTTACATTTTTCAATATTTGTATAGGAATTTTGGCATTTTGCTATTTCCTTTACAATTCTTAGTTTACCGTCATGTTGGCTAATAGCTCTTGTTTCATATAATTTACATTTAGTTAAAAGCAAGGGATATTCAATTATGATTGCAATAATATCGTTATTTTGTACAATGGTAAATTTTGAGTTGTCTATTAATTAGTTCGGTGATGGTTAATTGTGTTTTTTCTTTCTTTAAAATATCAATAATTTCTCTATGGTTTAAAATGGCTGGATTTAAGATCCCAAGTTTAGACAATGTTAATGTCATTAAAATATTTTGTAACTTTATAATGAGTAGTTTGCTTTTTTCTGAAATTAACTCATCATATACATTGTTTTTTAAGGTATTAATTACATTAAATATCTTGGAATCAATTATGAATTGGTTATTATTATTAACTATCAAGTTATTTATTTTATTTTCGATTATCACTTTGTCGTCATGGTCTGGAGATCCAGCAATCCATTTCCAGATGGTGCCTATAGTTTCTATAGCCCTTTTGGATCTGGTTGACGTTAGTTGGTCAAGCAAATTTTGAATAATGTTGAGGTTGTTGTCATGTGTCGTGTTTTTTCCTTTGGTGGAAATGTGATTTTTATTGATTTGTTGTCGAGTGGAATCGACGAAATGTTGGATGTACGTTAAATTTTGTAATATGTATGACAGTTGATGTATTCTCATAGAGGGATACATCTCCTACCTCTATTAAAACGTAGTTGTCTCTAGTGTAGTCGATTAGGTCTGCATTTGTTGCAGCGAAAAATAGCAATGTGAGGATGATATCCATGATCTGAAATTTAAGATTTTTGGGCTAATTTTCCATTTGATAGTTTGACTTTTGCACCTAAGTCGGCTATTACTTTTACGGGTTTTTATTTGGGTTGCAGTTTTCCCCAATGAGCACCTGTTGTTTTCTTATAGACTGTGGAGTTTGGTTCTATTTCTTTTGCTTTCCTACCTTTGTTATGGGTTTCTAACATTTTATCTTGGGCTAAAGCAAGTTTCAGTGGGACTTCGTCGTGTGAGGTTTTATTATATAAAACTTCAAGAGGTTTCTTCTGAATTGAGGAGTGAATTGTTTTATTGTACTCCTTGGCTGCACGTATGAATATCTCATGGGTATCTAATAATTTATATTCGTCTTTCAGACATCTTGCTATCTCTTGGAGCGTACTGCGTGCTCTTTCTACCTGTCCGTTGCTAATACTATGATTAGTGGGTGTATAATAAATAGTAATGTTACATCTTTCCAATAAGGATTTGAAAAGTGTGGATTTAAAAATAATGGAGAATTTATTATTTGTGTGGTAAATTCAGTTACGTCAGGTGTAATACCACGTTCGCTTAGAAGTTTGCGGAGGTCGTGAATTTCTTCCGCATGCGTGCTACGTTGTTCGATAATAATTTGTTCGTAAAGCTTATTATTTGTGGCGATTGCTTGAGTGATAAGATCACAAACTGTTTTTTGATACATTTTAATATTTTTTTATGTAAATACTTAAATAAAATAATAGTATGTTTTTTTTTTTTTATAATATAATCACTAATTCTTACTATATCTCGTTCTCCTGATGCGGGATACTTGATGATGATGATTTATTTCTGCCTTTCTCCTGGTTCGGGATACTTGTTGAATTGTTTCTCCGTTTATTTGATCTGTTGATCCGGATACTTTATATGGTGCACTTTCACTTGTCTTGCAAGATATTTGGCTTGTTCATGTTTTCTTTGACTTTAATCTAGCGCGAGTTATATTATGTTATTAGTATTGAAAAAAAAACGATCCTCTCTGTTTCCCGGGTCGATTGCGACTGCCGGTCGTTTTATTATTATCAACTAATCATTAAATAAAATGTATAATACAACATAGGTCATGCATCCACTTTCAGATGGCCTTCAGATATGTACATTTTCCCATCGTCACCGGAAAGTGGTGTTGCATTACTTTATGGGTTGCGAAGCAACACAAATGTTCCGTCGTCAAGTTTGCTGACTTGCATTTGTGTAACTTCACCCCCCTTTAATTCAAGATTCTCCTGAATTTTGTTTTCATTGAATTTTGTTTCTATATTTTTTATAATTATTTTAACATTTTTGTTTTTTTTTTGAATTAAGAAGATGAGAACTCCAATTATAATTACGGCTATGATAACAATGAAGATTGTGACGGAACTAATAATATAATTGTTGTTTTTATGGTACTTTAATTAATTTATGTGGTTAAGGTTTTCGATATGATACATTTTTAACATTGTTTCAAAATTTAATTTTTCTTTTACAATTACATTTTGATCTTCTTCGTAGGAAAATTTATGAACAAATTCTATATTAAAATTTGATATTGAAATATTTCTTATGTTTATTGTACAATTATTAATATTTATTTTAAAATTTCCACTTAAAATTAAATTTCGATCGTCACAACCGTTATTTACAATTTCTCCTTTTTTGGGCCAACAGTACCCAATCAACAAACAATACTCCCTTTGCTTTGATTATCAGCTCCAAGGGTAGATAAAATATCCAAATAGCTGATCACGAGGTATGCCTCTGGTAATTAATTCACTCCAAAGTGCGTCGTCTCAAAAAGAGAAGATGATGTTTATCGCAATAATATTACCACTGCTGCCGGTTGCTGCCGGTTAGACAATTGACCAAAAATACTTTTTATTTTATTACTTAATATTGATACAATTAGTACGAGAGATAAAGACTTAATTTTTTAATACAATAGAACGCAATTTACAATATAATTATTTTAACTTTTGAGGTGATGTGTAATGGCGGCAGCAGTCGAAAGTAGAATGCCAGTCTTTTCACCAGCCAGGCAGCTCACAAGGAAAGTGGGAGATTTTTACAGGGCTTTACTCTAGTCAGAACAGTCGCGTTGCATGACTCTCTGGTCATTTCGTTCTCTCCGAACAAATTGTCAAAACTGGAATGCGTTCCGAAATTAAACCATTCATTTTTATTTATGGTGTGTTAGCATGTGGAGGTCCGTCCGCCACATCACTCCCCCGCCAGTTGAATGCAGGAAGCTAAATTCAACGATACCTGCTCGGGCGAAGAATAGAGCGCCCGGTTCGCGTTTTTTGGTCGGGTTCCGCGGACGTATGGTTCTCAGTAAACGAAACTCTTTTGATTATTGTTGAATTCGGCCTGGGCTGCTCAATTATGTCTTCAGTTTCCGTGAAACAAGGTTTTAAGCGGTCGATCCCGATAATTGATTCTTTGCCATTTATAAATAATTTGAATGTTTTTTCGTTACGGTTAAGAACAATGAAAGGTCCTTCGTAAGGTTGTTGAAGAGGTTTGCGTACCGAATCGACTCTGACGAATACGCGAGAGCATTGTTTTAGTTCTTTAAAAATGAAAGGTTTATAGTTGCAATGACGCGAAGGTGCGGAAGGACGAACGGTGTCAAAATGACGATAAAGCTCCTTAACGAATTCAGATTGAGGAAAATCTGATTTGTTGGCTGTTAGGAAATCCGAAGGTAGACGAATATTTTGACCGAACACTAATTCAGCTGATGTAGCTTCGAATTCCTCACGATAAGTTGCTCTGAGCCCCATTAAAACGTGTGGCAGTCTTCTAGACCACTGAATATCATTATGACATTTGAGGGCTGCTTTAAGGGTGCGATGCCAGCGTTCAAGGAATCCATTTGCTTTTGGGTTATATGCAGTGGTGCGATGGTGTTTGATTCCAAGACGTTTACAAAATTCGTTGCATAATGCGGATTCAAATTGAGAACCTTGATCGGTTACGATGATTGACGGTATTCCGAACCGAGAAAACCAATTTGTAAATATGGCGTCCGCAACTGTTTCGGCTGTAATATCAGGAATTGGAATCGCTTCTGGCCAACGTGTATACCTATCAATCATGGTGAGTATATATCGAAAACCTTCTGAAGGTAAAAGAGGACCTACCAGATCGATATGGATCTCATCGAATCGCCTGGAAACCGGAGGAAAATTTCCAATAGGACTTTTGACATGCTTCGAAATTTTTGATTTTTGGCAGGCTAGACAAGCTTTTGCCCAATTGCGACAATCTTTATTGATGCCTGGCCAAATAAATTGTTTTGATATTGCTTTGACTGATGCACGTACACCTTGATGGGCTAGGCCGTGAATGGTTTCAAAAATTGACCTTCGCAAATCTTTTGGTATATAAGGACGAGGGAAACTGGTTGAAGTATCGCATATGATTGATTCCGTTGTACCAGGAATAATGACCTTTTGAAAACATAGAGACGTTTCAGAAGAACGCAAATCGTGCAGCTCTTGGTCGTTGGCTTGTGCCTTGGCGATAGTTTGAAAGTCGATTTGTGTTGGTAGTGTAATTTCCTCAAGTCGCGAAAGTGTATCTGCGACAATATTTTCCGAACCAGGAATGTATTGAATGTCGGTCGAAAATTGTCCAATTAAATCGAGGTAGCGAAGCTGTCGAGGTGAAGCCTTTGAAGGTTTTTGCCGAAAAGCGAAAGTGAGAGGCTTGTGATCTGTGAAAATCGTGAAATTTTGTGCTTCCAGAAATGGGCGAAAGTGCTTAATAGAGAGGTAGATTGCTAACAGCTCTCTATCATACGTGCTGTAGCCGGATTGAGCGCGATTTAGTTTGGCTGAAAAAAATGAAAGCGGTTGCCAAATCTTTTCATTCCATTGTTGCAAGACTCCACCGATCGCAAAATCTGAAGCGTCAACACATAACGAATACTTGGCGTTTGGCCTTGGAAATACCAACAGAGTGGCTCGACAAAGTTCATCTTTGCAGCGTTGAAACGCGGTGGTTGTTTCGGAGGTCCATTCGATAGGAGTTTTGTCGTTCTTTTTCTTTTTTCCTTTGAGAAATTTAGTTAATGAAAATTGTACAGAAGCTGCCCTAGGTATGAAGCGTCTGTAAAAGTTTAACATTCCTAAAAAACGCCTCAACTCAGAAACACTTTCAGGAAGCTTGACATTAGCAATAGCTTCCACTCTGCTAGGGCATGGTTTAACTCCCTCACCCGAAATAAGATGCCCAAGAAATGTAACATTTCTTTTGGCGAAATTACATTTTTCGGTATTTATGACGAGACCGAATCTTTCTAACCGCTCGAATAAAATTTTGAGATGACGCAAATGCTCGGCTAAGTTTTTCGAAGCGACCAAGATGTCGTCAATGTATGAAAAGCAGAATGGAAGGTCTCGAAGAATCGAGTGCATAAAACGCTGAAACGTTTGGGAAGCATTCCTTAGACCAAACGTCATTCTAGTGAACTCAAAAAGTCCGAATGGAGTTGTAATAGCTGTTTTGGGAATGTCAGCCTCATCAATAGGTATTTGGTGGTAGGCGCGTACTAAATCGATTGTTGAAAAAATTGCTTGGCCATGCAGCTGATGCCCGAAGTCTTGAATGTGCGATATCGGATAACTGTCGGGTTGAGTGGCCGCGTTGAGCAACCGATAGTCACCACAGGGTCTCCATTCGCCATTTTTCTTGAGAACCAGGTGCAAAGGTGTAGCCCAAGGACTGCTGCTTGGTCGGCAAATGCCCTGTTGCAGTAGAAAATCAAATTCTTTTTTGGCAGCTTTCAATTTATCTAGAGGGAGACGACGTGGCTTGCTGTTGATTGGTCGTGTAGACCCAGTGAGAATTGCGTGCTTAACGTCATGTTGTACTGGTCGTACAAAGACATTATCCCTAGAAACGATATTGTGCTCTTTAATTAATTGATGAATGTTTTCATCGACTGAGCCTTGAGCTAAAACTGAAAGTGTTTGCGTAGAATCTTGCTTAAGTTTGCCAAATGAGATAGAGTTAGATTGAGGATCAACGAGACGACTATTTTTTAAATCGACAAGAAGTCCGAAGTTTCTAAGAAAGTCGGCGCCTAAAATGGGTTTGCTTACATTGGCGTACACAAAAACCCAAGAAAACTTTCGACGCAGTCCTAAGTCAAGAACAAGTCGTATGCGACCGTAAGTTGCAACTGAAGAGCCATTAGCGGCGAAAAGTTGATTCGATTTAGGACGACTCCTTTTAATTGCCGCAGTCGCGGGTAAAACCGAAATATCCGCCCCCGAATCTATTAAAAAATTGAATTTGTTCGTTGAATCCTGAATGAATAGACGGCAATTTGAAAAGAATGTGCCCGAATCGCAAGCCGCTAACGATTGGGCATTCCGTTTTCCGAAAAGTTTCGATTACGGTTTCTGAAACTGCAATGTGGATCGCATTTAAGCGCTCGATCGCCAAACCGACGATGGTACCAACACCATTGACTAAATCGTTCACGAGAGTTACCTTCTGGACGCGGAGACGCTGACCTATCTCGTCTAGAGCGTTGAGTTACCTGCCGACGTAAAGCTGCCACCTCTAACTGGAGTTCCTCCAAAGGTGAAACGCTGTTTTTTGTAGCCTCCGAAAATTGATTTGTTTCGCGAGAATTACTACCTACTGTGAAAACCTCATTTGAATTCGGAACCAACCTAACAATTCTATCCGCCGTCTGAGCGAGACTATCTAAACCATCATTTTTAAAGAACTAAAACAATGCTCTCGCGTATTCGTCAGAGTCGATTCGGTACGCAAACCTCTTCAACAACCTTACGAAGGACCTTTCATTGTTCTTAACCGTAACGAAAAAACATTCAAATTACTTATAAATGGCAAAGAATCAATTATCGGGATCGACCGCTTAAAACCTTGTTTCACGGAAACTGAAGACATAATTGAGCAGCCCAGGCCGAATTCAACAATAATCAAAAGAGTTTCGTTTACTGAGAACCATACGTCCGCGGAACCCGACCAGAAAACGCGAACCGGGCGCTCTATTCTTCGGCCGAGCAGGTATCGTTGAATTTAGCTTCCTGCATTCAACTGGCGGGGGAGTGATGTGGCGGACGGACCCCCACATGCTAACACACCATAAATAAAAATGAATGGTTTAATAATTTAAATTTTAATAATAATAATAGATTTAATAATAATGAAAACAGGATTAGACAACGTCCGAGAGATGCGCAAAGAATGGCTGAATATAACCAGCAGCAGCACCAGGTTATTCATGGTGAAGGAAACTGGGCAGCTCAGATGGACATGCAGGATAGACAAGATACTGCATATCAAAGGTTTCGGAATCCTAGAAACCAAAGATCCAAACAGCAGCAGCGGCAGGTAAGACCGCCCCCTGCTATAGAAGTAGCAACGAAAGAGACACCTCCAAGAGATGGAGTGCTGTACTCAGGCAATTGTCGCGGCAGTAAGCCCGTCAAGAAAACGTTAGGACAAAACTTCGATTTCGCCGGATTTACCCCCCTTGTTCGTCAGGTGTACGATAGGATGTGTGTTGAAAATCAACGGCTACCAAGGGAGTTACCATTCTGTATCTTCCAGCATGCAATGGTAGAATTCTTGAATGCATACCTTCTCCATCATGCAAAGTTTATACTAAAAGTACCAGAATTACAAGGGTTGATGGATCCCCTTGCGGCAATAAGCGCTGATGGCTACAATATACCAGTGCCTATTTTTGAGTACATCAACGGAATTGGACCGGCTATTACGCCAACAGGAGATAAAGTCTTCTGGAACCTACCGACCATAGCTATTCCTCAAGGAGAGTTTATTTCTAATGAAATACCATGCAGGAGTGGAACTTTTGGACCTCCAACTGAGGAGACTCACAACGTTTATGAGTCATATTTCTCTCCATACATTTCTTCTGAATATATACTGCGAATCGCAGCGGTTGGACACCATGATATAGAAGAGCATTGGCAACCATTCCCTGAAGGATGGATGAAGCCCTGATACCGACAGAAAATCTACTAGGCTTTAGATTAGTCGAGAGGTTACACCTTGATGCCCTTAATAAATGTAGAGAGGCAACTTTTGATGAAGGTGATACAATTACCGGCCGATTATGTCATAGCCCATACGTTATGAACCTGACATCAGGAGTCATTGGAAGGATGACATCGGTAAAAACTACATTAGCAGCCTTTAAGCCAAAGGAAAATGACGCTGCTTTTATTTTTAAAATATCAGACGAAGTCCAGGATATTATTACCCCTTTATGGGATGAGCCAGCGACATTAAAGGCACCGTATGCCTTTTCAACATCCGCGGCTAATAAAGCCTAGTACTTTGCGTACAAACGAGAGCGGTCGCTTGAAGCTCCGGGTTTTAGCTTTTTAATTAAACATGACGATAATGATCCAGTACCTCCATCTAATTGGATAGCGAGTATTAATGACAATTTTGAGTGCAGGAACAGATTCGCACTACAGGGTGGTCTTAGAGACCGGACTAGTATTCGTTCACCGGATCACGTCGGGGTCACCAATTTGGGCCAACAGTACCCAATCAACAAACAATACTCCCTTTGCTTTGATTATCAGCTCCAAGGGTAGATAAAATATCCAAATAGCTGATCACGAGGTATGCCTCTGGTAATTAATTCACTCCAAAGTGCGTCGTCTCAAAAAGAGAAGATGATGTTTATCGCAATAATATTACCACTGCTGCCGGTTGCTGCCGGTTAGACAATTGACCAAAAATACTTTTTATTTTATTACTTAATATTGATACAATTAGTACGAGAGATAAAGACTTAATTTTTTAATACAATAGAACGCAATTTACAATATAATTATTTTAACTTTTGAGGTGATGTGTAATGGCGGCAGCAGTCGAAAGTAGAATGCCAGTCTTTTCACCAGCCAGGCAGCTCACAAGGAAAGTGGGAGATTTTTACAGGGCTTTACTCTAGTCAGAAGAGTCGCGTTGCATGACTCTCTGGTCATTTCGTTCTCTCCGAACAAATTGTCAAAACTGGAATGCGTTCCGAAATTAAACCATTCATTTTTATTTATGGTGTGTTAGCATGTGGAGGTCCGTCCGCCACATCACTCCCCCGCCAGTTGAATGCAGGAAGCTAAATTCAACGATACCTGCTCGGGCGAAGAATAGAGCGCCCGGTTCGCGTTTTTTGGTCGGGTTCCGCGGACGTATGGTTCTCAGTAAACGAAACTCTTGATTATTGTTGAATTCGGCCTGGGCTGCTCAATTATGTCTTCAGTTTCCGTGAAACAAGGTTTTAAGCGGTCGATCCCGATAATTGATTCTTTGCCATTTATAAATAATTTGAATGTTTTTTCGTTACGGTTAAGAACAATGAAAGGTCCTTCGTAAGGTTGTTGAAGAGGTTTGCGTACCGAATCGACTCTGACGAATACGCGAGAGCATTGTTTTAGTTCTTTGAAAATGAAAGGTTTATAGTTGCAATGACGCGAAGGTGCGGATGGACGAACGGTGTCGAAATGACGATAAAGCTCCTTGACGAATTCAGATTGAGGAAGATCTGATTTTTTGGCTGTTAGGAAATCCGAAGGTAGACGAATATTTTGACCGAACACTAATTCAGCTGATGTAGCTTCGAATTCCTCACGATAAGTTGCTCTGAGTCCCATTAAAACGTGTGGCAGTCTTCTAGACCACTGAATATCATTATGACATTTGAGGGCTGCTTTAAGGGTGCGATGCCAGCGTTCAAGGAATCCATTTGCTTTTGGGTTATATGCAGTGGTGCGATGGTGTTTGATTCCAAGACGTTTACAAAATTCGTTGCATAATGCGGATTCAAATTGAGAACCTTGATCGGTTACGATGATTGACGGTATTCCGAACCGAGAAAACCAATTTGTAAATATGGCGTCCGCAACTGTTTCGGCTGTAATATCAGGAATTGGAATCGCTTCTGGCCAACGTGTATACCTATCAATCATGGTGAGTATATATCGAAAACCTTCTGAAGGTAAAAGAGGACCTACCAGATCGATGTGGATTTCATCGAATCGCCTGGAAACCGGAGAAAAAATTCCAATAGGGCTTTTGACATGCTTCGTAATTTTTGATTTTTGGCAGGCTAGACAAGCTTTTGCCCAATTGCGACAATCTTTGTTGATGCCTGGCCAAATAAATTGTTTTGATATTGCTTTGACTGATGCACGTACACCTTGATGGGCTAGGCCGTGAATGGTTTCAAAAATTGACTTTCGCAAATCTTTTGGTATATATGGACGAGGGAAACTGGTTGAAGTATCGCATATGATTGATTCCGTTGTGCCAGGAATAATGACCTTTTCAAAACGTAGAGACGTTTCAGAAGAACGCAAATCGTGCAGCTCTTGGTCGTTGGCTTGTGCCTTGGCGATAGTTTGAAAGTCGATTTGTGTTGGTAGTGTAATTTCTTCAAGTCGCGAAAGTGTATCTGCGACAATATTTTCCGAACCAGGAATGTATTGAATGTCGGTCGAAAATTGTCCAATTAAATCGAGGTAGCGAAGCTGTCGAGGTGAAGCCTTTGAAGGTTTTTGCCGAAAAGCGAAAGTGAGAGGCTTGTGATCTGTGAAAATCGTGAAATTTTGTGCTTCCAGAAATGGGCGAAAGTGCTTAATAGAGAGGTAGATTGCTAACAGCTCTCTATCATACGTGCTGTAGCCGGATTGAGCGCGATTTAGTTTGGCTGAAAAAAATGAAAGCGGTTGCCAAATCTTTTCATTCCATTGTTGCAAGACTCCACCGATCGCAAAATCTGAAGCGTCAACACATAACGAATACTTGGCGTTTGGCCTTGGAAATACCAACAGAGTGGCTCGACAAAGTTCATCTTTGCAGCGTTGAAACGCGGTGGTTGTTTCGGAGGTCCATTCGATAGGAGTTTTGTCGTTCTTTTTCTTTTTTCCTTTGAGAAATTTAGTTAATGAAAATTGTACAGAAGCTGCCCTAGGTATGAAGCGTCTGTAAAAGTTTAACATTCCTAAAAAACGCCTCAACTCAGAAACACTTTTAGGAAGCTTGACATTAGCAATAGCTTCCACTCTGCTAGGGCATGGTTTAACTCCCTCACCCGAAATAAGATGCCCAAGAAATGTAACATTTCTTTTGGCGAAATTACATTTTTCGGTATTTATGACGAGACCGAATCTTTCTAACCGCTCGAATAAAATTTTGAGATGACGCAAATGCTCGGCTAAGTTTTTCGAAGCGACCAAGATGTCGTCAATGTATGAAAAGCAGAATGGAAGGCCTCGAAGAATCGAGTGCATAAAACGCTGAAACGTTTGGGAAGCATTCCTTAGACCAAACGTCATTCTAGTGAACTCAAAAAGTCCGAATGGAGTTGTAATAGCTGTTTTGGGAATGTCAGCCTCATCAATAGGTATTTGGTGGTAGGCGCGTACTAAATCGATTGTTGAAAAAATTGTCTGGCCATGCAGCTGATGACCGAAATCTTGAATGTGCGATATCGGATAACTGTCGGGTTGAGTGGCCGCGTTGAGTAACCGATAGTCACCACAGGGTCTCCATTCGCCATTTTTCTTGAGAACTAGGTGCAAAGGTGTAGCCCAAGGACTGCTGCTTGGTCGGCAAATGCCCTGTTGCAGTAGAAAATCAAATTCTTTTTTGGCAGCTTTCAATTTATCTAGAGGGAGACGACGTGGCTTGCTGTTGATTGGTCGTGTAGACCCAGTGAGAATTGCGTGCTTAACGTCATGTTGTACTGGTCGTACAAAGACATTATCCCTAGAAACGATATTGTGCTCTTTAATTAATTGATGAATGTTTTCATCGACTGAGCCTTGAGCTAAAACTGAAAGTGTTTGCGTAGAATCTTGCTTAAGTTTGCCAAATGAGATAGAGTTAGATTGAGGATCAACGAGACGACTATTTTTTAAATCGACAAGAAGTCCGAAGTTTCTAAGAAAGTCGGCGCCTAAAATGGGTTTGCTTACATTGGCGTACACAAAAACCCAAGAAAACTTTCGACGCAGTCCTAAGTCAAGAACGAGTCGTATGCGACCGTAAGATGCAACTGAAGAGCCATTAGCGGCGAAAAGTTGATTCGACTTAGGACGACTCCTTTTAATTGCCACAGTCGCGGGTAAAACCGAAATATCCGCCCCCGAATCGATTAAAAAATTGAATTTGTTCGCTGAATCCTGAATAAATAGACGGCAATTTGAAAAGAATGTGCCCGAATCGCAAGCCGCTAACGATTGGGCATTCCGTTTTCCGAAAAGTTTCGATTACGGTTTCTGAAACTGCAAGGTGGATCGCATTTAAGCGCTCGATCGCCAAACCGACGATGGTACCAACACCATTGATTAAATCGCTCACGAGAGTTACCTTCTGGGCGTGGAGACGCTGACCTATCTCGTCTAGAGCGTTGAGTTACCTGCCGACGTAAAGCTGCCACCTCTAACTGGAGTTCCTCCAAAGGTGAAACGCTGTTTTTTGTAGCCTCCGAAAATTGATTTGTTTCGCGAGAATTACCACCTACTGTGAAAACCTCATTTGAATTCGGAACCAACCTAACAATTCTATCCGCCGTCTGAGCGAGACTATCTAAACCATCAGCTGAACAAGTTAAAATAGCTTGAGCTGTTTGAGGCAATCGTTGCAACCATAAACTTTTTAAAACCGAATCTTGAAAATTATTCCCGGATAGCGCACGCATTTCCCTCAAAAGTTCGCTGGGTTTTTTATCCCCAAGAGCGGTATCGTGCAACAATCTCTGTAGCCGAACATCCTCAGATTCGATGAGGCGATAGAGAATGGTTGACTTTAAGTGCTCGTATAAGCCGCTTCCGGGCGGATTCATGATAATGTCCCTACACATATTAACCGTACGCGTGTCTAAGAGACCGAGTGCCGTAAAATACTTTGAATTATCCGACCTAATTTGGGCTACCGCGAATTGCCCTTCCAGGACCTTGAACCAAACGTCCGGGTTATCCGGCCAAAAAGGCAAATTTTTAAAATTAAGTGCGCTTACTTGAGCATTGGAAGACTCCGTGTTGCTTCCGGCAAGGCTGACGGGGCTTGACGAGCTTCGGTTATCCACAGTGCTCTGCAGAGGATGTGCAACTGGATCGGGTTTGTCGGGCATTCTGATTTGATTTGCTTCCACCAGTACTCAGGACCGTAGATATAACATAGAATAAAAAATAAAAATTAATCAGTAAAAACGAATGAAAAATTGTTAAACAGAATTAACATCATGTTAGCTGAACAAATGAGAAAAGCAAGCGAGAAGCGCTGGAAACAAGAATGAAATGTACTTTACTAAATGTCTAAAGCGAAAAGCACTGGACAAGTTTATTATAATATTAACTACATGAATAATACAAACAGATAATAATAAAAATTTTGTTGCGGAGTTTGCTCATCTATTGCTGATTTTTCTTCAGCACAGGGTTTCGGATTCTCCACGCTGCTGTCAAACGGATCTCGTATCAAATTGTTCTGCAGGCACAAGTTTTTTTTTAATTTTGGTTGTTTAATTTGTTTGCCACTATGCACAAAGAAGAATAACTGGTTCATGCAGCACTGCTGTTGCCGTTAGCACACAAAAAAAAACAAGCGGTGCTGTGTACCGTTGCCTGAAATGATGCCGTTGTCAAACCAAAAACGAACGGTGTATATATGTGCCGGTGCTTTTGGCCTGATTTTTTTTTTTTTTTTTTTTTTTTTTTTTTTTTCTTTAACCCCAAATTTGCCTGGGTTGTCTGGTGGTAGCTCGCCGGTGGTGAGATGGGAAATTGATGCCGCTTTTGGCGACACAGCAACCGAGTACTCGACAAAATTCTGCAGACACTTGGGTCGAACAATCTGCTTGAGCGCTTCTGCACTCGTATCACGTCGGGGTCACCAATTTGGGCCCAACAGTACCCAATCAACAAACAATACTCCCTTTGCTTTGATTATCAGCTCCAATGGTAGATAAAATATCCAAATAGCTGATCACGAGGTATGCCTCTGGTAATTAATTCACTCCAAAGTGCGTCGTCTCAAAAAGAGAAGATGATGTTTATCGCAATAATATTACCACTGCTGCCGGTTAGACAATTGACCAAAAATACTTTTTATTTTATTACTTAATATTGATACAATTAGTACGAGAGATAAAGACTTAATTTTTTAATACAATAGAACGCAATTTACAATATAATTATTTTAACTTTTGAGGTGATGTGTAATGGCGGCAGCAGTCGAAAGTAGAATGCCAGTCTTTTCACCAGCCAGGCAGCTCACAAGGAAAGTGGGAGATTTTTACAGGGCTTTACTCTAGTCAGAAGAGTCGCGTTGCATGACTCTCTGGTCATTTCGTTCTCTCCGAACAAATTGTCAAAACTGGAATGCGTTCCGAAATTAAACCATTCATTTTTATTTATGGTGTGTTAGCATGTGGAGGTCCGTCCGCCACACTTTAAGATTTTTACAAATTACAAAATTTTCTTCGATATTTAAAATTTCAGTTTTGTTGTTTATTTTAAAATTACATAAGCCATCAATCAAACAATTATCCATTTTAATCAAGTCTTTTATATAAATATTATTGGGATTATAATTAAATTTTATTTTAATTAGATCAATAAATTCTGTAGGTAATAAATCAATTTCTTTAAAATCTTTGTTAGGCATTGGTATTATCATTTTTAATTGGGGTTGGATGTAACTTTTCGGAAGTTTAATAGCTAGAATTAATTTTGTGTCATTAAGCTTAAATGCTCCTATTTTGTAATGTTTTAGTTTGAAAAAATCTAAATCAGAAGCCACTATTTCTGCTCCTGTTAATATGCTAGGATGTAAAATACCCTTTTTGGCAGATGCTATATTGTCAAGAATATTATCAATTTTATCTTCTAATATTTTTAATTTTAAAAGTTGGTCTGTTTTCAAAAGTTTCAATGTTAAATTTTGTTGACTATCTACTACGTTATTGTAAATTTCCGAAATATGTTTTCGATCTTCTACAATGACATCATTAAAATTCTTAATATTATTCATAATATTTCTGTTGATATCTATTTGCTTATTTAAATTTTTAATGGCATTTCTGTTATTAATATCAACAACTTTAAAATGATCTAAAATATCTTCCCTACCATTGTCGTCCATGGTTCCGAATAACCATTTCTGACCTGTTCCGATAAAGTTTGCTAACC
Organism: Philhelius pedissequus; assembly: GCA_910595825.1. NCBI lineage: Eukaryota > Metazoa > Arthropoda > Insecta > Diptera > Syrphidae > Philhelius > Philhelius pedissequus. The sequence continues at coordinate 31,370,843 of OU343161.1, forward strand.
CTCTCTTTTGTCGGAAGGTGGAAACTAGGGCCTTAACTTTTGATTTGATGTTGATAATCTCTGTTAATATTGGAATGTTATTTTCCAAGTGCAATTTTTGCAAATTTACTTCGAGTCCTTCAATTACGGTCATTATTTTACCCGAATCTATTATGTGAACAATTGTCTGGGTTTCGTTAATCAGCTCAACTGTTCCTCGATTGATGGCTGTAAATCCTTGGCTAGTTTGTACTTGGGAGATTAGAAGAGCTGGGTCCGCCACCGTTGCTGTCATCATAATTGTCCACAGCATAAGCCAGACTAGAACCTGCAAATTTATTAGGCCTTTTAACTGTTGTTGGATGAACATTTCGTAATTTATTTTTTCTGAAGTAAGGTTCATTTTTGTGACGTAAATGCTTATATTTTCTAATAAATCCTTCACTTCTAGCTTCATGAAAATCTTCCCTATCTAAATTTCTTTTATTTACAATATGTTTCTTACGTTTATCGGCTTTTTCTTTTAAGATTTTAGATTCCGTTTCCACTGCCATATTTGGACTCATTTCAAGAGTGGAGTAGTACCTATTGTTATAAATTTTAACTGCCTTGTGAAGTTTTTGATTAGTGGTTAAATCTTTATTTTTGATAGTTAACAAAATTTCAAGTAGCGTAGAATGAAACCGTTCAATATCAGAGTTTTTGAATTTGAATATCTTGTTCTCGGAAGAATTCTTTTATATTTTCTGAGTTGAATTCATTATCGCAAACAATTTTCTTTGGGTTTCCGAACTTAGAAAATTGTTCTTCAATACATTAAGTTTGCTTACCCAATTTTTACTAATTAAGCTATAGATATAAGCTTTTTTGGTAAGTTTATCCAAGAAAGTAAGATAAAAAAGTTTATTAAAATGGTATATATCCATGTGAAGTATTTCATTAGTTTCTGTAGGTGTTTCAGAAGTCTTGAATTTAGGTTTGATAGGTTTTCTGTCATATTTGCCTTCTTGGCATGTCTGACAATTTCCTATTACCTTTGAAATTTGCTTCACTACACCTGGAAAGTAAACTTTATTTTTCAAAGTTTTGTAGGTTTCAACAATTCGAGAATGACTACTCTCTTTGACATGGTATAAGGAAATTTGTTTAAAAATGTCTGCTTCAGTTCTTACTTCGAGAGCTCTAAGTGTGCATTTAACAAATGTCAAGTTTTTATCATCCTTAAAAAGTTTTATTAAACACTGTTGAATTTTGTTAAACTCATGATACGATAACTCCGTGTAAATTCCTACTTTTCCTTTTATAAGAGTTCGTTTAAAGAGATCTTCCCAATATAACAGATTTTTAGTCATATCTACATGGATGATTCTCCTACCATGACACATTTCGACTTCTGTTGAAACAAAATTAGATACAATTATTTGTGTTTTATATTTATTCACTATTTCTTCCTTTATTGGAAAATGATCCAACTGTTGTTCTGGTGCTGAGTGGACAGTTGCCACATTTGAGTCAGATTCACCATTTATTTGGTCAACATCTTTGATGCGGCTCAAGAAATCTGCAACTTTATTGTCTTTACCCCTTAAGTATTCTATATCATAATTAAATTCGGACAATTTGAGTAACCATCGCTGATTTCTAGCTGAAAACTCTTTACCGTTGTATTTTTTGTTTAGATACTTAATGGGTTGATGGTCTGTGACTATTTTAAACTTATTTCCCCAAAGGTAGGGTCGAAAATATGTCACTGACCAGACAATAGCAAGAAATTCTTTGTCAGTGGGAGAATATTTCTTTTCATGATGATTCATAGATCTCGAAGCATAGCAAACAGGTTGCCCTTCTTGAAGGGTGTAATTCCTATAGGGGGAAGAGAGACCCGGATGTTATTGGCCCTCCGGAGGGTTTAACCCACCCAATGTATCAATAGATACCACCATGGTTACTGTTTCCTCCAATGTATATGCAGTAACCCCAAACCTGATATTATCTCAGCTTACAACTTCACCTGTTTCATCGACACCTACCTCGGTTGCGTGTCACCTTCCGCCTCAAGCCTTAGGTTTAGGACTCCATCTTAATCAATTCTCCACAAAAGTAAAGATATGACAGCGAAATACTTCCCTTCTAAAACAAAACACGTCAATCATTCATAAAGGAAAACCATGGTAGGTTGGATCCATTAAAAGAAAGTGACAACGACAATTAGATTTACCAGGAATTACAATCGTAGTTTTATTGTTGTTAACCAAGATTAGAGTAACACCATTAAGTTTTAAAAATATAAAAAAAAACAGGATTAAAATAAAATATTAAAATAATGAATTAACAAAAAAATTTATAAATGTTAATTATAGGTAGGGGTGGCAACCCTAATCGTTGTACAAATTCACAATTTTAACTTTATTTTGTTTTTTCTTTTTTTCCCTTTTGATTTAATTTTTTTATTTTTTTTTTTTTTTTTTAATTTCATTTGTATAATGTTTTTTTTTTCAGTGTAGAGCCTAGTTCATCAAGGTTATTTGTTGTTGAAAAAAATAAAATCTAATTATATGCCAAAACAAAATCAAAATTTATAAAAAAGTAAGTATAAAATAAAAAAAAGAGACTTACTCCGTCATCCGAATATCGTCACTGCCAAGGAGGTGCACCGCTTTGGAGTACTTATCCAATAGTATGACGTTCTGCAATTAATTAAGTTTATTTTGTTTTGTTTTGATTATAGAGGAATAGACAGGGTTATTATGCATGTACATTTTTTTCTTTTGTTTTTCTTTTTCTTAAAAAAGATTTATTTCCATCACTAACTATATTTCTCTTATTTGTTAAATAAATGATATATTCCTTTTTTTTCTTTTTAAATTAATCTTGGCCACTTTTCATTTATATTGATATTATTTAGTTTTAGTTTGAATTACACTTATAGAATTAAGACACTAACGACACACTAGACACAAGAGGAAGGAGGGGGTGGGGGCAGTCACTAAATTGAAGTAGGTAGGTATTGATAGGTAGTTATATGGAAAGAACACTTTGGACACACTTTTTTTCACAAGGTAAGTAATTAGTTTGTAGGGTGCTGCTCCGTTGATGTCTGGTTATTTCTCCGGTAATTTATTTTTCTTCGAATTCTCCAGGTCAGGTAAGTAGATACTCCAGGTAGGTAAGAATTCCAGGTAAGTAGGTAGTTATATCCTTAGGGTAACGAACATTTGTATGCAATGATTTTTATGTTTTTTTTTTTTTTGATTAATTTTTTTTTCTGGTTTTCAGGGTGAGTAATTCATTTTTTTATTTTCCAATGTAGGTAAGAAAATTTATGTTTATTTTGTTGGTAGGGATAACTTTTTTATTGTGAGCAGAGGGGTTATATTATAAAGGGTTTATTTTTTATAGTGTATGTTCGGATTCGTGCCGTGCACTAATAGTTTTCCTGTACTTTTTTTTTATGAGGAAGATATATAGCACACTGTGTATAGGGCACACGGTATATATGGCACACTGTTTTTTTTTGTATTTAATTGAGGCATTTTCTATAGCGCGCGTATAAAAATATAATAAAAATATTTGTTGTAACTATTATTAAATATTTGTTGTAACTAAGTTCTTTTTTTTTTTTAATGTTTTTTTATTCTTTTATGTTTGTTCTTATTTTCCGCGTTACTTCGACTTGGATTTTCGACATCGACCCGCACTGCTAAAGCTTATCTACCAACTGTCCTTTGCTATGCTAGAGAAAGTTCCTCTTGCCCAAGTTGCCAATTTGCTCCGCCTCTTTTCCAGCAGTTTAAATTTGAAACTACCGGTGTTTTTCCCAAGTTCATTGACATGATCAAGTCAGGCCACTAAGGATTAGCGGTCTTTCTGATAGAATGTTAGATTTTTGTGAAATTTGACGAAATTAAGTAGCTCCATGTGGAGTGTCGGTATTTTGTGGCAAGACAATACCCCGTTCTTTTATTTTTGCTATTAGGAGCTGCTTGCCAGAACTAATTATTTCGATTTTATTACTTTCATAGAGTGCATATTCGTGACACTCTTTCAAAATTAATTCTATTTTATTGCATAAATCTAAAATACTATTTACCTTTAGATTATTTATTTTAATCCAAATGCTGTTAACGTCGATTATTGGGCGGAAGTGTTGAACAAGCTCGTTTCTAGTCTCTTCCCACGATGTCAACGGATTTAAATATAAAAGGCTTTTGGCTTCACCTACAACCTTTATGTTATTGATCGCCTTGAATACCTCTTCTTTTCTGTGTTGTGGGGTGGCTGCCAAATGAGCGTCAACACAGGTGAGGAATTGTGTGAGTTCGTTTCTCGCTCCTCCAAACTCTTTTATATGAGCTATGCTTTTATAAAGCGATATCGCTGGTATAGCTGCTGCTGGTGCTCTCTGTTGAAGCTGCTGCTGCTGTTGTTCAAACTGCTGCTGCTGTTGAAGCTGCTGCTGGTGGGTAAGCTGCTGTTGTTGTTGTTGCACCTTAGTTAAAATATTAAGTGCGTCGACGACACTTTGTAAAACTTGCTCCATTGTTAAATTGGCGAAGTTAATACCACGATTGGTATCGAACTGTTTATCTCGCTTTTTTCTATCAATTTTGATAAAAAGTCCACACAAATCACTAGATTTTTTATAATTGCAACTGATTTTTAGTCTTTTATAGTTTTTGTTTAGTTTATTTGGGTGGAGGTGAGGTTGTGGATGGCAAACAACACTTTTATTTTATTTTTATAACCGGGTGGAGATGGTTTAAAGTCAATACTGTATCAGGGTGGTGGAGGGGTTGTGGATAGTAAACAAACAAATATATGAAAAAAAAAAAATTCTTTAAAACTGATTTTTAGTTTAGTTTTTTTTTTCACTTTTTATATTTTTGTTCCTCCAGTTCGTTCCGCGACTGCGCCAGTTATATTATGTTATTAGCATTGAAAAAAAAACGATTCTCTCTGTTTCCCGGGTCGATTGCGACTGCCGGTCGTTTTATTATTATCAACTAATCATTAAATAAAATGTATAATACAACATAGGTCAATGCATCCACTTTCCGATGGCCTTCAGATATGTACATTTTCCCATCGTCACCGGAAAGTGGTGTTGCATTACTTTATGGGTTGCGAAGCAACACAAATGTTCTGTCGTCAAGTTTGCTGACTTGCATTTGTGTAACTCGCGTGAGGATCCCGGTTGAGCCCACAATTAATTTATTAACGAAACGTTTTTTATTAAAAAAACTTTATGTAATTCAAACACATATAAGATACAATTTTTAAAGATATAATATAAATGACGACTGCTATCCTCGACGACTGGATACGGATTGATTTTCTATTATTTGTTGACCGGAGTATATCTCCTTGTCTTTCTGTGATGTGGATGGGGGTTGATAGAGAAACTGGAACCGACGCACATGTTTAATTGCATTCCGATGCTCAAGTGGTCACCGTCACATGCACATCGCTTGGTGATAAACAATACTGCTTATGGCTTCCAGATGTGGTCCACAATTTGATGCATGTATGTACTCTTTGTTGCCGTCGTATGTCAGCATTTCATTTCAAGTGGAGTGAAGTGTTAACTTATATTATTGCGTCTTTGAAGTGCTTTAGCTTAAACTTATTTCTCATGACAGCGTCTTTTTTTATTTGGGTTGTAAAGCCAACTAACAGTGGTCGTGTCCTTTCTCCTTTTTTTCCAATTCGTCTAACGAAATCAAGTTCATAGTTTGTCTTTATGTTGAGAATGTTGCTAAAAAACTCCAAAATGTAGTTTTGTAAAGATGTGTTGTCTGTTTCTAATTCTTTTATGTTATATATTACTACATTTTTTCATTTTATCGTTTTCTCTATATACTTAATTTTGGTTTCTAGATAATTTTGTTTTTCTTCCAGGTCACGATTTTTGTCTACTATTTTGTCTAATTTGGACAAAAAGTTTCTTGACTTATTTGCTTAGTTAAGTCTTTACGTAGACTTCCCAAGGCGATTATGAAAGCATCTAGCTTTTGGTCGATAGCGCTCTCCATTTTGTATTCTTACGTTTCTTTATGTCACTATCCTTTGACTTGTTTGGTTCAAGAGTAAGGAATCTAAGCATCAATCACTTTGACAGAAGCTGCTATTTGTTTTGTAATTTGTAATTTAAAAATGATAAGTTTGGGATTTTTGATCTAATTAGAATTATTTTTGTAAAATTTAAAAGATTGTGCTGTAAATTTGGTTGTAATTCTGAAAGTTGGATGATTTATTTTTAAATGATTTCTTGTTTTAGTTTATTTATTAATAATAATTGTTTTGTGTAACCTATTGTTGTGATGAGAGGAATCAAGAAACTCACCAAAGAACCGTGTGTCCCAAGCAGTGAGAGTCTCGTCTTGTTCCGGTTTGGGAAATGTTTAGGAATATAGTTTTTTTTAACTATTCCAAGATAATGTCCAAGAACTACCAAATACGAATACTATGTATGGAAGCTACTGTTGTTTGTCGTCTTAAAAAAATTGAAAAAAAAATTGTTACTTTTATTGAAAGCTTAGATGCTGCACTCCGACATAAAAAGTGTCTTGCAAGATTCTTTAAGCATGTATACATATGAATCAGGATACCAAGATATTATTAATGTAAGTGACCAAAGGAAGACTAACTTTAGAAAGCTATATCAAAGTGTTTGAAATTATGTATTAATTGGGAGCAGATGTTGCGAGCGCCTGTTGTTACGCTCCCTGCTTGTCTATACCCTACCCTATAACATAAAAGAACTACTTCTCTTACGTACCTATATAGATATTCTGTAGGATAGTTATACTATTTTGTGAGAATCCCATTACTGAAGAGGGAAGTCTACAACTAAACTTCCCTTAAATTGCTCGATCTATCCTCTCTCGACCCATCTCTACGGTACTTACTGAAACATAGTTAGTCAGTTACGTCTCTGACCATATATATATATAACAACATAACACTGAACCCTAAATCCTTACACTTGTTTATTGTTCTTCAAAAATGTATTCTTAATACTACACAGTAATGGTATTCTTAACTACTATGCTCGTTCAATCGGACAAAAGATTTTATTTCGTTATTTGAAATTTTCCGACCGAACCTAATCATAGTTATTCGATTTCAAAATTTATTTCAAAATACTACTTACTGAAAGTTTCTTCTCTTTGAGTCGGTCCACCTTTACTTTACTTTGATACAAAAGTGACAAAAAAATACAAATATTATTCCGATGATTGGAGTTTCTACTGTAAGTTCGCAAAAGTATCTTAATACCACATTTATTTTATATACGAATATTTTATCAATATCCTTTTTAAATGAATCATATCATTACTGGTTTTCATCAAAACTTTCCCAAAATGAATCTGTATATTGATGTTTTCAAAAATAATTTCCGAAACAATGTTGTTTATGATATCAATCAAAAATGTAATCACGAAAGGTAAAAACTAATATATACGAGTATAATATAACAATATAGTTTATCAGATATTATATCACGTAAAAACTACGAAAATTCTGTTGTGGTGCACTTTCCGGCAGAAGGGAAGACCAATAAAATTGATTATGCAAAACAAACTTGTATGGGTCTTCTTCATCTTCAAGATAGTGCAGATTTACCGATAAAAAGCACACAAGAGTTCACAAACAACAATACGAACAAATCCACTGTGGTTCTAAAATTTCACCCGGGAGACACTGCAAATAAAGTTATTAACGCAAGGCCAAAACTCAAAAACTCTGGTATTACGATTCATCGTGAACAGTCTTTCATTTCACGCCAAAAAAGGAAATCACTCTACGGAATCAAAAACAATCTACTCGCCATAACACCAAGCGCGAAAATTTTGATAAAAGGAGTAAAAATTCACATTAATAACTATGCATTTTCCTACAACTTTGCACGCGGATTGATTGTAAACAATGCGGAGGAATATTCTTTTGTCAAAAGCACATTTGGAGATAGTGGACTACGATTTTTTGACAGCTACAACAACAATAAAGACTCCTATACGATATCAGTGCCACCCAACAGTCAACATCAACAACCAGGATCCAGTCAACATCGTCATCAATTGTAGGATAGTGTTGCCGTCTGCCAAGTAATTTTCAATGTAAAAATTTTAAGTTATAATGTATCTGGTCTTAAAAACAAATTAACAATTCCAGATTTTTTTAAGTTTATATTAGAGTTTGACATTATTATTCTATTAGAAACTTTTCTTGAAGATCGTCAGGAAGCCCAATTTGTTAAGTTTTTCAAAGATTTTCTTATTAAATTTATTCCCGCCACCCGCAATAGTAGTTTTGGTAGAGCGAGTGGAGGTTACTTGATAGCTATACGAAGTAGTTTAAAAAGTTTTATTAGCATAGGCTCTGTAAATAGAAGGACTGTGATAATGTTAAATCATAGGCATGAACAATATTACATTCTTCCAACGTATTTGAATTGTACTAATTGGATTAACGATTTTAATGAGTTGCATTCCTTTCTAAATGAAATTGAGTTTAAGAATATTTTAATATTAGGTGATTTAAATGCACGAATCGGTGAATTTCAAAACCCAGCTTCTTTGATGAACAATACCTCACACGCGTTTGTTAGTTTGAGAAGGTCTCTGGACGTAACTGTTAATAGTTATGGCAGGCGTTTAATGGAACTGGCTGAGGACTTCGGTTTAATGATTTTGAATGGAATTACAAAAAGTGATAGCAGAGGTGAACTAACATTTATTTCTGGTCAGGGTTGTTCTGTAATTGATTACTGCTTAGCTAGATCCGATTGGCTTACTTTTATAGAGGATTTTGAGGTACAACCCGCAATCTATTCAGGTCACCTCCCAATAGTGGTATCCATAAAATTTCAAAACTTCGATTCTATGCTGACCGAATCAGTTAAAAAAAAATATAAATGGGTCAATAGTCAGGTAGCTGTGTACAAGCGTAGACTCGATGCTCAAGTAAATAATCTAGCGAGCCATGTATCATGGTCCTGCGAGCAGTCGGCTGGTGAAATAATAGAAGTCATAAAGCGTTCAGCCATGCCACTCAATGGCAAACAAAATTTTGCTGTTGAGTGGTATGACTGGGAATGCATTAAACTCAGGAAAAAATCTTTTGCAATGCTTAACATTTTTAGGAAAACCAAGTCCAATTTCTTTAAAACGCTCTACCTAGATGCAAACAAAAAGTATAAGAGTCTATGCAAAAATAAACAAAAAACTTTCATGGACGGCATAGCAGTAGGTTTATCAAAATGTAAAGATTCAAAATCGTTTTGGTCTAAGATAAGATATTTAAGTGGGGTTAAGAATTCTCCAGCAACGACAATAAATATAGAGTCACTAGCAAACCATTTCATGGAACTTCTTAACCCTCCAACAAATTCACAAATTTTTCAATATGCTTTACCCTCAATTGCTGTTTCAGACCTAGATGAGCTTATTACAATAAATGAATTGCAAGCAATTCTTAAAAATATGAAAAACAACAAGGCAGCCGGGCTAGATGGAATTCCAGCCGAATTTTATAAAAACTCCTCTCCGGCGTTCCTAAATCTTCTTCTTGATTTTTTTAATAAGCTTCTTGAAAAAGAAGAAATACCTCAGGTATTTTTGATGTCAAAAATCTGTCCAATTTTTAAAAAAGGAGACCCAAGCTCACCTGCAAACTATAGGGGCATTTCGATTCTACCTTGTCTTAGAAAAATATTTATCCAAATTCTTTATGGTAGGCTTATGAGGTGGGTAGAAGAGAACAAATTGCTAAGCTCTTTCCAGGCTGGTTTTCGCTCTGGTCTTTCAACTGTGGATCAGATCTTCGCACTCTTCAATATAGCAAAACGATTCATCGATAACAAACAAAAACTTTATGTCTTTTTTATTGATTTTAGGTCAGCATTTGATAATATCAACCGGAATTCACTACTGTATAAATTATCAACGTTAGGTATATCGACGAAATTTTTAAGACTCTATAAACTTCTCCTCACCAATACTTGCGCCGCTGTGGCAAATGGGAGTGCAATGTCCAGCTTCTTTAGTACCAATAGCGGTGTGCCCCAAGGTTGTCCCTTAAGCCCGATTATGTTCGCCCTTTTCATTGATGATGTCTCGCGTAATTTGCCTGGGGGTGTTCGGTTTGGGAATCTTCTTATTAAGGTTCTACTTTATGCGGACGACCTTGTCGTTTTGTCGGACAACCCTATCACATTACAATTACAAATTAATAGACTCAAAAGCTTTTGTGAGAAATGGGACCTGAATATAAACACCGCGAAGTCGAAAATTATGATCTTTGAAAGTACCCGTCGAAGGAGAAGCCCGCGAGAAGCATGGTTTCTGGAGCGTGAACCTATAGAGGTGGTTAACCAATTTAAATATTTAGGTGTTCTTTTTCGTAGCAATCTAGATTTCCGTCCTCATGTTAAAGATAAATGCTTGTCGGCAAAAACTGCAATAAATCTTATATGGAACAAAATCTTCTGCAACAAATACATAGCCATCTCAGCTAAATTTAGAGTCTTTGAAGCCACTATAAACTCAGGCTTATGCTATGCCAGTCAAGTTTTTGGTTACCAAGATCTCGATGAATTTGAGATCGTGCAACGCTTCTTTTTTAAACGAATTTTTAAACTTCCAAATGCTACACCAAATTATGCCATACATGTGGAATCAGGTATCCCTCCAATCTATCTTAAAAATCTTAAATATAATGCCGACTATATAATAAAGGTAATGCAAAGGTCAAGTGAAAATCTTCATAAGCAAATGATGGATTTTGCATTCCGAAGGAATTTGTCTCCATTCAAAGAATGGCAGGAGATAGCAAATGCACACGGATTTAATCTAAACCTTAGTGCAACTTCCCTTGCTAGTTGGAAAGGTAGGTTTTATGATTGTATTGCAATTGTCGATGATTCATTGTATCTCAAGTTTTTGAATAGGGCTCAAACCTCTCCAAGCAGATTGGTCTATAAGCAACTTAATCACACTCTGGTTGTAAACAATTACTTTAATAGTAAACTCTCTGCAAATCAAATAAGTACTTTGTTTAAGGCAAGGACTGAGATGCTAAATTTGAATTATAAACCTCACAGAAATGATAATCCTAGGTGTAACCTTTGCAATCGAAATGAAATCGAAGATGTCAACCATTTTTTAGCCGTTTGTCCTATTCTGCAAGAGCTTCGAAGACTTTATTTCTCAAAGAGCTTTTTAAATAACGAGGAAGCGAAACAAATTTTAAACGGAGAGTGCGGTTGGAAGGTCCTTATCAGTTTTATTGATCATGCCTTAGATTACCGAAACAGTTCTTTAGAGTAAATTCAAAATTTTAAATTTATATGTATATTTATCTATCCTTGTATTATTTATTTATATTTACTTTAAGCTTATTATAATCTTAAACTTTCTTTTTTATTCATTTTTTATTCTCAATAAATGTCAATTCCAGGCAGACGGCAAATATTTTTTGCCATGCTAATGTTCTTAAAATTATTTTAGAATAGGTATATTTAAAGTTTTGGTTAAATAAAGAATTCATAATAATAATAATAATAATAATAGTTTATCAGAATAAAAAGAAATCACTTATCAGATTTTATCCTTGTTGAAGTCCACTTAACTTGGAGTATCTGTTGTCTCTGCTTTTATATAGGTATATAATGATGTTCAATAATCTTTACCAATCTTGATTTAATTTATCCGTTCTTGAATTAATGACGGTTCTCGAGATACGATTTTATTTTCTTTCCCGATCACAATGAAAATCTTATCTTCAAAAAGGAGCGGAAGAATTTACAAAATTGCCTAATCAAATAAATTCTTTATGTTCAACTCTAACTTTCTGATATTTGTTTAATTTGATATTACTATACATTTTGGTTTAATATTTTCGAATTAAGTTTTAGAATGCCAGTTTGATATCGAAAATATTGAATTAATATTTATTTATTAACACTTCTCAATGTCGCTGTAACATCGCAAATATTGAATTGATATTTTCAAATGAAATTATCCAACATCAATGTAATATCGAAAATATTGAATTGATATTGTTATATCAATATTCCTCAATATTGCTGTAACATTTAAATTATTGAAATTATATTTTCAAATGAAATTTTCGGATATCAATTTAATGTCGAAAATATTGGATGATAATACTAAAAATATTGGTGTAATATTTTTGAATTGAAAATTTAGAATTTTAGTTTGATATCGAAAATGTTGAATTAATATGTTTTTTTTTAATACTTCTGTCATATTGAAAATATTGAATTGATATTTTCAAATGAAATTTTCGAGTATGAATTAAGTGACGAAAATATTGAATTGATATTATTACATCAATATTCCCCAATGTTTCTGTAATATTAAAAATATTGAACTGATATTTTTAAATTTAGTTTTCAGATATCAATTTAATATGGAAAATATTGAAGTTATATTATTAAAAATATTGCTTTAATATTTTTGATTGAAATTTTAGGATACGAGTTTGATATTGAAAATATTGAATTAATATTTTTACATTAATGCTTCTCAATGTCGCTTTTACATTGTAAATATTGAATTGATATTTTCAAATGAAATTTTTCAATATTAATTTAATGTCGAAAATATTGAATTGATATTTCCAAACTAAATTTTTCAATATCAGTTTTAAAGTGGAAAATATTAAGTTATATTATAAAATAATAAAATAATAAATTGATAATATTGTTCCCAATGGTGCTGTTACATTGAAAGTATTAGTTTAATAATTTCAAATGAAAATTTCTAATATCGATAATATGATATTGAATAAAAAATAAAATATTGAATTGATATTAGTAGGCATATATATATTTATCTGCTCTTTCTTCATAAAGCAACTACTCACCATAATTTTATTCTTATCGATTGGACCAAATCAGCAATCCAATCCCAAAGATTTTTACTGCCATTTCCACGAGTGTAATCTAAATGTACGTCAGAAACTACTTGCAGGTAACCAACCGGAAACCAAACAAGAACACACCCAATTATAGAAAAAAAACGGCACTTCACCCACAATAACAAACACTTCTTAATTTTTCTTAGCTTTAATTATTTTATTGTATTTTCGAAAATATGTTAAATAACATTACAAAATATGAATTTCTTTGAATACTGGTTCAATGCTCTTTATTTTTGTAATACATGTAGGTACCCACAGTGCATTCAATATTAATTATTTAATATATAAAATTCCAAGTATTGTCTTATATTACTGTTTATACATATAAAGAGCAAACGATTTTTCTTATATTCTTATATGTCCTGGTCCTCATTATGTTTTGTCTGATAATTAAGAGAAAGGAAATAAGTTAAAGAAGGAAAGTTGAAGAAAGAAAAGATTAGATTTTTGTTCGAAAGGTTATGTCTTTATGGTGTGTGTTTGATTATTAAAAAAGGGAAGTAAAGAAAGCATCTCTTCCTTGCTTTCTGTACTTCCTAATGGAACAATACTGATATCCACTTTCTGTGAAATAGACGTGTGTCGTACGAAAATTAAGTATTCTTAAAAATTAAGCTTACGGAATTAATTAAGAAGTGTAATAAACAGAAACTTATTAGTTTTTTAAATTTTCTAAAAATTCAGTTAAAACAGAAATTTTTAAATCATCCGTAGTCATTATATCGAAAATAAATTTTTGAATACAAGGCCAAACTAACTCCGATTCTCTTGGATACTTCAAATCAAAGATTTGGAACGATTTAAAACAGATATCAAAAGCATTAATAAAGTAAGAAAATTTAAAAAGAGTTTAGCCAATTATGACATAAAATTCTTTTAGTAGTGTTGGCGCTTTGCCTACAACTATAACGTATGGCTGAATTGTACCTTTTAACTGTAATTGTCGATTCATTTTGTCCTCTCTTGTCCTTTGAAGATCATTTATAGTGCATACTATGCAGCTATTTATTGCGTCTCTGATCGTTGTTTTCTTCAATCCAGAAGATCCTTTTATGCTTACTCTGGAAGCACCGTATTTAATAAAATAATAATAACGGCGTCTTTTGAATTTAATAATAAAAAGAAAAAGTATATTAGTACCTTTATTTCTGTGATTTTATAAAATAAATATATTTAAAATTACTTTGGTGTATTGTTTCGAATAATATTTTGTATTGCTTATCCTTGATGTGTTTGCCATAAAATTTGCATAAAATTGTTTTAAATTCTTGAAACTTATAGGTTAAATAAAATTTTTTTATCTGGAAATTCGAGGTCAGTCTGTGAATGAAATAGTATCGAAGTGTTTAAAATTATTACTTAATTAATGTGGTAACATAATTTTAATTTCGAATGCTTATATAGCCTGTATGGTGGCTATTCATTATTTTTATAGACACACACTTTATTTTAACAGTCTTTATTATTAAATATAAAAGAGAACACAATTCTATTAAAAAATACACAACTCTTTTTATTTTAGGATGGGAGCTTTTGTTGCACCAGCACACGAGACGTTTTTTATAAGAGTGACATTCAATTGAAGAAAAACGTCGAATTACTTTATATGGGCCCTCATATGAAGGCGTAAGGCCGGTTTTTACTTTGTCGGTTCTAACGAAAACTTGTTTGCATTCGCTCAAATGCTTTGGTATAAAAATCGCTTGTTCTGTTTGTCTAGTTTCTTTAGGTATGAGGTTTCTCATCACATCACGAAGTTTTTCTATTAAGGCGTCTGGAGAACTTCCTTGTGTTTCATTGCTAATGAAAATTTCTCCGGGGAGTCTGAGATTCTGCCCATAAACCATTTCTGCCGCTGAAGAGTTTAAATCCTCTTTAACTGCAGAGCGGATTCCTAGAAGGATAATTGGGAGTTCTGAGCTCCAGTTGATAGTATTGCATCTAGCCTTAAGTGAGCATTTAAGCTGCCTATGAAAACGTTCGACCATGCCGTTGGCTTGCGGGTGATAAGGTGTAGTATGTATTTTATGTATTCCTAGCAGCCTTGAAAGTTCTCTGAATACCTTGGATTCAAATTGACTTCCTTGGTCCGTGGTAATTTTCAAAGGTACACCGAAACGAGATATAAAATTTTCTACAAATGCTTTTGCGACAGAATTGGCTGTTATCTCAACAAGAGGATAGGCTTCTGGCCAGCGCGTGAATCTATCAACAGCTGTTAGGATGTAAGAAAAACCATTAGATGAAGGAAGAGGTCCTACCAAGTCGAGGTGAATGTGGTCAAATCGTCCTTTTGGGACTTCAAATCTCCCATGTTCTGACTTGGTGTATCTTTGGACTTTAGATTTTTGACACCCTAGACATGATCTTGTCCAGCTGTTGATGTTCTTATTAATGTTTGGCCAAAAGTATCGGTCTGAAATAAGTTTTCTCGTAGCACGTATGCTTGGATGAGATATCCTATGAAGAATATTGAAAACTTTGAAACGCAAGGCAATGGGAATGAAAGGTCTATTTTTGTTAGTTGAAATTTCGCAATAGATTTTGATGTTGGGAAATTCAAACTCTTTCAATGCGAACGAGGATTTCTTTGATTTTTCATTTTTTAAAAGTTCTTTTAGTTCTGGGTCGGTGGACTGTAGCTTGGCAATTGTTTCAAGATCCAATTCTTGGCTTTTTATTGCAGATAATTCATGATAATGAAGGCGAGAAAGAGCATCGGCGACAACATTGTCTTTGCCCTTAATGTGCTGTATGTCCGAAGTGAATTGAGAGATGAAATCTAGGTGACGTGTTTGTCGCGGACTTCTTTCCGTTTTGCGGGTCAACGCGTAGGTGAGTGGCTTATGATCTGTGAAGATTGTGAATTCACGCCCTTCGACAAAAAATCTGAAGTGCTTGATGGCTAAATATATAGCCAGTAGCTCGCGGTCGAAAGCTGAGTATTTGGTTTCAGAATCTTTCAGTGTTTTTGAGAAGAAGGCTAATGGTTGCCAGGATTGAGATATTTTTTTGTTGAAGGACGGCGCCAACAGCTGTGTCTGATGCATCAGTGACGATGCTGAAAATTCCATTTTCTATCGGATGAGCAAGAAGAGTTACCTTCGAAAGAGCTGCTTTCGCATCGTTAAAAACGCTATCAAGATTCTCAGGCCACGAAAAGAGTGTTTTTGATTTCTTTGATTTAGTTAGAACTGCTAAGTGTGAATGAAGTGGAGCGATTATCTGTGCTAACCTAGGAATAAAACGATGATAGTAATTTATCATTCCTATGAAACGTTGAATCTGTTTAATTGACGTAGGTGTTGGAAATTTTAGGATGGCTTCGACCCGATCTTTTGAAGGGGAAATGCCTTTAGCGTTAATCGTGTGACTTAAAAATTCTAGAGACGAGACACCGAAAACGCACTTTGAAAGGTTAATATTAACGCCATACTCTTCCAGTCTTGTGAAAAGAAGTTCGAGATGGTGTTTATGTTGCTCTTCGTTTTGGCTGGCGATGAGAAGGTCGTCAATGTACGCAAACACGAAATCGAGGCCGAAACAAACTTCGTTCATTAAACGTTGAAATGTTTGTGCGGCGTTTCAAAGTCCGAATGGCATTCGGAGCCATTCGAATAAACCAAAAGGCGTGGTTATTGCAGTTTTGTGTATGTCTTCAGGCGCAACTGGGATTAGATGGTAAGCTCTTACTATGTCGAGTTTTGAAAAATATTTGCAACCATGTATGTTCATGGAAAAGTCTTGAATGTGGCGAATTGGGTGACAATCCGGTACTGTGGCAGCATTTAGTCTGCGGTAATCACCACAGGGTCTCCAATCCTGGTTGTTCTTTTTCTTAACCATATGGAGAGGTGAGCACGTGCTCGAAGAAGATGGCTTGCAAATTCCTAATTGCATCATGTGTTGGAACTCGGTTTTTGCTGCTTTGTGCCTAGCGGCATCGAGCCGTCTAGGTCTAGAAACTGGAAGTTGACCTTTTGTGACAATATTATGCACTATTGTGTGCTTGATTGGTGCGAAATTATTCGGTTCCTCTATTAAGGATGGAAACTTTTTCAAAATCGTATTGTAATCCTTGTTGATCTGAAATTGTTTGGGACTCGGAGCGTTTGTTCTTATGGTTGATGCACATGTTTGAAGTTTAGTGAGAGGATCTATCAACTTTTTATTTTTTGTATCTATCAGTAGGTTAAATTTCGCTAAGAAATCGGCACCTAGTATTGGTCTATTTACTGAGGCTAATATGAAGGAGTGTACAAAATTTCGCCTTAGACCAATATCGAGGTTTAATAATTTTGAACCGAACGTTGGAATTGTAGTTCCATTAGCTGCTGATAATAAGTATAAAGGATTTTGGGATATCGATCCTTTTTTGCTACTATGTGGAAGAACAGACAGATCCGCCCCAGTGTCGACAAGAAATGTGAGATTTGAATTTTTATCTTTGATGAATAAGCGGCTATTTAAAGGAGTCTGCAACAGCAGGCACCTTTAGTTTGGGTGATCGGTGTGTTTTTGAGATTTTTGTTTTTCAAAATTGCATGGTTTTTCGCATTTCTTCGCATTTTTGCGATAGCGCCTATGGTACCAGCAGATATCTGAACCAAAATTTGAATTCGAATTAACACGACTGTGCGAACGATTGTCTCTGTTTCTAAAATTTTGGGAAGATTTGCTTCTACTGCGTGAGCGTGAATTGAAAGATAAGGATTCAATCATTGACTCAATTTTATTAAGTCTTTGTTCGAGTTCATTGCAAACGTTCGAATTATTATTATTTTGCTGAACGGAGGAAATACTAGAGATAAATGCACCCTGAGATGCCTCATAGATTTTATCTGCGAGCGAAG
The DNA here is from genome assembly GCA_910595825.1 of Philhelius pedissequus. NCBI lineage: Eukaryota > Metazoa > Arthropoda > Insecta > Diptera > Syrphidae > Philhelius > Philhelius pedissequus. The sequence goes on from OU343161.1 coordinate 31,388,623, forward strand.
CTAGCTCATCTAAGGTTTTTGTACCTACCGAAAGTAGAGCAATGTTAATGGCTTGGGGTAATCGACGCATCCACAAATTTTTTATTATGTCATTGCTAAAAGTAGTGCCAGCTAACATTTTCATCGAACGCAAGACCTCTGACGGTTTTCGATCACCGATATCTGCTTTGTCGATAAGCGTTTCCAACCGTTTAGTCTCAGAAACTGAATGGCGTTCTATTAAAGCCGTTTTTAAAGATAAATATTTTTCCGTGGTTGGTGGGTTTGAAAGGATATCGATCACTGAGTCACAAGTCTCTGGTGGGAGAGAAGCTACTGTTAGACAATATTTTGTCTCGGAACTAGTTATTTTGTGCACTGTAAATTGTGCTTCGGCCTGAATAAACCAGGTGATAGGGTTAGTATTCCAAAATGTTGGAAGCCTAAGTTTAATTGACTCTACGAAAGGAGGACTCGTTTGGGTTTGTGTCTCATGCTCGGTATTGACGATACCGTCATTGCCGGCTTTCGAGCCGTTCACCGTTGCATTGGGATCTATCATTTCGCTTTTGGTTTCAGTCATAAATGAGATACTTGGAAACTTGGAAATAAAAGCGAAATTCAAGTTTGAATTTCGAAAGTAAATTACGAAATTGTCTTAATGTCGCGTTATAGAATTAATTAAATGAATAACGCGGTAAAATTGTTTGCCTGAGCGTTCACACTAAAGATTAAAACCGAACGCGAGAAGAAATGTACGTCAAAATTGAACTTTGGAAATATTTATTGTTGGAAAAACTGAGCGCGAAAAATTTGAATGTCAAGGGATATATATGATAATATAAAGTAATAATTTTGAAAATATAATTTAATAATATATGTATATATGTATAATATAGTTGTAAACTTGTGTGCTGTTGCTATTTTTTAAAAACTCTCACCTGTACAAATTTTCTTATAATTTTTCTGTTGCTCTTGATGATGATTTTTGATCTGCTTTACGTACTGCTATTCTGGTTGGGCGCTTTTTGTGTTTCTGGAACCTGCGCTGATGATTTGTTGTTTCGGATTTAGTGGTAGATGATGGCAAGTTTTTATTTTGTTAAACTTGAAAACAAAAATGGGAAAAAGTTATTTGTTCCAAAAAAAACTTTGCGGAAAAAAAATATTAGGCTCGTTCCTGCAATTATTTATTCCCAAAAAAAAATTGCGAAAAAAAAATGTTGATTCCGTTGTGGCCAAATTATGTTTCAACCAGAAAATTTTTGGTAAAATTTTGGGAAATTTTTTGCGGAAAAAAAATATTATGCTCGTTCCTGCAATTATTTATTCCCAAAAAAAAATGCGAAAAAAAATTGTTGATTCCGTTGTGGCCAAATTATGTTTCAACCAGAAAATCTTTGGTGAAATGTCGCTTCGTGTCAACGTTGGCGACACGGCAGCTATGGCGTACGTCGATCTGTGGCGCTTTTGATTCGGTTGGTACACTTTTGGTGGCAAACGGACTGGAATTCGTTGAGAACGTTGGCGACACTATTGTGGACAAGTTATTCTTGTGGCGCTTTTGTCCCGGCGGTGGCGATGGAATGATGTGTTAGTGGTGGTGCAGGATATGGTGATGCTCCAATAGAGTTGACGACGAGGTGGTGGTGATGTTGCATAAAGAAAATATTTCTTTTTTTATGATGTCGACGGCAATTGCAGACAAGAATCTTGTTATAGGTGCTGGCGATTCGTTGCACGATTGAAATTTATTACAAAAAATGTTCAATAAAAGTGTGTGCAATTGTTGCACAACTGTACAATTTTCCGTACCAGTGAAGAACAGTATTTTCACCGTTGGCTTGGTGGCGTGATAACGGATTGCCGTTATGTGTGTTGTACAATAAAAACCACCGTTGCTTACGGGGAATTATTTCTAACAAAATGTTCTGTGTCGGGGTCACCAATATAGCCTGTATGGTGGCTATTCATTATTTTTATAGACACACACTTTATTTTAACAGTCTTTATTATTAAATATAAAAGAGAACACAATTCTATTAAAAAATACACAACTCTTTTTATTTTAGGATGGGAGCTTTTGTTGCACCAGCACACGAGACGTTTTTTATAAGAGTGACATTCAATTGAAGAAAAATCGAGAAGGAAACTTTTGACATTCGAATTTTAGGAAACGTTCAGCTACTCAAATAGGAAAGGTTCCGATAATGAAAATTGAAATTGAGTAGTGGTCGCGTTCGCGCAATCAACTTTTATTAAACGATATGATGCGATATAACTTTTAACTATTTATTTATTATCGCATGCGATTGATTTTATTTTGTTGGTTAATGAATATGATAAACGCGATTGATTAATTTTTGTTAGTAGATGAATTAATTAATATCCACTACACTTACAAATTTCTCTCCCCCTGCTTGTTTAAAAAAGGGCCAATCTTCGAAAATTTAGTTTAGATGTTGTTTGGATATTTCTTTGCGACGGTTTCGGTGATGCTTATTTTGGCCCAAACAAAATAATAAAACGTTAGAATGGTGGTTGTAAAGCACCGAGCGACGCACGCAAAAAGCAAGTTTTTTAGCACTAAATAAATGAAACGTAGAATGGTGGTTGTAAATCACCGACGCGACGCAAAAATTTTGAAATTAATTATGGATGGGCTACGCATATCCTTATGCGCAATTTGCCTCCAAACCAAACCTTATTCCCCGGGTTCTATGGAATAAATTCCATTTTTCCCTCCTGGGTGTTGAAAAAATCCTTTTTTTTTCACTATTTCACTCCGTTTTTTTTTTTACTATCGCGACTCGAAGCACCATAATGTTTAGGTCCGAACTAAACAAAATGCAACGACATTTTCTATGGGAAAAATTATACCAAAAACCCACTTTTATTTTCCGTTCCTATTGGGCTTAAACATTTGCTCTTTCGGCAAAGTGCCAATCGAGACTGAACTAACTACTACATTTAATTTAGAACATTTCAGACGATATATGTATATGTAGGGCTCGATTTATTTTATTATATTTGATTTTAATTCTAATTCTTTAAAACTATTACAAATAACTTAATTCTATAGGTTGATAATTTCTGGCCGACGACTCTTTATATTTTCGCACTAGGATGTGACGATCCGACAACGAGTTCACTATATAACCAGCTGACTACTTTTCGATTCTCTTGTCTTGTCCCTGTAAGGATTCTAAAGGGACTATGTTTGGTGCTTCTCGGTGGAGTGTTATTGAGTACCTGTTGAACACCATCCACATGTTCATACCAATGGTTGGGATTATCCATACACGCTTTAGCTAGCATGGGAACAATGATCCGGTGGATCCTCTCCACCTGCCCGTTGCCGCTTGGGACTCCAGTCGCTATTACCAAGTGTTGAATCCATTGACTGGTACAATACTCTTCGAAATCGGTCACAGTGAAAGGCGTACCCCGATCTAAGATTATCGTTTTCGGATTACCGAAAACTGTCGACTGTTTCTGCAGCCTGTCTATTACTTCACCCGAACCTGTACTCTTCACCACATAAAGCCAGGTGAATTTCGAGAAGGCATCGACAATTACAAGCAGATGATTATACATCTTGTGCGTCATTTCCATAAGACCAACATGATCCACATATGATAAAACCCTAACGGACGGTCCTCTTTATTGATAGGCATCAATAAGCCTTCCTTCTTGCCCATCTTCGACTCAACCACAATACATTTGACGCAGCTTCTCACGGCATCGCTCGCTTTCTTTGTTAAATCTGGGATATAAAAATCTCGTCCTACCAGATCGATCGTTTTCTTCACCGCAAAATGTCCTTGTTGATGAGCTAGGCTAATAATCTTATGCTCCATTGATGATGGTACCACGATCAGTTCTTTCAGCTCACGCCAGATTTCATGAAGAAGTCTTCATGTTTTGGTTTCATGATGACTGGGCTTCCTTGATGCGATAGTTTAGCGACTCATCGATCATCAGGCACCATACTCGATTTAAGGCATCGAAATGCCTCATCTTTGTCGCTGCTCGATGTTCTATTATGTAATCGAACTCTTGCAAGAACATTGCCGAACGCGAGACTAAGTGGAACGTCAGTTTTTTTCATCGTCATGGCGAAGGCATTACAATCTGTTACAATTTTCAGCTTCACACCCATCACGTAAATTCGCCATCTTTTCAGAGCCTCGACTGTGGCTAGCACTTCGAGCTCGTACGAGTGTATCTTCTTTTCGGTGGCTGAAGTCTTTCGGCTCATATTGCATGGGGTGAAACCCCTAATCCTTGGCATTCTTCTGGAGCAACACTGCTCCGTAACCATACATACACGCATCCGTATATAATTCAGTAGTTTCACTAGGGTTGAATAGCTCCAACACTAGCGCATTAACTAACGCTTCTTTGAGCTGCTCGAAGGATACCAATTGTTGTTCAACGCCTAATTTGAATTCGTTTTTCTTCCGCAATAGATCCGATAGTGGTTCCGTTACCATAGCAAATCTATCGACAAATCTCCTGAAGTAAGAAGTAAGACCGAGGAAGCGTTGAAGTGTCTTCTGGAAACTCCCGAATAGCTCTTGTCTTTTCCAAAGATGGTCGTATGGTGGTTTCCTCCACTATGTATCCAAGGAAGACGATTCTCCTCTGCAGAAACTGACATTTCTTCCACTGAATTCGCAAACCATTCTACATTGAAACGTTTAGTACCTTTTTCAGCTTCCTCAGCCCTTCTTCCTCGTCCAGCGAGGGAATGATTATATCATCCATTTAGACCACAATTGTTCCATCTTGTATAAGTTACCTCAATATTGACGAAATCTATCGACAGAACACAGCAGGCGAATTCGATATGCCAAAAGGAACGTGTAAGAACTCATACTGACCATGATGGGTGACGAATGAGGTATATTTCCTGGATTTCTTTTCCATCGGTACGTGAAGGAATCCATTGCTCAGATCGAGAGCAGTAAAGACTTGCTCCCTGCAACCCGTCAATGACATCGTCGATTAGTGCCATTGGAAAATTGTTACGAATCACCTTTTCATTCAGTTTACGATAATCGCAGCAGAGACGTTTGGTTCCGTCTCTCTTCTGGGACAGTACTATAGGTTGAACAATTCCGTCAAGAACCCATTCCGCAACCTGCCTTTCTACAATCTGCTGATCGCTATACGCCAACCTCCTTGGCCTCTGATGTATCGGTTAAGACTATTCGCATCTCTACAGGCGATGTCTTACGTCTTATTGGGACGTAATTCTGAATGACCTCCCTTAACCTTCCTCATCGGCGTACCTTAGATGGCTTACGTCGATCTCACTATCGCGGCAAAATTCCGTTTTTCTAGCGTACAAGCAGATAGCTCCCACTTCCCTCAACAGCTCACTAGCTCTTGAAGAATCCTTTTCCACATCATCGACCACGGCACGCTCGCAAACCTTCCGTCTTAGTACTTCCAGCTTTTGGCTATGGCCGCCCTCACTGTCCAAGCACTCACAGCCTTCATTGTCTCCTATGCCTCCAGTCCTGTTTCGGCTGTCTGCTCTGTCATTCCTCACAATCACACCACCTTGCATCCTTCTTCCAGAATCAACGTCCAGAATAGGATTGGGTTTGTTACCATTTGAATTTCTCGCCATTTTACCCTTCTTAGAAAAGATTGCACTTTCCTTGGTAATTCGCACGTCTACTTCCCTGAGAATCTCGTAACCAATAACTGCCGAATATGGAATATCGGATTCTCGGATGAAAGGTTAACACCAAATCTAACCGATCAGGTATCATTCTGTAGTACTTTCGTGACTAGAGGCGAATGATCCGTCAATTAAAAATAACATTATTGTTTTTATTTTGTGTTTGTGGGGTGAGGTTTACAGATTTAAACTAAAAATTCAATTTAAAAACAAAAATATTTATGAGAGCAAAGAAAAGAAAATTTAAGTTTATAAATTACAAGCTGAGTTCAACAATATTTTTACCAAAGAACTATTCATAGTGAAAAGCCAATTCCTTACTTTATTAATGAACAAGGTGGATTGTGTTTCTGTTCTTATTTCAAAGGGTAGTTTATTAAAAAGCCTAGGTGCCCTTGCAGTATAAAATCTATAAAAATGTGTTTTTCTAGCTAAAGGAATGTTTACCATTGCCATTCTATTACTCTTAATCCGTAAGTGTTGGAACTTCTCAATGTAGCACTGTACCCGCTTCGCATAAAAAAAACCTTTAATACGTTAAAGATATAGAGACGAGTTACTGGAAGTACTCGGAGACAATGAAAAATTGGCCAACTACTTGCAAGCCTGTTAACTCTACAGATAATTCGTACCAGATGTTTTTGGGCAACGTTTAGTATTTCGATTGTGCTGTTGTATATTCCACCCCAACTTGTAATGCCATACTGCAATTTCGATTGTGCTAACCCATAGTATATCATCAAGAGAATTTTAGTTGAGCAGTGGGGTTTTAATAGATACATTTTCCAGTTACAGAAAACATATATTTTTTTAATTCATCTACATGACTTTTCCAACTCAAGTTTTTATCGATTAAAACATTTAAAGTACTTAAATTTTTCAACACTTTCAATTTTAAAACCATTTGTATTACACACAAATTCATCGGAAAAGTTTTTTCTCCACAATTGTGAGCAGATAACGACATGTTTGGACAATTGGTGGAATGAAAAATAATCTCACAATCATCAGAGTAAGAACCTTTTAAATTACAATTCATCAATTTAGTTTTTTCACTTATAAGTAATTGATGTTTAGCAAACCACTGTCGCAGAATTTGAATGTCCATATTAAGATTAACTATGGAGTCAAATAATTTATTATTCATTATTATTTAATTTATTATACTTTTGAAATTTTGGTTAAATAATGAGTTAATGTATATTAAAAATAGAAGGGGTCCTAACACAGATCCCTGGGGTACACCAATGTTAGTATTTAATTCATCACTATAGGTGAGGTTAAGTTTCACACGTTGACTTCTTTCTGATAGGTACGAAGAAAACCATGTATGTATAATACCTCTCAATCCACATTTGTACAATTTGTCTAAATGTATATTGTGATTAACCATATCGAATGCCTTAGTCATATCTATGAAAAGAGCTAAAGAAGAATTATTTTTATTAAAACAATCATTTATTTCACTAGATACTTTAAGAATGGCATCTTCAGTGGATCTCCCTTCTCGAAAACCAAATTGCTCATCCCCAAAAAAGTTAGTTTTGTTCAAAAACAATACTATTCGCTTTTTCATTAGCTTCTCAAAAACTTTACTAAAAGTTGGAAGAATGGAAATAGGTGTATATTGAGACATTAAGTTTCGATTTCCTTTTTTGAATAGTGGAATTACTTCAGCAGATCTTAAAGCAGCAGGAAAGATGCCAAAATTCACACTTGCATTAAATAAATGACTCAATGCATCCACAATATATAATGAAATTTTCTTTAAGAGGCAGTTGGTAATATTGTCCGAAGCACTTGAAGTTTTGTTATCAAGAGACAAGATTTCTTTATGGTTTGTTAATTTCTTAATGTTTTGCTTTGAAAAGTCTCATCAACTAAATCTGAAAATAAATTACAAGAACAATTACTTTGTAATGGAAGAGGCTTCAATTGAATCGGGATAGTTGTAAAAAAATTATTTAAATTATTAGCAATGGCCGCAGGATCGGATATCATTTTTCCTTCAATTTCTATTTTAGAAATATTCTGTGGTTGATTTTCAAGGATGTTGTTGACAACTTTCCACTCTTCTATAACGTTCCCTCTACAATTCTGAAACTTATTTGCATAAAAATTATCTCTACTCATATTTAAATGTTTTTTAACTTCCTCGCTTATTTTTTCATAATATATTTTAAAATTTGAATTAAGTGGAGTCGCAGACATTTTTTTCGAATTTCATTTTTTTTATTTATTTTTTTCAACAATCTGTGACTTATCCACGGCCTGAAACGTTTCAATTTGGAATTATTCAGATTTATGACTTCAGTGCAACATTCAATATGATTTTTCAAAATACCAAGAAAAATGTTGTAAGCCATTGAAGGATTGTTTTCTGCATAGACATGCTCCCAGAACTCAAACTTTAAATGTCTAATTAAAGAAACAAAATCAATTTTGTGGGTTATTTTAAAAGGTATAGGTTGATGAATACTAGGTGATTGACATTTATCTATATTAAGATTTATCATGCAATGGTCGGAAATTTTATAGTCTAGTACCTGAGCAGAAGGATTATGTAAAAATTTACTGTCTAATCTTACGAAAATATGGTCAATGCATGTTTGTGATGGTTCTGTAATACGGGTAGGTTCCATTAGAATAGGTTTCAAACCATATGAAGACATTAAAAGCATATAATTATCTGTGTCTAAGTTACTTTTTAGTATGTCAATATTAATATCTCCTAATACCAGCAAGTTCTTCACCTTTATATCTCTAAGTAACTCATTCAAATGTGTTATAAAAATGCTTTTATTTAAGTTGTTTTCATGCAGACGATAAACGCTCAAACTAGTAAACTTTTCTTTATGAATAATACAATTCATTTTAATTATATCGGCGCTAATCAAACTAATCGTAATAGCATCACATTGATAATCTTTTTTTATATACACAACAACACCACCTGAGCTATATGAATTATTACAATTTGCGTATTGATTGTAACCAAGAATGTTATAATTAGATAGTTCATAATCATACAACCAAATCTCATATAAAACAATTATATGAACATTAAGATGGAAAGCGTTTAAATGAGCCAAAAATAAATTGAAATTTGTTCTCATACTTCGTATATTTTGATGAATAATATTTAGTGTAGAAGAGATGGAATTAGCATATTTTTTTTGATAAATTGAGTTATTGGAATTCATTATAAAAGAAAGTATTTTATAGTTTATAGTTTATTGAGGTCTTCAAAACACCTCACTTTAATAACACTATCACCCTCGATTTTACGCAAAAAAATTATGCTATTCCTCATCCATATATACTTACATTTTTTTTCTACTTTTATTTTTTTGGTGGCATTAAAGAGTGCTCGCATATGGAACGTTAAGCTATCATTAATGTACATTTGAGATCCATCCTGATCATCACCCAGCAGTTTCGTTGTAAGCATTTTCCTTTTTTCATGTTTCAATTTCATAATTTTCTCTTTGATTAAATGATGAGTAAACTTAAGAGAAAGAATGTTTAAGCATGGTTTGGTTGGGTTATTTGGTGTTTTAATTTGTTTCACAAAACAGTTGCTAATGTCACGTTCATCCAAGTTAACACCCACTCCATCGCGAACGATTTTTAGTGCGCTTTCAAGTGCAGCCGAAGCATCGGTATCAGGCACATTGACGATTTCTATGGTATTACTAAGTCTCGATTGCTCCAATGAATTAATGCGTTCTTGCAAAACACTCACGGTAGTTTTTAATTCATTGTTTTCATTTTGCAGCACAGATATTTTAGATAGGCAGTCCTGGTTAATTATTTTTAGTTCTTTAATTTCATTAAAAACAATTTCCATTGTTATGACGTTTTGTGTTTTTTCCCTTTTTCCACTTTGTTATTAACCGGTGGCGTATGACAATTCAAACTGGGGAGGGGGGTTTCGGCAGAGAATGAGCTTCTCCGCAAAGAATTGCAGTGAGAGCACTTCCAGACTGAGCGGTTTTTTTTCATAAACTCAAGATCAGCGGGCAAAACATTCACACAACTTGTATGGAAATACTTTTTGCAATCATTACACTGAATTTTTAATTCGTTTCGATCGACTTTTTTCCACATACACAATTCATTTTATATTAAATGACAAAACGAACTTCAAGGAAATAGTTAAATTTTAAACTTGAATCAGTGTTAGTTTTTTTTGTTAATTTATTCCTTTGTTCGATACGTGTGTACCCCACAACACAACTACACTTTAGCTCAACATCTTTTCAACAGGATTCAGCTATCGTATCTCAACAGATTGAGATCACTATCAGTGTCGAATAAGGCAGACACATTCTGTCCGTTCAAATTTATATCCTTGAAAATTCAATTGCAGTTAGCAGCCAATGATACTCGGCTTTCGGGAACTTCCTCCGTGTCAACTGTTGTCGCAGTATTCACGTTGGACTCTTCTTTCTCATTTCTCTGCACCCTTGGCCCTCTACCTCTATACTCCGTCGACATATGCCCTGGTTGACCACAGCTGTATCACTTCATGTCGTGTTTGGTTGGACAATCCCCCGCAAAGTGCGTAGTTTCACCACACTTGAAACACCTTTTGTCCGCTTTCTCCCGTTTGACACACACACCACTTGTTGACGCTACTGGTGTATTTATTCTTGAACTTGAGCACTGCTGGTTCGAACCGCGGATTTTCTCGTATATCGCCATTTGCTTTTTCAGTTGTGAGATATTTGAAGTTTGGTATAAACATAATTTATTTTGTTTACTGTCGGGAATGCCCTCTATAAAATAATGTACAGCGCTCTCCTCGTCAAGGTCGATTCTTTTACCTATTTCCACGAGACTGAACAGGTATTCACGCAGTGACTCGGTTGCCCTCTTCTTATGATTACGGAGGGAACGATGCACCTCCGCAGCCGAAACGGTAACCCCAAACTCGTCAATCAGTGCTTTACGCAGTGTTTTCCAATTATTTATATTTCCCTCGCGTTTATATAACCGTACGCGTATCTAAAAGACCGAGTGCCGTAAAATACTTGGAATTGTCTGACCTAACCTGGGCTACCGCGAACTGGCCTTTTAAAACTTTAAACCACACATCCGGATTATCCGGCCAAAAAGGTAAATTTTTAAAATTTAATGCACTTGGGCATTCGCAGATTCAGTGTTACTTCCTGCACGACTGACGGGGCTTGACGGGCTTCGGTTATCCACTGCACTGTTTAGAGGATTTGTAACTGGATCGGCTGAGTCGGGCATTCTGCTTGATCACCAAGGCTAAGAATAGAATCGAACAAAACAAAAATCAATCAGTTACAAGAAGCAAACAGTAATTGTTAATTAATATATGGCAATCAAATGGTTTGAAAAATATTGGAGTTTTAAGCGAGAAGCGCTTGCAATGCCTTATTTAACAAACATGATTTACAAAAATTCAAAAATAATAATTTTGATACTCTGCTCAACTGCGATTGGATATTCTGAAGAACGGAATTCCTCTGTCATCCGTGCCGCTGCCACCTGGCCACCGTATGAAGAAATGTTGTAATTTTTTCTGCAGGAACAGAACAATTTGTCTCCTTTGTGTGTACCTTTTTCTTTGATATATGCAACCAAATTACTGCAATATAAAACGATGATTGTGTTGCTGCCCGTTAGCCAATTTGCATAGAACGGTATGTATACTGCTGCCGTTAGACACAAAGAGCGCAATGAACGGTGTGTACCGTTGCCAAAAATGCTGCCGTTAAACGAAATCGAACGGCGTGGCTGGTACAACTTTTTATGCCAATGGTTTTTCTTGACAAAAAATTGCGTTATCTGGCGGCGCTGTATTGGCGATGCAATAGGGTGAGGCCGCTGGCTTCGTGTCGCTTGAAAAATAGAAGCACAAGAACTGCTCAGCAAGATTTTTTTTGTCCTTTCTCGAAATGCGAAATGGTCCACAAGATTCTTCAGCCGATCACTTCGGGGTCACCAGTGTGGGAGTACTTGTCCCAATCAAACTCCAGTTGATAATTTTTCTTTTATATATAATATGTGACTTTAATGTTGAACAGTACAAGTTACTGAATTAAACAATACTTTAATTTTAATTACAAAAAGTTTTAAAAATTGATAATTTCTTTTCTCAAATAGGACTTGTCTTGTGCACAGGTATAAGTAGAATGGCCGCCTTTTTTTAATCCAGACAAGAGTAACCAACGGCAGAGAAATACTTTTGTCGTTGGAAGAGTACGCTTAGCTTCCCGTCACACTTTGGTCGTTTTCTTCTTGTAATGACATGCAATGAAATTGGGTATGTTCCGAGTTGCAATTTCTTAAACTAACTTGATAGTGTGTTTGCATGTGGATGTCCGTCCCCACAAATCTATTCTTTATTATTTAAAAGGTATACAATTTGCTTTTGCATATTATAAAAAATAGAAGATTTAATAAATTGAGTATAGCAATGGAAAAGAATTGGCTTTAATTTGATCCGTTCAACCTTACGATCCGAAAACAAGTGTCTCGAAAAATCTTCGTCACCCGAAACGACAAAACGTCAGCATAAATGTGTCTGTGTGTAGATGCGAATCAATGCACGTTTAATAGCTTGGAAAATTGTAAATTGAAAAGGGAGTGTATTGATTGTTGGATTTAAAAAATGAAAATGATAATGCGGTAATTTTAAGTGGCAATGGGTTGATTTGTATTGGTGTAAGGGAAATTATAAGGGAACGTTGTGAAATATTTCTCCGTTTGCCGGAACGGCCGCGTATTTACACGAAACCTTTGAAATAGCTGCGTGTTGAAGGACTTTAGACCCTTCGGTTTCACAATTGAATCCGATAGACTTTTGCGACGGATCCGATCACTTTCTGCGACTGACGGAGTTTATAGACATCCACAAAAACAGTATTATTTCTTTTCAAAATAACACATTTTTAGTTAAAAACGCGTGGCGCCTCCGCTGTGGCTCCTCTTCATAAGAGTACTATAAATGTTTATATACCATGGTATACTACTTCCCATACTGTATGGTGGCCCTTAGCTTCACGCCAAATTATGAGGCTATATTTTTGCTGTTCGGCTGCAGCTAAAACAATTCCAAAATTCAAAAATGGGTAATTTATAAAATTATTGAAAAAGTCCACGGCCCTGTGTAAGTTGACATACATCCGGGTACGATGGCAAACTACCTATGAGTAAGATGACGTATTCTCGTTATATTCTTCTTAATTTTCAGTGCAGAATTCACAAATTAACTGTGATGCCGAAGAACCAACACACAAAAATTAGAATAAGGAAATTTAGACTAGGATTAAAAATGTAAAGTAGAGTTAAAATAAAGAATGTAATTAATGCAAAACAAGCTTCAGCAAGCTCCGATTATGTTCCTGTTTTGTAAGATTTTTTTAAATTAAAATCTGTGAATTGTTCAATGAAAATATTCCAGAACTGCAATATTTCTTTTAATTTTTTGTTTGCCACTTCTGTTTTTCTTTTGTGGTTTGGGGACTTTTTTAGGCTCTGATAATAGTTTTTTATTTTCCCTTAAGCCTTTTCTGTGGCCGCAAAATCCATTAATTAATCTGATCTTACGATATGAAAGAATAAAAAAATGGTGGTATTATGTATTTTTATTTTTAAAAAATTATACAGACATTCTTCTTCTGCCAACTTTATTTTGCAGGCTACTACCGATGAACTTACCGAAGTGCTCCATCCCCTTGCAAAACAGTGAATGCCCATTTTGTGTACTATTTCTTTAGCTGGAGCAAATGTGTAATTGTTGAATTTCACTTCGACGTTTTGAAACATTTCATTTATTTCTTCATATATATGCTTTGCATATTCGTTACTGCACCTCACATTCTTTCTTTTTTTTTTGCAAAACAATCACTTAGATTTTTTACTAAGCGGGAAATCTGTTTAAATTAATTGCATAGATTTCATTGCCTGCTTTCCTTGCCTGTCGACGAAGGGCAAATTGAGCCCTCCTTAAAAAATTAAGGACACAACTTTGTATGTTCCTTGTAAGTGTTATCTGACTTGTATTTATTAAAATTTATGCATCCATTTGAATTAAAATGTTCATTTCTTTCCAATTTATAATTCTACAATTTGTAATTTCATTAAATTTTAAACGCCAAAGAACTGTCAAATGAAATTCAAACAGATATCAAATCAAATGAGATAATTTTTAATGAAAACACTTTTTTTGTGTTTGTTTCGCCCTTGGGTGATGAAATAACTCCCTCCATCGAATTTTTACGGACGCAGGCTGAAGTCATCAATGATCCCTGGCTGAAAAGAAATAAAACAAGAATGAAAGGTCAACATTCCCTACAGGAAGAACTTGGCCACAGAGGGTCTTCATTCCATTAATTAATCTGATCTTACGATTGCGAAAAAATAGGCGCGATTTGCAAACAAATATTTGGTGATTTACAAATTTCTAAATATGTGATTGTAAATCTCTTATTATTAATCGCAAATTATAATTGTTAAACTGTGTTGGCGAACTTATGCTCTTGAAGTTATAAAATGCGCTAGAACAAATCGTAGTATGCTATTAATAATGTAAACTTGACTGTTTTTGAAAGCAAATCGTCACTAACTAAATTTTGTAATTTGCCACGTAAATGTAAATGTTGAAATGTGAATGTAAAATTAACAATTTAACAAATAACAACACTCATGATTTATGAAAAATACACTTTGTAGCAGCTGTGAAACGTCTTCAATAAAGGAGCGCGGATTTTTGTGAGTATCGCTACCACGATCTATGCTGTCCGGGGACTACAGTAGTTCGTTGAGTAAGCAAACTAACAAACCAATATATCGTCAAATAATAAGACCGGTTGGGTATTTTAATAATAACGAAATTATTTTTATTATTCTAATAATCCTAACAGTATATATAATAACGGAAAATTGTGCTCACTCCACACAAAATTATGCTGTCCTTGGGACTACAGTAATTTGTTAAAGAGAAGGCAAAATTTGCACACGGAACAAATGATGCGAGAAGCGCATATACTTGTGTTAGGCTTTCAAAGGTGGCGGTATTGTAGACAACCGTCGACCAGGGCGAGCAGAACAAAAGTGATTTGTCCAGCTACGTGCATGTCTATTTATACTAATTTTAAAGAGCTTTCTTGTGTGGAGAAGGAGCTTTTTATATTTAGTGTGGTGAATAGGTGAATTCATTATCTTTGAAAGTTTCTTAATATTTTATGTTACAATAGGCATTGCCAGGTTTCATTTAATTTTAAGATAATTGCAAAATAAATTAATTTAATAATTAGATTTAATTTATGATCTTGCAAATAAATGTATTATTATAACAGATGGTTGTTACAACTTTGCGTAAATTGCAACTGAAAATTTAGCAATTAGTGATTTTTCAATTCTTTCCTTGTAACAGCTCTATGAACTTTTTGAATTAGTCTTATATCTAAATTTCTCATTGTGAATAATTTTTCTTGGAGTTGTAGAGTGAAATCTTTCCATATCACTGTTGCCTGTGTGGGTGTTAGGTTTAGTAAGATGGAGGTTAATATCTTGCTCGTTAAAAAATTCTTTGAGATTCTCTGATTTAAATTCGTTGTCTGCAATTATTTTACTGGGCTTACCGAATTTTGAAAAATGTTCTTCTAAAGTTTCTATTTTTTTTTGTCCAATTTCGAATTGGTAAATTATATGCATATGCCTTTTTTGTGAGTTTATCTATTAAAGTGAGGAATAGATGTTTCATGAAGTTATAACTATCGATGTGTAAAATTTCGTTTGGTCTCGTAGGAGTTTCACTTACTTCGTGCTTCCTTTTTATTGGATTTTTTTGTCATACTTTGTTTCTAA
This sequence comes from Philhelius pedissequus, assembly GCA_910595825.1. Lineage (NCBI taxonomy): Eukaryota > Metazoa > Arthropoda > Insecta > Diptera > Syrphidae > Philhelius > Philhelius pedissequus. The sequence goes on from OU343161.1 coordinate 31,404,143, forward strand.
ACACGATTTGCAGTTATTTATAACTTTTGTAATCTTTCTAAATATATTGTGATAGTAAAATATATTTTTCAGACTATGATAGGTTTCAATTATACAACTGCGCATGCTTTCTTTTATGTAACAATATTTGCTCATGGAGTTCGTCCATTTCTTTAGCTCTAAGAGTTGCTTTATTATACTATATACTACTATATACTGCTATATACTACTAATTGCTGGATCTTATTCAATTCTGAATATGCATGTTCCGTGTAAATGTCTGTTAACCCAGGCTTTATAAAACGTCTCAGGAAATCTATCCAATATTCTCTACTCTTGGTCATATCAACGTAGATAATTCTTCTTCTATTTAAAACTTCTATTTCTTGATCGACATGGTTTGCTTATATTAATTGGGTTTTGTATTTGTTAACTATTGTTTCCTTAATCGGAATGTGGTCTAAAAGCTGCTCTTCCTGTTTGTGTACTGTTACAATATATGACAAATTATCAATTGACACCTCTTCTATATTATTTTTATCTAATTCATTTTCTGGTATTCTAGACAAAAAATCTGCAGCCTTTTAAATATTCTCTTTCAAATTGATATTCCTGCAATTTAAGTAACCATCTCTGGTTTCTTTGGCTAAACTCTTTACCGTTATATTTTTTATTAAGATATTTAATTGGTTGGTGGTCTGTTAAACTTTTTGCCAAACAATAACGTATAAAGTACATTACCGCCTATACTATAGCTAAAAATTCTTTATCAGTTACTGAATATTTTTTTTCGTGATCGTTTAGAGATCGTGATGCGTAACACACTGGCTGACCTTATTGCGTTAGGACTGCTCCTATGGTATAATTGCTCGCATCTGTGTAAACTGTGAAAGTTTTTTTTTTCGAAATTTGGAAATTTTAATATAGGATGTTTGATAATATTAAGTTTCTATGGCTCAAACGATTGGATGTATTCTGGGTCATTTGTGTCGTCAAGATAGACAACACAAATTTTGTTAATGTAGTCTCGAAGAATGTCGTTCAATAACCTTTGAAAGTTGCAGGCGCATTCTTGAAGCTCTTATATCGCCCTGATATGTTTCTAACTTATCCCGAAGGATTGAAATTGTTTTGAAAATTGTTGCTCTGTTTGAAAAAAAATTAATTATAATTATTTTCGTTTTGTCTTGAAAAATTCTGATTGAAATTTTTATAGTTCTGTCTGCTAAATTGAGGGTTACTAGAATAATCATTAACTCTATTAGATATTAAGTCTATATTTCCCTCATCATACCCTATATAACTGTATAAAATTTCTTTAATTTTGTTTATGTCATAAATATCCTTCATATCCCTGGATAAGTTCCCAATAGCTGACTGTTTTACTCTGTTGCATATTAATATATAAACATTATTTTTAACTTCTCTTGTGTTATTTTCATATGTAGAATAAGTGTTAGTATCATTTATTATCTGTTCTATTTTATTATTTAAATCTGATATTGAGCTTACCTTTAGATATGATATTTTGTTTGCGATATCTTTATAATTAATATTAGGTCTGAAATGCTGCTTCAGCACGTTTCTGGCTTCTATCCATGTTGTTGGTTGATTGTGGAGTAAAAGTTCCTTCGCTCTTCCAATTATTTTTGTGTTGTAAATCACAAGGCATAGTTCATTCCTGTCTGCTTCACGTACTTGACTGATGTGATTTTCAACTACATTAATGAATTGGGTTAATGTTTCACTTTTTCCTTCGAACTCGGGAATGTATGCTATTTCTTTCAAAATTCTCAGTGTAGCACTGTTCCCGTGGTCTGGCTAGGGCTTCGATAGCCCGTCGCCCGAGACTTGGTTTGTTCCATACGCCATTGGCACTTTTTCGAGAAAAACGCATTTAAAGGTTCGCGTACTTAGTAATCCGAAACTGTGCGATAGGATTTTATTTTTATTTTTTTAAATTGAAGTTAGTCTTATTAAGACTTCACCTACCAATTTTCAAAGTGTTTTGCCTTACCGTTAACAAGATACGTTAATCAGCACAAAAGTCTACTTTTTTGCCTTGTATCCCACCTCATACATTTTAAAAATGAGTTTTTTCCATACACGTGGAACACACAAAAATGAATATAGCACAAACCAATTCTCATCAATATATGTATAATGTGAAAGGCAAGAAAGCATGTAGTTGGATGCTAAAATTTTAAAAGAAAATCGATTATATCTTTGTTTTCAATAATGTCTTTATTAAAAAAACAAAATAAAAAATAAACATTTTTCTTTAAAAAAAACAAAAAAAAAACAATAAAGCAGTTCTACTGCTATAACAAAGTTTTCATTTACAGTACAATATTCTTATTAATTCATTACTTAAAAAGATAGTACATTGTAAATACATTAATTTGGTAAAAACAAAATAAAAAAGCATTTCTACTGCTATCACTTTTTTAGTTTCTAAATATTAAGCAATGTTTTAAGATATTGCGTATCAATTTCAGGTAAAAACGGTAACAAGTCTTTAAGGTCTTTTTTCTTTTCTTTTGAGATCGGTGTTTTAAAGGTTTGTGTTTATTTTGCACAAAGCAAATTTTTCGGTGTTGGTAGTGCGCCCTTGGTGGCTGTCTTAAATAAACTTACAGTTTTGTACTCTTTTTCTTTCGCCGAGTTTTTAAATTTTATTTCAAAATCGAAATTTTTTTCATAAAGTAATATTCTTACTTTGGAAAAAGGTACTTTGCTGAAGAATACGCCTTAAAATCTTCAGGAAGCATTTGAATAATTTTAAGTTCAACTTTGTCTGTGTTCATGCTTGTTAAAAGGTTGACTAGGTGAAGTGGACTATGAATCTCAAGTTTTTCAAATACTTATCGATTGCCGAATGAATACAATCCACCTCCTGAATTAAGGAATGTCCCGGGTCGGAATATCTCTGGACAATCATCTCTACATCACTTCGGTTCAGGGAACATTTTAATTGCGGTGGAATTGATTTTGTTCCTATTCTGCGGAACACATGAATCACTCCATAATATGATGGATTTTAAGGTGGGGTATACTTCGATAAGCCTGTCCAAAATTATTATTAATGCACTTGCAATGTCATTTCCTGAGCGACCGCTATGAGCTTCTGTCCAAACTACGCAATAAGTAAATCTTTTTATGCCAGGGATAGCAACTACTGTTGCAGTTAGATTAAACATATTAAGCTTCCTCTTATAGTAAAATGCGGATGCATTTCCCCTTGGCAAGCTGAATACACTTTGTAAGTCATAGCTTATTACACATTTTGTTGCATCCAAATTGCTTCTATCTAAATCTCAGTCGGCTTTCAAAAGCTTTTTCTCTTTTATGTGTTCTTCAAATTTAGCTTTTTCGTCCGGTGATATACATATATATGGCCATAGCTATAGCGACCCGATGTGATTGCTAAATAACATAAAAAATAAAGATTAAACTAAAACTCTTGGCTTGAGTCTGTGGCTTCTGTTGTTGGTTCTATGACACCTAATTTTACCATGTTTTCTAGTTCTTTCTTAACTTCGTCTCGGATTTTATAAGGAATTTGACGAGGTGGGCATAACTCAAACTTTGGGTTTTCGATTAAATCGATTTCATATTCATATTTCTTGAGGCATCCTAAGCCTTCAAAAACGCTGTCGTGTTGATCGATTTCATTTATACGATTTATCAGACCGAGTTTTTCGCATGTGTTTGCTCCTAAAATAGGCGTTGTATTTTCGGCTACGATTTTAAAGGTTATATTGTGTTGCCGATTAGCGATGGTACATGTAATTATTGATTCACCAAGTACTCTTATACGGTGGTTGCTGAATGAAATCAGATTTTTGGTTGCACACGGCATTAGTTTTGACTTTGAGCTTTCGGTAACATTTTGTGGTAGAACGTTGCATTGGGCTCCTGTATCGAGCTTAATTGTGTGACCTTGGCCATTAATGATTATTGTTCCGGTAAATTTGTCGTCATTGGCAAGCTCATTAAGAGACACGCAACCGATAAATAGAGGAAAGTCGCTATCTTCACTTTCGCTTTGTTCCTCACAAAGGTTTATTTCTTTCGATGTACTCGCCTTACTTGGCTTGTTTTTATTCTTATGTTGAAACTTACTCTTCTTACAGTATGCTTCGAAATGGTTACGTTGTTTGCATAGTCTACAAATGTGTTGATAGGCTGAACAGTTTCGGACAGTGTGGGTCTTGCCACAATTGCGACAATCAAAAGCCTTCGCATTGAATTTGCTTGACTTTTCTATGGCGTTAACCTGTCGCTCGTGTTCTTCTGTTATTAGCGCAGTTTGTTTTTGTGCCAACTCGGTCGACTGGCAAATTTGGATAGCTCTATTTAGCCCTATGTCCTCTTACAATAGTTTTGTTCTTAGGTCATCATTTCTGACCCCTAAGATTAGTTGATCTCGGAGTAGACTGTCAGTTAACTGTTCGAATGCACAATGATTCGCTTGTAGCTGAAGTCTAGTAACCAACTCGTCAATAGTTTCACCCTCTTTTTGTGCTATTTTATGAAGTTTATAGCGCTCAAAAGTGGTGTTTACTTTTGGCGTGAAATATGCTTCGACTTTTGACTTAACTTGATCGAGAGTTTGTGCACCAGCTGGTAACGAAGTTGGCAAGGAGTTGAACACTTGGATTGCCGTATATCCGATTGCGGACATGAATGTAGCAATTTGTATATTTTGTGGTTTTTCGTTTACCCCGGTAGCGATTTCGAAGTATTCATACTGCTGCTTCCAGAGTTTCCATTCTCTGGCCATGTCCTTATTATGCTCAACGATTAGAGGTTTCGGTGGACGTAAGAAGCTGCAGTAGTTCTCCGACATTTTGTATTTTCTGTAATAAAATTAATTTTTTTTTTTTTTACAAGTTTATATATAAATATATTTAATTCGTTAATGAGGCGGGTTTCGGCACCATGTGAAATCAAGCGCGATATACATATTAGTGTTTGATTCTTCAGATTTATTTAACTAACTGCAATACTTAGTTCAATGTATTTTTACAATTCAATTTTGTTTAACAATGCCATGAGTGTAGGGGAATATAGGTTAAGTGTTTTTAAAAAAGCGTGGGATCGGTGTTTTGACGTTTTCTCTATCGCTGACGTACGTACATGGATGTTGTTGTCTTAGGGTCTATTCCCATTACACAGGCTACGGCAGCGTGGCATGCTTGCATTAGCACAAACTAGCTCGTCGGCGGGGGGGTTCTTGCTACCGCAGCACTGAACTGTCGTCACGACTTCATGTGAATTTGGCCATTAATGATTATTGTTCCGGTGAATTTGTCGTCATTGGCAAGCTCATTAAGAGACACGCAACCGATAAATAGAGGGAAGTAGCTATCTTCACTTTCGCTTTGCTCCTCACAAAGGTTTATTTCTTTCGATGTACTCGCCTTACTTGGCTTGTTTTTATTCTTATGTTGAAACTTACTCTTCTTACAGTATGCTTCGAAATGGTTACGTTGTTTGCATAGTCTACAAATGTGTTGATAGGCTGAACAGTTTCGGACAGTGTGGGTCTTGCCACAATTGCGACAATCAAAAGCCTTCGCATTGAATTTGCTTGACTTTTCTATGGCGTTAACCTGTCGCTCGTGTTCTTCTGTTATTAGCGCAGTTTGTTTTTGTGCCAACTCGGTCGACTGGCAAATTTGGATAGCTCTATTTAGCCCTATGTCCTCTTACAAAAGTTTTGTTCTTAGGTCATCATTTCTGATCCCTAAGATTAGTTGATCTCGGAGTAGACTGTCAGTTAACTGTTCGAATGCACAATTATTCGCTTGTAGCCGAAGTCTAGTAACCAACTCGTCAATAGTTTCACCCTCTTTTTGTGCTAAAATTTATAGCGCTCAAAAGTGGTGTTTACTTTTGGCGTGAAGTATGCTTCGAATTTTGACTTAACTTGATCGAGAGTTTGTGCACCAGCTGGTAACGAAGTTGGCAAGGAGTTGAACACTTGGATTGCCGTATATCCGATTGCGGACATGAATGTAGCAATTTGTATATTTTGTGGTTTTAGTTTACCCCGGTAGCGATTTCGAAGTATTCATACTGCTGCTTCCAGAGTTTCCATTCTCTGGCCATGTCCTTATCATGCTCAACGATTAGAGGTTTCGGTGGACGTAAGAAGCTGCAGTAGTTCTCCGACATTTTGTATTTTCTGTAGTAAAATTAATTTTATTTTTGTTTACAAGTTTATATATAAGTATATTTAATTCGTTAATGAGGCGGGTTTCGACACCATGTGAAATCAAACGCGATATACATATTAGTGTTTGATTCTTCAGATTTATTTAACTAACTGCAATACTTAGTTCAAAGTATTTTTACAATTCAATTTTGTTTAACAATGCCATGAGTGTAGGGGAATATAGGTTAAGTGTTTTTAAAAATGCGTGGGATCGGTGTTTTGACGTTTTCTCTATCCCTGACGTACGTACATGGATGTGGACTAGATGTTGTTGTCTTAGGGTCTACTCCCATTACACAGGCTACGGCAGCGTGGCATGCGTGCATTAGCACAAACTAGCTCGTCGGCGGGGGGTTCTTGCTACCGCAGCACTGAACTGTCGTTACGACTTCATGCCGGAGAAAGGATAAAAAAATATACGTGCGTCGGTTCATTAATATAACAAGGAGACCCGAATCCGTCCCGTTAGAAGGGTGTAATTCCTATAGGGGGGAAGAGAGACCCTGATGTTGTTGGCCCTCCGGAAGGTTTAACGCACCCAATGTATCAATAGATACCACCATGGTTACTGTTTCCTCCAATGTTATGCAGTAACCCCAGACCTGATATTACCCCAGCTTACCACTTCACCATTTTCATCGACACCTACCTCAGTTGCGTGTCACCTTCCACCTCAAGCCTTAGGTTTAAGACTCCATTTTAATCAAATCTCCACAAAATTAACGAGATGATAGCGAAATACTTCCCCTCTAATACATAACACGTCAATCATTCATAAAAGAAAACCATGGCAGGTTGGATCCATACAAAGAAAGAGACAACGACATTAGATTTAACAAGAATTACAATCGTTGTTTTATTGTTGTTGGCCAAGAATAGAGTTTAACACCATTAAGTTTTAAAAATATAAAAAAAAAAGATTAAAATAAAATAATAAAATAATGAATTAACAAAAAGCTTATGAATGTTAATTATAGGTAGGAGTGGTAACCCTAATCGTTGCAAAAACTCAAAATTTTAACTTTATTTTGTTTATTCACGTATAGATTTTCTTTTTCCCTTTTTTTATTTTTTTATTTTTATTTGTATATTTTTTTTTCAGTGTATTTGTTGTTGTAAAAAAATAATATCTATTTATATGCCAAAACAAATCAAAATTTATTAAAAGGTAAGTATAAAATAGAAAGAAACTTACTTCGTCATCCGACTATCGCCACTGCCAAGGAGGTGCACCGCTTTGGAGTACTTATCCTATAGTATGACGTTCTGCAATTAATTAAGTTTATTTTGTTTTGTTTTGATTATAGAGGAATAGACAGGGTTATTATGCATGTACATTTTTTTCTTTTGTTTTTCTTTTTCTTAAAAAAGATTTATTTCCATCACTAACTATATTTCTCTTATTTGTTAAATAAATCATATATTCCTTTTTTTTTCTTTTTAAATTAATCTTGGCCACTTTTCATTTATATTGATATTATTTAGTTTTAGTTTGAATTACACTTATAGAATTAAGACACTAACGACACACTAGACACAAGAGGAAGGAGGGGGTGGGGGCAGTCACTAAATTGAAGAAGGAAGGTATGGATAGGTAGTTATATGGAAACAACACTTTCGACACACTTTTTTCACAAGGTAAGTAATTTGTTTGTAGGGTGCTGCTCCGTTGATGTCAGGTTATTCCTCCGGTAATTTATTTTTCTTCGAATTCTCCAGGTCGGGTAAGTAGGTATTCCAGGTAAATAAGAATTCCAGGTAAGCAAGTATTTAGAACTTCACGTAAACGAACATTTATGTATAATGTTTTTTTTTATTTATTTAAAAAAAAAAAAAATTTTCCAGGTTTTCAAGGTGAGTTATTGTTTTTTTCAATGTAGGTAAGAAAATTGGTATGTTTATTTAGTTGGTAGGGATAACTTTTTTTTTTTGTGAGCAGAGGGGTTATAAAGGGTTTTTTTTATAGGGTATGTTTCGGATTTGTACCGTGCACTAATAGTTTTCCTGTACTTTTTTTTATTTTATGAGGAAGGTATAGTATTTATGGCACACTGGTTTTTTTTTATCACTGCCTATGTAAAATTTTTTTTTGTGTGTGCATTTTGGATGTTATTTAAATATCTAAAGTAAAACTTTTATGCATACGTTTCCATGGCTTATGCATTTGACACTTTACTTTTTTATAACGTACTTTTATTAGATTTACTTGTTTTTGTGTAAGTATACCAATGCAGTTATTGTTTGTTGAAGATTTAAGTTTAATTTTTTTTATTTAATTGAGGCACTTTTCTATAGCGCGACTTAAGTTTTCAATTAAAACTTTATTAAAAAAAATTATTTTTTCCTATTCCTTTGGAATAGTTTTAGACTTTATTATTCAACAGCAACTTACAAACTGACTTTTGATACAATACATTTTATTTAATGCACTGAAGGTGCCAAACAAGGTTTTATATTACTGTTACATTGGAATGTGCATAGAAGATGCACAACAAGAAAAACTATACTGTGTGAAAGGAACGTTGGCAATTTGCAAAGCTTGCATATTTGGAATTATAATTCCTCCCCCCTTAGCAGAGCGACTGCCAGAGGGTGTTGCCTCTCGAAGGAGTGGTTTGAATGTCTTCTGTCCTTGGAGTTTCATTTTTGGGATTCTTCCGAGTCTTGATTTGAAGATAGATGAATAGCGGTATAATTGTCATCGGAATTAGAAAAACCCATATTGATGCGATGTGGGCTGTTGACTTTGTGGTAAGTAGATGGATTTCTTCTCTATTTTTAAGCTGGTCCAGATGGAGTTTGTTTAGCGAAAGATGAAGTGGGTGAGTTGATCTGACTGCGTGTTCGAGGATGAATCACAATGCTATCCCAAAATATCTACCTTTGGATCATAAGTTATATTATTAATAGTTATGGAACAATTTTTGTAATGTAAAAGTGCGGTGCCATATATATTATATTTGTTGATGCCGCATGTTGGTTTCGACACTTGTATTTCGAATATCAGTTAGGAGTATGTAATTATTTTCGGGTTGAAGTATCTGGTTGGGTTCCAAACCATTGGACAGGTTGCACATAGCTGGATGATTATTTATGATCTTTGGTACGCATTCAGGGAACTTAGTGTTTTGTTTGTTTTTGCTTTCGCAAAGATAGATGTCTTCTATGAGGTTGCAGGCTTTCCCAAAATAAAGTGCGTCGGACCCATGTATAGCAACATATGGGTAAGTAGATATAAACAGGGTTTTGTTTATAGGGAGGGGGATGAGATGGAAAAAGGAATAATTTGCTTGGGAAGTAATAGGGATTTCAATGCTAAACACAATGTTTGAGTTATTGTAAAACGCTTGTAATTGTAAAATTTCATAAATTACTTCATCCGAAGAGAAATCAATAGATTGTTTCTCAAGAAGAGCTCTTATTTCATTCAGTTCAGTTTTACTCAATATTTGTTTCGAAATTATACTCGTATGTAATCGTGCAAAAGTTATAGCTTCTGCTATATTTACTAAGTGATTGTAAAGCAAATCAATATTGAAGATAATCTTGTGAACGTATTGGAGATGTTTCAATATTTCTTGATCTGTTCTGAGTACACTATTTATATTGGAATTATAAATATATAAGAATGATTTTATCGTTTCTTGTTGTTCATTTATATGGCGAGTAATATTGTCAAATCTCTCTATCATTTTCTTATTGATACTTATTTGTTGGTTGGTTTCGATTCCTAAAATATTTTGATTTAAATTTATTTTTTTGATTTCTTCGTTAATATTTATTACATCATTAGCATTCATGTTTCCTGTAATTGTTTTTATAATGGTTCCTAATCCATCTATTAAACCACGTTTTAATTTGTGCTTGGGTAAAAGTGTTTGAAGCTTGAGTTCTAGTTGGTTGAATTTAATATTTGCTATTTTTACTGTATCAATGTTAGTTTGGCCATTTTCTAGAGTATCCAAGGATTTACAAATTTCCTCTATACTTTGTTCATAATCTTTCAGGTTTATGATATGAATAAATCGTTTGTAGGTTTCTATTACATTGGCATGTCCTAGTCGGAGTGGTAAAAGTCCGTAGTAATTATCTGTCAAGTTATGTATCTCCAGTCGTTGTCCCAGTAGGGGGAGTTGGGGCACATTGATACAATTTTCACTTAAACTAAAAAAAAGCAAAATAGTAACTCTAATAAGAAAGTAAAAATTTTAATCTGGTCAGTATCAATTTATCCATCTTATTCAAAACCAATTTACTCACAACCTCATTCTCAAAAAAAGTTAACAGCTTTTTACTAAATGCCGAAATCTGTATCAAACTGCCCCAGACGTGGGGTACATTGATACATACAATGGGGCACTTTGATTCATAACAAAACATCAGTATTCATTGAGTATTTTCAGTGAATAAAACAAGTTTAAATTATTTTTATAACGTATATTATTAAATTTAAGAAAGTTTTGATAAATAATACAAAATAAATAAGAAAATTAATGCTTTCCTAAGCTATAAAAATAAAGAACTTCGGTTATAAAATTAGCAGTCTTCATGTTGTTACAATTAGTCTTCAAACAAGTTTGATGTTCTTAATGTAAATAAATAATAAAGTTAAAATAAGTTTAAATAAAAAATACAAAATAAAGAAATAAATAAAAATGCTCTTCTTAGTTTTAAAAGTAGATAAGGAATTAAAAATATAAAATAACCAGACTTCAGATCGTTTAGTACAATACGTTTTTAAATCACTTTGATTAACATTTGTAATGTTTTTTTTTTGTTTTGGTAAACATTTACTTACAATGTAATGTTATAAGGAGACAAGTCTAGCTTAAATTTAAATAGTGAAGCTGTTCTGTTGGTGCCTTTCTTGCCTATGGGCTTTGGTAACTTAAGAATAATGTCTGATATATTTACAGAAGCCTCATCTCTCACATCAGGAAATACAAAGGTTCCCGTAGGCTTGCGCTTGAGGAAACAAACATTAAAATCGATGGCTTGAGAATCTTCGTACTTTGATAAAATTTTCGCAACGTAATTCTTGAAAGGTTGTTTCTTTTCTAAGTTCATTATTTTTGCTATTATAAAATCTCCTTCCTGAATATCACTAGCCACAGGTGCGTCTTTATTACTGGTGTCATCCTCAGAAGAGCAGAATTCTTCGGAATCAAATGATTCTTGTAATACAACTTCAACAGAACAGTCTGAAGATTCTGATTCCATTATTATAGACTTATTAGATTTTCTTTTTACTTTTTTGATAGGTTTTGCAGCTTCTAGGCCCACCAATTTTTTAGCATTTTTAAGATCAGTTGCTCGTTTTCTTTGTTCTTTTTTATATTTGCTTCATTCTTAGAGCTCTGTAGTTCTTCCAATCTTTTCTTTTCGGGAGTATCTGTGTAGATTCTTGATTTACCTTTTTCTCTTCCTTTTTTAAGTATCACTTTTTGGGTAATTTTTGGATAGGGCCTTACAGCTTCAGGCGTTATGCTTAGTTTTGTTGTTGAAACTGGCTGAAAAGCTCTTGATGTGGAAGGCATGTTATTCAATTCAGCTTCATTTGTAGCATTTGAGAGCCTGGTAGAGGGAGGAGGTGTTACACATCGCTCACTGATTATTTCTTCGATTTCGGCAACACTTACATAACTTGGATTGTCTTCAGGGACGGCAACAATATTAGCAGAATCTAAATTTTCCTCAAAAGCATCTTGTGGGTGTTGGTTGCTATAAATCTCACAAGGAGTAAAATCTTCATTTGAAAATGCTAGTCTATTGAATGGTACAATTCCGGGCTTAGCAAAGGCACTCATAATATTTTTTGGAGTGAATGATTCAAGAAGAGCAATCTTAGCTAGCTTTGGAATTTCGTAAATAGTTAACGCTTTTCCTGGATTATTAACGTGCCAATCATTAAATGCAACCTTTAGCTTTCCTTTAAACGGGCCGAAAACACCAACATCAAGAGGTTGTAATTTATGGGAAGTATGTGGAGGAAACGATAAGTAAATTATTCCATTGTCAAGGGAATAATTAATTGCGTCAACGGAAATATGGGACTCGTGGTTATCACAAATAAAAAGAATTGGCATTTCTTTTGTACAGCCTGTATTTTCTTGAATGTATTTAAGGACTTCCAAAAATAGTTCACTATTAATCCATCCAGACCGAGATGCAAGACCTAAGGATCCCTCCGAAGCACCATTCAAAAAATGGCTTTTATAATGAACTCTAGGAAACACGTAAACTGGTGGAATGGTATTACCACAAGCTGTTATAATTCCGCCAAATGTCACCAACTGTCCTCTCCCCGCTGAAACAATTTGACCCACTTGTCGCTGTGATTTGTCAGCGAATATTTTTGGAGTACTCAAGACCGTTGTGATACCGGTTTCATCGAAATTAATTATTCGATTTGGTGAGAAATTAAATCTCAAGATAACATCTTCAAGATTTTTGTAGAATATGTCTACAGAAGTCTTATTAAATGAGAAAGAACGAGCCATACTTGTATTTTCCGGTTTTCTCAAGCTCAAATTTGGATTCCTTTTACGGTAACCATGCATCCAATCCAAACCGGCACATTTATTGTCATCCCAGGCTTTTGGATATTTTAGACAAAGTTTTTTTGCGTATTGGTATGCATACTCTCGTACTTGATTTATTGTCAGTCCGTGATGCATTTTACTTCATTTAATTATGTAGTTGTTTAACTCCTGCTCTTGTTCATTTGTGAAAACTTGGCTGGCAGTATATTTTGATTTAAAACTTCTGTGATCGACTTCTGTTTTCTTCTTTTCCTCAACTCTGTGCTGAAGAGTAGCATGTTTCAAATTATATTTATCTGCTGCTTTTCTGATTGACAATCTCCCTTCCAGCACATCGGATATTGCAGCAGCCGCAGCAACTTCATTAATGTTGTTTCTTTCCGTTTTTTGCTTGTATGTTCGCACCATTTTCCTAAAAAAAAAAAACATTCATGGGGCACATTGATACGCATCAAACTACCCCGTAGTTTTGTGTATCAATGTGCCCCAACTGTCTTTACTGAAGGAAAACAAAAAAATCTATTAAACTGATGCTAAACAATTTCTTTTAAGATTCAAATCACATTATGAATAACATTTTCTCACAATCTAACTTTAAATGAAATTTATAACACTAAATATGCACTTGAAAAAAATACAAAAAAAATTACTTACGAACTGGAAAAACACGTTTGTTCTAGCTGAGAGTTAAGTGATGACTGAAGAGAGACGACAGTTAGGTGTGTATGAGTTGATAGACATGTTGTGTTGTGCGCGTGTTTGAGCGGCCTACTACGATTAGTTTTCAAGCAATATTGAATGTATCTATGTGCCCCATGTATCAATGTACCCCAACTCCCCCTATCGTGGTCATCATTGTTAGGAACCTGCAATTTTCTTTTTCTTTTTATTCTGGCTTTATGGACCTATTTTGTATCGTTAGTAATGATTGTCACCTTTTTATTCGTTCGAACCTTTTGTTTTTTAAATCTTGGTGTTAATTTATTTCTATATTGGTTTGGCATTGAATTTATTAAATTAGTAAGGAATTTATGATATTTATATGGTTTCCATAACATGAATCAAACTCACAATATAATGGAAAAAGCCATTTCCGCTGGCCAGTTGTGTTGAGGTCTTCAGCTGCTGTCTGCTGTACAAAAGTTATCAATATGACTGCACCTTTTGGTTCAATGTAGAGTTCTTGCACTTTTGTTATCGGTATACTTCCGATATTAACGCTTTAATAAAGTCTTTTCACCGTTTTTGTTTTTTTTTTTTTAAACACGCACAACTATCAGTATACTGCTGATATTGAATTGTTTACGATTCACACGTATTTTAACACGTTTTTAAAACGGTTTGTGCAATCCTACCGACTGCGCCACTTAAGTTTTTAATTAAAACTTTTATTAAAAAAAATTATTTTTTCCTATTCCTTTGGAATAGTTTTAGACTTTATTATTCAACAGCAACTTACAAACTGACTTTTGATACAATACATTTTATTTAATGCACTGAAGGTGCCAAACAATATTTCTTAGAATTGCAAATACATTTTATTTAATGCACTGAAGGTGCCAAACAAGGTTTTATATTACTATTACATTGGAATGTGCATAGAAGATGCACAACAAGAAAAACTACAATGTGTGAACGGAACGTTGGCAATTTGCAAAGCTTGCATATTTGGAATTATAATTCGCGCGTATAAAAATATCCTTATTTGTTGTAACTAGGTTTATAAAAAATGTTTTTTTCTATTTTTTTGTTCTTATTTACCGCGTTTTTTCGACTTCTATTTTCGATATCGACCCGCACTGCTAAAGATTATCTACCAACTGTCCTTTGCTATGCTAGAGAAAGTTCCTCTTTCCCAAGTTGCAAATTTGCTCCGCCTCGTTTCCAGCAGCTTAAATTTGAAACTACCGGTGTTTTTCCAAGTTCGTTGACATGATCAAGTCAGGCCACTGAGGATTAGCGGTCTTTCTGATAGAATGTTAGATTTTGTGCAATTTGACGAAATTAAGTAAGTACATGCTCCATGTGGAGTGCCGTATTTTGTAGCAAGACATATACCCCGTTTTCCCAAATTGTTTCAATTATTGAATATTGATATTACTATAGTCTAGGTGGTTAAGTTATTATTAATATTATTATTATTATTATTATTATTATTATTATTATTATTATCATTATTATTATTATGGAGGTTAAGATTATTATAAAATGAGACAAAAAATCTATGTGCCGTTTCCCACACGTACCCTTGTCGATTTGGTTCACTCGAGAAGTCATCACGTCGGACTTTGTTGTTGTCCATTATATGTTGCTTTGACTGACAGTTTTTTTTGTTGCTGTCATGGATTGCTTTGCTGCAACCTTCATCTTTGTCAATTGCTGTCTAATTTTGTCTGTGCTTCTGTTGAAACCAGCAGCAATCATGTTCTACCCTAACCGCCTCCCAAGCTGCTTATTTTTTGCTATCATTTTTATATCATTGGTCTTGCTTTCAAGATCTCGTTTTCGGAACGGTCCAATTGGTTCAGCATTTTACCTAAAATAATAAGGTCCATAAGTGTGTTCTTTTGAGATTTTGTTTTAAATTACTTTTCCGTGTCACATTTTTTAATTTTTTTAAATCTAACGACCAAAAACTCTTCCGAAAAACAATTAAAATAAAATATAGGTGCTATAAACCGTTAACAGAAAAACTTTAAATACACAAAGGCACTCAAAAGTCTATCTTGTAAAACAGGAACATATGTTCATATATAAATACAGGAAATACAGGAACAGGTTTTCTGTACCTCTCACTCTCATACAATCACAAGAAAACCAACATAATATTCAAGCTACCTAATCAGAACTTTAAATCTCAAATGAAAATGTATTGTTTTTCTGTTCCACTAAGCTACACTAAGTGCGATTAAAACCCCAAATCTTTTCAAAGAAAAACTTGGGTCTGAGTTTCATGCCGCTTCCGAACTGTGTGCGCTTGACGCCGACTAGTTCATGTAGCTCGTACTCTCTGGTTTCCGGTTTTTACTGTAGGATTTCTTGTTTTCTGCTTGGATGGCTGTGATGTTCTGGCACACGTCTTTCCTTATTTCATCTCGGTTTTCATGCAATTCCTGAACTGCTTCTTCATCTAACCATTCTTTCAATTCTGGGCATTCTGGCAATCTCATCTCTAACCCGGTTAGAATTTGAAACGGGCTGAATTTCTTGATTCTTGCCGGTGAGTTGTTAAGCACCTGCTGTACCCGATTTACGTGCTTGTACCAGTTGATTGGACTCCTTAAACAAGCTTTTCCCAGCATCGGAACAATGATCTTGTCTATCCCTTCCACCTGGCCATTTCCTCGCGGTTCCCTTGTTGCGATTGTCAGATGTTGGGTATTTTCGGCTTCACAGTAGGTCTGGAACGCAGTTGACGTGAAAGCCTTATCCTTGCCTGGTATTATTCTTCGCGGATTGCCGAAGATACTCGTGTTGTAACGATTAATGTGACCGTGCTTCCTCTAGAGAGGGATGAGTACTTAACCGAAGATATTAAAGATAAACAACTATTTTTTAGTAATAGGTATTTATTGCTTATAATTCTTTCTTTTAATTCTTTAAAGTTTCAAAGGAAGCTCCGCTGTCTTAATGCGTTGGCTGCAACCGTTCTCTATGAATTCTAAAGTTAATCTCTGAAACAACGTCCTTTCCAACCACTTTTATACTTAATTTTTGGATATCGATCAGTCCTCAATACTCCTTATCGATCGCATGCATTTTCTTTGTTGATTCTAACAATTGTCTTATCATTGCTTATACATATTGTATTGCACAATTCATATACCCAGTCGTTGTTGACATATTAAGAGTGCACTGGCAAAAGTGCAAACACTTCCCCATTGGTCAGCATAAACCCATCCATAAGTTGTGTCATCCACTGCCAATGCGATGTAAGCAGGTTGTTTTGCTTACATACATTGGGATTTGTCATCGCCTCGTACGTTGCACTGCCTATGGATTTTCCTTTTGATGACATTGCATTCTTGAAGGGAATCTCCATTGGGCTGCGGCTACAAGTGCGTGAAGTGGAATTTCACGCTGAGTTGATAAAGAAGAATATTTCCGAGGCATATATGTGTGATTAATTTGGGAAATATAAATTATGCAAGATATGTTTGATAATTTATGCAATGTGAATTATGCAATAAAGTGTTGGAAATGATCTTCCATGCGATTGAGATTGAGAAGTAATCGATAACTCGCTTGTTTGCTTAACCGGTCTAAAACTACCGCTGTTCCTGTGCTTTTCGTTGGATAGAGCCAGACGAATTTAGAAAAAAGCATCCACTACTACTAAGATGTAGTTGTATAACTCGTGGTTCCTACACGGTCTATGTTGTAAATTCTGCCGCAAAAAAACACTCCTTACCGGCTTTAGATTCAGAGATTAGACACCTCACACACCCTCGAACTGTCTCAGACCTCTTGGGTCACACCTGGTATATAGTATGTCTTTTCTAGCAGGTCTTGAGTTTTTTTTAACGGAAAAATTAACCTGTTGGTGTGCGATTCCGATTATTTCTCTTTCCATGCTCCAAGGTATTACTACAAGTTCCTTAACGGGATGCTTGCACAATGATAATGATATTTATATATTATATTTATATGATAATGATAAATGATAACACTTCATGAATAAATCTTCGTACTGATCCCTTTCTAGGATCCTTCGGACTGCTTTCGTCCACTCATCGCACTACTGTGCTTCCTTTATTCTGTGACTTAACGAATCTTCAATCATAAGGATGTACACTCTACTAAGAGTGTCTTTGAGCTTGAGCGATGCTCGATATCGTAACTAAATTCTTGAAGGAACATTTCCCATCAGCAATTCTAAGAGGAACATCTTGTTTCTTCATCGTCTGTGTGAACGCGTTTCAATCAGTTATGATCTTGAATCGAGTACCTAACACGTATACTCGCCGCTTCTTTGCCGCAGCTATAATCGCTAACAAGTCCAGTTCGTTACAATGAAATTGTTGTTCTTCCTCACTGTTTTTTCGACTCATGAACTCAACTAGATGTAACATCTGGTCATCTGCATGTTTCTGCAGCAGTACCCCGCCGTAACCAAATGAACATGCATCCATGTGTATTTCAGTTGCCGCTTGTAGATTAAACAACTTCAGTACTGGTGCTTTAACGAACGATCCCTAAGTTGTTTGAATGCAATCAGTTGTTCATCTCCCAGGACAAATTTAACATTTTTCCGCAACAAATCAGACATTGGCTTTGCAATCGCTGCATACCCTTCTACGAACCTTCTAAAATTTGAAGTTAGTCCCAAAGAACGTTGGAGCGTCTTTTGGTATTAAGGCAACGGATAATTAGAACAGGTCTTGTTTTTTCATTAGATAGCCTGATGGTACTATTCTCGATAATATATCCGAGAAACTTAATTCTCGTCTGTAGAAATTAGCACTTCTTCCAGTTCAGTCGTAACGCGTACCTCTAGCGCAAGCTTCAATTTCGTGACTCCTTCATCGTCATTTTGGGATGATATGATGAGGCCGTCCATATAAGCTTGCACAGCACGATTTTGTATTAGCGTCCTATAGATCGCGTGTACATACCTAGCAAATACCGCTGGCGAATTTGACATTCCAAATAGAACGTACAAGAATTCAAATTATTCATCTTGAGTGACGAACGCTGTGTACTTCCTCGACTCAGGATCCATTGGAACATGGAATAATCCATTATAGTGTAACGAAACCCTTCATTCATTAAAGTAATATCATTCCTCATTTTATTGATACCCGAAACCATTCAATCCAAATTCATTCATTTATTTATTTTGTCAAACGAAACTGAGTGTTTTGCTCAGGGCATTGCAACCACTTGGGTGACTATGCACATGATTAGTTGATTTCAGATCGGTAAACATTACACGGCTCAACGCAATCATTTGGCCGGTTAAATTCCAGGTGCGTATGGACCTATACCTAATATTTATTATCAGCTTCTGATCTGCTTAACCATCTGGCCATAATAATCCATGCTTCATTGAGTCAATCTGGCTGGCCAGTGTCGTCACGATTTGTTGGCTAGAGCACTGCAACTCGCCTCCGCTGTGGTTTAATACAACAGTTATTGGTTGCCATGGCTGGTACGTGACTTCCGGGGATTGGTAGGTACTTCAATCCTTCCTCCTTGAACCTTCTTGGTAATAAAAACTCCAGGATTTAGGCGCGAATTGAAATTAGTATCAATGGAAGCAATAAAGAATTAAGCTGTTCAAAATATTGGCTGGAAACTACTTCAGCAGAACAGTCAAGGACATTGTTAAATCTGTCGCGAGATCCAACAC
Organism: Philhelius pedissequus; assembly: GCA_910595825.1. Lineage (NCBI taxonomy): Eukaryota > Metazoa > Arthropoda > Insecta > Diptera > Syrphidae > Philhelius > Philhelius pedissequus. Next base: position 31,423,239 of record OU343161.1, read on the forward strand.
AATGTATCTATCAATTAAAAGCAATTTAATTGGTATTTTTAATATATTTCTTAATTAACCGTTAATTTAGTATGTAATATTTAATTATTTTAGAAGAGAATCTCTCACTCAAATAAATCTATTTCAAAACCACCACCAAACCCCACTAGGTCATTTGAAACAATAACAATTGATACTGTAGGACCATTAAGACCATCAAATTGATACATGTATATACTAACGGTACAATGTGATTAAACAAAAAAGTCATAGATGATAAATTTCCACTCACGAGGTTAGAAGATGCATTAGATAGATTAGGTAATACTAAATATTTTTCCACTTTAGATATGACGAGTTCTTTTCATCAGACTTCACTAAACAAAAATTCTAGGCCATTAACGGTATTTTCAACAAATGTCATTTTTTAAAGGGGAAGAATGTGGTGTAACAAAATCCTTCATTCATTAAGGTACAATCATTCCTCATTTTATTGATACCCGAAACCATTCAATTCAAATTAATTCATTTGTTTATTTGAAGACGTTCGATCACCTCGTCCATTTGTGCCATTGGGAAATTATCCCTGACTATTTTCTCGTTCAAGCGCTTATAATCGCAACACAGCCTTTTTGTTCCGTCCTTCTTCGTCATCAATATGATAGGTGATGCGTATTCGGATTTACTTCGCTGTATAATCTTTTCATCGAGCCATGCTTTCATTTGATCTCGTACTAAAATGTGGTCGGAATTTGCCATTTGTATCAGTCGTTGGAAAACAGGTATTTCGTCTTTCAGAATCAACTTCATCGTAACAGGCGATGATTCTTTCACAACCTATCTGTACCCTTCAATTACTTGTAATAGTAACTTTTGTTTATTGACATCAAGATGACTGAGCTCTAAGTCTCTGGTAAACATACCCTCTGCTGCGGCCAAACAGATTTGCCCAAATCTTTGGTTCAGTGTTTTCTCAACGCCGGCCGATCGCGTCTTCTCTTTGGTGTCATTCGGCAATCTCTGGAAAAGTGCGTATGTTCACCAAAATGATAACATGAGTTTCTACTTTCATTCTTTACCGGCTGATGTGCAATGCAACCTTGTTCTGTCGGGAATCAGGAACACCTTCTATGAAATATTCAATTACACTCTCGTCGTCGAGTACAACGAGATTTCCCAGTTCTAAAATTGCATACAGGAATTCGAGCAACGTTTCTGTCGGTTTGTTCTTGTAGCGATCTAAGTTTAAGATGCACCTTGGCTGATTAGAGCTTAACTGACGAGAATCTGTTTAATCGCATCCCAATTTTTAGCGATGGTCTGACTCTTGACGAATATCTTCGCTGCGCCCTGAGCAATTGTTTCGCGCATATATATATTTGCACTTCATCCCATCCAACCGTTATAGCATTCTCTTCTATTTCTTGGATCTATTGAATGACGTCAGTGGATCCGCTACCTTCAAAGTGGAAAAGCGAATCTTCTGTATCCCTAAGAGCGAACCTACTCGTTCGCGCAATTTCGTATCCACCCCTGGCCTTTTCAAACTGGTCGTCCTCATCTTCGCGTAATAGCCCAAAATGTTCGAGAAGCCTATCCTGTAGTAAACGTTTTAATCCCGTTGTACTTAAATTTAATTCTGTCAGTTTTTCCCTTAGAATATTAAATCTTAATGTTTAAATTTCGTCCCTGTCCATCGCTAACCTAAAATGTACCCCTCAAACAATATATAAAAAGACTAAGCTACCATTTCGCACAAATAAAACAAAAATAAAATAACGGTCGTTTGCTACCCCTTTTTCTTCGCCTAACTGGTACCTACAACAAGCTGTCTTCCGCCGTTGGTTAGGCCATGCCTCGTTTGCCTCTCCACTCGTTGGAACATGCAACCACGATGTGTCTTAATGGGGTTACCGGTTTTATGTAACACAACACCCAACTCAGCACACTTGCACTGCTTTCGGTTGAAGGCCTTTATTTCTTATTTATTTTTTTCCCAGTACACATAGATGTGTATAAATATGTCTTTGATTTTCGCTTTTGCACTGCTCGTGCACAGATATGTACGTTTTTTGTACGTATAACGTATACACATGGAATTTTTGTGTTCCTGTTTTTTTTTTTTTTGCACTGTATATTTAGGTACACTCGATCGTACTGAATAATTTCCGTTACAAAATCTCGAATGTTCTGAAGTTTTTTTTTACTAATTTTAGCGAACCGATAAAAAACTATTTTCGCACAGATCAACGTGACAGTTGCATCTCGCTTTTTTTGCGACCGCAAAAATTCAATCTATTTTTTTTGTTACTAGCACAATTCCAGGCGAGCTCCCAAAAATCGTATGGTTTGGCTCAGATCACACAATTTCAAATGAAATTAAATATTTTTTTATTCAAATTTACACTATTTGTTGTCACGAAACCAATAAAACAATTACATTCCAAGCAAACGACAGTTCAATATGCAATTATAGCGAAGATTGGCTTGTCGATGGAAAGGGACGCATCTTCTACTCCATGTCTTTCGTTCGTTTTCGTAGTCAATGTGTGTTGTAAGTTGTCGCTGTCATAAGGTGTTCTAATCCCACAGATATAGGTTAAAATCCATTTGGTGCGGAAATTCTGCGTTGCCTGTATTCTGAAAATCAATTTTTCTCTGAGATGCTGTAATGTTATCAAGGGTCATAACAACAGATTTCCCGGTCCTCAGACGTTCGATCAAATAACAATTTAGTTTGTAGTGGGTCCAACAGAAGTTTTTTTCCTAGCGTGTAAACAAACTACATTAGGTCGTCTGCATATTTATTTTACAAACTTTTTATTTAACCAATTTGTGATACACTAGTGCAATGTTCAAATTTTAATTAGTTGATACTTCGCGTGCTTTCACTTAGTCTATTAAAGGCTTTCTCTACGTGATGAGTTAGCGACAGGTATGGGTAAAATTCCATTAGGTGCGGAAATTCCGCGTTTTCTGTATTTTGAAATCAACTTTTCTCTGAGATGTTCTAATGCTATCATTGATCATAACAACAGATTTCCCGGTCCTCAGACGTTCGATCAAATAACAATTGAGTTTGGAGAAGGTTCAAAAGAAGTGTTTTCCTAGCGTGTATACTAACGTGTATACGTTAGTAATTTAACCAATTTGTGATATACTAGTGCAATGTTCAAATTTTAATGACTTGATACATCACGTGCTTTCACTTAGTCTAATAAAGGTTTTCTCTACGTGATGTGTTAGCGATAGGTATAGGTAAAAGTCCATTCGGTGCGGAAATTCAGCGATTTCTGTATTTTGAAATCATCTTTACTCTGAGATGTTCTAATGCTATCATTGATCATAACAACAGATTTCCCGGTCCTCAGACGTTCGAGCAAATAACAATTTTGTTTGCAGAGGGTCCTAACTAACTACATTAGTTCGTCTGCATACTTATTTTACAAACTATTTATTTAACCACTTTGTGATACACTAGTGCAATGTTCGCGTGCTTTCACTTCACACACTATTTATTTAACCAATTTGTGATATAAATTATTCAAGGGTGATTACTTTTGTTAAAACAAATTATTTTTATTTAAACTTTTTGAACCTAACAATTCGAGTAATAACTTAGAACTAACTGAACTCTGAACGATTTAAACTTTACTTTTGCTTTACTACTAAAAAATGCAAGATTGCATTTCCCACGACGTTGCTCGCTGCATGCGCGTGTATTTCGGGTGTCTGTCGTGAGAAACTGTGAAGCGGAAAATATGTTGATCTAATTTCGAAATATCATGAGAATTTCACAGATATTTGATCTTGGAAAGTTGCAGTTGTTAACTTGTACTAGTGCAATGTTCAAATTTTAATGAGTTGATACATCACGTGCTTTCACTTAGTCTAATAAAGGTTTTCTCTACGTGATGTGTTAGCGATAACTATAGGTAAAAGTCCATTCGGTGCGGAAATTCAGCGATTTCTGTATTTTGAAATCAACTTTTCTCTGAGATGTTCTAATGCTATCATTGAATATAACAACAGATTTCCCGGTCCTCAGACGTTCGATCATATAACAATTTAGTTTGTAGAAGGTCCAAAAGAAGTTTTTTCCTGGCGTGTATACTAACTACATTAGGTCGTCTGCATATTTATTTTACAAACTATTTATTTAACCAATTTGTGATACACTAGTGTAATGTTCAAATTTTAATTAGTTGATACTTCGCGTGCTTTCACTTCACACACTATTTTTTAACCAATTTGTGATATACTAGTGCAATGTTCAAATTTTAATGAGTTGATACATCACGTGCTTTCACTTAGTCTAATAAAGGTTTTCTCTATGTGGTGTGTTAGCAATAGGTATAGGTAAAAGTCCATTCAGTGCGGAAATGCAGTGTTTTCTGTATTTTGAAATCAACTTTTCTCGGAGATGTTGCAATGCTACCATGGGTCATAACAACAGATTTCCCGGTCCTCAGACGTTCGATCAAATAACAATTGAGTTTGGAGAAGGTTCAAAAGAAGTGTTTTCCTAGCGTGTATACTAACGTGTATACGTTAGTAATTTAACCAATTTGTGATATACTAGTGCAATGTTCAAATTTTAATGACTTGATACATCACGTGCTTTCACTTAGTCTAATAAAGGTTTTCTCTACGTGATGTGTTAGCGATAGGTATAGGTAAAAGTCCATTCGGTGCGGAAATTCAGCGATTTCTGTATTTTGAAATTAGCTTTACTCTGAGATGTTCTAATGCTATCATTGATCATAACAACGGATTTCCCGGTCCTCAGACGTTCGAGCAAATAACAATTTTGTTTGCAGTGGGTCCTAACTAACTACATTAGGTCGTCTGCATACTTATTTTACAAACTATTTATTTAACCACTTTGTGATACACTAGTGCAATGTTCGCGTGCTTTCACTTCACACACTATTTATTTAACCAATTTGTGATATAAATTATTCAAGGGTGATTACTTTTGTTAAAATAAATTATTTTTATCTAAACTTTTTGAACCTAACAATTCGAGTAATAACTTAGAACTAACTGAACTCTGAACGATTTAAACTTTACTTTTGCTTTACTACTAAAAAATGCAAGATTGCATTTCCCACGACGTTGCTCGCTGCATGCGCGTGTATTTCGGGTGTCTGTCGTGAGAAACTGTGAAGCGGAAAATATGTTGATCTAATTTCGAAATATCATGAGAATTTCACAGATATTTGATCTTGGAAAGTTGCAGTTGTTAACTTGTACTAGTGCAATGTTCAAATTTTAATGAGTTGATACATCACGTGCTTTCACTTAGTCTAATAAAGGTTTTCTCTACGTGATGTGATAGCGATAACTATAGGTAAAAGTCCATTCGGTGCGGAAATTCAGCGATTTCTGTATTTTGAAATCAACTTTTCTCTGAGATGTTCTAATGCTATCATTGATCATAACAACAGATTTCCCGGTCCTCAGACGTTCGAGCAAATAACAATTTAGTTTGCAGTGGGTCCTAACTAACTACATTACGTCGTCTGCATACTTATTTTACAAACTATTTATTTAACCATTTTGTGATACACTAGTGCAATGTTCAAATTTTAATGAGTTGATACATCACGTGCTTTCACTTAGTATAATAACGGTTTTCTCTACGTGATGTGTTAGCGATAGGTATAGGTAAAAGTCCATTCGGTGCGGAAATTCAGCGATTTCTGTATTTTGAAATCAACTTTTCTCTGAGATGTTCTAATGCTATCATTGAATATAACAACAGATTTCCCGGTCCTCAGACGTTCGATCATATAACAATTTAGTTTGTAGAAGGTCCAAAAGAAGTTTTTTCCTGGCGTGTATACTAACTACATTAGGTCGTCTGCATATTTATTTTACAAACTATTTATTTAACCAATTTGTGATACACTAGTGTAATGTTCAAATTTTAATTAGTTGATACTTCGCGTGCTTTCACTTCACACACTATTTTTTAACCAATTTGTGATATACTAGTGCAATGTTCAAATTTTAATGAGTTGATACATCACGTGCTTTCACTTAGTCTAATAAAGGTTTTCTCTATGTGGTGTGTTAGCAATAGGTATAGGTAAAAGTCCATTCAGTGCGGAAATGCAGTGTTTTCTGTATTTTGAAATCAACTTTTCTCGGAGATGTTGCAATGCTACCATGGGTCATAACAACAGATTTCCCGGTCCTCAGACGTTCGATCAAATAACAATTTAGTTTTTAGTGGGTCCAACAGAAGTTTTTTTCCTAGCGTGTAAACTAACTACATTAGGTCGTCTGCATATTTATTTTACAAACTATTTATTTAACCAATTTGTGATACACTAGTGTAATGTTCAAATTTTAATTAGTTGATACTTCGCGTGCTTTCACTTCACACACTATTTATTTAACCAATTTGTGATATACTAGCGCAATGTTCAAATTTGAATGAGTTGATGCATCACGTGTTTTCACTTAGTCTAATAAAGGTTTTCTCTACGTGATGTGTTAGCGATAGGTATGGGTAAAATTCCATTAGGTGCGGAAATTCCGCGTTTTCTGTATTTTGAAATCAACTTTTCTTTGAGATGTTCTAATGCTATCATTGATCATAACAACAGATTTCCCGGTCCTCAGACGTTCGATCAAATAACAACTGAGTTTGGAGAAGGTCCAAAAGAAGTTTTTTTCTAGCGTGTATACTAACGTGTATACGTTAGTAATTTAACCAATTTGTGATATACTAGTACAATGCTCAAATTTTAATGAGTTGATACATCACGTGCTTTCACTTAGTATAATAAAGGTTTTCTCTACGTGATGTGTTAGCGATAAGTATAGGTAAAATTCCATTAGGTGCGGAAATTCCGCGTTTTCCGTATTTTGAAATCAACTTTTCTCTGAGATGTTCTAATGCTATCATTGATCATAACAACAGATTTCCCGGTCCTCAGACGTTCGCGCAAATAACAATTTAGTTTGCAGTGGGTCCTAACTAACAACTTTAGGTCGTCTGCATACTTATTTTACAAACTATTTATTTAACCATTTTGTGATACACTAGTGCAATGTTCAAATTTTAATGAGTTGATACATCACGTGCTTTCACTTAGTATAATAACGGTTTTCTCTACGTGATGTGTTAGCGATAGGTATAGGTAAAAGTCCATTCGGTGCGGAAATTCAGCGATTTCTGTATTTTGAAATCAACTTTTCTCTGAGATGTTCTAATGCTATCATTGAATATAACAACAGATTTCCCGGTCCTCAGACGTTCGATCATATAACAATTTAGTTTGTAGAAGGTCCAAAAGAAGTTTTTTCCTGGCGTGTATACTAACTACATTAGGTCGTCTGCATATTTATTTTACAAACTATTTATTTAACCAATTTGTGATACACTAGTGTAATGTTCAAATTTTAATTAGTTGATACTTCGCGTGCTTTCACTTCACACACTATTTTTTAACCAATTTGTGATATACTAGTGCAATGTTCAAATTTTAATGAGTTGATACATCACGTGCTTTCACTTAGTATAATAACGGTTTTCTCTACGTGATGTGTTAGCAATAGGTATAGGTAAAAGTCCATTCAGTGCGGAAATGCAGTGTTTTCTGTATTTTGAAATCAACTTTTCTCGGAGATGTTGCAATGCTACCATGGGTCATAACAGATTTCCCGGTCCTCAGACGTTCGATCAAATAACAATTGAGTTTGGAGAAGGTTCAAAAGAAGTGTTTTCCTAGCGTGTATACTAACGTGTATACGTTAGTAATTTAACCAATTTGTGATATACTAGTGCAATGTTCAAATTTTAATGACTTGATACATCACGTGCTTTCACTTAGTCTAATAAAGGTTTTCTCTACGTGATGTGTTAGCGATAGGTATAGGTAAAAGTCCATTCGGTGCGGAAATTCAGCGATTTCTGTATTTTGAAATTATCTTTACTCTGAGATGTTCTAATGCTATCATTGATCATAACAACAGATTTCCCGGTCCTCAGACGTTCGAGCAAATAACAATTTTGTTTGCAGTGGGTCCTAACTAACTACATTAGGTCGTCTGCATACTTATTTTACAAACTATTTATTTAACCACTTTGTGATACACTAGTGCAATGTTCGCGTGCTTTCACTTCACACACTATTTATTTAACCAATTTGTGATATAAATTATTCAAGGGTGATTACTTTTGTTAAAATAAATTATTTTTATTTAAACTTTTTGAACCTAACAATTCGAGTAATAACTTAGAACTAACTGAACTCTGAACGATTTAAACTTTACTTTTGCTTTACTACTAAAAAATGCAAGATTGCATTTCCCACGACGTTGCTCGCTGCATGCGCGTGTATTTCGGGTGTCTGTCGTGAGAAACTGTGAAGCGGAAAATATGTTGATCTAATTTCGAAATATCATGAGAATTTCACAGATATTTGATCTTGGAAAGTTGCAGTTGTTAACTTGTACTAGTGCAATGTTCAAATTTTAATGAGTTGATACATCACGTGCTTTCACTTAGTCTAATAAAGGTTTTCTCTACGTGATGTGTTAGCGATAACTATAGGTAAAAGTCCATTCGGTGCGGAAATTCAGCGATTTCTGTATTTTGAAATCAACTTTTCTCTGAGATGTTCTAATGCTATCATTGAATATAACAACAGATTTCCCGGTCCTCAGACGTTCGATCATATAACAATTTAGTTTGTAGAAGGTCCAAAAGAAGTTTTTTCCTGGCGTGTATACTAACTACATTAGGTCGTCTGCATATTTATTTTACAAACTATTTATTTAACCAATTTGTGATACACTAGTGTAATGTTCAAATTTTAATTAGTTGATACTTCGCGTGCTTTCACTTCACACACTATTTTTTAACCAATTTGTGATATACTAGTGCAATGTTCAAATTTTAATGAGTTGATACATCACGTGCTTTCACTTAGTCTAATAAAGGTTTTCTCTATGTGGTGTGTTAGCAATAGGTATAGGTAAAAGTCCATTCAGTGCGGAAATGCAGTGTTTTCTGTATTTTGAAATCAACTTTTCTCGGAGATGTTGCAATGCTACCATGGGTCATAACAACAGATTTCCCGGTCCTCAGACGTTCGAGCAAATAACAATTTAGTTTGCAGTGGGTCCTAACTAACTACATTACGTCGCACAGTGTGGGAATTCGCTCATCTAGCGGAATTAAATTAATAGCGGTTACAAGTTTTACTTTTTGATAATTCTTTTTTTGCAAGATTAATTATAAATATGTGAATAATGAAATTTAACAACAATTTATTAATATATTTTGTAAATTTTTTTTTTTACAGAGCTTTGAAAGTACTCGTTTTTTGCAGTTTGATAGACCCTTCTTAACAAATGAATTTCGCTCAGCAAAAAGCTTATTCTTGATTTTTTTTTGGTCATATTTATAACTAATATATACCAATATGAAATTAAAATAGAATTTTGTATATACTTAGCCAAGTTTTTAATGAACGGAGTTTTGAAACTACGCGTTTTATGCACTTAGGTAAGCACATCAGAAACAATTTAAATACGCTGAAAAAAAATTGTTGTTCCTTTTTACTTATATTTATTCATAAAGAACATAAAATACATAAATACATAAAAAACTTTGAAACAAGATTTTTATATTACATAGTTGCATTTAAAAGGTCTAAGACTTCATGCTCGATAGCACTTTTTTTCCTTTTCGGAATGCACCTTATACTGGCTATAAAAGGATCCGATGTTATCAATAGCCTATTTAAAAGATCCGTTATTGTGTCCAACCGCGAAGTTTTTCTCGTGAATAGCTCACGATATTTTCTATTTTCTTTGTTCCTAGCTTCTTGCGCCTCCTCCGAAAGTTGGCCAATCGGCAGAATGCATGAAGCAACCACTTGTCTGCCATGAAACAATATTTTATGTACGCTTACTGGCATATAGTACCATCCATACTTTTCTAAATATAAAGTCCTGGTCTTGTACGCAAATGATTCAAACGCATCCAAATTGATTGAAAATCCAGAAGCTAGAGCTTCTAAAATAATGCGGAACCCTTTTATAAGATCCACATCAATTCCGGTTATTTCAGCCGTTTTAAATTCGTCTCGGAAGAATCTTCTTGCCGTATTGCCATCGTTCGTGTTGCCAGATTGTTGTGTTGGCATATCAATTAGTAAGCCAGTTTCATTTTTAAACCTATCTTGTATTACCTTTTTCCTGGCTTTAAACTTTTCCTTACTTTCTTTTTCTTTGACTTGCCAAACTTTTACATCAAGCCTGTATGCTATATGAAGAATACACTCCATGAAACGAATCCAAGAATGGAGTGGACTTAACCCAAAGGACATTGCCATCTGATTTTCAGACTTTCTCGATATTATGCTGGTATTATTCATTTCGGAGGGCTTTGCGCCGCATATGTAGCATGTTTGAGATGATGAAGTTACAGGTGATAAAGCAGTGCACACTTTACCATCTACCATTGTTAGTAAAAAAACAGGTTTTACTGCGATATGAAAATCTTCCTCGTGAATTTCAACGGGTGATAATTTTTTAACTTGCTCTACTACTAGATCAACTTCCTTTTTTATCAAATCCGTTGTTTCCTTCGCAAAAACAAGTTTAATAGGGCGGCAGTATCTTGTTGAAGAGGGGGCGGGATTTTGCCAAATTATGGTCTTAAGTTCTTCCTGACAAAAGTGCATTTGAATTGGAACCATGGAAATGCTAAAAAGATTTTCGTCAAAACACTCTTCAGATGTGTATTTTTGTTTATATGATTTTTGTTGAGCTCCGTCACATCCCCACTTAAAAATCAACGATAATTCTTTAAGTCCTGATTTAAATTCCTCACAATTAAATGCATCTTTTTGGGCCAAACATAAACGCCTAACACTATGGTCAACCAAGCTCTGAAGATCACACACGGCAGACGATTCTGACACATTTTTTTGATCAGGATAGCATTTTTTTTGGACTCCTTAATTTTATCATATGAGGGCAATAGATTTTTAACGACTTTGTTAATTTTTTGACGAATGATATCATATTGATGAGTGGATAACTGGGTATCCACAATCAAAGCCAACGCTTCATCGGCAGATAAACATATTTGTTCAGAGGGCACTGTTTCAAGCGATCTTTTTAAATTCGTACCTTAAGTTAAAAAAAAGTAAATAAAAGTTGATAATACTATAGTGAAAACAAACCTCTTTTTGGGGAACTAACTGCTAATTTTTTGACTACAGCGGCAGTATCTCTTTTTCCAATTATTCTTAATTTTTTTTCGTAGGCCATCCCAATTTCTTCAAAGCTATATGAATCCAACAGGCTTTTTACTTTTTTCTTTTTTATTTTTTCACAGCACTCTTCAAAATTCTTTTTTGGTCTCCCTACTTTTTTAATATTTGAAGACGAAGATGGAATTTCATCTAAAAATGCTTGTGGAAGAGTAAGGGTTTCATTAAGCCACGAAGAATGAGTTTTTTCGAAACGGTCACGGTGTCTACCAATTATTGTCCACATTTCATTAAACCTGAAACAAATTTGTCTCAAGGTAGCTTTTAGTGTCTTCAGTGCCTCTTCGGAAAAAGTTATTTGACTAAAATGGGTCAAAACAAAGGACAAAACGGCCTCAAACCGCTTTATTTTGATCTTTGAAACCCAAATATCAAAAATTTGTTTTTTCGTAATTTCGCAAGACATTCTGAAATATTCAAAGATTATCATGTATCAAAAATGTACTCTTACACTTGAAACATGTACTTCTACCTACCACGAAAGACCACGTTTAGGACACACAAAACTTATAACAAAAGCACAACACATTATGTGGATTAAACTAATAATAATTTAATTGTCAATGTAGCACTTCATGGTAATATAAGTAATAAAATTACTATTATTTTGACATTTATTTTTTGCTGAAGGCCAGTTCGAAAATGAAAAAAAAATGTATGGGCGTCGCACCTATGCGCAGCAACTTAAAGCGGTTAATTATAGCAGACATATCAGACTTTAAAATGCATATAGTCTCACATCTGAATAACACTGAATAATTTAATTTTTTCTCTAATGAATGTACAAATTGAATAAAATTACGCTTTTTTTTGCACCCCATCCACCAACAAATCTATTTAAACACCATATAAATTAAAATTTTACTTACTTTTCAATTTTCCGATATCCTGTTAATGAAATAAAAGCAAAACTTTCAATAAAAATTGAACCATGCACTCAAAAAAAAAAAATAGCTAAACCACCTTCACTCGCTAATTGCCACCGAAAAAATGACTAATTGCAACTTTGACATCAATTATCTTTGTTCTACATCACTCCCGCATAACAGTTCTTTCTAAATCGGTTAGTAGAAGGTTTAGGCTCCAAGTAAAACCAACTTTTACATCAGTTTGTGCATATCATTTTTTTAATTAAATTCCGCTAGATTTGTGAATTCTCACACTGTGCGTCGTCTGCATACTTATTTTACAAACTATTTATTTAACCATTTTGTGATACACTAGTGCAATGTTCAAATTTTAATGAGTTGATACATCACGTGCTTTCACTTAGTATAATAACGGTTTTCTCTACGTGATGTGTTAGCGATAGGTATAGGTAAAAGTCCATTCGGTGCGGAAATTCAGCGATTTCTGTATTTTGAAATCAACTTTTCTCTGAGATGTTCTAATGCTATCATTGAATATAACAACAGATTTCCCGGTCCTCAGACGTTCGATCATATAACAATTTAGTTTGTAGAAGGTCCAAAAGAAGTTTTTTCCTGGCGTGTATACTAACTACATTAGGTCGTCTGCATATTTATTTTACAAACTATTTATTTAACCAATTTGTGATACACTAGTGTAATGTTCAAATTTTAATTAGTTGATACATCACGTGCTTTTACTTAGTCTAATAAAGGTTTTCTCTATGTGGTGTGTTAGCAATAGGTATAGGTAAAAGTCCATTCAGTGCGGAAATGCAGTGTTTTCTGTATTTTGAAATCAACTTTTCTCGGAGATGTTGCAATGCTACCATGGGTCATAACAACAGATTTCCCGGTCCTCAGACGTTCGATCAAATAACAATTGAGTTTGGAGAAGGTTCAAAAGAAGTGTTTTCCTAGCGTGTATACTAACGTGTATACGTTAGTAATTTAACCAATTTGTGATATACTAGTGCAATGTTCAAATTTTAATGACTTGATACATCACGTGCTTTCACTTAGTCTAATAAAGGTTTTCTCTACGTGATGTGTTAGCGATAGGTATAGGTAAAAGTCCATTCGGTGCGGAAATTCAGCGATTTCTGTATTTTGAAATTATCTTTACTCTGAGATGTTCTAATGCTATCATTGATCATAACAACAGATTTCCCGGTCCTCAGACGTTCGAGCAAATAACAATTTTGTTTGCAGTGGGTCCTAACTAACTACATTAGGTCGTCTGCATACTTATTTTACAAACTATTTATTTAACCACTTTGTGATACACTAGTGCAATGTTCGCGTGCTTTCACTTCACACACTATTTATTTAACCAATTTGTGATATAAATTATTCAAGGGTGATTACTTTTGTTAAAATAAATTATTTTTATTTAAACTTTTTGAACCTAACAATTCGAGTAATAACTTAGAACTAACTGAACTCTGAACGATTTAAACTTTACTTTTGCTTTACTACTAAAAAATGCAAGATTGCATTTCCCACGACGTTGCTCGCTGCATGCGCGTGTATTTCGGGTGTCTGTCGTGAGAAACTGTGAAGCGGAAAATATGTTGATCTAATTTCGAAATATCATGAGAATTTCACAGATATTTGATCTTGGAAAGTTGCAGTTGTTAACTTGTACTAGTGCAATGTTCAAATTTTAATGAGTTGATACATCACGTGCTTTCACTTAGTCTAATAAAGGTTTTCTCTACGTGATGTGTTAGCGATAACTATAGGTAAAATTCCATTCGGTGCGGAAATTAAGCGATTTCTGTATTTTGAAATCAACTTTTCTCTGAGATGTTCTAATGCTATCATTGATCATAACAACAGATTTCCCGGTCCTCAGACGTTCGAGCAAATAACAATTTAGTTTGCAGTGGGTCCTAACTAACTACATTACGTCGTCTGCATACTTATTTTACAAACTATTTATTTAACCATTTTGTGATACACTAGTGCAATGTTCAAATTTTAATGAGTTGATACATCACGTGCTTTCACTTAGTATAATAACGGTTTTCTCTACGTGATGTGTTAGCGATAGGTATAGGTAAAAGTCCATTCGGTGCGGAAATTCAGCGATTTCTGTATTTTGAAATCAACTTTTCTCTGAGATGTTCTAATGCTATCATTGAATATAACAACAGATTTCCCGGTCCTCAGACGTTCGATCATATAACAATTTAGTTTGTAGAAGGTCCAAAAGAAGTTTTTTCCTGGCGTGTATACTAACTACATTAGGTCGTCTGCATATTTATTTTACAAACTATTTATTTAACCAATTTGTGATACACTAGTGTAATGTTCAAATTTTAATTAGTTGATACTTCGCGTGCTTTCACTTCACACACTATTTTTTAACCAATTTGTGATATACTAGTGCAATGTTCAAATTTTAATGAGTTGATACATCACGTGCTTTTACTTAGTCTAATAAAGGTTTTCTCTATGTGGTGTGTTAGCAATAGGTATAGGTAAAAGTCCATTCAGTGCGGAAATGCAGTGTTTTCTGTATTTTGAAATCAACTTTTCTCGGAGATGTTGCAATGCTACCATGGGTCATAACAACAGATTTCCTGGTCCTCAGACGTTCGATCAAATAACAATTTAGTTTTTAGTGGGTCCAACAGAAGTTTTTTTCCTAGCGTGTAAACTAACTACATTAGGTCGTCTGCATATTTATTTTACAAACTATTTATTTAACCAATTTGTGATACACTAGTGTAATGTTCAAATTTTAATTAGTTGATACTTCGCGTGCTTTCACTTCACACACTATTTATTTAACCAATTTGTGATATACTAGCGCAATGTTCAAATTTGAATGAGTTGATGCATCACGTGTTTTCACTTAGTCTAATAAAGGTTTTCTCTACGTGATGTGTTAGCGATAGGTATGGGTAAAATTCCATTAGGTGCGGAAATTCCGCGTTTTCTGTATTTTGAAATCAACTTTTCTTTGAGATGTTCTAATGCTATCATTGATCATAACAACAGATTTCCCGGTCCTCAGACGTTCGATCAAATAACAACTGAGTTTGGAGAAGGTCCAAAAGAAGTTTTTTTCTAGCGTGTATACTAACGTGTATACGTTAGTAATTTAACCAATTTGTGATATACTAGTACAATGTTCAAATTTTAATGAGTTGATACATCACGTGCTTTCACTTAGTATAATAAAGGTTTTCTCTACGTGATGTGTTAGCGATAAGTATAGGTAAAATTCCATTAGGTGCGGAAATTCCGCGTTTTCCGTATTTTGAAATCAACTTTTCTCTGAGATGTTCTAATGCTATCATTGATCATAACAACAGATTTCCCGGTCCTCAGACGTTCGCGCAAATAACAATTTAGTTTGCAGTGGGTCCTAACTAACAACATTAGGTCGTCTGCATACTTATTTTACAATCTATTTATCTAACCATTTTGTGATACACTAGTGCAATGTTCAAATTTTAATGAGTTGATACATCACGTGCTTTCACTTAGTATAATAACGGTTTTCTCTACGTGATGTGTTAGCGATAGGTATAGGTAAAAGTCCATTCGGTGCGGAAATTCAGCGATTTCTGTATTTTGAAATCAACTTTTCTCTGAGATGTTCTAATGCTATCATTGATCATAACAACAGATTTCCCGGTCCTCAGACGTTCGCGCAAATAACAATTTAGTTTGCAGTGGGTCCTAACTAACAACATTAGGTCGTCTGCATACTTATTTTACAAACTATTTATTTAACCAATTTGTGATACACTAGTGCAATGTTCAAATTTTAATTAGTTGATACTTCGCGTGCTTTCACTTCACAGACTATTTATTTAACCAATTTGTGATATACTAGTGAAATGTTCGCATTTTAATGAGTTGATACATCACGTGTTTTCACTTAGTCTAATAAACGTTTTCTCTACGTGATGTGTTAGCGATAGGTATGGGTAAAATTCCATTAGGTGCGGAAATTCCGCGTTTGCTGTATTTTGAAATCAACTTTTCTCTGAGATGTTCTAATGCTATCATTGATCATAACAACAGATTTCCCGGTCCTCAGACGTTCGATCAAATACCAATTTAGTTTGTAGTGGGTCCAACAGAAGTTTTTTCCTAGCGTGTAAACTAACTACATTAGGTCGTCTGCATATTTATTTTACAAACTACTTATTTAACCAATTTGTGTTACACTAGTGCAATGTTCAAATTTTAATTAGTTGATACTTCGCGTGCTTTCACTTCACACACTATTTATTTAACCATTTTGTGATATACTAGTGCAATGTTCAAATTTTAATGAGTTGATACATCACGTGCTTTCACTTAGTCTATTAAAGGTTTTCTCTACGTGATGAGTTAGCGACAGGTATAGATAAAAGTCCATTTTCTGTATTTTGAAATCAACTTTTCGCTGAGAAGTTGTAATGCTACCATGGGACATAACAACAAATTTCCCGGTTTGTAGTGGCTCCAACATAAGTTTTTTTCCTAGCGTGTATACTAACTACATTAGGTCATCTGCATATTTATTTGACAAACTACTTATTGCACACTAGTGCAATGTTCAAATTTTAATTAGTTTATGCTTCGCGTGCCTTCACTTCACACACTATTTATTTAACCAATTTGTGATATACTAGTGAAATGTTCAAATTTTAATGAGTTGATACATCACGTGCTTTCACTTAGTCTGATAAACGTTTTCTCTACGTGATGTGTTAGCGATAGGTATGGGTAAAATTCCATTAGGTGTGGAAATTCCGCGTTTTCTGTATTTTGAAATCAACTTTTCTCTGAGATGTTCTAATGCTATCATTTATCATAGCAACAGATTTCCCGGTCCTCAGACGTTCGATCAAATAATAATTGAGTTTGGAGAAGGTCCAAAAGAAGTTTTTTTCCTAGCGTGTATACTAACGTGTTTACGTTAGTAATTTAACCAATTTGTGATATACTAGTGCAATGTTCAAATTTTAATGAGTTGATACATCACGTGCTTTCACTTAGTCTAATAAAGGTTTTCTCTACGTGATGTGTTAGCGATAGGTATAGGTAAAAGTCCATTCGGTGCGGAAATTCAGCAATTTCTGTATTTTGAAATCAACTTTTCTCTGAGATGTTCTAATGCTATCATTGATCATAACAACAGATTTCCCGGTCCTCAGACGTTCGAGCAAATAACAATTTTGTTTGCAGTGGGTCCTAACTAACTACATTAGGTCGTCTGCATATTTATTTTACAAACTATTTATTTAACCACTTTGTGATAAACTAGTGCAATGTTCGCGTGCTTTCACTTCACACACTATTTATTTATTTAACCAATTTGTGATATAAATTATTCAAGGGTGATTACTTTTGTTCAAACAAATTATTTTTATTTAAACTTTTTGAACCTAATAATTCGAGTAATAACTTAGAACTAACTGAACTCTGAACGATTTAAACTTTACTTTTGCTTTACTACTAAAAAATGCAAGATTGCATTTCCCACGACGTTGCTCGCTGCATGCGCGTGTTTCTCGGGTGTCCGTCGTGAGAAACTGTGAAGCGGAAAATATGTTGATCTAATTTCGAAATATCATGAGAATTTCACAGATATTTGATCTTGGAAAGTTGCAGTTGTTAACTTGTACTAGTGCAATGTTCAAATTTTAATGAGTTGATACATCACGTGCTTTCACTTAGTCTAATAAAGGTTTTCTCTACGTGATGTGTTAGCGATAAGTATAGGTAAAAGTCCATTCGGTGCGGAAATTCAGCGATTTCTGTATTTTGAAATCAACTTTTCTCTGAGATGTTCTAATGCTATCATTGATCATAACAACAGATTTCCCGGTCCTCAGACGTTCGAGCAAATAACAATTTAGTTTGCAGTGGGTCCTAACTAACTACATTACGTCGTCTGCATACTTATTTTACAAACTATTTATTTAACCATTTTGTGATACACTAGTGCAATGTTCAAATTTTAATGAGTTGATACATCACGTGCTTTCACTTAGTCTAATAATGATGTGTTAGGTAAAATTCCATTCGGTAGGGAAATTCAGCGTTTTCTGTACTTTAAAATCAACTTTTCTCTGAGATGTTGTAATGCTATCATGAGTCATAACAACAGATTTCCCGGTCCTCAGACGTTCGAGCAAATGACAATTTAGTTTGCAGTGGGTCCAACAGAAGTTTTTTCCCAGCGTGTATACTAAATACATTAGGTCGTCTGCATATTTATTGTACAAACTATTTATTTAACCAATTTGTGATACACTAGTGCATAATTTATATTTTAATGTGTTGATGCTATGCGTGCTTTCACTTCACACACTGTTTATATAACGAATTTGTGATATACTAGTGCAATGCGATGTCTCTAGGGTGGTGATGGTGAAAGACTACCTTTCCTGCTCTGTTCACGATTACCTTAACTTGGTACTGTAATAAGTGTGGCGGAGTAAAACACAGACATTATGGTAGTTGATGAATAACTCCTCTTTATTTAATATGATTTCACCTTATTTATACTTATCTATAAACAAATCAATTTAATGGAAAGTGCAAGCTTAGCAAGAAGACCCGAACTCAATTGTGTCACACTTTACTTGGGCAATGCACTTGAAAAGGTTCAAGTGGTGTGATATGAATCGTCACTATTTAAGTTGGCCACTGAGTCATGCAGACACTCGCAATAATAATTATGCATGCATTGAGTTCCGGATTCTCGCCATACTACACCTCCCTTTTTTTAAGAATGCTTATACATTGTTAGTGTCAATGGATGAGCAGTCTTTCACATTTTTTATTATGTTTTACCAAATCCTTCATTTTGGGTGTATCTTTTTTGAAAATTTTTCCCACTCGGTGAACACAATCTGGGAGTCGACCCAATATTTGGCATGACCGTTTATTTTTTGTTATACTGCGAAAAGCACGGATTGTTCGTCCCATTTAATTGCCGAATTAAAAGGTTGACGCGTTTTAAGAATGAATTTGCATTTAACGATTTACCCGACGAAGGGTTGAATTCGGGAGCAAATTAATTAAGTCACGCACGTTAGAAAAATATTATAATTTTGTTTCGAATGCACATCTCTATTGATCAAAATGTTATCGATTTTCAGTTGCACATCGCTATTCTGTGGTTAGTACTGTGGAACAGTTTGCGGATTCATTGTATTGGCGAAGTTATTGTTCGTGTGTGTATTGAACGAAGTACACATATACGGACAAACATTCGAATATTGAGAAACCGGTTGTATTTTATCTCTTACTGTCCAATACAGTTAGAGTAAAAGATGTATCTCAGCTTCTTACTGTTCTATGTACAATAAGATTTTGTTGTTTACAAGAGACAAGCACTTGAACTTGTTCTTGAAAGGAATTGTAGATTCGAAGTTAAAACACCTTGTTGTTGTTAAACGAAACGAATGAATTTTATTGTCGAGATATGTCTCTTTTATACTTAAAACTAAACAATCAAATTGATGATTCATTATGTTACAAATAAAAATTAATTGTGTCACATAAATTGCTTACAAATATAATACGATGACACATTGCATTGCAAAATAAATAATATTAATTGTTTTACATAAATTGCTTACAAACATAAATACGATGTCACATTGCATTGTTACATAAATTGCTTACAAATATATTAGAGTAAAACAAAATATGACACAATTATGTTTATGTTGGGCAGGTCATTGTTTCCTGCTGATGTCATCAATACTTGGTGTGGCTTGTGCTTGCGAAAGCAATGAACATTCTTCCCCGCGTTGAATGGGAACTCATTCAACAAACTATACCTCCGAAACGTTGTATTGAGTTTTGGGCGGTGAAGGAATGGAGTTTTCGTTTGACGTCATTTGCTTCCGACTTTTCAGCAGAAATATGACTCCCAGGCAGACTGCTATTATAAGTGCCAGATAGCTGATTGAGTAATGATGAATGTTGTTAGTAAGTATTTTTTCGTTGAGGTTTGCGAGCTTCTGATGTTGTAATGTTGAAAGTTGGTTTTGGAGTTTTGTAAGCGATTCAATGTGCGAGTTGTTAAATTTTGGAATTTGATCTAGAGCTGATTGAACATCACTTAGTTTCGCTATCGTTGATAAATTTCCAAAACTTATGAAGGATGAATGTACGTTGCTTGTTGTCATCTGGATTCCTTGAATGGTAACTAGGTTGTTTCTCAATCTACAGTTGCCTTCGATTGAGAGGAATCCAGCTCCAGCGAGATCCATTTGACAGGTTTCGGAATTGCATACAGCAGTAAGTTGAATATCTTGAAGGGTTCCAAAAATCCATTGATTTCTATTGTTCAATTGGGTTCATATAAAGTTGTTGATGGGCCGTACAATGTTACACGAAGTTGCGGTGTTGTTGATGAAAAGAGAAAATTCACAGTTGTACGCTTGTGAACCTGCGTGATATTTTGCCTTTCTGGTTGAGCAGAAATACTGCATATCTTTTCCTTTGTTGCAATCCTTGAATTCTGATGAAGTCATTGGAAAATACTGGTCTCTATGACGGTTTATGGCCAGAATCTCTATGGCTGGGCTTATGGTCAGAAGCGTGTTGTTTATAATTAATGGGACTGATCTTATTTGGAATATCTCAAATGCTTCTTGTTCAACGAGCGGGATGGTAATAACGAATATTAAGTGATTTCCTGCGTTGCCTCCCTTCGTTTTTGATATTTTGTAGAATTGGAGCAAATCTTCTTGTTCGAATGGTAGTTTCTGTGACAATGGTAAGTGATTTCTTATGTTTATGATTTCAGCCTTAAGTTGGGCAGGTGAAAGTAGTAGTGGGTTGATGTTGCCATAATGTATATCTGTTAGTGTATCAAGAATTGTGCTTTCTATCCGTTGTAGATTGGATGCCATCATCATTAGTTGCATAGCAAGTGTAGTAAAGATTTGAAACACTCTAACCTGGTCAGTGGCATTTCCAATTCTTGCAATGATCTCGTTGGCTTGAGTTTGAACCATATTTATGCGATCTTGGACCTGGAGCTGATCATGCTTTATTATGTTGATGGTTGAGTCAATAACAGAGGTCTGATTTTTCAACATTGACAAGAGATGAGCATCATTGTTATTTATTTGGTTGATTGTTTTGGACAATTCTACTGCATAGTCGGAATCTAGTAGCCCAAATAAGGAGTGAGCTATGTTTCCAACAATATTTATTGCTGCTCTAGCACTTCGATGTCTTGAAATCAAGTTGGTATCTCCTTGTAGTGATATCTTCATATTCGTTAGATGGTTAACCATTGCATTGCATGTTGTTCTTAGCTGTAGTTGATTACATAAGTGTTGAAGCGCCTTCGTCCCGTTGTTGAATGCTTCAAGCTCAGCTAGAATAGGTGCTAGGTCATAATATGTTATGATGTTCCATTCATTTACAATCAGGTTCATGGATCCAAGATTTTCAAAGTATAGTCCAGGATTATTTTTAAACCTTGTGATGTTTATCGGTGATGCGATAACTATTGGAAGCAAGCACAATGACAGAATCATCGTTGTTATTAGTGAAGTGTTGCATGTTTTTCGTCGTTTTGGTGATGTCTCCGTCAGTATGTCCTCATCTTCATGGTTTGCATCTTCCCTGTCTTCGATGAGTGGCGCTAGACGATAAATCGGTCGTTTCAGTATTCCTGACTGTGTTTTTACGTTGACCACTCGAACGACTTCATCCTGCCCCTTAAAGATGTCGACAATTCTTCCCAATGGCCATTTGAGGGTTGGTGTACTATCTTCTTTGATGATAACTAAATCCCCGATTTTGATATCTTGATGCCTCTTGTTCCACTTGCTTCTCTATTGGAGTTGGTTGAGGTATTCTGTTGACCATCGTTTCCAAAATTCGTGTTTAAGGTAGCATATGTTACTCCAACGATTTCTTAGATTCTTGTTTTCTGGAACTATGTTGGGATCGATTTGTGCGGTGAGGGGTTCTCCAATTAAGAAATGTCCTGGTGTAAGGGCGGCAAGATCATTTGGGTTATCTGATAGTGGAGTTAATGGCCTTGAATTCAGGATTGCTTCTATTTCAATCACAATAGTCTCTAGTTCCTCATGTGTTAATGATGCTGTGGATACCGTTCGGAGTAGAAGATGTTTTGCTGATTTGACTGCTGCTTCCCATAAACCGCCGAAGTGGGGGGCTCTTGGTGGAATGAATTTAAAGGTTATTCCCTTATCGCTGCTGGCCTTGATGATGGCTTCTCTAGCTTCTGCCGTGTGTAAAATATCCTTGAGTTCGGCTAGCTGATTTTTGGCTCCGACAAAATTGGTTGCATTATCACAATACAGCGTTTGTATTCTTCCTCTTCGACTAATAAATCTTCTCATGGCTCCAATGAAGGCTTCAGTGGTTAAATCTGTTACTACTTCCAAGTGAACTGCCTTAGTTGAGAAACAGCAAAAAACTGCTAAGTACACCTTGTGTGGTTTCTTGCCTCTGATTTTATAGTGGACCCAAAGAGGTCCGCAGAAATCTACGCCACAGATAAGGAATGGTCTATTTGGCGTTACTCGATCAGCTGGAAGGTTCCCCATGACTTGGGTCATCAGATGTGGTTTTGTTCTCGTGCATCTTATGCAATTATGAACTGTGTGTCGGGCTGTGATTAAGTTTTTGAATTGTTGCTACAGTAATCGGTGCTAAACCCTCAGTTTTTGTTGTGCTAAGTTTAGCGGTTGTTGTCTCTGAAGTAATTGCGCTCGTTGTTGTGTTGGATGGTTTCGAATTTTTTTGACTTAAGTGCAAAAGCGTGTTGTGCTTACCTGCGCACTTGGTGCAACTCCGTGACGTACATGTTTTTGCCGTGTGATCGGGCTTGAAACAGTTTACGCACCATCGTTGCTTCTGCGTCCATCTTAATCTTTCAGCGGCTGACATCTTCAAGAATTTTTCACAGTAAAAGATTGGATGGCTCTTATTGCCACATACCTTGCAGTTGTCTATGTTGGAGGTGGCAACGTTGGATACCACCTTGGTTCTATCTTTTCCTCCAACAGCTTCTAAGGCTTCAAAACGGTTTTTCAAGAATTTGAGGAATTCTTCCATTGTTGGTAGTTCTCGGGGGTTTTTGTTGTTTTTTTCAACGGTTCTATTTCGTTTTTATTTTTATTTAATTGTGCGATAGACATTTCTAATGAACTCAACCGATCCAACAAAACCCTCGACAGGTTAAAACTTTCGTATTTTTCGCTAGCACTATCGTTTTCTTCTCTTCCAATCGAGCAATTAACATCGCTTTGCTACCCGCGAGCACTTTTTTCTTAGAGCGTTTATTTTAAGTTTTCGCACATTATCCATTTTATATTTTTTTTTAAATTTAAGCAAAGACACGATCTCGCTTCTGAAAAATTGTCACGGATGGTAAAGAAGTAAAAAGAAATAAGAAGTAGACACGTAGTTATTGTGTCTTTTATTTTAAAATAATATAAAAAATAAGAAGAACCGTTATAAGACGAAAAAACGATAAGCGCATCGACCGATCACTTCGGGATTGGAAAACGAACTGGAATCTCCTCGGCAGGTTGCTTGGGAGAGTCATGCGTTTGTAGTAGTGGTTGTTTGTTTATGTTGCATTGTTGGCGTGACACAACGTTGAATTAAAGCATCTTGAAATTAATTTGAGAATACTTCACGGTATATAAGTACTTTATTTGCAATTCTAAAGCTAAAAGCTGCGAACCAGTCGCTGAAAATTCCAAGTTGATCTTCATGGAGTTACCTTCGTCCCGATGCGTATTTTCGGTCAACTGGAGACAGAGTGGTTCAATCTTTCCCTTCGCTCTAACCACCAAGACGAGTTCCTCATCCATCAGCGTAATCGATGATCCATCGTCGAGAAATGCGTATGTTTCTATTTTGTTTTCTTCGAAATGCAACGTGACTGGCAGAATTTTAAATATTGTTTTGGTTTCTGCGGACTTGCTCGAAGGACAGCAACAGTGTGTGCTTATAATTCCGGGTGAGGAATTTTCTCCATCCGTCATAGGCGTCAGATGTTCTTCAGATCCGATCTTCGTGAGGACATCTTAAAAGTTTTCAAGATTTTACTCACTTGCTCCGGAAATAAGAGATTAAATCTCACGGCTTCGAATGCCGGTTAGACAGCGGTGAAGGCGCTGCAGATTCTCATGGTCACTATACGCACAGGTACCTGATGAGTTTTCGTACTAAGCTAAAAACATTGGCCACTCTTCTACTTTCCCTGAAAACTTTACAAATTCCTTAGACATAATTTGCCTGGCTGCGAGTTGTCGCTGAGGTAGAGCATTAGGTATATTGTTTTGATTAGATAGTGTACTCTGCTCCCAGATTTCCGGTATATTCGCAGTAGTATGGCGGGTGCTAGATGCATTTGGAACAAGCGAAAGGTTTTTGAAATTACGCTTTACCTCATTTTCAATTATGGATTTGTAGTTTGTATTATTTTGTACCCATTACTCAACTCGCTGTTCTTCAAATTGGACGTCCTAAACGGGTTCGTCGTCGTCATCTGAAAGCACTTGTTCGAGAATTTCATATTTCCTTTTCAGGTAGTCTCGCTCTATTTTTTCACGAAGTTGGTTTTCTTCTCCCAGCTGCCTGAGAAGGAGCTCCGCCTGTCTATGGGATGACTTTGTTGAATTTGCCTTAAGAGATGGAGGCTTAGGCGGGTTTAGTGAAAAAACTCATGCTATGGTCTGGGCACTGGCAACGGGCGAAATTCTTGGGATGAGCGTTGCTCTTTCGATGGACGAAGCTCTTGCGATGGAGAGAGTTCTATTTTGATTTAAAGTCGTTTCAGGCGAAGGGTCAACGGGGACGATCTGCTGTGCAGCCGGATCTTAATTCTCGCTTTCGGTTGCATGAAGGGAGCAGGTTTCACACATCCTTTCCTTTATGTCTTCAATGGTGCCCAAGTACATGTGTAGTGATACCAGTTTTTACATATGTCACATTGCACCATATTGTTAAATGCGTCAGGTCTTCGACTTTTTTTATAATTAAATTAGTTGAATGGCAAATGTGCTTCGGAAGGAATACCTGGGTTTTTCCTTGAAAATTGTGACATTTCACTTACCTTAAGTTGTGGTTGGTGTTTCGAAGAGGCGAAATTGTATGCGCAAACAAATCAGATATATATACAGCTTATTCTATGGGCTTATGTCTGGTAGGTCGAGAAGCGGATGTACAAATGGGTTGATGAAATGCGGATTGTCTGAAGGATGGATTCTTGTTGAGCGATTGAATTCAGCTTATACTTCACGTATTAATACTTTATTTGCAATTCTAAATTTCCCTGTAATAAGTAAATATATATATACGTATATATAAGTAAACTACAATTCTTGCTATAATTTTGTTCCCACGTTTAAATAAACATAAGGAATCTGTTATTCGCAAGGTCACTACTTTTGGTACTTCGTCATTAAAAATGACTTCAAATACTTTGGGCTTAGAAGCAATGTCAAGAGATTGCTTATGCAAATCTACTTGTTTTTCTCCTGCGCAGGATTTTTTCTGTTTACTTTGGTGCCTGGTAGTGACTTTCAGGACTTTAGCTTGTAAGTCTTTGAGCTCGGATATTGTTATCCTAGACAGGGCATCTGCCACGAAATTGTCTTTTCCCTTTAGGTATTCAACCGTGAAGTCATACTCTTCTAATTCTAGCCTCATGCGTGTTAACTTTGAGCTGGGGTTTGTCATGGAGAATAAATACGTGAGTGGTCTGTGATCTGTTTTAACTATGAAGTGTTTGCCATATATATATGGTCGAAAATGTGTTATTGCCCAGTGAATGGCTGTGAGCTCTTGTTCTGTTGTGCTTTTATTGCTTTCACCTTTTGTGAATGAACGTGATGCATAAGCTATTGGGAGTTGAATTCCGTTATGGTTTTGGGTTAGAACCGCTCCACATGCTTGTTTACTTGCATCAGTTATTATGCAAAATTCTTTTTTAAAATCTGGGTATTGTAATAGGGTTGGTTCAACTAATTTATTTTTCAAATATTGAAATGCTTTTTGGCAATCATCTGTCCACACAAAAGGAATATTCTTTTTACATAACCTCGTTATGTGCCGTGAATAGTCGGCGAAGTTTTTAATAAATCGTCTGTAATAGTTGCAGAATGCAACGAATCGTCTAGCGCTATCCACGTCGTGTGGGACTGGATAATTTTTGATGACGTCATATTTTTTGTCATCTGGCAATACTCCTTTATCTGTGCATTTATGACCCAGAAAAGTCACTTCATGCATAAAAAATGAACATTTTTGTGGATGCAATTTTAAATTGTATTTTCTACATATGTTAAAAACATTTGCTAGATTTTTAAGCATATGTTTTTCGGAACAGCCTATAACCATAAGGTCGTCCATGTAGAGAAATGCTTGTGAAGGTTCAAGTCCAGAGAATGCTATGGTCATCATTCTCTGGAATGAATTTGGCGCTATTTTTAAACCAAAAGGTAGTCGCGTAAAACGATATGAGCCATTGCTCGTTGAAAAAGACGTTAAATTTCTGGAACTTTCTTCTAGTTCGATTTGATGAAAACCTGACATTAAATCGAGGCATGACAAATATTTTGCTCGACCCAATTGATCAAGGATGTCATCAATTCTTGGGAGTGGAAATTTATCAGATAAAAGTTTTTTATTCAATTGACGATAGTCGATTACTAATCGCCATTTTTTTTCTTCGGAACCCGGTAGGGCTTTCTTGGGGACTAGTAAAAGCGGGCTATTATATTCAGATACAGACGGTTCGATTATTTTGTCGTGTATCAATTTTTTAACTTGTTTTTGAATTTCTTCAACATGACTATGAGGACTTCGGTAGTTCTTTATATATACTGGTTCGCTATCTTTCAATCTCAAGTTTTGCTTATAAAAATTATTTGTGGTTATGGATTCGGTTTCCAATCCAAATACATCACTATATTCGGTGCATACTTCTGTTAATTGTTTTTTGAATTGGGGCGGAAAATTTTTCTTTAGTTGATTTATGACTGATTCTGTTCTAATATTTCGATTAGTGTGGACCACATCATAGTTTGAGAGTGGTTCATATTTTAAGTTATTTAAACTGGCCAGTTGGTTAGTATCGGTTGTATTTAATAGACGAACTAATGCAAATTGTGATGTTGCTATTGCATTTGCAACATAAATGCCATGTTTTATTTCTTGGTTGGGAATAAAAATGAGGTCTTCTGTTGTTTTTATTTCAATTTTTCTTATTACTTGTGATCTTGCTGGTAGAAGTAGTGAATTATTACCACAACTATATGTTATTGGAACATAAATCGGAAAATTTAAATTATTGGGTCTGATTATAAACCAATCTTCAGTTGGTTTGAAGTCTAATTTGCAGTTAAATTGTTTTATAAAATCCATACCTATGATTCCATCACATGGTATTGTAAAATTTGAATTTACTATATGGAAATTGTGTGGGATGATGTATTTATCTGTTTGAAGCTCTATTGGGGCTAGACCTTGGGATTTTACTATTCCCTGGCCTATTCCTTGGATACTTATAATCTTGTCATTTTGGACGTCTTGGTAAAAATCAGAATCTTCTTTTAGAAGTGAAATATCTGCACCTGTGTCTATTAGGAATGTGAGTTTATGTTTAGTAAATACATTTATAAATGACACGAAAATATTGAGATTAAAATTGATAGCATGGACCTTTGTATTTATAAATTGTTTCCTAAAGGGTCTTGGCAGTTTTCCGAGTTACTTTGAGTAATTCGAACATTATTGTGTTCGTTATTATTATTATGGCCACGGTACGAGTTACCACGGCCTCTAAAGTTGCCTCTAGATCGGCCATTTCCCCTGTAATTGTTTTGGTTATTGCGGTAGCGATTATTGTGATGATTACCTCTTCCGTGGTAATTTCCACGATAGCCTCTATTATTGGTTTGCTTGTAAAACAAAACAGTATTAGAATGTCCGGTTGCATCTGTGCAACTATTAACGAATTTGGACATGGCCTCATTCATATCGCTGAATGTGCCAGCCTGCATTATAAGTTTTACCTTATCAATAGAACAATTTTGTGTCATAGCCTTGACAGCGAGCGTTGTGCTGTATTTAGCAGCTAAATCAGAAGCTAAACCATCGTTGATATAGGCTCCTTCTAAACACTTCGTCAATTTTTCTATTTCTTGGACATATTGATTTGCTGTCTTATTTTTTTGTTGTAGATTTAGTAATTTCGCAGAAATTACATCTACTGAATCTCCTTTTACTTTTGCATTTAGTTTTTCAACTATCTCAACTATCGTTTGTTCATTACTTATTAGATTTCTAGCATGTCCCTTTAGTTTGGTCTTTATGAGACTAATTGCTGATACTTCGTGTGCTCCTTTTAAGGAATCAATAAGGAGAAGGGCATCTTTGAAGCTTTGTAAATTTTCTGCCTTTCCATCAAACTCAGGTAAGAGTGATGAGGCAAGTTTAAGAAATTCTACTAAAGTTTGGGCCATTTTTTCCTTGATTTTTATAATTGGTTGTGGGAATTCATCCAGTGTTTCAATTTCACTGTCAGATTCTGTATTTACTACTGGTTTTGATTCGTCTAAACTTTCTATTTGATTTTCATTAAACTCAGCGTGAAGCTCTAATTCATCTGGGACATGTATTTCAATTTCCCATTTAATGCTAATATTTTTTAACTTAGTGTTAAGTGTTTTTAAAAGCTTCCTACAATCTTTTTCATGATCAGCTGTCAATTCGTTTTTGTATGCGTTGAAAACATTGACAATACTATTGTAATGGGATATTAGTGTTTTAATATGGTTTTTTAATGTATCTACTCTTATTGTTGTATTTTTGTTAATACATTTGTAAGATTTTTGGAAATTGTCTTTAAAACCGTTTATTTTTATTGCTAATATTTTCCATTCCATTTTAAATTTTATCTAAGTCGTTTGCTCGGCTTATGTAGCGTTTTTTAAGTGTACGCTTATACAACAGATAAAATTTAAGAATTAAGTTTACTGCCGTGAGGACAACCAATAAAGAAATGAGCATAGTTTGTGTTTCTAAGTGTGGGGTTGTATCCATCACGTCAACAACATTTAACACATTTGCTGTGCTATCCTTTACTTTGGAGGTTTTACCTCCCATTTTAAATTAATGCTTAAACCTCAATGACTTTAAACAGAAGAAGCAATACCGAGCAAAGATTCCATATAATCTTTGTTACAATTATTCTAGACTTGCAAAGAGTATTTGAGACGATTGACTATATTTTGTTTAAAAAAAAAAACAGAACGGCAGAAGAATGCATCAAATTTCTTTTAGAAGTAATTAAATATTGGATTTTCGATGTTTTGTACAATAAACAGATTAGTTCAATATATTTACAATAAACAGATTAGTTCAATAGATTTAAGCTTCATATATAACAATTAACACACATTTTTTTTCACGATGAATTATAAAAATATATTACCATTGCTGGGCTGGATTGATTTGATCATCATCATTTGATTGCTGGGCAGCTATGATTTGAAGATTATTGTTGTTTCGTTTTCTGAGTTTAGCTGAGGTCGGAGGTCCACACAGATGGCGATAGTGGTCTGTCAACTTCCGAATGATCACTTTCTAATGAATGTATATCACGAGTTATTTTGTCGTAAAAGGAAGTTTTGTTCGTTCCCAATTAAAAATGATGAAGAAATACGAGGTGTTGGTTAGTGGTAGATGAAAGGCAAACATGTTCGTATCACTTTTACGCTTTCCGAGCACATCATATCATTATTTACTTTTCAACTGATTTTAGGAGGCAAACATGTTCGTCGTGGTGGTGGATGAAAGGATATTTTCTATCCAAAGATGGTTCCTCTTTTTATTTGTAATCAAAATGCGCACTTCACAAATAATTGGACAAGCGATTTGCCGGCTTGATATTTTTAAAACGCACAATGTTCCGATGTGTTTTATGTTTTTTTTTTTTTTTTTTTTAATAATTTAAAATAAAGACATTTTTGGATTGAATTAAGTTAATAAAACAACAACAACAGAAAAAAAAAACTTATTTTTAATATGGACAGAATCACTGTCACGGTCGCCATGTAATATGTTTTTAATATAAAAGAAAAAGACTTGTGTATTGTCGGAGAGATGATTTAATAATAATGAATTTTATTTGTTATAATGTGTTCATACTTAAAACTATGCTGACTCCATATTCACACATTTGTGGAGTCAGCAAAAGAATAATATCAAATGCGAAAAAAGAATAATATAAACACGATATGCAATGCACGTTGTTCATTGCATATCGTGGGAAGATTATGGTGTGCTGATGTGCACAATGTCGCTTCGCGACGTATCAAGTGACGAGTGGTATTCGTCACTTGACCCGTGCATACACTATGTGCACATAAACACACTACATTATAATTGTTATTAACGTTGGGTAATGACTTACGTACATTTGTTGCAACGATTTAATTCTTAACATTAATATTTTTCCAATGCAAAATTTGATCGATTGAACTTAAGCCAACTATATAACAAAATTAATAATGAAGTTTCGGTCGTCCACGTGGCTTTCCTTAAAATGGTAATTTGACCGGCAAATCCGCCATTTTGAGATCTAAATACCAAATGCTGCCTACGTGATTTTGATTTTCAGTGCAGCCAGACTCGGTTACAGTGGGTAATAAAAAAAGTCGTCACGATGCGTAATGGAGGGATGGTAGTAGGTAGATAGTGCGAAGCAGATTATTGTGAATAGTGCAAATTTTAGGGTTTGAATTGATGGAGATCTGATCTAGTGATTTGCGGAGTCCGGGCGTGGGCTGCTCTACTAAAGGAGGGTATCTCCAGTCGATGTCCGAATATATTTTTTTCTTTTGTTTTTAGGTGAGTGTATAGCTTTTTTGTTGTTAATTTGTGTAGTACTTTCTGTTTGATTTATAAAAACAATAAAATTTGCACTATACGAATTCGATTGAGGGCTAACGCCACATGGCCACAAGTTTTTAGGGTCGCAATATAGATTTTGATTTCAATTGGAATGGTATCAGCTCGCGAATAAAATGTGTTTTTTTCATAATTAATGTACACACCAGCGCTCTGGGTAGAAGAAACCCTTATGCCGGATTTGCACGACTGTCAGTATTACTGTCAAAATCTTGAATATTTTTGCTGTCGTGAAAATAGTCGAAAATGTGGCAGTCTATTTGTCATTAAAAAACTGCCAGCCAGAATTTTTGTTTAGTTGTGGCATTATATTGAAATCGTGTAAATTCAGTACTGACAAGGATTTTCAAATAATGACTATTTGCAATAAAGAATGAACTTGCTCATTCCTTACCGCCAGCTTTGGCATGGGAATGACGTTAATTAAATTAATGACAGCAGTATTTTGGCAGTAAATACTGCGAATTTGGCAGTCGTGTAAATCCGGCATTATGTACTTTTTGTACATTAGTATTACGTTAATATTTCCTTGGTTGGAGATATCAATTGTCAATTGATTTTGCTTATTGAATTTAGATTTGATATTCTAATTGCGCCCTTCTTTCAAAAACAATAATTAATTTACAACAAAACAAGTTTTTCACACAGCTGTTAATAAGTTATAGCAGTTTATAGGAAGTAAAACAGAGTTACCACCTGCGTATTTGCTCGCAGTTCCGCGCTTTGACATATATATATCTGCTTCTCTACTTTTCTGCATTTCGCAAATGCAGAAACATGTTCATTCATGGTGAATATTCTTATTTTTCTGCGTAGGATTACCTTACTTCGTCAATTAATGTTAAAATTAATACATTAGTTGAAAATAAAAAGGTGGGTATTCCAAAAAGGGCAAGTTAAATAATAATCAATTGCTTATTTCCAATGAAGGGTGGGCAAAGGGCTTGGGTAACCAACACCACAGCACCATATATTGTGGTATGGTCTGTCCGGTTTTTCATGTTTTTGTTTACGAGGTGTGGACTAAGGCTAGGCGCGCACTTACAATTTTTCCTAAACAAGATAGTTTGAACGCTAGTTCAACGATGATCGCGCACATAAGCAGCTTAAAAATTAATCAACGAGATAAACAAACACACAGGCAATATTCATTCATTATTAAAAGCTTCGATGAACTACTGATTTTGATACGGCCGTATATTACTTACCAAAATACCAAGTGGATAAATGCAATATCTCCAGAGGAAAGACTTGCCTTATATTGAGGTAAACAAATAAAAATTAAAGATTGGTAGTAAAAACAAGCAAACATAATTTATTGAGCTTCAAAAAATAAAAAAATAAAAATAAAAAAAAATTGATACAGAAATTACCAAAGTGAATGTCTATGACCTATTCTCTTCTCTTAATCTCTGAATCAAATCATCTTCATAAGATCTCTTAAAAGAAACGATTTGGTTTAATGTGGGCGCAGTTAATTCGGTGTGGCACAAAGTAAAGAACTGATTTGGGGCCATCGTTCGATTTGTGTCGATTTGCTCGAATATATACAATACTGTATATACTATAAATTTCGACTACAGTAGTGTGTGCATGTTTTCATATGAGTCCATGGTAGTCACTTTAGCAACAAAACTGTTGCTATACTGGAAGCTTGTGCGCGCCTAGCGCAAATTGTAACAATTATAATTTTTTTAATGGACTTAAATTTTTCTTTTTGCAAATAAATATTGTTACGAGCTGGTTTGACTTAAGGTCCTTGCTGGTACAAAAAAAAACCCTAGCTCAGCGACGGGTGTGGTTCTTGGACCAAGAGCTCATTACAAAAAAAATGTTTTTACCAGCCTTATTGCATCTTGTTGGTATTGATGCGCAAGAAATCGCCTCTACCCTCCCTGCCTTGGTTGACTCCCTCGCCAGAGCAACCCCTTTTCACTTCACGAATTGAATTAAATAATTAATAGGTATTGCACTTAATTTTCGAGTGTGCATATATACATATATATGTAAAAAATAAATTCAAATTTGCTTCAATATATATTCGTTTATAACCAAACTCACCTCCTAAAATCCAAATGTAGTGGCCACTGCAGCTGGACGATCTGGTTGATGACACTAGGTACATATATTCTTTGTTTGTACGAAGCACTTTATTTTACTATTAATATGCTGTACCGAAAGATTATTTTTTTTTTGTTGTGCGCGAAATGAAATCTATATTTTTAGGTACGTTTCGCGAATTAATATTTCTTAATTGAGACTTAATTCAAAAGGTAACCGCCACTATTATATTAAAATTACTAGTATTTAAGTTTTATTCTTCTGAAGGAAGCTTTGCAAATTATTAAGTAAAAGAATTTTAGGAAAAAAAAATTATTATTTCTCTTTTTTTTTGTGTTTTTTTTAAATAAAGAAATTTAAAAAAAATGTTGTTTCTGCTTTGGTGGGGGATTGAACCCGGGACACCTGGATTTCCGATATTTTCGGTATGGGTGGTTTTACCACCTGGGCTATGGTAGGTAAGCAAAAGTTGCTGCCGAAACTTCCGCTTTGTTCTGATGAACGGTGTAGGTACCCTATACAGTAAGCTGGCCGTCGTTGTGCCGCTTTAAACTGTCTTGGCCTTCTTTTTTTTTTCTGGGCACCTGGTACTGTTGCACCTTATTTCTTTACTGTTGCTCCTGCCCAAAATTGGGTTTTAATTAAACTTTCCGGGAACCGGGATAAATTAATCGAGCAGCCGTAATGATTTACGAGAGTCGACTTTTTCTAATAAAAAAATGAAAATCTTATAGGACGGCTGATTTAGAGCAGTTTTTAAATAAACTTATCAAGTTTATATATAGATATTTAAAGCATTTGGATATATGTACTCTTGTAGGTACTTTGTTAATTTGATTTAGCACAGAATTTGTTAATACAAAAAAAATAAAATTTTCTTTAATTCGTATGTCCGATCTGTTAAGTACTCGCTATAGAAAAAAATTCTATTTCTTTGTTCATCATACTTTTCCCTTCCAATTTGCAGCCACCATTCTACATAAATATCTGCTAAACCCATCTTTCCAGGATCGTTGACCTGATCAGGCGTTAATCCCTCTCTTAATTGAGATTGCAAATCAGCAGGTATCTCTTTGAATCGTACCCTTTGAACACACTCTTAATCCGGCACAAGAAAATACCAACTAAAATGAAAGGTTTCATATATCTCTCTCTAACCAAATGAATTTCTCATATTTTCATATTATGTATTCTTTTTATTATTTTATCCATACAAAGGTTACCCTTCTCTATCCTACACAAAAATCTAACAATCATATAATATGCCATATCGCTGTCGCGCTGCTTATTTATATCGTTGCTGTCGATCGTCGGGATGGTTAGTTTGTTTATTATTTTGTTTTTAAATAATTCGGTAACAATGATTGTGTTTCTTTATTTATTCCGGATAAGGAATAGAATGGATGGAAAAGACGAAATGTTTATCTAGAATATCCAGAATGGAATGAATAAAGAAACAAAAATTCTCTCCGGAATAGATAAGAAAAAAGATGACATCAATCAGCTCTTTTAAAGTGTTGTGATGATGACAAGAAAACAGATATCTCTATGGAAAATAGTAAAAATAAATTATTATTGATTTATTAATTCATGAAAAGTCACATTCAATTGTTATTTATATATTTATTTCAATAATAAAAATATAAACAATGTTTGGTCATCCATTTTGTTTACTTACTTGGTTTTCGTCTTTGGCTGCTGTCATTTGTTTTGCTTTGATATGAAATGGTTATTCCGAGAATATTCTTTTCATTCCGTGTTTAGCATGGAATAAAAAGAATGCATTCCAAACGTTCCGGAATGAATAAAGAAACAAGAAAATAGTTTATCCGGAATATTCCATGGAATAAAGAAACGCAAAACTGGTACTCTGAATATTCTGGACATACCAGAATGAATAAAGAAACACACTCAATATGTATTTCTATTCGCTCATTTTAGGATTAAAAATTTAAGCGATATGCATAAAACCAATATGTATAATGTTTTACCTTGCACACTGTTAATATAAAACTGCTATGATTCATAATTTTTTTAAGTAGCTAATTAGAAACGTTTCCTTCTGCAAAGTTGGCACCATTTTTTTTTTTTTTTTTTGAAAATTTATTGGTATCTAATAATATGATAGTATTAAATTTTGATTCATTAAATACACCACGGTATATATTTTTAGTACTTTTTCTTAATCAAAACTGAAATACCTATATATATTGAAAAAAACCATAAAATTTTACATTAGAAATTTGATACTGTGAAAAAACATTATTAAAAAAAGAATATCCAAAAAAATAACGTAGTGTTAATATTTTGCATATTGTAAACTTATTGATAAATTTTTTACCATTTTTAAACAAATTTTATATAAAAAGTATCTTCCTAAAAAGAGCTGTCATTTAGAAAGAAAATGTTCTGATCCATTGCGTCTTCACTATTTAATTTATGATTATATTTTATATACTAGACTTAAAAACTTAATATTTATGTAAATGTAAATTAATAAACAAAATCATATTTAAAAAAATCAACCTTCTTGATTAGATTTGACGTGATACCTACATAACTCATAAGAACTGGAAATTATTTTAAATTTTACAAAAGAAATATTGTTAATCCTTACAAACTAATTTAAAAAAAAACATTAATATTTCTATGTTTGATATTTTAAGCCATTTTTTATATTTCTTAATTGTAATGGCAAGTTTTGGAAAGAATGTGATAAATATATTTTTGGAAATATTACTTACTTTTTTATTTGTTATTCAAAATGTATATTATTTTCTACGGGTAAGCACTTTTTTTTTACAGAAAATACTCTACAAACATGTATTGAAAACTTTAAACAAAAGAAAAACAATAAGGAAAAAATGATAAATAATGGTAATCTAAAAAGCGGAGTCAGATAAATTACGTTATTGAATATGTCATTAGTAGCTAGCAGTATTACTTACGTACAGGTTCGATTCAAAAAGTTATTAATATTTTAGCGATTGCGATTGCGTTGTAATTGAAACTCATTACCAATCTCGAAAAAACACACAATCCATCATAGTTGAAAAGCTCATAGAAATCCACGATTTCGTCTCTCAAAAGCACAAAAAGCAACCATTTTTGTTTATCATATACATCAACCCTAGCCACGTTGTCAAATAAAAATTCATACTCTCTGTTTTTATCTTCTTATCGTTTGAGTGAAAGATCGTATCGGTAATGTGATTTCATTGAGATTTCAACGAAATCTCGGATTTCGAAATCCCAAAACTATGGTAAAATGCGAAGAATCTACGAAATCCGAAATTTCGCTTCGGTAGGAACATAGTATAAGAACATTCATTAGTTTTCCCAACGTTTCGACTGAGTTTTCAGTCTTCTTCAGGGGCACTTTATTAACCATGAAATAAAAAAATTAAGAGAAACATTTGTATGCTTACATTTGGTTGTTAAGATTTTACACTTACAATTATTAATGAAACTATTTTATCCAAATTACATATATATATATAAAAATTTTTAAAAAAATTACAGTTTTTTAATTGAATATTTAAATTAAAGCACTTCTTCTTAGTTAGCATTCAACTCCAAAATCCAATTCACGGTGGAAAAGGAAAAAAACAAAACGATAGCATTTTTGGACGTAAAAATTAATCGTGAGAGAAACAGACTCACCTTTGACTGGCATCAAAAAGAGACAGCATCCGGAAGAATCGTAAATTTTCGATCAAATCAAGCGAAACATATTAAAGTCAATACGGCTTCCAACCTTATTAAGAAAGTCCTCACGATTAGTGAAAAGAAATTCCATCCCGCCAACAAAGAGAAAATAACAAAAATTCTTATTGATAATGGGTATCCGCTAGATATGATTCGCGAATTAATAGCACAACACCAAACCAATCACCAACAAAGCAATAAACATGAAGGAGCAGGTTATTTCAAAAGTATGGTTTACGTGCCGAAACTTGCTGAAAGTTTTAAGAAAACCATCGCTAGCAAAGCTAAAGATGTCAATGTTGCTTACAAATCCAACCAAACACTTAACACACTGTTTACAAAACTTAACAAGAAAAGTGAAAAGGATCAAAGTACAGACGTTGTATATAAGATCAATTGCCTAGGCAACGAAAGAGAAAATTGTGAACAATGTTACATTGGCACTACCAAGCAGCTTTTAAAACAAAGGATCTCAAATCACAAATCTGATATAAAGTCCAAAAGTTCTCAGAAAACAGCTCTTGCTAGTCACAGCTTAGAAAAAAATCATGCTCCAGACTTTAAAAATGTGCAAATTCTTCAAACGGAAAAACATACATCGAAACGATATACGTTAGAAACTTTGCACATTTTGAATAACAAAAATAACATGAACAGGAAGCAGGATACACAGTGTATCTCGTCGGTGTACTGTTCCCTAGTCTCTAAATAACTGCGATACATACATACATACATCAATAGTTTTGTTGCTCTTTTAAAAGGAAATTTTATTAAACAGTTGTTGACTTAACTTCTAACTAAGAAGAAGTGCTTTAATTTAAATATTCAATTAAAAAACTGTCATTTTTTTAAAAAATTTTATATATATATATGTAATTTGGATAAAATAGTTTCATTAATAATTGTAAGTGTAAAATCTTAACAACCAAATGTAAGCATACAAATGTTTCTCTTAATTTTTTTATTTCATGGTTAATAAAGTGCCCCTGAAGAAGACTGAAAACTCAGTCGAAACGTTGGGAAAACTAATGAATATCTTTCATTAATAAATTATCACGACCAAAAAAGCCGAAGAAGTGAAATCTTCAAATTTTAAAATTTAACATATCGAATTGGTCAAAACACTTTTAATTACATAGTATAAGAACGGGATCTGCGATAACTTTTCAAGATTCGTAAAACTCCGAATATTACCCCTATTACACGCCAGTATCGAAACACCTTACCGACAAAGCAATCCGATTCTGTATGGACATTTACACATCATGTATGCCGGTGTGGGGCTGTCAAAAATCAATTGTCAAAAATCAAAAAAAAAATTGTTGAAGTGAAAATGGACGATTATTTAAATATCTTTCATGCCATGTCGGCACACTATACCGGCACAATATTTATCGAGGTACTGTGTCGGTATATTTCCTTTTCACACGACCATAAAATCTTATGGACACTATGTATCAGTACAGTGTTTCGCGGCGTGTAATATCATGTTGTCGTTTTTCATTGAAGAAGTTGATCTTTTTGTGAAAAGATTATAATTTTTGTTTGTATTTATATATTATTTGAGAAAGATGCATTCAAAGATCAGGGGCCCCAGCACATAATTCGATGCAATCGAGTTTTGTCGATACAATCGAGAATTGGAAGCACCTATTTTGGTTCAATCGAGTTTTCTCTAACGATACAAGCGAGGACACTCGGTTGAATCAAAACAATTCTCGATTGTATCCACAAAACTCGATTGTATCAAGTTACGTGCTGGACCCCAGATTTCTACACAATGCGGGGTGTATCATAAACAAGTGCGATCAAATTTGTTTGTCTTTTGTTGTTCAACCTACAATTCAGAATGTGTTCAGTCCAGTCAACATGATGCCAACTTTCATAAACGTTCATAAGCGTCATCAAAATGGTTGATCGATAACCATAGTTTAATGTTTAGAAACGGCATTTCAATTTTATTTTTATGATGCGTATTTACTTACCTTAAATTGTTTTTCACGAAAACAAAACCTCCGAAAAAACACTTAGCTCCATTGTTAACAAACATTTCAATCCTTGGTTGAGTAGGTTTAACATCGATTTCCGCTGATTAACTGAGCTTCAACGATGGTGCAAGAATGGGGAATCGTCATTCAACCCTCTTACTTATTAGATATACAAAAATCTAGCTTGAAATTAATTCCCGAAACGCCTTTCGGGAGTAATTTTTGTATCTACTCTCATTAATCAAAAACATTTTATCCAATAAGTAAGAAGGTTGAATGACGACTCCAGAATGGAAAAGCTTCAAGAGCAAGTTCGTACGATCCAGTTGTGCATTTTATTTATTTAAGGAATATCTATTAAAGATGATGTCAAAAAACTAACAAATACGAAGTTTTTAAATAATCCATGGAATTGTTCTAAAAAATTTAGAGATTTCAAAAAACAAGTTTTTTTTTTATTTCAAACAAAATTTAGAAGTAAGAGAGGTCTTCTAGAACGCACCACATATACTTTCTTTGAAAGTAGGCCCACCAATCAGGCTTCTTCGAAATTTGGATCCACCAAAGCTATGCAGCGGAACCAGAATTTCCGTTAAGAAATTAATGTCAAATGGTATTGAAGCAACAACTATTAGCGGTAAAAGCAAATAAAAAGATGTGTTGATTCCAAGAATTCCGATGATACCTACCGATCTACCGTTCAATTTTAAGCGATTGCAATTTCCTATTCGCCTAGCCTTTGCGATTACAATCAATTAAGCTCAAGGACAATCGCTTGCTGTTGCGGGATTGAATCTTGAGAATCGCATGTTTTTCCCATCGCCAGCGATAAGTTGTTTGCTCTAGAGTTGGACCGCCGCAAAAAATGTTTATTCTTGCACTAACTGGAAAAACCAAGAATATTGTATATCCACTCGCATTACAGTAATTATTTACATAAATATTTTCATTGTCATTGATAAAATAAACTCAGTTTTTTCAATCTCGAAATAAAACATTTCTTTCTTAGACATAACAACGTACGCCGGGTTAGGATAGTTTAGTCATAAATAACAAGGACATCTCTTATGCATTCTTATCAGAAAAAGAGCCAACTGTCAAAATTAATATGGATTTTGACATTTGTAAATTATATTTTAAGAAATAAAACGCAAAGGGAATAAGCCCTGTGCATTCTTAATTGATTTTTGCTTCCATTATTCAATTTTTAGCAGAATGATCATAATCATGCCAAAACAGCGTTACAATACATCTACATTGGCATTGCTAAACACACAGTATCGACGGTTATAAGTGAATTG
The DNA here is from genome assembly GCA_910595825.1 of Philhelius pedissequus. Taxonomy (NCBI): domain Eukaryota; kingdom Metazoa; phylum Arthropoda; class Insecta; order Diptera; family Syrphidae; genus Philhelius; species Philhelius pedissequus. The sequence continues at coordinate 31,463,432 of OU343161.1, forward strand.
TGGAGTTTCATTGAATGTTTACCTTCATTTTATTATAAATCGCTCAGCCAACAAAGCAAGCTAAGTGCCAGCAAAAGCGATCCGCGATTCATTCAAACAAAATTGATACTATGCCGATGTTCTAGTTCGATCCTTTTTACACGCCATGTCGACATACCACTTCGATCTCCAGAAATCGAACTGCTGGCTGTGTCTACACAATTTTTTTTCACACTACCAAAAAACCGTGCTGACAATAGATCGACGGAGTAGTTCGCGGCGTGTGAAAGCGGTATATTCTGTTTGGCATTGTGAAACATTAAATAAATAATTTTTTTACTGCACATATATTTAAAATTTAAAAAAAATTAAACAAATTTGCCGACAAGAAAATATTAGCTGTATTCACGATCTGGTGTAACAAGTCTAGTAAAATTTTATTTTTTTTTACAACACACTGTGAACACACCTTTACTAATCCGTAGCAACACTGAAGCAAAATCAGTTTTACATTTGTTCTAAAATAACTTAGTTTGTGTTTCAGTATATTTGTTGTTGTAGTGGAAAAAAATGTTACACTTTTCCACTCTTACAATGATACAAGACCAGTTACGTCAAATAGTGAATACCCCTGTTAAGTTGTGTTTTATGTCAATTGTTCTGAACTATCTTTGTATATTTTTGTTTTGAATTTTTTTCGATTGCAAATACTTTAAAGCACTGCGATATTAAATAGATGTTATCTTTCTTCAAACAATTATCCGCCACTCTTTACTCCACTTAATTTATGAAAGTTCAATAACGAAAAAAAGAAAAGTTTTATAGCGAAAATTTACAAAGAAAAAAGGGCGATAACTGCAGTTTCCCAAAATGAGCAATTTTGTCTATCTCGGCCATTACATACATCCTTCACCATCATGCTTAAACATCGCAATCTGAAACTAAATGAGAAAAGTGCAGTCATACTAATGTATCTTGGATTGAACTCTTAAAGCGGTTATTAAAAGGAAAAAAATCACCAAGAATTTTATTTATGTCTTCACAAAACTCAATACCTTAATGCTAATGTGATTGTGAGATGTTTCAAGAAAATTATATCAATTAGAATAACTTATTAGTGTGTACCCTGTCTTACTTACATGTTTGTTTTATATCATGGTCCCGCTCTACTGTTCTTCAAATCTGCAAATGCAGATCCATGTAAAGCCTCCTTTATTTCGTCATCTTGTCTCGTCTCTATTTAATCATACAAATATTTATTTCGGCCAATATTGCAAACGCTATTACTGAAATTTATGCCGGACTTACACGGCTGCCAAGTTCGCAGTATTTACTGCCAAAATACTGCTGTCATTAATTTAATTAACGACATTCGTTTACATGAAGCTAAAATAATGACAGATAAAAAATACTACCAACTAGCAGTAAAGAATGAGCGAGTTCATTCTTTATTGTAAATTGTCATTATTTGAAAATTGTTGTCAGTACTGAATTTACACGATGTCAGTAAAATGCCAAAACTTAACGAAAGTTCTGCCTGGCAGTGTCTTAATGACAAATATACTGCCACATGTTCCACCATTTACACGACAAACAAAATAATGCAAAGATTTTGACAGTACTACTGCCGATTTGGCAGTCGTGTAAATCCGGCATTATATTTAATTTCTGTATGGGGAAAAAGAAATTTCATTGTTCTCCAAGCAGCGATTCTCCAATCGATTTAGGAGTTTTAGAATAGATATAACCCGTTTTTTATGAAATATCTGAATTTAACATGATAATAACCAGAGCGAGAAATTTATTGACGATAAATGGTCATTAAACGTCAAAATTGTTTCTTTTGAAAAGACAAGAAACGATACCGATTTTTATGTCTTAAAATGAAAAAGAAAAACAGTCATAAGGGGCTTCCACAAGAAATATTGACTAAATTAATAATAATGACACATTACACATTTCTTACAATCCTGCGCCTCCATGAGCAATTATTTTTTTCTGAAAATCGAATGGAAATTTCCAATGCAGAATACAAATTTTATGAAATAAATTTTTTATAAAATTGATTTCAGCATTTATTTATCCGCTCTGTGAAAATAATTTGACGCCTTATGTTAGTTCGACTGACATTTGTGTGCTTTTTACCTTTACCTGGGTACATTGATGGGTTGAGTTGGAATGCCTTGGCACTGAACGAAGAAATAAATATTTCTGAAATAATTGCAGAATAATATAAACATGTTTATCCCACTCTTGCGCATAATAGAGGGTTATGTAAAAAAAACGGATCATTCATATGACTTAATTTTCTTAGAATACTCCTGCGCTACAATCAAAGAGTGATTTATTAATAAATCAATTAAAACAGTTTTATTAATTCTTACTTCAAAATCAAATTCAAATCCATGTTTGTTCTTATTTTGTTTTTTTTTTATAGTTTTATTTCATAGATGTATCAAGTAGGTTGTGATGTGCCAAAACGCAGATAATACCAAAAAAGTCACAAAAATGAGTTCACCTCAAGTTATGAGGATATTGTGACTTGTGAGTGTTTAGTACGGTTGCTCGGTCTTCTTATTAAAGTAGATCTTTATGGCTACGTTAGTCAAACTTAAGTTGAATACACCTTATTTTTGCGGATAGATTAATGAAAAGAACGAAAATTAAACATAAGCACAAACAATATATTCATATATTTATAAAAAAAGATTCGCTATACATTTGGAGATATTATTTTATAATTTTTCCCACCGAATATAATGGAACTTTTGTTTCTTCAAATCGATATCTTGAATAAGATATCTATTTGATATATTTTTCACTTTCTAAAAATCAAAAACTTTAAATCTATTATATATTCTTTTTCAGAAAACATTTTTCTTTCCTTTTTTGTTATGAAATGTCAAGCGTCGCGTCAATGGAAAAAGTATAGTCTTTAACGTTAAAGTATACTTTTTGTCGTTAAAAAATATAAAAAAGCCTACCCCCATTTTAAAACTCATTTTAAGAGTCGACTCTCATTTTAAAACTCAGTAGAGTAGGGTTTAAATGTTTAAAATTTTGCGCTAATGTGTTTGCCACATCAAATCTGTATTTTGTAAACACATCCCGATAACTCACCGTGCCTTTTGCGAAAAAAAGTGTTGAAGCCCATGAATCAAATAAAACAAGATTCCGACACTTCGTTTTTTATTTGGCTAACGTCACGCGAGTTACATGTCGGATTCCCGGTAGGATAAAAAAAACAAATATTATTTCGACAGAACTTCGCCGTTAAATGCTTTATTGATTTGAATAACAACTTAGAACTAAAATACACTTGCTTTTATAATTGCATTCTGCTAGGTAGCAGTTTTACTGGGAAAACATAAGTTGCTTGATAAACAAAATACTGCATTCATTGGAATGAAGCAGCAATTTGAAATTGGAAATAAAAAATAAAATAATTTCAAAAGCAACATAATCCGCAAATAGTAGTTTACGGTAATTTAAGTATCGAATGAAATCTAAAGTAAAACAATAAAAAGAATAACATAGTCAGCAAATAATAATGTTTTATGGCGGTTCAAATACTGTATGGAATGTAATAATATGCGTTTTTCGTTTGTAGTTCAGAGCAGAGTCTGAGTTGTTAAAAAAATCTGTTTGTGTTTCTTTTTAACTCGGAGCATACAGAGCTCCAAATGTGTTTCTTTTTTCGTTCTGAAAATGTGTAGATCGCATTCTATGTGAGCATGTGAGTAAATTGCTGAACGCACCAAATGCCATGTGTGTCATAAGAAGGAAAATGTGAAGAAAAAAATAGTTTGGTAGTCCCCTTTCCCACAGGGAAACCAGTTGCTGGAGATTTTTTTACGTTTTCACCAGGAACTTGAGGAGGAAACTGGGTGGATTATGTTGGGCTTATTGGAATTCAAAGCAAAACGTCAAAAAAAGCTCTTAAAATCGTTGACCGGAGAAATTTTTTTCATTCCACTTCATGCCCTTCTCGCATACAAACTCCCAGTTGCCGGCAACTCAGTTTTATTGTGTGAAAGCAGAAGTACATAAGTTGGTGAAAGAAGTTGATGGCTTGTTGATTTTTTGTATCAGTGTACAAAAAGGGTAGGTATTGCTTTTTATGGTTAAAAATGAAAATGCATTCTAATTTCTGTTGTTCCAGTGTCTTTAAAAAACATATGTGCTCAGAGCTCGCTGCTTGGAACAAGTTCAGTGCATAATCTATGTTATCGAACTCTGTTCAGTGCTATGATCTGAACGAAAAACGCCTAATTTGGCTATGGTTGTGGGGTCAATGTATCTCGCCAAAATAAAAAATCTGACAGCAAAAATAGTTTTGTTTAGTCCAATATGGATTAATGGATTTTTCGTGCGCGATCATTCGCTATAAATATACATATAAATACAACATACAATTTGTTTAAATAATTAGATATTGTTAAACTAAATTTACTTTAATTGAATTTACGAAAAAATTCAAGAATCAATTTTTTTTTATTTGTAAGAACTTTATTCAATTATTAAAGAAAAAATTAAATATTGCTTGTAACTAGTAATAAATGATAACAATATATAATAATATTAAATAAATTAGTGACATTTTGTGTTTTTTTTAAACTTCAGTGAATAATAATAATTAAGTGTAAAGTGGGTGAACTTAATACATTCTTTAATGACTTCGAAATAATATTCATAAATTTAAGATTGTTTTTTTTTGTTTGTATTATTATTATTATTTACTCCAAAAAATAAAAACTATCAATGATGCTGTATTTTAAAATAAGTAATTGCAGACATTATTAACTAATTAAACAATTAATGGCAGCAAAACCTTAATTTGCTCGTGAATAAATTTAAATAGCCATTTCTTACATTTTTTAGGAAAATAGGCCACGATCTACTCGATCATATATCGAGTGGAAGCTTGTTAAATAATTTAAATGCGACAACAGAAAAAGAGTTCCTGTAATGAGTAGTTCGGAAAGAAGGGATACAAATGATAGAACTAAAGACACTGCCTAAATTCTGAAAGTCACATATTGGGCTTTGTAAATAGCCACTTCTCACAAAGAAAATTTTCAAGACTTTGAAATAGAAAAGGTTATTTATTGGCAGAATTTGTATTTTTTTGAACAATTCAAATGAATGTACAAAGCGGTAGCTCTTACAAACCTTTCTCACAACATAGAGACGAGACGACTGAAGATACTGTTTTTTTTTTTTATAATTCATTTTTATTTCATATTAACTTATAACTATCTTAAAGCTAGACAAAAATGTTTAAAACTAGCCTAATTATCAATAACTTACAACTAATTTACTGGCAATTTACGGGCGCTCTAAACTAAACAATAACTCTTAGAACTAATGTCTTTCGACCTAAAAACTATTTTAATTAAATCTAATTATTTTATTTTATTTTCCAAGGAAACTTTCACAAAAAAAACTTGGTATCTTATCTTTTTTTTTTTTTTTTTTTTTTTTTTTTTTTTTTTTTGTAACTTATAAAATAAACCTAAATATAGATTAAAAATAATTAAAACTAAATAAAACTAACTTATACTAACTAAATAACTTAAACTACTTAAAATACCTAATAATACTTAAATAATAATACTTAAAAACTACTTAACAACTAGAACAGCCACAGCAGCAATTTTTTTTTTTTTTTTTATATGCATGCAGACACACACCAACATGCAACCCACCCATACATGTACATACGCAAATACATATACGTACGCACATACATGTACAGACACGCAGATACATGCACGTATGCCCCCGCATACATACATATTTTTAATTTTTTTTTTGGTGCCACCCCGACTGTTCCCTATACCTAATACACTAAATCTATGTAAGTCGGCCAATCGACTTTAAATATTATGATGCTGTTCAGAGAGCCACCAGATCTGGTTCTCCTGTTTCGCCCTATCCCTCCGGTCCCGATCGGACATAGTCCTACTGAACCGAAGGTGCTCTTCTCCACCTTGAGCGATGACGTCTCGACTATACAGGAGTCGCCTATCCACAGTTTTCCGGCTGACGTGCTAGATGAGCGGAACCGGCCCTCCATCCTGTATCAGCCCTCGACTGTCTAAATAGAGGAATGCCTCAGGAGGGATGTAACCACTTACCCGCGCACTCTCAAAATATTCGTTATTGGGGTAATAAGCCCCAAAAATTAAGCTGTTAGTTGAGGACATCGCTCTTGCAACGTGACCCCGAATCAGCTTGAACAAAAAATTATCTATTCTGTTTATGTTGGCTCCGTTGTATAGAACCTGGTTGGAATAATATCTTGTGTACTCCGACTCTGGTGTTTTGTGTAATCCAAGGCAACGTCTAAGACAATGCCTCTCAAACACCCGAATCATTTGAGATGGGGCAACGTTGAACCACACCGGGCATCCGTAGGCAATCATCGGCCTGATGAGGGCCATGTAGCAAATCACCTTCACCCTGCTGTCAAGACGGCTGCTATAAAACAGTCGTTTTGTCAAGGCAAAGGCTCCCCTAGCCCTGGCCAAAGCAGCACCTATATGTCTGTCGAAATACAGGTACTGATCCAACCAGATGCCAAGGTACTTTACTACACTTTTACTCGCCAGTGGATGTCCATGTGGCCCTACGATCACCAGCTTGCGCCGGTTCTTTCTCGTATCCCTTGAGGCGCTAAACAACGGAGTCCTAAACAAAATAGTTTCTGATTTCTGGAAGTTGATTTTCAACTTCCAGTCATCACAATATCGCTGAATCTTGTCGAAGTCACTCTGCAAGAGACTTTTGATGACCTCAACTGTATTAGCTGTTCTGTACGCAATTAGATCGTCGGCGTACGCAATTGCCTGAGTTAGACTACCTATCAGATCGCTGGTGTAAATGCTGAATACAATCGGCGAGTTAACCGCTCCCTGCTGAAGACCATTATTAATATTAAAAATTGCGGTAGAAGTTACATTGCCACTCTTGACAACAAACTTTATATCATTTAGCATGTCATAAAGCATATACAATAGAGGTTTCCTTATACCTAGTCTGGTTAGCTTTAGATAGAGACCTTCTAACCATACGGTGTCGAAGGCCTTCTCCAAATCAACCAGACAGGCACCCGTACACTGCTTTTTAGTTTTGTTCCATTGGATATCAGAAACTAGTTTAGACGCGGTATGAATTGTGTCATGTCCCGCCTTAAAACCGAACTGATTATCCGGGATGATATTTTTGTCCTCCGCCCACTTGAACAGGGCTCTATTAATAACCTTTTCAAATACTTTGCTGATACTCGGAAGAAGACTTATCGACCGGAGATTCGCCGGATTGGAGTTGTCCTTTCCCTTTTTTGGGAGAGGGTGCACCACAGCTGTCTTCCACCGCACTGGATAATATGCATTATTCAGCGCGTTGTTAAACAGAGTGGTATAAATGTCAACTGCTTCTTGAGGCAAATGTCGTAGTACAACGTTGGATATACCATCGACTCCTGCAGACTTCTTTTTCTTTAATGAATCGAAGATGAGCTGGAGCTCATTCTTCGAAATTAACAGGGGACTGGACCCATTTCGGTCGGCGATTATGGCGTTTGCCAAATCTTCATCATTAAACCCGGTAAAACCAAGGTTCTCAGATCGCCATTCGGTTATATCGTTCCGGAGCCATAAGTGATGAAGCAGAGCTCTGTTCTCCAGGTCATGATTCGGGCGAATGCTAGCATTCACCTTGTACACTTGCTGGAAAGCAGCCCCCGCAGCCTCCACTCTCTCCTGCGGATCTTCGATTATATAGAGGTCATCGTCCAATATGGCATCCTCTGGGTCTATGCCTGCTGTCAGAAGTACGTCTCTGTTCTCTGTCGTCCTCTGGAGCTTAAGACACGGAAGATCGTTTTGATCCTTTCTTCTAAAAATCTTATTAATTTTTGGGAACATACTTGGGTCGCTAGGGTTAACGGCACGAATTTTATTGTCCCAGAACAAATTAATAGCTAACCTATAATTTTCTTTGATCAATTGGTTGATGTTTTTGATGGACGACTTCAGTGTCTTAATCTCCAGATCTCGTGTATCAGTAAACCGCCTGTAAAAGCGTTTTAGTCTTGTCAGTAGTCCACTTTTTTGTCTGTGAAGTGCGTAATTGTCGCGTTACGGTACATGTCACTTGCGTTACGTTCTTCGTATTTCGGTATTGTTCTGTTCATTGTTCGTAGAATCGTTTCGTCAATTTGTTCTAAGTATCTGTCGATTTCAGTATTTGTTAGGTTCCTGTCAGTTGGTGGGGATATACCATTTGAACGTAATTCACTCAATAAGGCATTGGAGAAACGTGGCCAGCGCACCTTACTGTAATTGTAAGTATGCACAGGCACATACTCCTCCAACTCCATAAGCTGGTTCGGAAGATGTATTACGGCGGCGAGTCCGCAGTGGTCACTGTCGTACTCGATCGTTCGTAAACAATTTCTTGGCCGTTGACCCACAGCGTCAGTAATTGTTAGTCTTGCGTCTTTAAGCAATAGATCCAGATAGGCACCGCTTCTTGGGAAAGATGGTCTGTCTGTGGCTAGAAGATCGATGCGATACTCAAGGTTGTATCGACCCATCCAATTAAATAGATGGTTACCTCGAGGATTTTGTATTTGATTTCCCCAATCTGTGTGCTTGGCGTTTAAATCACCCGCCAATATATAGTAATTCTCTTCCGAGCTCAATCTTAAGCATTCAAGCGGCAAAACAGAGTAGAGATAATCCACCCTAGTCGCCTGCTCCCTGATCTGGTGTTTGAGGCCGTTCAACTGGCCCTGGATGGCCAGTAGAACGCCCATAATATCCGCCTGTGCCGCCGGCGCCTTAGGCACGGGGGCCTGTTGGGCGACCTTTGGTGTAGGCTGTACCGTGCTTCCCCTTCCTGACGCCATTTGGGCGTAAGAAATTTGGGGGTTGACGGGCGTTGTTGTAGGAGGGCGCACTGTTGGACGCTTTTCTACCACTGTTTGCTTTGCTGCTTTATTGTTTTTTATAAGCTGAAACGTCGGGCATCCCCGATAATTAGCGGGGTGTCCGGCGCCTCGGCAGAGTACACATTTAAGCTGGGTCCTATCTTCGACCCGTTCCTTTCCTAACTTGCATTCATCTGCATTGTGGTTCTCTCCACACTTAACGCAGCGTGACTGCATTTCGTAGTTTGCTGCGGCGTGGCCGAACCTTTGGCACCGCATGCATTGAAGCATGTCGCCGCGCCTTTTTAATTTGTCCCAAGTTACAACCTGGCAGTTGAGGACGGATATACTCCTCAAACTATCCAGTTTGCTGCAGGGTGAGAGTTGAACAAGGAAGAAGGGAAGACTCCGCATCTCCCGCCTAGCTCTAACTGTAGCGAACGGCTTTACCCCGATAAAGTCGAGATCGTAATTCGCTTTTTGGCGGAGTTCATTTAAGAGCACCTGTGGTTCCGTGTAGGAATCTATGCCCTTCAAAAGGACCGTTTGAAATTTTTCGGTTTTAGGGGTGAAACTAAAGAATTCGGTAGTAGTTTCTTTTAGCAACTCTTTAATTTTTTTGTGCTGTTCCAGTGTGAAGCACGGGATAGCGTGCATATCGGTATTTAATCTTTTAATAGTAAAATTTTGACCTATGGTCAACTTACATAGATTTATGGTATCCTGTAACTCCATTTTATAAATATTAATGGGTGGCACCTTTTCTTTTTTCATAATCGGCGGCTGTAGCTGCTGCTGCTGAGACTGACTTTTCTGCGGCTGTTGATTCTGCTGCTTTTGAATCTGCTGCTGCTGTTTTTCTTGCGGTTGTTTCTGGACTTGTGTCTGCTGCTGTTGCTGTTGTTGTTGTTTTTGCCGTTGTTATTTTGGCTGCTGCTGTGGCTGTTGTTTTTGTAATTGTTCTTTTTTCTGTTGTTGTTCTTTTTCGTCGAGTTCTTTTAGTTGCCTCGCTCGGCGCGCTTCTTGGCTGGCCTTAACTTTGCTTTTTATTTTTTCGATTTCTGCCTCCAAAGCTTCAATTCGGGCGACCATTCTCTGTTCCTCGTCCTCCTCAGCTGACGCCTCTGATGTGGAGAGGTTCACGAAGGCAGTACTATCGCCCGTCGTGAAGTGCCCTTCTCCTTCTTCAGACATATATGCTATACCCTCTTCGGGTAAAGTGTCTAGCTCGGTTTGTCTTGCTGCCTCTGACGTCTCGTCTATATCGGACGTATGCACCCCAGCTGGCAGCTTTGCTGAGGTGGCCGTGGATCTCCTTTTTACCAAATTTGGTGCGCACTTGATCCTCTTTCTGCGCTTTTGATTAGCATCTGATGATGTTGCCGTTGTTGTTATTGCTGTTGATGTTGTTGCTGCAGAATCACTGCTTGTAATTGGAACATCTTTCGATGTTCCCTCAGCTGATGCCATCGCTTGCCTCATTGGCCCTAGGACACCTTTCGATGCCCCGGTGCTTAAACTCCTCCTCCTTTGTTCGTTTTCCCAACCAATAAAGTTTACCACTTCACGGTTGTGAAAAAAAGCTGATAAAGTTCTGATGCCCGGCTGGGAATCGAACTGGCGACCCTCGGATTCTCGGTCGGCCACTCTACTACTGTGCTACTGCACCACTTATGAAATCTTGATTTAATTTTGAACTTAAGCTCACACACGAAATTTAATTTGGAAAAACTGGGAAGCCGAGACGTGTTAACACTTCCACAGTACGATATCGACTGACTGAAGATACTGTTTCAATTTCGAAATGTGATAAGACCAGTTCATGTTTTTATCAAAAACGATACCGAGGTATCTAAATTGAGTAACTACTTCAATCTTTAAGGAAAATGCATTGCAAGTATATTCCGAATTGAACCAAATTTTTGAGCTTGTAGGGTCGTAAATACAAGTGAGGTTACAGTGTCGTTCGCAATTAGTAACATGAAAAATTACATCCAGATCAGGGCATTCATGGGAACTCAAACTAATAGCCCGTTTTCATTAGGGCAAATTACGTAATTTCGTTGAAAATTTGCAAATTGAGTCCCAAATTATCTCATTTCCCATACAATATAAAATTTCCAAATTGAGATAATTTGCACGAAATTATCTCGCAAATTGAATGAAACCATTCAGTTAAAACTAACATACACTTCTAAGTGAACACAACCTTTGCTGAATAAATTGAATCAAAACTGAATACAAACTGAACCACTTGATTCAAATTGTCAAACTTGACGTTTTCAAACATCAATTGTTATTCCACAAAATAAAAACACGAAGAAGAAAGCGTAGGTATCCTTTTATTATTATTATAGTAAATATTATTTTAATAATTATATCATACAGATATGCCGAAACAGATAATTGTAACCAGAAAGGGAATGTTGGATCCTTTGGAAGTGCATTTATTGGATTTCCCCAACATTGTAATTAAAGGTTCCGAATTGCAGTTGCCTTTCCAGGCGTGCCTGAAAGTAGAAAAGTTTGGTGATTTGATTTTAAAGGCAACCGAACCTCAAATGGTGTTGTTTAATGCCGATTGGTTAAAAACCATATCATCTTACACAGCTTTCAGTCGATTAATTTTGATCCTGAGAGCCTTGCACGTAAATACCGAACGCACAAAAATCATTCTGAAGCCAGACAAAACAACAATCACAGAGGCTCCTCACATTTGGCCAACACTAACAGACGAGGAGTGGATAAAGGTCGAAGTGCAGTTGAAGGATATGATTTTGGCTGATTACGGTAAGAAGAACAACGTCAATGTAGCTTCACTGACACAGTCGGAAATTCGAGATATTATCCTGAGTATGGAGCTTTCAGCTCCTTAAGAGTCCGTATGCTGTGTGCAAGTAGGTAAGGCAATAATTTTTTATTTTGTTTTCGTGTCATCTATGTATGTATTGTATTTTTGGTGTTTTAGATTAGTGTTTCAGGGAAGTTAATAGAAGAACCAGCATCAGCAGCAGGCCCAATAACAGTCAACTATAAATTAAGTGGAGATGGTAATCCATTCCAAGCAATCAAACTTCAAATTCAAATGAAGGATCACTCAAAGAATTATAAAGACCTCATTTAGGTTGGAAACCATCAGCAAGAGCACGAAGAGAACACTTCAACTAGAAAATCAAATCATTCAAAGCGTCTCAGAAGAAGAAGGCGCTCGTTCTAAAGAGAGCTTCTACACATTTGTTGACGGAATTACATAATATGCACAAATCTTTAAGATTAAAATTTGTTCATGCAAATTAACACGGTTTTTAAGTTTGAAATTATCTGCGTTATTGATCGAAATTTGTATCAAAAAAAGAAAAGATAATGAAAACAAAATAAGAAATTACGTTGGCTCGTGTACATTGTAAATTGTTTTCATATAATTTTTGAATACAAATTCTTTTACAGCTGACCTTAATGTAAGCAAATAAACAATTAAAATGAGACTGACCGCAATTTCTACTATATTATTACCTAAGAAATAAAATGCACGACTGGATCGTAGGAACTTGCTCTTTTAGTTAACAACTTTTATGTAGCTAACCATTGAGGTTTAGTTAGTTAGGTGTAGTTATCCTATGCAGGTTTAAAGCCTATGTAGGTAAGATTACCTTGATTCTTAGTATAATGAATTGTCGAATGGATGATTCAAGGAATAGTTACATAGGTACCTACCTACAAATGTGTATTTAATAAATCTAAGCTATGGATTTTAATTATGTAAGTATATAATACTATGTGTATCTACAAACATTTATAGAAGGAACCTAAGTATGTAAACATGTACATATAATAATAAAAATGAAGGATGCAAGTAGGTAGGTAGCGTTTGCATTGCATATAACTTTATAATTTAGGTGCAATTTGCATGCATAAGATTCATGTGATTTTTAAAGACACATGTATATGTAAATGTATGAGGGCCTACATTGTATGTAGTATTCAGTGACGTACGCAAAATTACCTAAAAACAAGGGAATACTAGTAAGTATGGTAGAAATAAATGGATAATACACATAATTAAATGTTTTTATATTGCTTAGTTGTTATAGTTTGAGGGAAAACAAAGATGCAATTTAAACTCATGGATAAACAGGAATATATCAAAACAAATTTAAAAAATCGTTGCAGCTGTTTTTTAATAAATTAATTTTGTATGTATAAAATTTTGAAAACATTTTTAGAATAAAAAATTGAAACGCCATTTTGAAGATATTATTAATATTCATATAAAAATTTCAAAAAATTTATTTATTTTTAAAAAAATCGAAAACCTTTTTTTTTTTTAATTTTCGTACGCAGTTTTATTAATTTTTTAATTTTAGTGAGCATTTGTATAAAAATATATTTTAATCGTTTCATCCAATATTGAGAAAGTCGAAAATATGAAAAAGCAAAAAAAATATTTTTATACTTGAAAGTGAACTGTACTAATTTAAGAACAGACAATTTTTTTTATAAAAATTCTTGGAGCCGTTTTCGAGAAATACATTTTATTCTTAACCGTTTTTTTACATTTGAATGGGTGGTACCGTTGTTTATTATTTTAGAAAAATTTTTTTTTTAATATTCAAGATAATGTCAAAAAACCACCAAATACGAAGTTTTGAAAAAAATCTATTGAGACGTTTTCGATACGAAGTTTTGAAAAAAATCTATTGAGACGTTTTTGAAATTGTGAGTTTTCAAAAAAAATTAATTTCCAAAAAAAATTTGTTTGAAAAATTTTAGTATACAATAGTGTTTAAATTCTCTGGGAGCTTCTGCGTGAAAAAATTCAAAACAATCATATTAACCGTTTCCGAGAAAATCGAAAACCAAAAAAATGGTTCTACTAGAGGTACCCAAAATAACAATTTTTTTCCAAAAAAAATTATCAAAAGGTTCCCTTTTCCTTCATTAATGAACAGTTTTTTTTATGAAAATCGTTGGAGCCGTTTTTGAGAAAAATAAGATTTTTGTTTTTGGCCAAAAAAAAATGTATGGGGCTACTGTTATTTGTCGTCTTAAACAAAAAATGAAAAAAACGTGTGGGCATATTACCGACAAACAATATGTACCAAGTTTGAGGCAAATCTATCAAAGCGTTTAGGCTCTGTAGACTCGAGGACAGACAGACAGAAAGACAGACAGACCGACAGACAGACGGGATTGGGGGTCCCACTTTTTTGGTGTTCTCTATGATCGTAATGTCATGTTTTATTGTTAGAAAAAATTTATTTTTTTTTTCGAATACATAACTTATGCATATAGTACCTATAATCGCAAGTAAAAATGTATGTACATACATATGCTATCCGTAGCCAAATAAGGAATTGTATGTTCTCTCACTGAAACAGAAATAAAATGCAACTTTTACCCAATGCAAAAACATGAAAATTTATTCTTTTTTTGACAATTATTTAACATTTATTTGAATTTTAATTCCTCAAATAAGAACAAACATAAAACTTTAACATTTTCATCTACATGAGAAGGATACTCCCACAGACTGGATAACTGAATCGAGTCGAATACCTCTCGGCAATGGGCCGAGGCATTCCTTCTTACCTGTTACAATTTTTTTATATGACGTTCAGCTTGATATCGTTCCAGGATGGTTTTCGTAAAATCAATAAAGTCCTGCATGAACCACGTTCTATAGAAGATTTCGGAAACTGGTTCCTTGTAATTTAGCCAAAGCACTAATTTGCCTCAATGCTTCCTTTGTACTCTTGACAATGTCTTCGAATACACTGAACATAATGGCCAGTTTATCACATAATGGACCACCTGGGTTCTTGTTTTCCAGGCATTTTGTTTTAATTGCTCCAATTGAATTGCACAATGATTGACCACGTTTCTGAGCAGTTTGCCATTTGGCGAAATTATCGAGCAAGACCTTTGTGATAGTATCAAGACGTTTCTTGCAGGACAACAGTTGGCCACTTTGTAACTTTTGTTTGGGGATATCGAGAACTTTGGAAAGAATTTTGTTTCTTGCTTTTTATTAGACAATGTATTTTCTTACATCTTACAGGTGTTAGGGTTCAATGGACTTGAAGACGGCTTTAAATAAAAAAAAAATTGAAAATCCAAAACATTATCATAAATTATAGCGAATTACGAACATTCATATCCCGAATATGTACTATAATAATAGTCTATTTTCATCGACATACAAAACTCTATCTAAAGTATCTCTTTCATGTTCCTAAATAGTAGAAAACCGTCAATTTAAAGAGCTAAACAAATATTTTTTTTTAAATTACCAATATCAACGATGGATCGATTTTCCAAATCACTTGAAATAACTCTGTAGTTTTGTGTGGCTGTGGAATAAAATTAATAATTAAGTTTTTTTCTTTTTTTAGTGTACAATCATATTTATTATTTTCTTTTGTACCATTTTTAGTATGGAACACTATATTTTATGTAGGTTTTGGGAAAGGCCATCGATTAATAATCAACTTTGAAGAACTTTTAGAACTGTCAAATGAAATTCAGCCAAATTCAGCCAGATGTCAAACGAAATGAGATAATTTGTAATGAAAACACTTTTTTTGTAATTTGCCAAATTACGTAATTTGAGCTCTAATGAAAACGCACTATAAAGTACATAAGTTTGGATTTATTACTGACAATTAGTTTATGACTGACAAACCATTTACGTAAAATATTAACATCATTGTTAATATCGGCCATTAAATTTAAAGTGTTAGCTGAGACATAGGCAGTACCCAAATAATTAGCAAAAGCTTTCACTTTTCGGGCAAAATTTTGATAAAAAAGAGAGTTTATGTAAACAAGAAATGAAATTGGGCCAAGGACAGATCCTTGGGAAACACCTTCGTTAAAAATTTGACTCGCACTTAAGCTTTCATCAATTTTTACCTTTTGCAATCTATTCTTTAAGCATGAAGTAAGAGTGCTAAATGGATATTGAAGATTTAATTTAAAGTAAGCAAAAAAACAATTTGTGAAGATAATTGTGCATTAAATAAATGGAAATTTTTTTAATTATGTTTTAATTTTGTTGTATTTTTGTTTTTTCGCATTTGGATAAGTCTACAATTGTTCTGTTAAGTGTTATTATTCTGAAATATAAATACATCCTCGCGCGGAAAAAAAGTTCTTTGGGTCCACATCGCAGCCAATTCAAGTAGATTTGTTTGGTAGACTGGACAAATTACTAAGTCTTCTCCGTTGAAGGATTTAAAGATGTTGTCCAAGTTCGTCAAGTCATTCAACTTCTTTGGTGATGGCTTTAACAAGCCGCCTTCACTTACATTGTCCACCCATGAATACGATGCGACTTCCTCGGGTGGGATTTTGTTTCTTAATTTATGGCATATTTATCCGGCCATATTTTCTAAGCCATCGCTCTCTAAAGTGGCTAAATCTTGATCATCTTTGTTGCCGCCATCAGTATTATCCTCTTCTTGTTCCCAAGCAATGCTTTTAAACATAGTACCTAAAAAGACATTTCAGATTATTTGTTTGTATAAGCAAAAGCAATGGCTGCAAACCGGTCAACAGCATTTTCAAATCTGGTGTATCGTCAAAGCTCTTACATTTGCTACGTCCGAAATAACACCCTCGTTGTGTTCTAAAATGTGGAACCTTAATCTAAAGAGGAATTCTCTATCAGGATTATAATGGAGGCGTTCCCTTGCCACGTAACACACCAAATGTGTTTTCTAATACGTCCTAATTCAATTTGTACGAAAACACATTCTTGAATCCAAATCGGCTTGCGTATAACAGGGTTTCTACTATTTTTTATTTTCCCTGGCCAAAACCGTAATTGACCATCCAGATAAATCTGCGTTTCCCGTAGCTTTGTACACTGTTGGTATGGAACCAGGCTTTAAGGCGAGGGCTTTTTTTAAGCAGGCTTTACATGTATCTTCATCTTCATCGACATCTGCAGATGTCATCTTCATTATAGCATTTTCTTCTGCACCATAATTTGTTCCGTTCAGATTACGAATTTTAAAGTTTTTTTTTTACCATTTCACCTCAGTTTGCTTAAAAACAACGAAAATAGCGAACATTTTCTTCTCAAAACTACATACCTGAACGCTAAGAACATGTGATTGTGAGATGTGTCAAGAAAGTTACAGCAGAGTTCGACTAAGTTATTAGTGTGTACCGTTTCTTACTCTTATGTTTGTTTTATATTATGGTCCCGCTCTACTTTTCTTCAAGTCTACAAATGCAGATCCATGTAAAGCCTCCTTTATCCGTGCAGGCTATGAATATAGAATATATTTATTACAAAGCAACTAAAATGCACTTATCCAATTCAAATTGGGGGTTCAGTTCTATGTCATCTGCAGTAAATTGGTCACTACAGATTCTAGCTGTTTAAAGCCATCCTTTCTTTTACAAAGATGAATCCGAATTTTCAGCAGCTTAGGATCTTTTGGGAAATGTGGTAGGACACTTCTCTTCCTAATTTATTGTTTTTATTATTACAACTACAAACAGCACACAACATTTTTATGCTATTTCACATAAAACAAATTATGCAATTTCAATAAGAAAATCCAAACTTTACAATTTCAAACTTTGTTTCGCTTTTATCTCGTTTTCATTTTTAATCTCGTGTGACGTCACATGGATTGTCAAAATATTACAACAACAAAGCGATAATTAAGATGTCTTAAACTTGTATTATTTCATTTAAGCCCATGAATAAAATTAAACAAATTACGATACTTGAATATTCTTATTCCTTTATTGACGTCATATTTGAAACAAAATCTTCAAATTATTGGTGTTTGTGGATTAATGGATTTTGTTTCACATAAGACGTCAATAAAATCTGGAAAACAAATAAGTATCGTAATCTTGTGTAAATCTTCATGATTTACCCGGCATTTTCTGTCAAAAAGAATCCGAGGACTGGAACCACAAATAAGCCATAATAAGGATTGGAAACCTTCGTACGTTTCACCACCCAAAACCAAAACGGTTACATTGTTGTATTTGTAGCTTTGAAATTCTATCCTTGAATAGATGGGAAATCGAAAAGCAAAACAAAAACAAATTAATAGGGCTTTGGTGGCTATGGGTCTATAGGAAGAGGAACAGAAATGTTATTTGTGTGCGTGTTTCAGCTTGTGGGCAAATGTCAAATGAATGCAGAGGTTTCTGTTCTATAAGTTATTAGTTTATGACTGGAACCATAAACTAAAAACATAAGGACCCAAAACACTTACACCGTTTAAATAAGTGAATTGAGGAATCGAATCGAATTGAGATTTCGATTCAGGTATATGGCCTCTTGGGATCGGAAGATTAAATTAAAATGGATTCGAAGTGTCAATTTGAGTTTACAGAATAAACAACAAAAACATGCAACCAAAAAAAAAAAAGAAAACGGAAACCCACTGAACACAAAGAAACACTATTGGTGCACACACAGACCATGAATCAGATGTGAATTCGATTCTTCAGTTCTTCAATTCAGGTATATAAATACATTTTCAATTCGATTCAGCTCTTCTAGTGGGATCGGATCGAGTAATCCTATTTTAATCCGATTCAAGTATACAAGGACCTAAATCCTGATTCAATACCGATTCAATTCTTCATATAAACGTAGTAACTGACCTCTATAATCAGCGTGCCAAAATCATAATCTAATAACATAAGGACCTGAAACCACTGATGTCTTTTGAAATTTGGTTACAAGCTGAAACAAGCAATCTAAAAATTTTTCCCATCCTCTTCCAATAAACCCATTAATATAAACGCAGAATATCTTTTGTTTTGCTCTTCCTATCCACACATAGGTAACACAGCCCTAGTAATTTGTTATTGGGTTGGTTTTCGTTTTCAAATCTATTCATGGTAGAGTTCCAAATGTTCTATTTCAACATTGTTTGTGTAGTTTGCTTTGGGGGGTGAAACGAAGTTTCTGATCTTAGTATGGCTTTTTTTTTACTGGAACTGGAATACTACACACAAATCTTTTGAAAAACTGTAGCTGCGTGAGGGGAAGCGAGTTCGATCTGCCGCTGATAAAAACTCTAATTCTTGCATTTAATTTATTTAATTCGTGGTTGGATTGGATAATTGGCAAATTGCAGACTTGAAAATCAAAGTGCAGATAATATTTTCATAAGTAGCTATTTAAGATCAGAATTCAAATTAAGAGAGAAGTTGAGAAATACATTTTTTGTCTTCGGATTGTACTAAAATTTTGAACACGTGAGCAATACTCGGCTGTGATTGTGACTTGAACTTCAATATTTTACAACAAAATTAATAATAAATTTACTTTAATCAACATTTTCATTTATGTAAAAGTGGAATGAAATTATTGTTTTTGAATTTCGTTTAAATAAATTGATAACAAACTCGAGTAGAAATAATTTATTATTTAACCATAAAAAAGCTGTGCATTGTCATTTGCGCGCGTTACGTCGCGTGGGGTCAAACTTTTTTTTTTTGATCCTCTGCCCTTGAGTTTGTAAAAATGATGAAATAAAATTTTTAACATCCAGCGTTATTCGATTAAATTCACTAAAAACGCCATTTATCTAAAATTATTGATTAATTTTTGAAACCAACATCAAGTTTGGAAAACCAGCGAAATGCTATCGTCTGCGAAGGTTTTGCTAAATGTACATTATTCACGGGTTCAACAATCGCCATCTATCTATGTCGCACGACAGGACGGGAGCGTGTACATGTGTTGGCGAGTAAACAGCTGACGGCTTACTCATGGATTGTACGCTGTTTGCACTTAAATATGACTGGTAACTAGAAATTTTCAACAAGTTCACTAAACGTGGGGTTTTTATCATTTCAAAATGTGAAAATTGGTACGAATTTTCACGTTACCAAAAACACCTAATATTTCAATGTTCGACGATTTAATTCTAGATGAAATATTAAATTATGGCCACCAGAATTCGCAATCGGGGACAAAAGACCGGCAGATAAGGCTTGAGTACGATAAAAAATTTACACAAAGTCGACATGACGAAATCTACGGGGAAAAAGGCTTTTTATTCATGATTATGAATAGTTGGGGAAGAAAAACGAATTTGTTTGATTTTCTGGTAAAGAAAACTTTCAATCAGTAGCTGTACACCAAAAGCCTATATGAGGATGGGAATCGGGAAAATTGAGGTGAGTTTTGTTGTAAAAATATAAATATACATAATTGAAAACAACTTTCTTTGTTGAGTTGCAAAATCAGATTCTTATTCTCATTTCAACACCCCACTAGGATCTATCTTTCAAACACATTGATCTAGCACAGTACTTTGTTTTTTTCCATAGGTAGTCCTATAGTTTAAATATCAGCCACCATCTTAGAAGATAGAAATTGTTCAATTGAGTAATGTCGATTTCGTTTCAACAAAAACATCGATCTGCCGTCGATCCGCCGTCGAATTTTTTTCTGAAAATCAAATTCGTTTCAAATTAAAACCAGTTTTTTTCTGGAAAAACAGATCCGTATTGAATCTCTTTTTGGAGACGGATACAAAACGGACATGTGCAGAGATTCTTATGTCGATTTCGTTTCAATAATTAGGATTCGCTACTAAAACCAATACTTTTTGGCTTTGAAAAGAACGATTACGGACCGAATCTCTTTTTGGGACTGTGTGTGTTGCTTGGCAGCTCTAAAAAAAAAACAAATCTTCAATTCGTTAAAACATCATTATTTCGTTTTAATTTCCCGATTCCGACGCGGGGGAGTTCCTAAACCCACTTGCACTTTTTTAATATTTGTTTCCAAGAAGTTTTTAACAATTTTTTTTATTTTTTAATAAATTAATTTACTTTTTCTGTACACTGCCACAAAATAAAAATTAATTCACAGCACAACAATTGAGAAACGTCAAAACAAATATTGTAGTGTGTGTACGAATCTGTGCACAAATCCGTTTTGAATCCGTCTCCAAAAAGAGATTCAATACGGATCTGTTTTTCAAGAAAAATATTGGTTTTAATTTGAAACGAATTTGATTTTCAGAAAAAAATTGACGGCGGATCGACGGCAAGTCGATGTTTTTGTTGAAACGAAATCGACATAAGTATTTTAAGTATTAAGTTTGTATGGTAACTATCGTCACACGTAAAAGTATATATATGCTCCTGAGCAAGAGCAATCTTATCATTTACAAAAGACAGTCATGAGGTATTCCTAAAAAGTAACCTGATAAAGCAAGGCAATACATTATAGCCGCAGTAATTCTAAATTTGTCAAACAAATAAAAATAAGAATTGTGAATTGTATCCATTAATGTAATTAACGCTTAAAGACTCAATAAAATCAATTCAATTCAATTCATTCTTCAAGAGCCAAGAAAACAAGCACAATAATGTTAATGAGAGAATAAGAAACAAACATATAAAGAAACTTGAACGCTTAAAGGATAATTTGAAACAAACAATGAATATAGAATTCCAAGATAAATGGTTTGTAAACAATACTACTGTAGAGTTCCCGTAGGATGTCAAATGGCTTCTGTCATTAGGCCCAAAATTCACTCTGCCAACCAAGAAAGGTGAATTTCCACTCTTTGAAATTATCACTGACGGAAAAGAGTTGATTAAAACTCTGGAACATGGTGACCAGGAAATATCTCGATCTAATTTTACAGAAATTGTACAAAACCATTTACGATCGGCATATATTCCTAGGTTTGACAAATTTTTAAACAGAATTTACAGTACAGCTAAAATGTTCTTAGAAATCATAAAAATGTTTATATTGTCGCAGTTGATAAGGGAAATGTTACAGTGGCAATGTATAAAACAGATTATAATAATAAAATGCAGGAACTTATGACCGACAGGAACGTATATTTGTTTAAAGAAGGTCATATTTCCCAATTTGAAAAGAAAAGGATGACTACTTATACTGCTACCAGCCCAAAAATATATGGTTTGCCGAAAATCCATAAGGAAAACATACCACTAAGACCTATTTGTGCTTCTAGAACGTCCCTTGCTATGAGCTTTGGAAGTTTGTCGTGAAAATTCTTCAGAATTTGACACATAATTCAAAATTTAATCTAAAGAATTCGAAAGACTTCATAGGAAAAGTTACACCTGTCCGCCTGGAAAATGGAGAAATATTGGTTTTCATTTGATGTGGTTTCCTTGTTTACCCGCATACCAATTGTGCTAGTTCTGGATATCATAAAGATGAACTGGGATAAGATTAAAGAACATACCAATATTAAAAAAGTGAAATTTATGGAAATATTGAGATTCTGTGTCATTGATAATAACTATTTAGAATATTCAGGTACCATTTACCAACAAAAACAAGGTGTACCTATGGGCAGCCCAGCTTCCCCAATTCTAGCGGATTTAGTGATGGAAACTTTACTAAAAGATGTCTTGGGTAAATTGGATTACAAGTCCAAGATCATAACCAAATATGTAGATGACCTGTTCGTTCACGGTCGAAATGGAATCAAATGGCGAACTCCCATATCTGGATGTGGTCTTAAGGCAAAACGACAGATTGATTTTCGATTGATATAAGAAACCTACTGCTTCAGGTCGCCTTGTCAATTATCACTCCAAACAACCCAAACCAATAATTATCAACACGGCACAAAACTTTGTCAACCGCCTACTCGACACAAGCTATGTTTCTTTTCACCAGAAGAATATTAATATTATCCGTAACACCCTGTTCTCCAATTCCTTTCCCACCATCATAGTCAACAAACTCATCAAAAACTACCAGCAAACGGGAAAAGAAAATAAACTTGATGCGCAACAAGCTACTGTTTACAATAGTGCACCTTTCATTCCCCACCTCTCCAACCGTATTAACACTGCACCTATTAGAGACAAGACGAAGACAAAAATAGCTTTCAAATCTGCGAATCCCCTGAAAGACAAGCTTTTCACTAATATCAAAGGGAAAGTGGATAAGATGGAGAAAGCCAACATTGTTTATAAAATCAACTGCTTGGGTGGGAAAGAGACGGCATATATTTAAAATCCACTTATTTTGTTTAGTTTGCTACTATCCAATTCTTTCCTTCTTAACTTCAAGCTTATTTAAATACACGGGTCATAATCTACTAAATGTCTTGTGGTTTTCATCAAATTTAAATTCAAATTTATTATTCACACGTTTTTATATTCACTTGATTTATGATTTTCTAAACATTTTAAACATGTATCAACTTCCTTCTTACATTCTGACGAAATGTGATTAAATCCCTTACTCTTGTAACAGTAGTAGGGTACAGTTGTTTGGTGACGAATTCCGCATTTGCTTATATATTGTAAAAAAATGTTACAATATTCACTACCATTATTTGTTCGCAAAGTTTTTATCCTTTTTATAGTTTCATTTTCTACTAAATTCTTACATTCTATAAATTTATCTTTGACTTCAGCACGTATATGAATATTTTGTGCCAAAGATAATCCTAGAAAACAAGAAAATAATAAGACCCACCAAGCGATTTTTCTTCAATCGGTCCACATACATCAGAATGGATAAGCTCTAATATCTCTTTTGATCTTGATTCCGATATTTTAAATGGCTTTCTGGCATGTTTCACTTTTAAACAATTGACACACTGTTGTATTTTGGAATTTAAAAAATCTCTTCCTGTTACAGATCCTTTCTGCATTTTTATTAAAGTTTCTTCACTTGGATGTCCCAGTCTGCGATGCCACAATTCGTATTTATTCGCCAAACAAGCATGTTGATAGTATTTGGTTTTAGAGCTGGACGGTCAAAGCGGTAGATTTTTCCACGACTTACTGAAGCGATTAAATTTCTTTTGTCCCAAATAAAAATACAGTGTATACCACCCCCAAGTTCCATTTAATATTTCGTGTAGTTTATTAACAGACAAGAAACTTTCCTGTAAATACAAGCGTCGTATCTCTTGCAAAATTGGGCAGACTGCAATAAAATGGAAAATATCTTCTGGTTCTCTTCTGTTAAATAAACCACAAATCTGTTGAAGTTCCGGTCGATTAGGAATGAAATTAAGGTTTAAAATTTCAACCCTTGCTCTAAATATTGTGATTATAGCTTCAGATGAGTACCTTACATTGAAATAGTTGTCTTCAGTAACTAATCTGTGATTAATATTCCTGTATATACTTCTGGAGATGGACGATGAAGCTCTGGTTAGGTACTGATCAAATATTTTCTCGTCCACTTTAGCAATAAGAGTGTCGAAAATTGTGTTCCAATCATTCACGTTTCTTTCTGTTAGGGAAAGTGTAAGATCGTGCGACCGGGCCAACGGTCCAAGAAGTTTTACCATCATTAATTTATGGAGACAGTCATCACTTCTCCTCATCACCCTGATCAAGAAGTCCGTTTTAGCTTTGAGATTCCTTATATAAATCGGCGGTAATTCAGATTCAACATGTAAAGCATACGTCGGCGCTGTGCTAGGAAGTCTGAAAATCCGTTTGAAAAACAATCTTTGAACATTTTCAAATTCCTCGAAATGGTAAATTCCAAAAGCTTGAACTCCATACAGGTGTTGATTGTTGCATTGAACACTTTGCATTTGCACGAATGGCCAATATTTTTATTAGCAAACAGTTTTTGCCATATCATATTGAGTGCTAGCTTAGCTTCCCTACTTTTTTCCTTAGCATGTCTGCCTAAGTTTAAGTTATAGTTTAACAGCATTCCTAAATATTTGAACTCCTGCACAGTTTCAATTCTATCGTTTCTGAGACGCCATACTTCTTCAGGTTGTCTTCTCCTTTTACGAATCTCAAAAATCTTTGTCTTCGTTTTCTGGACGTTAATATGTAGATTCTAAGTTTCGCAATATGACTGGAGTCTATTTATTTGGAGTTGAAGTGAGAATGGGTTGTCAGACAACAAAATAAGGTCATCCGTGTAAAGTAGAACCTTAATAGGATTTTCACCAAAGATTACACCAAAGATTATCACAGATCTCATCAATGAAAAGTGCAAAAAGTAAAGGACTTAGAATGCACCCCTGTGGAACACCTGCAGATGTTGTAAATCATTCTGACAAACTGGACCCATCCCAAACTGCTGCACTTGAGGTCGCGAGGAAATTGGAATAGAGCACTAAAAACTTACGGAATATTCCAATAGATGCCAATTTGTATATCAGAGTCTGTCTGTTCACCGTGTCAAATGCAGCTTTGAAATCAACAAAGCAAACGTATAGTTTCTTATTCTTTTCCATTTGATTTCTAGCAATGCTACTCAATGCAAAAATGAGATCCACTGAAGAAAATCCAGATCAGAAACCAGCTTGAAATATGCTCAGACGATTAGTTTTTTTCAATCCAGTTAGAGAGTCTTATATAAAGTATCCCAGCAAATATCTTCCTTAGAGATTTGAGAATAGAAATTCCCCTGTAGTTCTCGGGTAGGTTCGGATATCTTTTTTTGTATATTGTAAAAATTAGGGCTTTAGTAAAACTGGATGGGACACAGCCATCGTTAAACATACGATTGAAGAAATGCAAAATGAAGATTTAGAGTTGTTCGTTACTGTTTTTGAAAAATTCAACTGGAATGCCGTCACTTCCCGAAGCTTTGTTTTTTTTTTTTCATTTGCATGATAGTAAGTTCCACTTCGTTAAATGATATTGGTGCATCCAGCTCGAAAACCCTCACGTCTTGAATCGCAAAACTGAAGGTATGAAGGTTCTCCTCAGCCGACAAGAGTTTTAAAATGAGCTGCTAGAGTCAGAGCTTCGAGAGAAACCTTCATACCTCGGTGGCATCCTCCGAGCTCGCGTACATTGGACCAGAACTCCTTAAAATTTACACAGTGATGTAATTGCAGCGCAAGATTTTTTAGGTGTAAACATTTTTTAGTTGCCCAAAGTTGTTTGAAATCTTTGTTGACCTGCACGTACATGTTTTTAAAATCGATAGCATTCGTTGATCTAAAGAGTTGAAGGTATTTAAATGAGAGCTTGCGAACTTTGCTGCAGTCTTTATCAAATCATTTATACTTGGGCGTGAAAGCAGGATAGGTATTATGTCAGTATTGGGTCCGTGTGTGGATGAGGATTTATGGAATAGCGGGAAATTATCTGTTAGGGTATTTGGAACTTAGCAGCTTGTGCGTAGGTATTCCGTTTTGATTGTTGAACTGTTCGGTATTTTCTGTAGGATATATCGGGTTGTGTTACTGGTCCTAACGGACTGTTGCTTATTGCGATCCTGAGGATGCTTCAATTACGTTACAGCATAATCCCTGTGTTAATGATGTGTGGTTTAGCGATATGTCTGTGAGAGACCAGAAACTTGGAGGCGGATATTCGTTTTTGGCTGCTTTGTTTGCGGCATGAGGTGTTGTTTGACCTCACTAATGGCTTAATCTTCAGGTCTCGTCACACATCACTCTTTATCTTAATCTCTAGCAGGTTTGAAAAATAAATTAAGTCTTTTTTAAAAAATAAAAACAAATAACATAAGGTTAATGATTTTGAAAGACCAACAGCAACTTGAGTGTGCTAACCACCAAGTTTTTCTCATATTATTTTTGGCTTGAATTATAGCTATTTCTCGACTTGCCAAGGTCGATCATTAGATTCCTTTAATTGAGAAACTTTTTGTGCCTCTATCGAGTATTGAACCATAACCAAGCTGCCCAAGAGACAACGCACTACGCATCACGCCATGACAGATCCAACCAATGCAGGTTTTTCTGTTTATCAATTACATTGAAACGACACGCGCTTTTAATTGAAATTGGTGATCTTGTTTCGATTAAATAAATAAATGAATTTTATGAGACAGGCTTACAGATCAGTAATTTTCTATTGTAAATAAAAGTATTTCATTCTTTCTCGACGTTTTGTTGGGGTTTTCCAACTTTTTCAAGAGACTGATTTTTTATTAATCTGTAAAAAATTCATTACACAATTATTTTTCTTTTTTAACAATTTTTCTTACATTGATGGTTTAGTTTATATTTAAACATCAGTTTTTCGTTGAACATTAATTACAACGAATAAAATAAATAAATAAATATGTACGTTAAACACTAAACAATAAAACAGACAAGAACTTAAATACTAATATCACAGAACTTATTTTATTGCCAAACGGGTGCTTGAACAACAGGCGGTGGACGTCGATTTTTCGAACAAAATTTTCTTCAGCGACGAAGCAATTTTCTCACTCGGTGGGTATGTTAATAAACAAAATTGTCGTATTTGGGGTTCTGAGAATCATCAAGTAATTGAAGAGAGGCCATTACATCCACAAAAAGTCACTGTTGGGGGTGCTCTTTGGTCCGGAGGTGTGATTGGACTGTACTTAACCGGCTTTTTTTTTGCCTCCTTTTGAAGAATACGACTTGAAGAATACTAAGAATATGTGGTTTCAACAAGACGGTGCCACCTGCCACACAACTGGAGCGATTATGGCTTTATTTCAAGCGACATTTCCTGGCCGCGTAATTTCATGTCGTGGCGATATCAACTGGCCACCAAGATCATGCGATTTGACACCGCTGAACTCTTTCTTGCGGGGCTACGCGAAAGACCGTGTTTATGCAGATAAACCTTTAACTCTTGAGCACTTGAAAACCAACATTCGTCAAGTTATGGCTGAGATACCGCCCAATATGTGTCAAAAAGTGGCCAAAAATGCTTGCAACAATTCGCGTGATAGTCATATAAAAGATGTAGTGTATCACACATAATGTCAACGTTCAAACTTTATAATAAAAAATAAATGTAATGAAAAAAAAATATTTTATATGTGTTTTATTTATGTACGTTTACTTTTGAAACCGCAAAATAGATAACCCGTTATAAAAAGTGCTTAAAAAGCAAGTATGTAATCATACAAAAATTGAATATAATAAAAGTTTGATTTTATGTTTTGAGGATCTTCATTAAAGTTGGTTAAGTAATATGTTTCTTCTATTTTTCTTGTCAAAGATTCATTGTTTATCATATGATATAAATTGTGAAATTAAACAAAAATATTAATAGTTTTTTTTTTTTTCATTTCATTTCAGGTAAACCCCAAAATAAAGGTCAACGTTGAAAATACAAATTGATTTTCAAAGGAGCTGAAGAGAAAGTAAAACTAAATTTTTATGAATTTTAATAAATCCAAATTTGTAAGTTGTAGTATAAGTTTTATAAAAAATATTAACAGTTAAGAATATAATGAAAATCTATAATTAATTTTAAGAAAAACAAAAACAATTCGAATTTAAGCAAAAGCTCACTGCCTGCATTAAAATGCCACATTTAAATTAAAAAATCTATTAAGCAATTGAAAAAAAAAATGAGTAAAATTAAAACATATCTAAATTGTATTAAATTGTATCACAATTGCACGCAGTGATCTGTGAGTGAAATTCAAAAAAAGTTTAAATTCATATAATAAGTAAACATAATTGTACATGCGATTTCATATTTTATAAATTTAAAAAAATGTAGTATTTAGTTACTAAATCCTAAAAAAATTAATAGCATATTTATAATTGTTTGTGGGCATAATAGTGCTTGTGTTAGTTATCAGACGTATCCATTTCGTTTAACATTAGACCCTTGTACTTTAATATTTCTACATATTGTGCACTTGAAGACTGTGCACCCAAGTATAATTTTCATAGAAAATGTGAGGCAGCTGTGCCGAAAACGACCATTTTAATTTAAAAGGGAACAAATTATTGGATAAAGTTTATTGAAAAAATGAAATTAATATACATACAGTGCCGCACTTAATTATTGGCACACCAAGCTTTTCTTACTCTAAATGTCTGTTCTTAAGACTAAAAATATCCTGTTTCGTGTAATTTTGTTTTACTTTAATAGTTTCACTTATTTACTATCAAATGCAAGCCATTGCGTTTCATCATATTTTGCCAGATTTAAAGAAAAAAAAGTAAAACAAAAAACCATCTCATTTTTGGGCCCAAAATTATTGGCACACTTTATTTGAAGTTTAGATAAAAGAATAACAGAAGATAAAAAAAGAAACATTTGTATTTGTTGGTCAAACCCTTTTGCTTTATGCCGGCCTCTAAACGTTTTGGCATAGAATGCACCAAATTGTTTGTTGTTTCCTCTCCAATGTTTTGCCACTCTTCCACCAAGGTCCTGTTTTAGTTCAGCTTTAGTAGATATTGCCCGCTTTTTTACCTATCCAATTCTTCCCACAAATGCTGAATTTGATTGAGGTCCGGAGATTGTGGTGTATGCAAACCACATACGCACGTCGTGAGCCGTATGCTTAGGGTCATTGTCGTGCTGAAATGTGAACGAGCTTGATAAATTCAACTTTTCGGCAGTTTTTTTTCAGGTTTTCTTTCAAAATATCCATGTAAACTTGTTATCCATAATCCCGTCGATAAAAACCAGCTCGCCCACACTAGCAGCAGACATGCATCCCCACACCATCACTCCTCCACCACCGTGTTTTACTGTAGGCGCCAGGTTTATTTTGTTCAAAGTTGTATTGGGCTTTTGTTATGGTATGTTAAATTTGCTCCCATCAGAAAAGAGTACGTCATCCCAGAAACAATTAAGCTTACTCCGATATTCAAATGAATATTCCAAACGCTTCTGGTTGATTGGAGAAATCATTGGCTTACTTCTAGCAACACGAACATTATAGTCAGCCTCGTGGAGGAATTTTTTTTTTTTTTTTTTTAAATTGTTTTTATTAGTTTTGAAAACTCTTAATTCTATTTGTACAATTGCTTACAAAATATTAGTTTTCAATAAGAAGTTGATTTTTAATTTAAATAAATTTAAGTTAACCAAATTTTTCACATCAGTCGGAAGACGGTTGCCCTCTATAAAGAAGATGGTTTTGTGTTTGCGCTCTCCTATATAAAGGTAACCGAAAGTCTCCAGCATTTCTTAGTGCATATCTCTCATTAGTTATGTACTCTACGTTGTTCTGCAAGTAAACAGGATATAGATTATGTTTTATTTTAAAAATCATAATTAGTGCATTATATTTTAAACGTTGGATCACACTTAACCACCCTAGTGAGAGTAACATATCAGCTACTGGAGTAAACCTGTTGCATTTTAATATAATTCTCATCGCTCTATTTTGTAAGACTTGCAGTTTAGTTTGGTTTTCAAGGGTACACATATAAATAATAGAAGAGCAATAATTAAAATGATGAAACACAGTTGTATTATAAATTGTCAGATCACAACTCATGGAAATGCAATTTCGGATCCTTCTTAGAAACCCCAACTTTTTTGATATTTTATCACAGAGTTTGTTTAAATGGAAGTTAAATTTTAATCTATTGTCAATGTAAACACCTAAATATTTTATTTCCGATACACACTCAATGAAATCACCATTTATTGCTATATTTACATTTGAATCGTTACTATTTACGCACATACATTTTGTTTTTGACGTATTTAGTTTCAATTTGTTTTTGCACAACCACAGATATATTGAGTCCAAATCTCTTTGAAGAAGTGTTTCCAGAGTACGAACATCCTTGCCACTAATATATATAAGCGTATCATCCGCAAAGAGACAGATCTTGCAAATAGATAAAGCCTCACCGCAATCGTTAATATAAAGTAGGAAAAACAAAACTCCTAGTACTGATTCTTGGGGAACGCCAATATCAATGTCTAAGGAACTTGAGAATGTTTCATTTATTCTAACTCTTTGGGTCCTGTTTGAAAGATAGCTTGTAAACCATTGAAGTTATTTTTCCCTAATTTCTAATCTGTATAGTTTTTCTACTAAAATTGTTCTGTCTTTCGTCTCGAATGCCCGTTGAAGATCCAAAAAAATTGCCAAAATAATGTTTCCTCTGTCCACATCTTTTTTCCATTCGTTTATGACCCAACTCATTGAAGTTTCACAAGAGTGACCGTGCCTAAATCCAGATTGTTCAACGCAAAGCAGTTTTTCATCCTCAACAAAACAAGAAATTTTATTGCAAACTACCACTTCCAATATTTTTTCATATGTAGGGAGCATGTTTATTGGCCTCCATTGTTCTGGGATCTTTGCATTCTTTACTTTTTCTACAGGTATAACATCTGAATTTTTCCAGCTTTCAGGGAATATACCTGTAGTTAAAGATAAGTTTATAATTTTTAGCAAAGGGGGTAGAATCTCCTCTCTACAGTCAAGCAATATTTTACAATTCAACCCATAGCAGTCGTTCTTTTTATTCATCGATTTGATTGTTTCTTCTAAAAATGATAAATCGATCAACTGAAATTTAAACTCTCTTTCATTCATCCGTAAGCTATTAGAGTATGGAACCACTGGAATTTTACTATTTATTTCCTTCACACTTTCAATAAAAAATTGATTAAATGCATTTGCGATTTCTAAGTCTGAATTAACTTCAATGCCATTTATTATTTTAACGTTACTAAAATCACTTTTTTCTACTTTTAAGATCTGATTTTTTAAAGTTTTCCAAAGACCACTTTGGTCACCAGCCTTTTCATTTATTTTTGCTTCAATGTAACTATTTTTAGCTTTAGTGCACTGAATTTTGTATAAATTTCTACATGTTTTGTACTTATTCCAATTTATGTCAAACAACCTGTATGTAGCAAACCCAGCACAATCCAAAAGATTATAGAATGCCGTTAACCACAGTAAACATATTAATAATATGTGTACTATGACCGTTGCTGACCAACGGTTAGTTTTTCGCTTATAGGTGTATACGGTCACCATTCGGTCTAAAGTAACCCCACTCTTTGTTGAGACGAAAATTTGTCCCTGGTTCTTTTGAAACCTTTATAAAAATCTTAGGTAGTTGCCGTTCATTGCTTTTTATTGTGCCAATTGTTGTTGTTTTTGTTCTTATCAGGGCTAATGGTACTCAGGTGAAATAATCGTGCGTAGTTAACCCTTGCCCAGATATATGTTGACGGTTTTTTACTAACATATATTTCTCCTTGAAGGGGGGATAGTTGGTCTTAGTATCCACAATCCAAAATATTTTTACACCATATTTCCCAGGTTTATTAGGCATGTACATTTTGAAGGATCATCTTCACATTGTGCCAACGAGTTGCTCATCGATGGTCAGCTTTTTCGAAGGTTGATAGAAACTAACCAGGTTGCTTTGAAACAAGTTCCACAGATGCCTAAACGCAGCTGACTTCTCAGCTTGGAGTCGAAAATCTCGGATTCTTCCATCATCGAATCGAATAAATCTGCTTATATGCTCAAACCTCTGTAATGACATAACAGCGTGGTAAGAGGCCATGTTAAACCAAAATTAAAAATTAAAAATTAAATCAATGCGTTCACGATGATTTTAATAAAAATGAACCAGTAAAGCACAACAAGATGGTCGACACTTCCGAGAATGTCCACATCATCGTCTTGAAGAAAGATGCGGTTAGTATGTATCGCTAAGCACCAGGGATGTACTCTGAGGAGTGATACATACTTTTGAATATAGATTGCGCGAACAACTATGTTTATTTGCAAAAAATAAATTGGAGTACAGATCTATACCATTTTTTTTCTTATCACCTCCGTTTCATGAAGTAAATATATTCTATATTCTATTAAAATTGTTCGATTATTGGAACTGGTGACGATCAAAATAAACTGGCAAGATTGCCATGATGTGCCAGAGCTTCTTGAAATGATACTAAACGTAAATAGTTTTTATTCATGTATTCGTCATTACTGTTAGCTCCTTGGCCGAGAAGTTTAATATCGTTTTGTTGAAATTCATAAAACAGTGTATCTAGATGTTTATTTGTTTCCTTCTTCACAGCTTTTATATAGCCTTTCTCTAGCAGTTTTCTTTTTACTCCGATCAATTCATAGCCAATTTAATTTTTTTTGGAAAAAAGTACATCTTTAGACTTTGACAAATTTAAGTATGTATGTATATTTTGTTCACAGTATAAACACTTCACTTAACCGTTGTTATAGCCTCGGTAATGCACTAACCGGGTTTTCCCGGTTGACTAATTTTATAAGTCGCTTTTATTATTTTATTTAAATCTGGTGGAAGTAAACTTTAATAAAAATAATAATACGATTTCGAAGGTAAAAATGTACAAAATGAATGTACGCGTTGAGTAGTTTTAAGTTACTGAATTTTATTTTCATTTAACATAACTGTTTGGGTAGAAAATTCTAATTTATAAAATAAAAAGGCAAACTCAATCTTAAATGGTTGCTTTAATAATGAATAAATTTTTTTTTTAACCTTTGAGAATACATTTTACTTTTATGTCAAACTACATAGCATCAAATATTTGACGAAGGTATGTATGTTCATAGAGATTGGTATGCGTTGTGAATGGCAGCATCCAACAATAACTATTTATACAAATTTCTTATCACTAAATAACCTTATGCTAGATTATGCATAACAATGAAGCTTTCAACTATTTCTTACCGTAATAAAAAGATAAAGAAAGGCAATCCCATTCTTGAAATTATACTCTTACTCCTTAAATATAAGGAGAAGGATATTATGCTCATAAAGCACAGTTTCTACATCTTATCTCTTGTTGCATTTTTGTGTCATATTTATGCATTCAAACCGGTAGATAATAAAGCATCTACTTTATTCAAATAATAAGTTTGAGCACCCTCAATGAACTTAAAACTGAAGACTCCAAAACCGGAGTTAATCCCAATTAGGGGCGCTTGGTGTTATTTTTTCTTAAAATTTTGCGTTGCGTTATTTGGGTTTTCACGTGCTGGATAACTGATGCGTCCTGAGGCAAGACACAAAAAATAAATTAAAATGGGCGAAGAAATAGTTTTGGGACAATTCGACAAGTAGGAGGTAGATTCCTTTTGCCAAATAATTTTAGGTTTCTTACATTCACGCTCCATTCTCACATGCTGAAACAGAATCTAAACGGGGCAATTTCATCGTTCCGCTCAGTGGGATATAAATCATTTAGATTCTTAACCCACCCAATCAAAATCAGTTGCCGTTTGCCCAATCCAGACGGAACGAATACGAATCTATTATAACAATTATGGCGTTACATTGTAGTCGGTTTTTTTTTGTCATGAGATTCATCTTGAATGAACAAGGTAGCTAATTTGAGCTTTACTTAGCTTATAAATTAACTCAACTTTTTTTTGGAAATAGTTTTTTTAAACGGCTTCATTAGAATGTTATCGAACTTCCACGTGTAGATTATTGGAATCGATACCGTCATTCATTAAAACGTGATTATTAGGATAGGATGTTCGAAGTGTGAAAACTTTATAAGTTAATTATTGAATAAGCCATCTTTGCTCCATTTTTCCTTAACAATCAATAAATAAACTATTGCTTTGGTTTTTTATGGTCAAAAGGAAAATTGGGTTTTAATAATCAATAATATAAAATAGGACCACCTTACAGAAGAAGAAATAGAAATTCAGTAGCTTTTAGCTTTGCAAAGTATTTACAATTGTTAAATCCACTTATTTTCCCTTTTCATTCAATAAAAACAATACTGGATTATTTACTTTTTTGTTTTAATCTTATTTAAAACTTCTTGAAATTATTTACTTTATGCTTTAATAAATTTTACTGGGATAATGGTTGATGGTGGCAAACAAGACTGGTGGTTAAAAGAAGAATGACAAAAATATCTCTATGTCATGTGCGATTTACTTAAGTTGGGACCGGGAATAAAAGAAACCATATAAACTGTGTAAATTTGGTTTTACATTTTAACTTTTAAAGCCAAACACACAAAGGCTTCAGATTTCCTTCCTCTCGGTGAACACATATTGTGAACAGCAATTTATATGTAATTGAATTGAACAAGAATATCTACATCATGTTTTTCGCTAATATACCACAGGGATCTGAGGGGCAATATTTTCCGATCTCCTAACCTTTTTTCGCACAAAGAAAAAATAATTTGAACCTTCACACCCTTAAGCAACACACGTGTCGGAGTATCGCAGCAAAAAGCTTTCATTCGGAGTTTGTAATTTCGTCTCCTTACATGGAATCTTATACTTAATGTGTTCATTTCATCAATAAGCTTTCCAAAAAAGCAACAACATTTTTTGGTTTTTCATCTCCATATAATAGATCCCTATCGGAAATGGTTCGTAAAAATCATGCTGATCATGAATTTTACCGAGAATAGGCCCCATCTGTCTAGAACCTGATTAATAAGCAGGAATTCCGTCTATAGGTGCGTTTTTTCCAAGCCTCGGGGAAATTGGATGGAAAAAACGACTACGGGGCTTAGTGACAAAGCTTGGCCGCACTGTCACATTTGCAAGATGACATTTAGAAAACTGCTGTAAAAACATCGGTACACTATATATGGACTCCTAGTCGACTGTCATATCTAAATGAAAACAATTAGTTTCTTTTATGGAGAAAACGAGAACGAAAAATTACGATTTAAATTATTTTTCAAAATTCCTTTGAATTGATCTTTAAACTTCAATTCTGATTTGTTTGCTTCCGACTCCTAACATTTCAGCTTTAGACCTTCGTGAACAGGCTCTGTGGGCCTTTTTAGCTTCCATAACTTCCCTTTTAGTTTGTAATTTTCCTTCCAAATTCGAGCGTTTTCGAACGACAGGAACTGATGTTAATGTAGATGATGCTGGTGTTGTTGGCAAAGTTGATGGAGCAACTTCATCTTCAAGAGCTTTAAAATCCTCTCTAGGATTTTTGTGTTTTTGAACAACAGGAAATGATGTCAATGTTGACGATGCTAATGCTGCTGATGAAGTTGTTAGAATATCCTTATCTTCAAGAGCTTCAATATCTGTCTATTCTACAGATGTCATTTGGGCATTTTCTTGGGAAAATGAATTATTTATCTCGCGAAATAATTCTCGAAATAATGTTTTGTTTGTATCCTCAGTTTGTTTCTGTGATGGGAAATGAATAATGTGGTTGTTTGAGATTATTGGCATGCCTCCGAATATCTCGTCTAGCTCAGCTTCATAAGGTACAACAACTGGAGCTGTATTCATCTTCTTCCTATTATCCTTTGCAGCTTTGTAGGTGTCGAGAAGAGTTCTCATTTTGATTTTATATATAAATGATAACAATTAACATATATAAGTGGTAACAAAATAATTAAATTATTATTATTATTATTAATGTTATTATACAGTAAGTAAGATTCTGCATTATTTGGTAAACTAAATTAATATTATCGATATTGATGTTACTTAATAGGTAATGCATGTTGTGGTTTGATAGTTGTATGCTGGTTGATGAGACTTTTGCACAGGTTAGGAGATGAGTCATAGTAAGGGTAGAGTTATTGTCTTCACAAAGGTGAAAGATACGTGGTAACTCTTTATTAAATAGGTGTTTGTGAGTGATGTATGAGTAGCCTAGTCTGAACCTGATGTATACTTTAAGTTTTTTAAAAGGTGTATTGTTGGGATATATTGCTTTGTCGCCATTTGGATTTAGGTTTTTATAATAATTGTTGTAATTATTCCAAGCGTTTTTTCTTGTGTATTTCCAGTTATCATGTAGAAAATTTGAAGTGTCTTTGCTGTTGTGTTGGATGAATGCTATAAGTGGTTCTTTTATTGCTGATTTGGCTTCCTCGCCTGCAGCCTCGTTGCCCCTAATGCCAACGTGCCCGGGGATCCATATAATTTTTAAGGTTTCAGGTTTGAGGATGAGATGGTTGCGAATCGTGTCTACTATTTCAATCGAGTTTGAGATGTTTTGTTAGGCTCTTATCGCCTTGTAGATAGCAAAAGCTATCACACAATCACTGTTAAGCCTTGAAAAATCATGTCTTCCAAAACATTCTGGAATGCATTCTTTTGTCCCCTAAATTGGGAAAATTCTTCCTTTCTGGCCGCATAACACCCGAGAAGGCCAAGAACTTCTACTTTCCACCACTTTTTCGTCTACTTATTAAAGTAAAAGTGTTGTAAAAAGTCAAATACATGTAGGTAGGTAGGTAATTGACCTTTAAATTTCCTTTTCCATTCTTTTAAAATAATGAGATTGGAATATTTAATTATTTAATTTTATTAGAAAAATTATTTTAATCTTTCTTTCAAATAAGTTTAAACAGGAAATGAAAACATAAACATTTAATCATAACATGTTATCGATAATTTAATGAAAAAGAATTTAGTAGCACACTTTTTATCCTCTCAAAAATGCTTAGAAAAAAACATGTCTTATATTGATTAGTAGTTCTATTGTATCTTTATGCCAGTCATGATTAATATTCTGCAATCCTTCATTGATTCCAAAGAAAACAAATTCGCCGTCTTAGATATTGACGAGATATCTATAGATATTGCAAGTTTGGGAGAAGCTTAGACGCACAAAACAATAATCTATCGACATGCGAGTGATAAATCCCACTCTCTACTAACCACTTCTTGAGTTCCGTCTCAAGTATATCAAAATATTTAGCATAACCTTTCGCAGTTTTCTGGCATGTAATTTCTTTTCTGTTTCCATAGTCCGCGCTATAGTAGTATTCTTCATCGTCGTCTTCATCAGAATCATCTGTACCCGTATTAAACTAAGAAGAATTTTTTTAAATCGATTTTCTACATAAGTATTATAGTCTGGGAGCAACATAAAAAGTCCAGTCATCGCTGTTTAATAACTCAGTTAAAGAAAAAAAACTTTATTTGCTCTGACTTAGATTTTATGTAATTAGTGGACTGTATTTAAAATTACAAGTAAAAGCGCACTGCTTTATTTGAAATTACAAGCAAAAAATACTCTAATCTGTTCTGCTCAAAAGTACAGAATGAAGTTTGGCTTCACGTGGGCGCCTGCGAATTAAAGCTTGTATTGCACAGTGGGCCTACCCACACTGTCGGGCTCAAGGAAAGCGTTGACCAGCGCCCCAGGGCATACAAGTTGTGCACCGGACAAATTCAATGAAAGATTAACCCCTATCCATTTCCCCTTACTAAGGGCAAGGCCTATCTAACACCTCTACCATCCGTGGGGGTAACCACAACTACCACGAGACTCCTACTAGGGGGCCTACTTCTCAGATAGGCCCGCATCAAGACGCGCCGTCTTAACTTCTGACGAAACTCGGGAAAAGTCTATATTATCAACAATGATGCTAAAGATAAGATTAGCAAAAATTGAGATAAGTGAATTAGATTAATGGAAAAGAGTAAAGGAAAACAAATGTCAAAAGAAACAATAAACTGGAAGAGGCAAACATAGGCCTAGATAAATCAAATAACAAAACAAAAACAGTGTAGAGAGTAAAGTAAAGAGAATTATTTTATTTGAAAAACCAATAAATAAAACTTAACAATTGTGAAAATGAAATTAAATTATTTAGTTTTTTCAGAACTGTCGGAAAACAAACAAAAAAATTATCTGAGTAAAAGGATTTTTTAATCCACCACTCACATATATTCACGGATAGGAATAAAGGAGTAATTTAAGTTTTCTTTTACTCACCTCAAAAAAAAAAAAAAATTGCCAATGTTTCAGGCAAGGGGGGTACGAGTCGCGCCTCTATGTAGTATAGTTTCTCTATGACCTACAATCTGCACATCGCATTTTGAATTTGTATATTTGTTTTGGGTGTACAAATTTAATAACTATTTTCAGTTTTTGTATGGTTAGATACTTGCTTTCGATATACTTTAATAACTATTATTAAACGATTTAAAAGGGAATTGTTTTTTTTTGATGTTGCATTTAGTAAAATCATTGATTGATAGGCGGGTACATCAACCCAGAAAAGATACTAATTTTATATACGAATGCTTCCGTGCTTTCTCGTGTCGACTAGGGAAAAGCTATTACTCGGAAATAACGAGGTTGCTTTTATATTATATATGATTCTTTATTATAGTGCATGTGTCTGAGTTCGTTACAGATGAAGCACGCTTCGATTAGTCTTGGTGGTTTCGGAAATTACTTTTATAATGTCCGAACCGGCTACAATTATAACATCTGACTTCCGGTAGGTTTTGTTTTACTGCGGTGGCTGTTTACGGTTTGGTAATGACCAGTTGCTGCGGCGGCACTGGATTTTGCTTTACGTAGTGCCAGTTGCTTCTGTTTGTACCGATCCAGCCTCAACAACAACTCGCTAAATATTTTGCTGTCGTCGATTTGACGCTATCGACTTCATAGCTATGACAAAATTGGTCTGGACGAATTTTATGTGGTGAAATTGACCTGGACTCAGCTGAGTTTGATTCGTCGCAATATTCCCAACTGAGGCAGAACATCAATTCTAATCAATCTGCGCTTCCTGACCTAGTTGTATCGGGAAAATATATCTACAAAAGAGTTAGGTTCAGGAATGGTGAACGAGGAGGACTCGTTATGGCGTCTTTGGTTGCCGGAAACACTCATTCGCAAATGTATTGAAATGTTTCATAATACAAAACTTAGTTGTCATAGCGGCTTCGCAAAAACATATGCCCGGATTAGAGACAAGTATTATTGGCCTAAAATGTTCACAGACATCAAGTCGTTTGTGAGTGAATGCGAAACTTGTAAAATGGTAAAGGCACCAAACGCGATTCTTCGTCCACCTATCACCAAGCAGATTGTGACGGAAAGACCTATTCAGAGACTTTACGTTGATTTCTTGGGACCATATCCCCGTACAAAGCGAGGAAATGTGTATGTTTTCATTGTGGTAGACCACTTCTCAAAGTTCGTTTTTCTTAAAGCTTTGTCTAAAGCCACATCTTCTAAGATCATAAGTTTCTTAGAAACTGAAATCTTTCACACTTACGGCACCCCTGAATTTATTCACTCCGACAATGGACGTCAGTTCTTATCCAAGGAGTTTAAAAGCTTTTTGACGAACTATGGCATTAAGCATGTGCGAACAGCAGTGTATTCTCCGCAGGCTAACATTTCCGAGCGTGTTAATCGTAGCGTTTTGAGCAAACTTCGAGTGTTGATTTCCAACGAGCAAAATGACTGGGACGTGCACCTGTCCAGTATCGCGTGCGCTTTGCGTTCTGACGTGCACGATTCGTTAGGTTGTCAACCATACTTCGCTCTTTTTGGTCAGAACATGATTTCACACGGCTCAACGTACCGATTGTTACGAGACTTAAATGCTTTTCAAGACCCGGAAATGTTAGCCCTGCCTAACGCACTTAAAACTGCCTTTGCCAGACAGAAATTGTCGGATAATATAGTCAGGGCATACGTTAAGTCTAAAAATATTTATAATTCAAGGTCAAAACAAGTGACTTACCGAGAAGGACAAGAGGTTTTTCATCGAAACTTTGCCCAAAGTAATTTCGCGAAGGGAGTAAATGCCAAACTACTTCCAAAGTTTTTAAAATCACGCATACGAAAAGCCGTCGGCAATTGTATGTATGAGTTAGAAACACGCGATGGAAAATCTTTAGGCATATTTCATGCGACATACGGCAATAAAGTATCTGAAAAGAAAAAGAAAACATCCACAACGTATCGATTTTAATTTTCAGAATATGATCTTAACTTATCTAATAGGTACTGATGAACTCCCGGCTATGTTAATGGGTTCGCGACCCACGTTGGTAGATGTTGACAAGCTTTTAATTTTTGTACCTGACCGACAAATTTTTTTTATTTATTTCTTTTCCTGTTGACTATAAAAATACCGACCAAACACATTTTTACAAAACCGACCGCACAACAACACTAATTTTGATTTTTCTACGGCTAAACGAAATTTTATTTTGACTTCCGACGGCTAAATGAAATTTATTTTGTTTTTCCGACGGCAAAACAGCATGTACATACGTACATAGGAGCAAATTAAGCTGCTATATTTTTTTTTGTTTGTTTACATTTTTTTTGTGAACTGCTGTGGTAACACAGTTACATTATTTATTCTTGTTTTGTAACAAACGGAACCTTTGTACTCTGGTTATCGTACGGTTTCGTTTTACACACGACACTAAATAGGGATACGACAACATGCCGTCACTTTCACACTAATGGCATTCATTTTTTGTTAGATATTTTATTTGTTTTGGTTATAAAATTCCATTTTTTTTATTTATCTATTTTACTTGTTGGTTTGTACACTAATTGCGTTTATTTAAACAAAACACTCACTTCACTTTTCTTTTGATGTTTTTATAATTGGATTTTCTTTGCACTTTGCACTTTACAATGCATTGAATGCGTTTAAAGCAAAATTTTTTTTATTCGAGCTGCACTTTGGTTTATTCACTCGCGACCGAACAGTATTCACGTGGGTTCGTTTGCATATTTCATATAACTATATTATATGAAAAAAGCAAAGCCCTGTTACCGAATTATTTAAAAACAAAATAATAAACAAACTAACCATCCCGATGATCGACAGCAACGATATAAATAAGCAGCGCGACAGCGACATGGCATATTATATGATTGTTAGATTTTTGTGTAGGATAGAGAAGGGTAACCTTTGTATGGATAAAATAATAAAAATAATACATAATATGAAAATATGAGAAATTCATTTGGTTAGAGAAAGAGATACGAAACCTTTCTTTTTAGTTGGTATTTTCTTGTGCCGGATTAAGAGTGTGTCCAAAGGTTACGACTCAAAGAGATACCTGCTGATTTGCAAATTTCCTGACAGAATTCGAAAACTCAATCTCAATTAAGAGAGGGATTAACGCCTGATCAGGTCAACGATCCTGGAAAGATGGGTTTAGCAGATATTTCTGTAGAATGGTGGCTGCAAATTGGAAAGGGGTTGCTCTAGCGAGGGAGTCAACCAAGGCAGGGAGGGTAGAGGCGATTTCTCGCGCATCAATACCAACAAGATGCAATAAGGCTGGTAAAAACATTTTTTTTGTAATGAGCTCTTGGTCCAAGAACCACACCCGTCGCTGAGCTGGGGTTTTTTTTGTGCCAGCAAGGACCTTAAGTCAAACCATCTCGTAACAGAATATATTTCCCTCCAAAATTTTGTAACTGGAACCCTGTTTCCGCATAGATGAAGCTGCATACAAAGTCATGGACAAATTGTCTATCAATGTCTGCGGCTACTTTTAGATATCAATTTTTCGAAATAATTGTTTGATTATAAAATGCTTTTAAGGATTTAGAAGCTGAGGTAAATTAACACTCCAGTTGCAATCATGGCCAAAGCGGCTCGGTTAGTTCGAAATTATAGACGATAATGCTGGTGACGAATTAAGTGCAATTCCCAGCTTACACACAATTATTTTTTTTAATTAAATAAATAAAAAATAATGAAAAACCAATAAATAAAACTTGCCAACTGTGAAAGCTCTTTGTCGCCACACGTAAACGATTCAGAAACCCAGGATGGTCTGGAAGAAGTAATTGCGTCACCCCTTAGATCCACATATGAGCCAATGGCGGTTGCGGTGACTCTAATGAGCCCTAAATTGTTTTATATACACACTTATTTAAGTGTATATTAATTTTTATGTAACGTGTGTAGTGTTATATATTTTAACAAATAATAATTTTATTATCTTATTGATTTTA
Source organism: Philhelius pedissequus (assembly GCA_910595825.1). NCBI lineage: Eukaryota > Metazoa > Arthropoda > Insecta > Diptera > Syrphidae > Philhelius > Philhelius pedissequus. The sequence goes on from OU343161.1 coordinate 31,505,759, forward strand.
ATGCAAAGAAAAAGAACGTACAATATATTTATCCACGTAAAATACATTTTAAATTGTGCTCATTGTTTGAGTAAGACCTCGGTTGTAAGTCGAAATGAATATTAAATTTATTTCACTATGTAACTTCTATATATATACAATTTTCTTGTCTTATCTTTCTATTCTTAATGTCAATGTTTCTTATCTTTCTATTCTTAATGTCTATGTTGTTTACTTAAATGTTATTTATCGGTAGATTACCGTCAGTGTATGCTTAAGATGATTTGTCTTATCTATATTTCACGTACATTGGGTTATCTATAGATTGGGTATGTTCATATTTGAACATTATGCGGGCCAACAAAAGGTGCTAAAATTCTTTTTCTGAATATTATGCTTCGTATTATATAAATTACTTAAATAATTACCAAGATGCAACTTAACATTAATCCGCTGTGACCGCTTATGTGGTGAAAGTCCAAGCCCTTAAGGTGAATGTTTTCTTCCTTGAACCTTTTATTCTGATGTCCTTTTCCTTGCATTGGTTTGCTACTTCTTGCAATGTTTGGATTGCTAAGAATGGAGCTGAGGCTGTGGTGGTTTTATGAGGGTGGGTAATACCAAAAACTCTGCTTACATTTTGTTGTTGCTCATAAATCTTGGTCTTATCTCTAAATACACTCTTGATTTTGATGTACCCACTGCTGCATCTGAGAGTCCAGTTAATTCTGTACTTATTCTTTTCCTTGAAAAGGAGAGGATTTGCGCTGCTTCCTCAGATATCATTGATATTTAAGAACCTTGATCAATCAATTCCCGTAATAGACATGTTGCACCATTTGACGATTTGGCTGATATCTGTGATGTAGCTAATATTACCATTAGACTGTCTATCTTCTTTACCATAAGGTAAGATAATGACTTCTGTTTTTTATTGTTGTTGTCTGAGGGACTCCATTTTTTGTGTTGATTAACCTCGACCCTTTTCTTCGCCAGTTAAACTAAATAAATTCATGTAGACGCTAACTTAACATCTATAGAACAAACCTTCTTAATGCCAAGAACTGGTTTAGTTTAGTATATATTTATTTAGCATTAAATTTGCTATTTGTAAACTCTTTTACAGTATTCATTAATAAGTTTCTTTTACAAAATAAATAATTGAGTGCTTAAATCTAGTTAAATTAGTTTCTAATTTAATATTATTATGAAGGCTGTTAAAAATTTGAATTTCTTTATGAAATAACATGTTTTGTGTTCTATTATTTCTAAAAAAACGGTAAGTGCAAGTTATTATTATTTCTAAGATTATATGGACGCAATTCACTCTTTGTTATCAGTCTTCTTTGTAAATAAGTAGGCATTAAATTATTTTTTACTTTGAAAACAAATATTAAAGTATTCATTACAATTCTTTGCTTTACAGAAAGCCAGTTCAAGGTATTTAACATATAACTTATAGACGTATAACGATTACAACATAGGATTGCTCTCATCCCCTTATTTTGTAAAATTTGTAATTTATTAAGCATTAATTCAGACCCCAATAATAGTATTGTCGGGCAATACTCAAAATGTGGCTGTATAATGGAGTTATATATCTTGATCGCCATAGAAATACTAAGCTTTTTTCGTATTCTTCGAAAAAACCCGATTTTGTTGGCAATTTTTTTAGAAAGCATTTCAAAATGTTTTTTAAAATTTAAATTACAATCAATAACTATTCCTAAGTATTTGGTTTCTTGTACACATTCAAATTCATTTATTTTACAAATTATTTTATTTTCTGGCAATAACATTATTTTAGTTTTTTCTGTGTTTAATTTTAGTTTATTCATATTTAAATAATTTTGTATGTTATTAATATCCATTGGTTTAAATGTAACATTCGCATAATGTACTATACGATCAAATATCGGCGCGGCGACCAACCATTATTCAAAGAATCCAAAACAGCAATCTGTAATTGCGAAGAGGTGACAATATCATATGGAAAGAAAAACTTACTCCTAGCAGAAGACAAGTCTGAATACGGTACAAAAAGCTACCACCTAGATAAGCTAGGGAGCCGGGACATACTAAAGGTGACTCTGAAACAAAATTTATAGAGCGTATATCTCCAGACGCATTTATTTGCGAAGCTAAGTCAACTGGATTTTCTAGCACGAATTGTCGTTGTGTACTTATGCGATTTATTACACTTCTTGCATTTTGTTTGAGAGAAGCATTTGGTTTCTGCACTGTGTTTAAGACATATATTGCATATTTGGTTATTGCATATATATGCTAATCGATTAGGTATCTCGGTGTTTAAGAATTGCTCACAATAATAAATTCGATGACCACTCTGCTTACAGAATTCACAGTTCCACTCCCTTCTGTCTGATTGGCAGTTTCCACCTTGTTTTTTGTATTATTTGCTTCGTGTCATTGTTTGTTGTATGGTCGTGGTGAAGTCTACTAATGGTAAATATGTTCTGAGAGAAATAAGATATGTAGGTGTGTGGGTGTTGGAAAGGTGAAAACGGAGAGTATTTTATTAGATATGTTTATTTCTTTTCAGGGAGTATAATTTTTGAGTAAGGTGGGGGACGCCTTATCCATGGATTCGGTATATGTGAGTATGCCCGTCTTCGCCTCGCTACATATGCTGGACTAATAGATAGTTCGAAATCTTCCTTCTGGATTCCAAAACAAATTTCGTCTCCGAACTTGATTTCAATGGCATCATGATTGGTGACTTTACTTCCGTTGACATAAATTCCACTCGAGTTCTCACAATTGGTGATTGTAATTTTTTCATCATCTTTGTCTATGTCAATAATTGCATGGCTATTTGAAACGAGTTCAGTTGGAATTCTTAGGGCATTATCATTGTTGTTACCAATTTTAGTTTTCCCTTTTTGCAATGGAATTTCCACATCGGATACTATATTGTACAAAGACCAATATGAAGTGGGTTCATAATCTATTGATTTCATCTAGAGGTGAGCGAAAAGGAAAAAGTGAAAAATGTTTTTTTTTTTTTTTTTTTTTTTTTTACGCTTTATTATTTAGAGTAAGACTGGATAGGGGGGAAGAAAACAAAACATCTCTTTTTTTACTGTTGGCCCCCGGTAATTGATCTGTAAGCACTAAGAAATTTGCCGAAACTGAAGATTCGTCTTGACGCATTTGCCTCAACTTTTAGCGGATGAAAATAACTATACTGTCGGTAAGGTTCTACAGAATCATCTGGATCTCCTTCTGGCTCATCTAGTTGGTCAAGATTGCTTAAGAGCAATGCTAGGGAGTCAATTGTTTTGGGGTTGTGGACTAAATTACCCAGAGTTGTATTTTTGAGAACGTAAGATGGGCACATTTTCAGATCGAAATCTTCATAGCTGATCCCAAAGCTTATAGAATCGCCAAATTCTATTTTTCTTTTTTCGGGCCCGATCAGTTCACGATTCACATAGGTGCCTCTGGATCCCGGAGCGTTTTTTATGTAGACCCTTTCGTCGCAGGGTTTAATCAGGATGGCGGCATGTTTGAATGATATCAATAAGCTAGTGATTATTAGATCATTGCTTGAGCCAGTCCCTATGTTTACTTGTCCAATTCTCAGTTTGACCTTATTTTTGTTAACCAGCATCCAGGCAGAATTAGGTTCGTAGTTGATTATTTCCATTCTAGGAGAAGAAAGTTTGCCTTAGTACCATTTATAAAGCTAAATTGGGCTGGGGTCGTTCTGCTTAGTCCGTAAAAAGTTTAAGGTCGTTGTTGTGAATTACTTTCGTCCGGTTATGTATTTTTATTTCAGTTGTCTCGTCAGAAATTATTCTATGGACCTTGTGGGGACCTTCCCAAAGTGAAGATAATTTGTTCTTTCTTGTGTGGTTTTTGAAAAGGACTTTATCACCTATATTGAACGCTTTTTGCTTTGTATTTTTATCGTAGTATTTTTTAGATTTTTCTTTGCTATTTAATAATGTTTCCTTAGCAATGTGGAATCCATGCTGCAATCGAGATTTTAGCTCAGTCGCATAATTTTCGTAATTGTAGGTTACCTGAGGATTTCTTTCGAGAATAGTTGGAATCCTAGCCGGGTAACCGTACAATAATTCGTGAGGCATATAGCCAGTGCTGCTATGTGGAGTTGTGTTAAACACAAAAATAGCGTATGGTATCCATGTGTTCCACGAAAGGGGATCACGATTAACATAATGCCTAAGGTATTCGGCTAAAGTGCGATGGCTACGTTCAAGTGCTCCATTAGTTTGAGGGTGGTACGGAGAAGTTTGGATTTTTTTGATTTTGAGAAGCTTGCAAACTTCTTTGAATAATTGACTGAGGAAGTTTGTGCCCTGATCCGTAAGGATTGCCTCAGGAAATCCGAAGCGACACAAAATCTTTTCGACAAATTCCCTAGCTACGGTAGAAGCTTCTGCATTTTGTAGAGGCATAGCCTTGGTAAATTTGGTGAGGTCATCTTGGAATGTAAGGAGATACTTATGGTTCTCGTAACTAAAAGGTAGTGGACCAACAATATCCAAGGCTATTCTCTCGAACGGAGTTGAACTTGTCGTGGTGATTTTCATGGGAATTCGGGGATTTCGTATAAGCTTGTTTGTTTGACAGGATTTACATTGGAGTATGTAGTTTTTATGTATAATACCGTTTTAATAGACTCGATATCATCCAAGAATATCTTTTCATTGGTGAAAATGTGAATAATTTTATTTTGTTTTAGAAAAATGCCTGTAAGAAGTGTTTTAATTTTAATTTTTGATTCATTATCCATGCAGGGCAATGAGAATGCAATCGACTGTTCATTAATATTTAAATCGCTAACTGAAGTGAGACATGTTTTTATTAGTTCCATATCTTTGTGTGTTCTAATTGGGATAGGTAAAGTGGTTATAAAAAATGTTTCTTTATTATGTGGGAATGTTGTGAGTTCTCCTATATCAGGTTTAATATAGTTTGGACATTTATTTTGTATTCCTCATCAGTTGATTCGATAATTGGAACTATTAATACTTTTATTTTAACTATTTTGTTTTCGAAGATTGATCCCTTGTCTTCCAAAAGAGTGAATGTTGATAGGTGTTCTATACTATCTTCTCCGCTATCTTGCACAGTTTTGTGGTTATTCTGGTTTCTTGCTTGATTACGAGTTTTCACCAGGACTTTACTTTCATTGTCAAACTTTATTCTACTGAGGGCGTCTGCAATGACATTGCATTTGCCTTGCATGTGGATGATATTGAAGTCGTATTCTTCCATCAATATACGCCAACGTAATAATCTAGATGTGGGGTTCTTTTGACCAATTAACCAAAGTAGGTTGTTATGATCTGTGTATATAGTGAACTTTCGTCCATAGATATATGGTCTAAATTGTTTAAGCACATACACAATTGCTAACAATTCCTTTTCTGAAGTTGTATATTTGGTTTCTTGATCATTGAGGGTTCGAGATATAAAGGAAATCGGTTTATCGTTTCCGATTGGACCTTGTGAAAGAACTGCCCCCAAAGCTATATCGCTAGCATCAGTAGTGACAATGAATTCTGCAGTAAAATCAGGATAAGAAAGTATTGGAGGTTAAATAATTTTTTGTTTTAAGTTTCTGAAAGATTCGTCGCAAAAGGCGTCCCATTTAAAGACAGAGTCTTTCCTTAAAAGTTTAGTCATAGGTTTGGCTAAATTTGCGAAATTGGGAATAAACTTTCGATAGTATCCTACAAAATCTAAAAATGATTTGACATCTTTCGGCTTCTTTGGCACGGGGAATGTTCTGACTGCCTTGACCTTTTCATGATCAGGCTTAATTCCTTCTTCCGAGATTATATGCCCCAAGTAAATCAATTCTTTTTTGAGAAAGTTACACTTGTCTGGCTGGAGTTTCAAATTATGCTCTTAGACGTTTCAGTACTCTCACGAGCTTCCCATTGTGGTTATGGAGATCATACCCGTAGATAACTATGTCATCTTCGTAAACAAAACATTCTAGGCCTTGTAGACCCATGAGGACGTTATTCATAAGTCGCTGGAATGTTGCAGGAGCATTTTTCAATCCAAACGGCATACGGTTATATTCGTAGTGACCAAATGGCGTGCTGAAAGCCTTTTTTACCTTGTCGGACTCTGCCAATATTTGGTGAAATCCCTTGGCTAGATCAAGCGTGCTAAAATATTTTGCTTGACCAAGTTGGTCGAAAATGTCGGTGATATTTGGCAATGGATACGCATCTCCGATTGTTTGTTCGTTGAGTTTTCTGAAGTCTACGACTACTCTCCATTTTTTTTCGCCGTGGTCACCAGATTTTTTCGGAACTAAGAGAAGTGGTGAATTCCAAGGACTGAAACTAGGTTTTATAATTGAATCCTCAAGCATTTCGTTCACTTGCTTATGAATTTCATGCTTTTGACTTTCAGGGAGTCTTTAGGGTTTTAAGAATAATGGGGGTTTATCGTTACTTGTAATTATTTTATGTTCCATTGTATTCGTATAGGTGAGGTGGTCACCTTTGAGAAAGAACAAATCATTGAATTCCCTGCAGATATTCAATATTGCTTTTTGTTCCTCTTGATTGCAGTGGTCCAGTTTTATTATACTTTCTAAGTCTGATAGTCTTTTCTGCAAGCAATCTTGGTGACTTTAAGATGAAATGATATTATAATTATCAAGTGTATCCCATTCTAAGTTTAATTCAGTAGAATTTAAGCTCCTCTCTTCCTCCAATGTGTTCATTAATAATATTTTTATCTTATTATTTTCAGTTTTGGCTATTGTTTCACCTAAGTATACCCCTGGGATTATCTCCTTTTTCTTTATTACTATGTCCTGTTGTTTATGGTAATTAAATGGGATTTCTACCGTTTGCTGACTACGTTGCTCAAGAGTTATGTTTATAATTTTTTTATTTTTTTCTTGCCCAGTCTTATTTTTTGCTGAGATTTCTGTTATCTCAGTCTTACTTTCTGCTGGTTTAAATTTATTTTCTGGTATGGTTTCTTTTACCATAGGCTTATTGTAAATTATTTTGCCTTTGACCTTCTTTGAATGAAGTTTTTTGCTAGCAACTTTATCGAAGTCTTTTTGTGGCGAATCTCCTGACCCGACCCGAAGGCAAGCGGTATCATTCAACGATTCCCCATACCTTTTCTGTACTTCCTGCATTGATGTCTGTAAGACACTGAGGGGTGTCAGAGTCAGTATTTTTAGACCCTTCCGTCGTGCAATCTTCTTGAAGGTTTGTTTTGGCTTTATTTTTGTATTTTTTCTTGAGCACAGTAGTTTGAGCTAAAATTTCAGATTTAGGTACCAAATGGATTTCTTGATTTGCTTCTGACACATAAGTTTTGTGGTCGGGAATATTACTCAGTACTTTCCCAAAACTATGCACCATAGCAGTAGAGTGGTCATCGATAAAAGGGAAGATATTTATAAAATTTTCATCGTAGTTAACTACACATGAATATTTTTTCAAAAAATCGTTACCGATGATGCCGTCAAAATCCATGTCAGTGCTTATATCTAGAATATGAAAGGGGTGAGTAATTTTTATTTTATCTTCATCAGAACCGATCAATAGACTCTCATTGGCAACTCCAGTACTCATTACCTTATGACCGCCCATGATTGAAATTGTCATATTTGTTTTTTCGTTTTTCATGGGTCATCAGTGTCGATAACGAGATTTCTATTTTGACCGTCTGTGAAGGGAATTCGGATGATAGTTAGGTCGTTATAGAGAAGCAGTTCGATGACTACGCTTGCCACTATTCTTGTATTTGGTGGATTTCGGCTTGAATGTGTTGTCGGGATGGATAGCCGGTCTGATCGTCCCGACAGTTTTCGTTTCCCGTACCGTTGACAGAAAAATGGCTTTCGGGTATTACATGGTGGAAATTCACCTGTCGCATTTCGGCATTTTTATTCCTGTCATTATCTTGGGTTCCTGTAAAGAGGTTCTGCCTGAAAGGATTTTGGGGGTTTATTTGGTTTGTTTGTGAGTGTATTCTTCGCAGTCTACATTCACTTTCGGTGTGGTAATTTTTATTGCAATAATTTCATTTTACCACTTCCTATCTTTTTGGAGTTATGGTTGGCAAGGACTTATTACGGTAACAAGTTTGCGCCGTATGACCCGGGATTCCGCATATCTGGCAGGTGGGTCGGGAAGAGAAACTTGAGGAAGAATTTGGTTGAAGTGGAGGAGGTCTGTTCCTAAAGGAAGGTATTTGCCTGTCTATTCTTGCAGCATGGTTTTCTGCGAAGTTGATAGATTTTTTAGGTTGGTTTATCCGTGAGCTTGAACCATCAAACGCAAACTTTGATTTAGGAGACCGTCTTCGAAAGTTTGAATTGCCAGTTTTTCGTTTTCGTCTACCAAATACGTCCTGACAGATACGTCAGTAGTACTTGCGAACGTTGCCGAGTTAAGGGAGGTTAAAAGTTGACTAATTTTGTCACCAAATTCCTTAACTGACTCTTTATTTGTTTGTCGTGCTAAGAGTAATTCATTCTGAGCAACGTTTCGAGTTTTGGTCTCTTTATATTCCTCCTCTAGTTTTTCGACTAAGTCACTCCATTTTGTAAAAGAGTTGAACTGTATAAGTTCGAAAGCCGGGCCTTGTAACCTGGTTTTTACTATTTCGAGGAACGTAGTATGTTCCTCTTTTTTACATGACGAGAACAAAATGTTCCCGCATGCGATGAATTTATTCAACTCGGCAGGGCTACCGTTAAAAATAGGCACGATATTGAATATATCATTGATATTAATCTGGAATGCCATTGTTTCGGATTCAAAATCAGGTTGTAATATTAAATTAAAGAGTAATATTTTAAAAAGTTCTAGCCTTTGTCGGTCTCGTCGTGTGTTGACAATTTTGAATTTTATTATATCTCAGGGAGGGGAAAAAATTAGGGTTCACCAAAATATATATAGTTAAAAAAAAATAATTTCTTACTTTAAAATAATTTTATAAGACCAGTTATTTCTGCTGCTGTTGTTTTTGGTTTTTTTCGATGTTTGAACTGCTGCTGCTGTTTTCCACTGCTACTATTGTTGTTACAGCTGCTGTAATTTACTGTTGCTATGGTTCAGTTTTTGACTGTTTTTTTTTCTTGCCAGGCAGGCTTCACGCCCTAAAGTTGTAAATTACAACCTGGTCTTTTCACACTACCTAATGTTTGCCTCCGCGTCCACTTTGGAGTTCGCCAGGTCTTATATTTATATGATTTTCACTTTTTTTTTTTTACACAACAAAAAAAAACACAACTTTTTGTTTGTTTTTCGGTAGAGGGATTTTGATTTAAGTATCCCACCGCTGCCACCATGAACTAACCCGCTCGCAACCGTGCTTCCTTTATGAAAAAAAGGGAAGAGTTGGCCGGGGAGAATTTGTAAGGAAAAAAGACAACTTTAATTTTCAGATATAATAATTTTTTATTAGCTCTAAAGGCCCTCTGTCTCAATGCTTATAGCTGCAACCTTATAGTTTCGATGTGTACAAATTCTGATCCTATCCTGATCATCCTACGCCTATTTATACTTGAGAATGACGTTTCAGCATAAGTCATATGAGATCGTATTTCTTATACAACCCCATTCATTATCGTCGTAATTTTCAATATCTATTGTCATTGATACCAAAATCAATAGTTGCATTATTGCCCAATACATGTCAATGGATCATACGGTCATTTACTCTTTGCACTGGCCCAATATGTAGCATATCCATTGGGTACACATATCCATAGCTAAGGCTATAGCAGTACCGGATACACCACAGGCATCAATGTTATAATTGTAGTGCGGTATGACGTGTTGTATATCCAAAAGCAATGCATGGTATTCTTACAACCTTTTGTACTGACCCATGTGTTTTGTATACTTAGCTATAGTCAAGGCTATAGTCCAGATACAGAACAGGCGACAATTAATTAATTGCAGTAGGTGTAAGGTTTCACTAAGAAGACACATAAATGGGTCGCAATGCTCTTTGTAGATCGGTTGGTCGAGTGACAAGGAAATATGATTCTATGCAAGATCGTGTGTGGTGCCTTGGGAATGGAAATTGTCGTATATAAAGAGGTTATATGGGTCGCATGTAGTGGATCACTACACCACCACTCACATGTATGCATGGATAGGAATAAGAGAGTTTTCTTTTACTCACCTCAAAACTTCATAGCTATGACAAAATTCGTGTGGACGAATTTTTCGTTGCTCCAGTTGCCGATAAACGTCGCGATGTGTAACTTGCCATCCATCTCAATCAACGATTCTTTAACCTGCTAGTAATTAACAATGCACATGGTTTTAAGGAAATCTTTGGCCGTTCCTTCATCAGCCGGTGCACGCCCAAACACATCATCTGGCGAGAGCGAACGTGGTGACGTATAGTGTCCGTATTCTGAAGTATTCTGAAGTTATAATAGGTTACAATTAAAAGAACGTCGTACTTCGATTTTTACAATTTATTATTCCCAATAACCAGTTTTAACGGACGGCGTGGCGGGCGGTCGGGAATATGAATGCCGATGTCTCAACGAAAGTAGGCATTCGTCAGTAGCTTTCTGGGCGTAGGAATACATTTCCCTCCAAAATTTTGTAACTGGAACCCTGTTTCCGCATAGATGAAGCTTGTTGTGATCGGGCTGCCCGGAATTCCTTACAAATCTGAAAATGGGAAAACGTTCATTAATAATATGCATACCGGATTTCGGCCATTGCTAAATACCCTAAAAATAATGTTTAGTTTGTTTCCACTTTACGTTTACACGTGTTCGTTTTGTCATCGGATTCGTTTTTTTTAGTTTTTTTGTTTCTCCGTCGGTGTTTTACGTCCTGTTATCTGTCAATGTCGTTTTAGGTTTCAGAAATTGTTTTCTCGGCAATATTAAGATTAAGGAAGCCAATGCTAATATAAAATAAACCGAAAACAAGACAAAATCTTACAAGCCCCACCTGCTGGCCAATAACTTCGGTTTATAAACCTGATTTTGGCTTCGACAATTTTTGGAACACACCCTGAAGTTGTTGGTACTGCTTGAAATGGGTTCCACTTCACCACAATCAAACTGCTATGAAATAGAAACCATACCTATACTAAGCCAGCGATGTACAATACGGATTGGTAAAGATGATAATCAGGTGATGTTTTCCTGTTAAAGTAGGATCATCCGACTTAGTCTTCTTGTTAGTAGGAGGTATTTTCCTCGTAGTGTCATAAAAGGCCTATCTCTATCTTACCTGTATGATTTTATTCATGGGGCACGTTGACCTATGAATGGTATTCGATTTTGACAACTGAGAAAGCAACCATAAAGGAAAAAACAAGACGATCGATTGGACTTAAGTTACGGAAATACAATTTTTGGAAATTAAAGTTTTAAATTAAAAATTTAAAAAGAAGAAAAAAACGAGAAAATAATAAGTTCGGCTCGAACCTTTTTTTTTTTGGAGTTTAACTTCCATATTTTCGTCCATTGTCTCTCGTTCCCGTTTTGTGCGATCAAATCATAAACACTTTAAATAAAAAGATTCAAAAGTGGTATCTAATTTCTCGGCGGTCCTAAGAGGATTCTCAGTACAGGGGCGCCGCGTCATTTTTGATTTACATCAATTTTTTTTATCAAATTTGTTTCAACATTTTTGTGTTAACCACCTTTCATTTGCAATTTGTGTGTGTTACACTGGGTAAAACGAATCCGGAGTGATCAATCCGGCTAATTGAACACGATCACGTTTATTACCTGCATTCAACAACCAGATCTCGGACTTGGGCAAATTTTGACCCGGATATTACGGGGCGCGGAAAAGTTCCGAGACAACGGGTGCTCCGCCGCACACACCGGGTGTAAAAGGTTCCTGAAAAAAAAGAAGAAATAAAGAAAAGTCCGTGAGTCTTTAATGAGCAAAAGAACAAAATTTTAATAATACAAAAAAAAGGAATTATATCGAAATATATTAACAAAGATTGTGTGTTGTGTGATTGTCTCTTATTTATTTACTTTACTCTGATATTAAATCATTTAATTTTTCTTATTATAAGTTCAAAATTTAATTCATTTAATTTAGTTTAAAATCATTTTATAATCAAACAATTATTTCGAAAAATTGATATCTAAAAGTAGTTTTTTTTCCCGAAGCGTCTGCCGCAGTCATTGATAAGTAATTTGTCCATGACTGTATGCAGCTTGTAGCGGGCAAGAGGAGGTGGCTAGGTCGCGGTAGTGGGGATAGGTAGGATAAAGGACGGGCTAGGATATTGGAAAGGAATAGTTCGGAAAAGGGATAGAATGCTAAGTTCCGGGGCGTGGCCTGCTTGCTGTGCACGGCATCAGCTTGTCGGACGGGGGGGATCTTGCCCCCGGAAACCTTAGCTCACATGCAAACAAAAAAACACATATCAGGCCTAAGGAAATTAAAAGGATATTGGTAGATAAAGACGGACGGACTATTGTCACATCAAGGCACTGCGGATGTTGTTGCAGTGAGGCCATTACCCACCCTACCTTAGGAATCTTCGGCCATTTTTAGATTCCCCCAAAATGGTGGATGATCGGTTTCAGATCATGCCCTCTTGACCGAAACTTTCAGCCACCTTTAGCACCCCCTGAAAAATGTCTTTAATACAACATAGTTTCACTTATGCGAAACAGAAAAACCACTAAAACTTATTTTCTTTCCAAACATCACAAAATCTCTTAAAGTTTTATTTTCATGTGTAAAAAAAAAGTTTAATATTCAAAAAGAATTTAATTGAATGTAACCAACAAAAAAAATTAACAAATTTAACAAAGATTCAATAAATAAATAACCATATAAAAATTTAACTAACCATCAACAAATGCGAATAAAAAAAAAAAGTTTCTTTAAGATTAAACAAAAATTCAGGACAGAATAAAGGTTATACCTATTGCATTATTTAAAAATATAACACAAAAACGCAAAGGCCCTAGCTTCCCTACCCCTAGAGAGCTCTTTGGAGGTATTCCGCCTACGGACACACAAAAAATTTCAATTAAAGCGCGGAAACCGGCCTTTTGTTTTTCACTCACAAAATAAATTATAAATTAAACAATCAAAAAAAATATTCTATTAACACGTTGGCTGCCACGTGAGCCACCGGTGGTACACATTTTTTTTTTCACATAATATCACCGGGGGTACACAGGACTTGTTTATTTCTTTGAACTGTAGATTTTCGGTCTGCTGATAAAAGTAATTTTTCCTTCAGTGGCACCTAGTTTAATGTTTTTTCTTTTCATATAATGCAAAAAAACAAAAGAAATTTAATTTTTTATTCTTTATTTATAACATTTCATTTTTATTTATTTTATATATTCGACTTTATTTGATACTTATTTATAAAATTCATAACGGTAAATAACAAAATATACAAAATTCAAAGTTAATTAATTGGAAAAAATAAAAAAATAATTATAAAAAATTAATGTTTTTTGAGGAAACAATCCACGCATAATGCAGGTTTACCATCACAATTGTCACAATATGTGGACACCCTTTTAGCCTTTTTTTGAGCAGCAAATCTTCCTTCGATTTCTTGAATATCGTTGTAGCAACTACAACAACGTTTTCGAGTTTTTCGATTCGTCTTGTCTCGTGTGTCAAACTCTTTTATAACATGTTTGATGTTCGAAGAAGTTGACGGGTCTACCTCCAGTTCGCAAAGAGATTGGCAGATTGATTGCCTGAATTCCAGAATTTGTGCATTTGTGTGGAACTGTTTGTAGATTACTAGTGGATTTACAACAGATGTACTTAGAAGGAATTCAAATGCAATTTTGTGGTACCATTTTATAGTTTTTCGTAATGGCGTGAAATAGCACGCCATTTGGTCTGAAATATCTATACCTTGCTTGCCTTTATTATACTCTAAGTCATCTTCAACTTTTTTATTTCTTCGTTGTTTCGATTTCTCTTGCCTGTGGAATCAACTTCCAAGTTGTGTTTCGTGCTAAGCATGAGCACGTCACGTTTATCCTTCCACTTTGCAATTACAATTCCAGAGTTTTCACGTCCAATAACTTCGTTTTTTTTAAATTTTGAATTTGTTACATCCTTTGGGTATCCGGATCTATTTTTTCTCAAAGTACCAACTAGGTGAGTCTCGCGTTCCATCAAGTGTTTGGCCAGTGATACGGATGTATAAAAATTGTCGGTTGTCATTGTCCTCCCTTTTCCCAAATACCTATCAGCAAGGTCTAAAACAATTTGGTGCTGTGGGAAGTGTTTTCCGTAGGTTTTCCTCTCTGATTGATGAAATTATCACATTTACCAGCATAAATCGAGCTTGTATATGTATGCTCATTAGTGTCACAAAGCTTGTATACTTTTACGCCATATTTATGAGACTTACCCGGGTTGTACTGGCGGAATTGGAGTCTTCCTCGCCAGGGAATCATGCTTTCATCAACTGCCAGGATCTCACCTGGAGTTTTAGCACTTACGAAATTGTTTTCGAGCATTTCAAGTAAATGACTTATTTTACCCAAGCGATTACCTTCTATTAGTGTGTTGTCAGCGAAGTGAATAAATTTGAGTAATAATTGGAACCGATTACGTGACATAACATGAGGGACAAAATTATTTTTATAAAATTTGTTTGTACTCCAGTACAAGGAAATTGCAGGATACTTTATTATTCCCATATAAATCACTAGTATTGTATTGTATTGTATTGTATTTGATTTTTTATTCATTCAATAACTTAAAACTAGAGATATACAATTCATTAATGAAATTTGAATAATAGTGTACATTCTTTAACTGTGCAGTTAGCGACGAATGACACATCTAATTGAAATATTTAATAATAACTGATGTGGGGTGACAATCAGAAATTTAAGTAAACAAGAAAAAAATAATGATAATAATAGAAGGAAAAGCTTGCTAGCAACAATATAGAAAAAAATATAGTATAGATAGAACTTATAATTCTTGAACATTCATACATTTAATAACAATGGGTATGGGCAACTTATTAAAAATTTTTGGAGCTGTGTTTGTGAAAAAATGATTGAAATGTGTCTTGTAAGCAAAAGGTACATTGACTAAAGTCATATTGTTTACACGTAAGTTATACATTTGATAATTCCTACTAGGGATGTTTCCGCTTTGTTTAAAAAATTCTCTTAAGACTTTGAAAACATATAAATGTCTCATTGGAAGAATTTGCAATTCTCTAAATAAAAACAAACTTTCGGCCATCCTATTTTTATTTAAAACAATTCTAACTAAATGTTTTTGTGCTGTTAATAAAGGTATAAAGCTATTAGCATAAGATCCACCCCAACTAGTAATACCGTATTGTAACTTCGAGTTAGCAAGACCAAAATACATCATTTTCAAAACTTTTTGAGAGCAAAAGGGTTTTATCAAATACATTTTTCGTGTGACCGTTAACAAATAATTTTTGATCATTTGAATATGAGCTTTCCAATTCAGGTTGTTATCAATTATAACTCCTAAGTATTTAAATTGATGAACTACTTCAACTTTAAAACAATTTTTTGAGCATTGATATTCGGATTTAAAATTACTTATTCCACACTTGTGAATAGGTAAAGAATAATGATTACAATCGTGAGCATGGAACAATAAGATACTCGTAAAGTCATAAACGCTATTACCAGACACCTCAAAACACATCAATTTAGTTTTTTCACTTATAATTAATTTGTGATAAGTAAACCATTGCCTTAAGATTTCAAGATCGTTTCCAATGTTTGCAATACTATCAAAGACAGTATTTGAAGAGTATGTGAATACTATATCGTCAGCAAAAGCAGTCGAAATACCATTTAGTTTAAGTTTGAAAATGGAGTTTATATAAATTAAGAAAAACAAAGGGCCAAGCACTGATCCCTGAGGAACGCCATTTTTAAGCAGTCTTGGTTCACTAAATATTCCATTGTTGTTGACTCTTTGTTTTCTAATTTTTAAATAAGAATTTAGCAAATTAAAAAAATTACCGCGAAAACCTGCATTATAAAGTTTGTTAAGCAACAGATCGTGATTGACTAGATCAAAGGCTTTAGTCATATCTATGAACAGGCCCATAGTTATTTTATTACTATTTAAACTTCCATAAAGTTGACTACATACCCTTAAAATAGCATCTTCTGTTGACAAACCAGCTCTGAAACCAAATTGATTATTACAGAAGAATTTAGTCTTTTCCAAGAAGGACATAATTCGGACTTTGATTAACTTCTCAAAGATTTTTGAAAAAGTTGAAAGTAGTGAAATTGGTCTATAATTTGATATAAGTTTTCTATTTCCTTTTTTAAAGAGCGGTATAACTTCGGCACATTTAAGATTATCCGGAAAACAACCAGTTTCAACACATTTGTTAAATACAAACGCTAGTACGTCCATAACATACCAAGCAACATTTTTCAACAAATGGCTAGATACACCATCACTAGTACATGAATGTTTGTTTTTTAAAGACAGAATAACATTGAATACTTCTCTTGATGTTATCGCACTAAAAACAAAACTATTTGGTTGCATATCATCTGAGCAAAATTCTGAAGAAATGGAACAGTTACAACTTATACAAGATTTAATAGTAGGTTTTAATTTGACTGAAATTTCAGTAAAATATTCGTTAAATTTATTGGATATAATTCGAGAATCAGATATATGTACTCCTTCAATTTCAATAGAATCAATTTTGATTGAATCAGTATTTTTACCTAAAATGTTATCAACTATTTTCCACTCTTCACGAATATTCCCCTTAGCATTTAAAAACTTATTAGCATAATAATTATTACGAGTCTCATCAATTTCTTTATTAACTGTTTTGCATATACTATCATAGTGTTTTTTAAGTTTTTTATTGTTTTGATGTTTATTGCATTTCAAACTTATTTTCTTCTTTCTTTTTATTTTATGAAGAAGATTATTGTTCATCCAAGGTTTAAGATGTTTCGTTTTACTTGAATGCTTTTTTTGGAAAGTACTTGAACTGATATGATTTTTTAAAATACTTATAAACAAATCAAATGCCTGAGAGGGATTGTTTTCAGAATAAACTTGGTCCCAGCATTCAAAAGTTAAAAATTCTTTTAATAATTTATAGTCAACGCAATGTTTCACTGGACTTACGGGTTTCATATTTTGAGAATGGTTATCAGAAAAGATGTTTAATGTAATCATTTTATGGTCAGTTATTTTAAAATCATGAACTTGACCATTAAATATATTTTTGTTATTCTTATGATATCTCAAAAAAATGTGATCTATACAACTTAGAGAGCACGCCACGCGGGTAGGTTCGTTAATCAAACTCTTAAGACCATATGAAGCCATAGTAAATAGATAATTTTCGGAATCTTTGTCAATTTTGTTAACAATATCTATAATAATATCACCTAATACAATTAAATTTTTAGCTAAGTTAGCATTTAGAATATTGCTAAATTCGTCAATAAACATATTTTTCGGAAAATCGTGAAGTCTGTAAATGCACAGCAAAGTATAATCAATATTCTCATAAACAAAAGATAACTTTACTACATCAGCGCTAGATAAATTAGGACAAGAGAATTCACACATATAACCATTCTTCACATAAACGACTACACCTCCAGCAGGATATGACTCGTTGCAATTACCAAAAGGCGTATAACCCTGTATATTATAAAATTCCAACTCATTTTTATATATCCATATTTCAGTTAAGACAATAACAACAGGTAAATTTTTTATTGAATTTAAATGCGCTAAGAAAATCGAAAAATTTTTTCTCATACTGCGTATGTTTTGATGTAAGCAAAAGCAATAATCTACAGAACGAACAAGATTGACTGGGTATTCACATACAGAAAATTTGGAAGGTGAACACGATTTATTTATACTCATAATTTAGAAAAATCTGCATTACAATTAATTCTTACATGATTGTCACCCTCATTCTTCCGCATGTAAATAGTACCATTTCTCGTCCATACATATTTGTATTTCTTTTGTGTCTTCATTGTTGTTGCGATTTTTAGTAAACGTCTGGTTTCATACGTCAAGCACTCATTTACGTACATCTTCTCGGCAGTTGCATTTGGTTTGAGCAGGTTGGTAGATAATGTCTCTTTTTTCTCTCTTCGCTTTCATTACCCTTTCCTTACATAGGTTAGAAACCAATTGCACATGAAGAATATTTGTTGTAGCAGGGCTTTCACTTGTTGTTGGTTTTGTTAGTTTTATTTTCTTCATGTAACATTTGTTTATGTCTCTCTCTTCTACATTCAACTTCAAACCATCACGAAGAATCTTCAGTGCAGCATCAGTGTATGACATGTCCGAATTGATGGTCGGTACGTTGACAATGTCTATGCTGTTTGAAAGCAATTGTTGCTCGAGGTTATTAACCTTTTTCTCGAGAAAATTAATTCTTTGTTCGCACTCATCATTTTTGGCAATACGTGTATTGATTTGCTTTGTCTGGTTTTCTTCAATTGATAAGATTTTTGCATATATCATCTCTAATGTTACAGAAGCTGGTACACTGGAGTCCAAGAAACTTTTTTATCTCCGGTACATTTGTATCATCCCATTTCTTTATTCGAGATCTTCGAGTAACTGTGGACTTTCCCAAGAACTGATTTGCATTCAAATTAGTGTGGAACACTATCAGTTCATAGACTTCATCCGTAACCATCAAGCTAAACAAATCAATTGGTGTTATTGAACTTGTTTCCAGATTAGATATCCCAGGTGTAGATGGAATATCGGCAACCACAGCGTATTCATCCTCTGAGGTTTCGTAATTATCCTCTAAGGCGGCCGAGTCACTAGATTCAGAACAAGTTGGTACGTAGTCACTAGAATTTGACCCTTCAAAGTCCAAGTTATCATCACTATCAGAATCTTCACCTTGATTTCTTTTCCCGTAAAATAATTTTGTTGGAATTCCTTCTTTGTTTGCCATTGAAAATATATAATAAAATTAAGTCACACTTTTATACGAATAACCTGCAAACTAAAGAAAAGACTAAAGCGAAATAACGGAAAAATACGTGTGGCCACCGGTGGTACACATGGCACCATATTAATTGCAATATTAACACGTTGGCTGCCGCGTGTACCACCGGTGGTACACATGACTTGTTTATTTGTTTGAACGATAGTCTTTCGGTCTGCTGATTAAAGCACTTTTTTACTTCAGTGGCACCTGGGCAAAGGTTTATTCTTTCATATAGTGTAAAAAAAAGATATCTTAATTTTTTTTTCTTTATTTTTGGTAACAATTTTCAAAATTATATTTTCTTTTATTTGACTTCACTAGGAACTTATTTCTAAAAATAATCATAAACAATGTAAAAAAATAGTAATTCAAAGGTTTTTTTTTTGGAAAAAAAAAGTAAAAGGAATGATACAAAATTTGTTTTATTAATGTTTTTTGACGAAACAATCCAGCCTAGTGCTGGTTTGCCATCACAGTTGTTACAATATGTGGACACCCTCCTTGTTTTTTTTTTTTTGAGCTGCAACTCGCCCTTCGCTTTCGTGAATATCGTTATACTCGTAGCAACTAAAACAACGTTTTCGAGTTTTTCGGTTTGTCTTATCTCGTGTGTCGAACTCTTTTATGACATGTTTGACTTTCATGTTGGAAGCAGTTGACGGCTCCACCTCAAGTTGACAAAGAGATTCACAAATGGATTGTTTGAACTCTAGAATTTGAATATTTCTAATATGGAGCTGTTTATATATTACCAATGCATTTACAAGGGCCGTACTTAGCAGAATCTCAAATGCAATCTTTTGATACCATTTTATGGTTTTTCGTAATGGCGTAAAATAGCATGCCATTTGATCGGAAATATCTATGTCCTGTTTGCCTTTGTTGTACTCCATTATCATTTTCAGCTTTTTTATTTAATCGCCACTGCGATTTCTCTTTCCTGTGGAAACAACCTCTAAGGTGTGCTTCGTGCTTAGCATAAGCACGTCACGCTTATCTTTCCACTTTGCAATGACTACTCCTGAGCTTTCACGACCAATAATCTCGTTTTTTTTTTCCAATTTAGCATTTGTTACGTCTTTGGGGTTTCCAGCTCTATTTTTTCTCAGAGTTCCAACTAAATGTGTTTCTCGATCAAACAAGAGTTTTCCCAGTGAAACGGACGTATAAAAGTTGTCTGTTGTCATCGTTCTGCCTTTTCCCAGATAGCGATCAGCAAGGTCAAGCACAATTTGGGTGCTGTGAGAGGTGTTTTCAGTTGGCCTTCCTCTGAGGCTGTTATTTTCACATTTTCCAGCATATATTGAACTTGTATACGTATAACCATTCGTGACACAAAGCTTATACACCTTAACACCATACTTATGCGATTTACCAGGGTTATACTGGCGGAATTGGAGCCTTCCTCGCGAGGGTATCATGCTCTCGTCAACTGCTAGGATCTCACCGGGAATTTTGGCACTGACAAATTTTTTTTCAAGCATATCAAGTAATCGGCTTAGTTTTCCTAAGCGGTTGGTTACCTTCGATTGCTGTGTTATCAGCAAAGTGAATACATTTTAATAACAATTGGAATCGATTACGTGACATTACATTTGGAACAAAATTATTTTTATAAAATTGGGTTGTCTTCCAGTAGAGGGAAATTGCCGGATACTTTATTATTCCCATATATATTACAAGGTCAAGTAACTTCTTTATTTCCGATACATTTGTATCGTCCCATTTTTGTATACGAGACCTTCTCGTTATTGTGGACCTTGCTAAGAATTGATTGGCGTTCAAATTAGTTCATACACTTCTTCGGTCACCACCAAGCCAAAAAAATCAATTGGTTTTATAGAGTTGGGTTCCATTTGAGATATCCCAGGTGTAGAAGAATGATCGCTAAAAGTAAACTTCTTGAGTGACTTTCCGCTTACTGTAGCCCAAACATTTGACAATAACTCGACATCAGCGTCTTCATCCTCCGAAGACTCGTAATTATTATCATCTGAAGCGTCCAAGTCACTAGATTGCGACCCAGTTGGCACATAATCACTGGAATTGTACCCTTCAAAATCCAAGCTTTCATCGCTTTCAGAATCTTCATCTCTATTTCTATTCCCGTAAAATAAACTAGTGGGGATTGCTTCATTGTTGGCCATTGTAATCTTTAGATTATAAATACACTTTTAGAAGAATAACCTAAAAACAAAATTAAATTAGTACCGATATAACAAAAACACGTGTGTGACCACCAGTGGTACACATGGAACCAAATTAATAATCATATTAACATAGTGCCATGTGAGTTACCGGTGGTCATAACCAAAAAACACGTAAAACACTTCAAAAAGAGAAAAAAAACAATAACAGAACACTTAATACACGAGTAATAACTAATATGAAACGATATTTACAACTTAAAATTTTGGTAATACTTTTTACTTTGTATGTTGGCAGCCAACGGACTTAGAAGCTGAGGTAAATTAACACTCCAGTTGCAATGACCAAAGCGAGCCGGTTAGTCCGAAATTACAGACGATAATGCTGGTGACGAATTAAGTGCAATTCACAGATCACACACAATTATTTTTCTTTAATTAAATAAGTAAAAAATAATGAAAAACCAATAAATAAAACTTAACAATTGTCAAAATGAAATTTAATTATTTAGTTTTTGAGATCTGTCAGAAAACAAATAAAAAAAATGATCTGAGTAAAAGGTTTAATCCACCACTCACATGTATTCACTGATAGGAATAAGTGGGTTTTCTTTTACTCACCTCAAAACTTCATAGCTATGACAAAATTCGTGTGGACGAATTTTTCGTTGCTCCAGTTGCCGATAAACGTCGCGATGTGTAACTTGCCATCCATCTCAATCAACGATTCTATGACCTGCTTCATCAGCCGGTGCACGCCCAAACACATCATCTGGCGAGAACGAACGTGATGACGTATATTGTCCGTATTCTGAAGTTATAATAGGTTAAAATTAAAAGAACGTCGTACTTCGATTTTTACAATTTATTATTCCCAATAACCAATTTTAGTGGACGGCGCGGCGGGCGGTCGGGAATATGAATGCCGACGTCTCAACGAAAGTAGGCATTCGTCAGTAGCTTTCTGGGCGTAGGAATACATTTCCCTCAAATTTTGCAACTGGAACCCTGTTTCCGCATAGATGAAGCTGCATACAAAGTCATGGACATATTACTTATGAATGACTGCGGCAGAGGCTTCGGGAAAAAAAACTACTTTTAGATATAAATTTTTCGAAATAATTGTTTGATTATAAAATGATTTTAAGGATTTAGAAGCTGAGGTAAATTAACACTCCAGTTGCAATGACCAAAGCGAGTCGGTTAGTCCGAAATTGGAGACGATAATGCTGGTGACGAATTAAGTGCAATTCACAGCTTAAACACAATTATTTTTTTTGAATTAAATAAATAAAAAATAATGAAAAATCAATAAATAAAACTTAACACTTATGAAAATGAAATTAAATTATTTAGTTTTTGAGATCTGTCAGAAAACAAATTAAAAAAATGATCTCAGCAAAAGGTTTTTTAATCCACCACTCACATGCATTCACGGATAGGAATAGGTGGGACATCATCTGGCGAGAACGAACGTGATTACGTATATTGTCCGTATTCTGAAGTTATAATAGGTTAAAATTAAAAGAACGTCGTACTTCGATTTTTACAATTTATTATTCCCAATAACCAATTTTAATGGACGGCGCGGCGGGCGGTCGGGAATATGAATGCCGACATTCCAACGAAAGTAAGCATGCGTCACTAGGTTTCTGGGCGTAGGAATACATTTCCCTCCAAAATTTTGTAACTGGAACCCTGTTTCCGCATAGATGAAGCTGCATACAAAGTCATGGACATATTACTTATGAATGACTGCGGCAGAGGCTTCGGGAAAAAAACTACTTTTAGATATAAATTTTTCGAAATAATTGTTTGATTATAAAATGATTTTAAGGATTTAGAAGCTGAGGTAAATTAACACTCCAGTTGCAATGACCAAAGCGAGTCGGTTAGTCTGAAATTACAGACGATAATTCTGGTGACGAATTAAGTGCAATTCACAGAATTCACAGCTTACACACAATTATTTTTTCTGAATTAAATAAATAAAAAATAATGAAAAACCAATAAATAAAACTTAACAATTGTGAAAATGAAATTAAATTATTTAGTTTTTTGAGAACTGTCAGAAATCAAACCAAAAAAGTGATCTGAGCAAAAGGTTTTTAATCCACCACTCACATGTATTCACGGATAGGAATAAGAGAGTTTTCTCTTACTCACCTCAAAACTTCATAGCTATGACAAAATTCGTCTTTACGAATTTTTCGTTGCTCCAGTTACCGATAAACGTCGCGATGTGTAACCTGCCATCCATCTCAATCAACGATTCTTTGACCTGCTGGTAATTAACAATGCACATGTTTTTAAGGAAATCTTTGGCCGTTCCTTCATCAGCCGGTGCACGCCCAAACATATCATCTGGCGAGAACGAACGTGGTGACGTATAGTGTCCGTATTCTGAAGTATTCTAAAGTTATAATAGGTTAAAATTAAAAGAACGTCGTACTTCGATTTTAACAATTTATTATTCACAATAACCAATTTTAATGGACGGCGCGGCGGGCGGTCGGGAATATGAATGCCGACATTCCAACGAAAGTAAGCATGCGTCACTAGGTTTCTGGGCGTAGGAATACATTTCCCTCCAAAATTTTGTAACTGGAACCCTGTTTCCGCATAGATGAAGCTGCATACAAAGTCATGGACATATTACTTATGAATGACTGCGGCAGAGGCTTCGGGAAAAAAAACTACTTTTAGATATAAATTTTTCGAAATAATTGTTTGATTATAAAATGATTTTAAGGATTTAGAAGCTGAGGTAAATTAACACTCCAGTTGCAATCATGGCCAAAGCGAGTCGGTTAGTCCGAAATTACAGACGATAATGCTGGTGACGAATTAAGTGCAATTCACAGCTTAAACACAATTATTTTTTTTGAATTAAATAAATAAATAATAATGAAAAACCAATAAATAAAACTTAACACTTATGAAAATGAAATTAAATTATTTAGTTTTTGAGATCTGTCAGAAAACAAATTAAAAAAATGATCTCAGCAAAAGGTTTTTTAATCCACCACTCACATGCATTCACGGATAGGAATAGGTGGGACATCATCTGGCGAGAACGAACGTGATGACGTATATTGTCCGTATTCTGAAGTTATAATAGGTTAAAATTAAAAGAACGTCGTACCTCGATTTTTACAATTTATTATTCCCAATAACCAATTTTAGTGGACGGCGCGGCGGGCGGTCGGAATATGAATGCCGACGTTCCAACGAAAGTAGGCATTCGTCACTAGGTTTCTGAGCGTAGGAATACATTTCCCTTCAAAATTTTGTAACTGGAACCCTGTTTCCGCATAGATGAAGCTGCATACAAAGTCATGGACATATTACTTATGAATGACTGCGGCAGAGGCTTCGGGAAAAAAACTACTTTTAGATATAAATTTTTCGAAATAATTGTTTGATTATAAAATGATTTTAAAGATTTAGAAGCTGAGGTAAATTAACACTCCAGTTGCAATGACCAAAGCGAGTCGGTTAGTCTGAAATTACAGACGATAATGCTGGTGACGAATTAAGTGCAATTCACAGCTTACACACAATTATTTTTTCTGAATTAAATAAATAAAAAATAATGAAAAACCAATAAATAAAACTTAACAATTGTGAAAATGAAATTAAATTATTTAGTTTTTGAGAACTGTCAGAAAACAAATAATGATCTGAACAAAAGGTTTTTTAATCCACCACTCACATGTATTCACGGATAGGAATAAGAGAGTTTTCTTTCACTCACCTCAAAATTTCATAGCTATGACAAAATTCGTCTGGACGAATTTTTCGTTGCTCCAGTTGCCGATAAACGTCGCGATGTGTAACTTGCCATCCATCTCAATTAACGATTCTATGACCTGCTTCATCAGCCGGTGCACGCCCAAACACATCATCTGGCGAGAACGAACGTGATGACGTATATTGTCCGTATTCTGAAGTTATAATAGGTTAAAATTAAAAGAACGTCGTACTTCGATTTTTACAATTTATTATTCCCAATAACCAATTTTAATGGACGGCGCGGCGGGCGGTCGGGAATATGAATGCCGACGTCTCAACGAAAGTAGGCATTCGTCAGTAGCTTTCTGGGCGTAGGAATAAATTTTCCTTCGAAATTTTGTAACTGGAACCCTTTTTCCGCATAGATGAAGCTGCATACAAAGTCATGGACAAATTTCTTATCAATGACTGCGGCAGACGCTTCGGGAAAAAACTACTTTTAGATATAAATTTTTCGAAATAATTGTTTGATTATAAAATGATTTTAAGGATTTAGAAGCTGAGGTAAATTAACACTCCAGTTGCAATCATGGCCAAAGCGAGTCGGTTAGTCCGAAATTACAGACGATAATGCTGGTGACGAATTAAGTGCAATTCACAGCTTAAACATAATTATTTTTTTTGAATTAAATAAATAAAAAATAATGAAAAACCAATAAATAAAACTTAACACTTATGAAAATAAAATTAAATTATTTAGTTTTTGAGATCTGTCAGAAAACAAATTAAAAAAATGATCTCAGCAAAAGGTTTTTTAATCCACCACTCACATGCATTCACGGATAGGAATTGGTGGGTTTTCTTTTACTCACCTCAAAACTTCATAGCTATGACAAAATTCGTCTGGACGAATTTTTCGTTGCTCCAGTTGCTGATAAACGTCGCGATGTGTAACCTGCCATCCATCTCAATCAACGATTCTATGACCTGCTTCATCAGCCGGTGCACGCCCAAACACATCATCTGGCGAGAACGAACGTGATGACGTATATTGTCCGTATTCTGAAGTTATAATAGGTTAAAATTAAAAGAACGTCGTACTTCGATTTTTACAATTTATTATTCCCAATAACCAATTTTAGTGGACGGCGCGGCGGGCGGTCGGGAATATGAATGCCGACGCACAGTGGGGCAGAAATACCTTATGAACGGCGATAATTATAAATGTTTTTGTGAATTAAAATAATATATATTTTTCGAAAGGTTTTTGATGTGTTGAATTCAAATTCAAGTAAAAAATTCATTTAAAACATTCTTACATAATTTTTTAGTCAATTATTCATATAGAGTTGAAGTTTTTCAAGCATTTGAACAGCATCATTTTGATTGAAGATAAAGCAGATTTAAATATCTAAAAAAAAGGTTAACAAAAATGTTTTGCATGTATATATATATGTATATATGTATTTATATGATATGTATAATATATGTATACATACATATATATATATGTATATATGTATGTATACATATAAAAACATCGTATTTACCTTTGTTTGGTGTTGTAAATAAATTATTTGTAGATATAATTTATGATTATTCTGAGTCCGAAAAATAGTCGATAATTTCAGTCTGCGGCTGGTTGTTTAAATCAGGCTGTATAAACATTTCGATAGCTTCAGAATCAAATGGAATTTTTTTTGATGGTTTTCTAACTCTCTGGTTGGTAATGAAAGGATCAGAAGATATTAACATTCGGTTCATAATGTCTGTTAATGTGTCTTGTCTTGATGTTTTGCGACTGAAATGCTCTCTGAACATCTTGAAATCCTTATTTCGGGCTTCTAACGCTTCTTCACTCAATTCTCCAATGGGCAAAACACTTTGAGAAACTATTTCATGTCCATGAATTAGAATTTTATGAACTGAAGTGCTCATATAGTACCAAGGATACAGCAATACAAACAACTTTGCAGTTTCTAGACAATAAATTTTAAATTTTGGAACATCTATATTAAATCCACTTGACAAACACTGCAGAATTATGTGAAACTTTTTTATCAGATTAACATCTACACCAGTTATTTCACTTGATTTAATATAGTTTTTAAAAAAACGTCTAGCTACATTTCCTGTGTTTGTGTTGCCATATCCAGGCTTTGGTCGATCAATTTTTAACCCTAATTCTTTTTCGAATGCCTCTTGAATCCTTGATTTGTTTTCAGCCACACAATCTTCTGTCCCTTTCGATTTACGCCATTCTTTCACAGGCAGTTTATAGGCAACGTGAAGCAGGCATTCGAACATTCTTATCCATGCGTGAAGAACGGATATTCCAAATGATAGAAATTGATGAGAGATCGGAAGTGATACCATTTTTTCAATATTATTGAAGTCCTTGGATGTTGCCTGACAAAGATAACATCTCTGAGCAGAGCGAACACCACTCAGACTATTACACAGCTTGCCATCAACCATTGAAAGTATCAATTGGTGTTTGACTATATACTCTCTATTCTCAATAATTATTTTTGTTGGTTCGAGTTCATTTAATTGCAATAGAATAGATTCGTTCTCCCTGTTGATTAATGAATCTGTTTCCTTCTCAAAAGTTATTTTTATAGGCCTGCAGTACCTAGGAGAAGAAGGACAAGGATTCTTCCAAAAAACATTTAATGTGCTCGATAACTTTAGTGGTACCAAACAAGTTATAAATACAAATTTGTCATCTGCATCAGTTGTGTTTGAAAACCTTTGATGGTATTCGCTGTGCCCGGAGCTACCATCAAAACCAACTTTAGAATAGAGCGTAAGCTCATTACAGCTCGCATTATTGAAAACATCTTTTTGTGATGCAGAAATTCTCTCAACAGTGTGATTGAGCAAGTTCTGCATTGGAACTTCAGCTGTTAGTTCATTCACAGTAAGATTTTCTGGATAGCATTTTGTTTTTTCTTTTTGTACAACTTTATATGAAGGCAAAACATCATCGGTGACATATTTTCTAATTGTGTCATATTGATCACGGGATAGTTTTGCTTCTATAAGCATGGACAAAGCTTGACCAGGAGTCAGCATAACTGTCAAACTTTTGGAGTTGTTAGGTGGAGACACGGTTTTTTCTAATGATTCTGCAGTTTTTTTGTCTCCAGCAGCTCTAAAATTCATTTGAGCAGCGAAAACAAGCTCTTCTGCAGATGTATCTCGAAGATCAGCTACTCTTTCGCGTTTTCGTCGCTTACTCAAAAGTTCAAAACTAGTCTGAGGGCGTCCAGGGGGTAGTGAATACATTTTAAATTCGACTTTTTGATGAAGCCAATTCGATTCATTTTTGTCAAACACTGCTCTTGTACTGTGGCTTTTCTTCCACTTAGATTTGAGATCGAATTTAAACCGAATTAATTCTTTTTTAAGGTCTGACATATGGCCTTCAGAGCAATTTGTCTTTTCTATTAAAAATGTCTCAATATCTTCAAACTTTTTGTCAATACTTTTGAAATTACTACTGAAAAAGATTTCGCAGAGTTCCTGCCTTTTGCAGGAGAAAAATTCCATGTTGAGACCTTAAATATGATGAAACTAAGTAAATCGAACCATACTTAGGAACACAAAAAATTAAAAAAAAATATTTTAGGCAAACATTTTTTACATTTATATTCAGTTTCGAGAAAAGAAGAAATTGAACTAAGAAAAACACTTTAAATTTTGTTCTAATGTTTGCCTAATAAAAAAATACCGTTATTTAAAAAAAAAATTGACTCTCTATCGTTCAGTTAACATTTTTTTTTAAATTTTACTTGATAATCGAGTGAAAACTAATGCTATTTAAAGAACATACCTGGATAAACAAAATCTATGCAAAAAAATTTTAATATAAATTGATTTTCACGTAAATAATGGACGGAACTTATTTTAATGAATTTAGCACAGACCACAATTTAGCTAAACTTTCAACTTTGATGCCGAACTGTACAGTGATAGAAACGCTAATTGAAAAAAAAACTACTGCATCATCTGAAGCATATTATCAGTTAATCTGAACAGTTATTTTTATTGAAATTTGTTACATATAAAAAAAATGACTTCTCGCCGCTCTTGCCTATGCACCCGTCCCACAGTGCGACGTCTCAACGAAAGTAGGCATTCGTCAGTAGCTTTCTGGGCGTAGGAATACATTTCCCTCAAATTTTGCAACTGGAACCCTGTTTCCGCATAGATGAAGCTGCATACAAAGTCATGGACAAATTACTTATCAATGACTGCCGCAGACGCTTCGGAAAAAAAACTACTTTTAGATATCAATTTTTCGAAATAATTGTTTGATTATAAAATGATTTTAAGGACTTAGAAGCTGAGGTAAATTAACACTCCAGTTGCAATGACCAAAGCGAGTCGGTTAGTCCGAAATTGCAGACGATAATGCTGGTGACGAATTAAGTGCAATTCACAGCTTAAACACAATTATTTTTTTTGAATTAAATAAATAAAAAATAATGAAAAATCAATAAATAAAACTTAACACTTATGAAAATGAAATTAAATTATTTAGTTTTTGAGATCTGTCAGAAAACAAATTAAAAAAATGATCTCAGCAAAAGGTTTTTTAATCCACCACTCACATGCATTCACGGATAGGAATAGGTGGGACATCATCTGGCGAGAACGAACGTGATGACGTATATTGTCCGTATTCTGAAGTTATAATAGGTTAAAATTAAAAGAACGTCGTACTTCGATTTTTACAATTTATTATTCCCAATAACCAATTTTAATGGACGACGCGGCGGGCGGTGGGGAATATTAATGGCGATGTCCCAACGAAAATAGGCATTCGTCACTAGCTTTCTGGGCGTAGGAATACATTTCCCTCCAAAATTTTGTAACTGGAACCCTGTTTCCGCATAGATGAAGCTGCATACAAAGTCATGGACAAATTACTTATCAATGACTGCGGCAGAGGCTTCGGGAAAAAAACTACTTTTAGATATACATTTTTCGAAATAATTGTTTGATTATAAAATGATTTTAAGGATTTAGAAGCTGAGGTAAATTAACACTCCAGTTGCAATGACCAAAGCGAGTCGGTTAGTCCGAAATTATAGACGATAATGTTGGTGACGAATTAAGTGCAATTCACAGCTTACACACAATTATTTTTTTTGAATTAAATAAATAAAAAATAATGAAAAACCAATAAATAAAATTTAACAATTGTGAAAATGAAATTAAATTATTTAGTTTTTGAGAACTGTCAGAAAACAAATAATGATCTGAGCAAAAGGTTTTTTAATCCACCACTCACATGTATTTACGGATAGGAATAAGAGAGTTTTCTCTTACTCACCTCAAAACTTCATACCTATGACAAAATTCGTCTGGACGAATTTTTCGTTGTTCCAGTTGCCGATAAACGTCGCGATGTGTAACTTGCCATCCATCTCAATCAACGATTCTTTGACCTGCTGGTAATTAACAATGCACAGGGTGTTAAGGAAATCTTTGGCCGTTTAATAAAAATGTGTTGTGAATGAAAATATAGTGTGTGTAAATCTATGTAATTTTTATTATAGGTACCTCCGAGTTTAGCTGGTTTGTTGATGCTAAGTAAAGGTTTGTTCGTCTCTACCAGTCAGGCGCTGATTTGTTGATGTTTAGTAACGGTTTTTTCGTCTCTAGCAGACAGGCGCTGATTTGTTGATGTGTATTAACGGTTTATTTTTTTTTTAATATTTATTTTTTTTGAAGTTTTTTTTTTAAATTTTTTTTGTTCGTTTTATATTTTTGACAATTTTAAATACAAACTCGTTTTAATTATTTTATATTAAATGTTTATAATTATAATGCAAAATTGTTGTTGTTACACTTTATCACTTTTACCACAATAAAAAAAAACACTTCTATTGTGTAGCTCCAGAAACGCCTCAGAAGATAGGTCTTCTGTGTTGGCAAGCAAAAGTATTATAGGCATGTGTGTATACGTATATAAAAATTATTATTTTTTTCACTGGTAGGGGATTTCTACTCAGAATCCCATCGCTGCCACCAAATGTTGTATTCTAAACGATGCCGAGCTTCCTAATATCTAGGGAACAGCAATCATTCGGAGAGTTCACGAGTATATTAAATTAAACAACCTGATTGCTTTTATATATTAAAAGTGGTTTATTGTTCTTTATTTTTAAATTATTAGTGTTGAATATTATCATACCCTTTGGGGTCTTTGCGCAATATCCATTCCCACCACTCATACACAATTTGCTTGCGTGCCCATTATAGCGCAGTGCATTTCCATAGAAATGTACTTATCATCATTCATATATTTCGTCACAACGATAAACCATTATTGCATCGCCCTAGATAAGGTGCAATATACCTCCGTCTTTCATCAGTCGTCATGTTATTTTTTTTTGTCAATTGCTCTAGATACAACACATTGTACCCTAGCTATGACACAACATTTGTCATACCCATTCTGTTGAATGCATTTCGGAATACGTTCATTCCATCATCAGCAAACACGACTAAATCCAAATGACCTGTGTTTGATTTTCTCTATAAAAGCTTCGTCATAATTTAGCGTAGGAAATTACACACACTTATTAACATAAAGAGACTTACACGCGTGATAAGTAAAACGATTGAAGAGAAGGTTGAACACGATCAAATAGAAAAGAAATAATGTGTCCATTTTCTTGAGTTAGAAGATTTTGTCTGCTTTGAATAAAAGAACTTTCAAAGACTTCAAGTTGAGCTACATTTGTTATTGGTTACTGTTCTTAATAAACGCACACTGTTTTCACTAATGCTGTTTTTCGCTCAAAACATAACATGCTACAGCTGCATCTACACTTAGCTTAGTTTGACCGATATATTCACGTTTACACACACTACACTGCTACATGTAATAGGTGTTTTTAAACAGAGCAGTTGAATACAGGTCTGTTTAAAACAGGTTTCAGTACAGAGCGGTTTTGATACGCGTAGCAGTATGACACTCAAGTCGTCACATACAACACTCCACCCTTCGCACTAAAATTTTGCATAAATATAACAATTATGTATTAATATATTATTATTTTTCTTTTAAACATTTATTTTAACAATTTTGTGTTTTTTACGTTTTAAAGTGCGGAAAAGCCACCAATGGTTTTTCACTTTGTGGAGAAGCCAGCCACTAATCTGTTGCCCACGAGGATAAAAATAATAATGATTGAGAATAGAAAAAAACAATATAGTCGACAATTCCGATAGTGACAATGAATCAAAGAAAACAAGATTACGACACTTTTTTGTTTTTCTTATTTTATTGACTTCACCCGAGAACAAAAATCTGCAAATTTTTGTTTGTGGATTAATGGATTTTGTTCTCTTGTGAGGCCAATAGAATAAGACAAAAAAGAACTATCGTAATCTTATTTTCTTTGATTCATGGATAGTGTCTACACCATCGTCGCGTCGTGAAGATGTGTTTGGTATGTATCACTAAACACCAGGATGTACGATGAGGAGTGATACATACTTTTGAATGTAGATGGCTTGCACAGATTATCTATGCAGTATGCAGAAGTGTCGAAATATTAATCAATAATCTTGTTTAATATCATAATAAAAATCATCTTAATGGTCTAAATGAAAGAGTCCGCCGTATCCATATAGTTCAGTTTTAAGCATTTACCATATTTCGGTTGCATATAGCTATAGTAAAAGTGATACATTATTCACTTTGAAAATTGTAAGACACAAACTCCTAAGTATAAAGGCCTGTAATATGTACACATTTCATTTGAATGGCCACCATATTTTCTGTGATTTTAGTCAAACTATGGAAATTTGATTTTGCTACTAAATCTCCAGCTCCTCTACCATTTTTTATAACTTTCCCAAGAGGTAACAATCTTCACATCTTTTCCTTTATCTACGTTCTTCATAGTTTTACCATAAACAATACTGTTCATTAGTTTAAAAAAAATTCTCAAACTCGCTGGTAGCTAAAGTGCGATGCTGATTGCTTAAATCAATATATTTTTGTAGCCAGCTAGTTTGCTTGAATTCTAAAATTCTATGTATACGAATGAGTTTTAAACCATTTTCAATACATTGTTGAAATTTTTATAATGTATAATACAATTCTGTTTAGGTGTCAAATCTGCAAATTTCGAAAATTTTGATTGATTTTTTTTTTGTTTTGAACACAAAATGGTAAATCATTATGACTTTCATTTAAGGAATCTGGGTATTCTAAGTCTACTTCATATATTTAACCGACTTCCGAGTCATCTGAAATATTTATCAAACCAATTCTTTGAAAATCATTAACCCAATTAATAGGAGGATATGGTAGAGGAGATGACATTGCCCATCCATATAAATTATTGGAATCAATGTACATAAAATACTTTAAATCTTTTGTTTTTCATGTGTAGTGTCGATGTGAACATTCGGAGATGCCTCCTCTAATACCATTTTTTATGAAATTACAGATTTCAATATTGTTAGCATCTAATATTTCCTACCGAATTTTGTTTATTCTCACTCGTTCGTTTATCTAAAATAAGAAACACGTCTTTACTCAACAACTGCTTGATATACAATGAATCTTTTTCTTTTATCTTTCAATATCATTCCCCTACCTAACCGTAACCGGCAGTCTCTTTTTATATGAGGGGTTTATATAGATCTTTCTCGTTCTACATTCGTTGTTAATTTTTTTTACAAGTGTAAAGAAATCTTAAACACCGAAAGTGAAAACGAAAAAGTTTTCAATTGAATTTGAAAATGTTGAAAAAATTCAACAACTATTTTTAAAAGCGAAAGAAATCTATCAATTCCTACTGTGGACCAGTTCATAATTCCAAAAATGTTCCAAAACTTGTTTCAATAATGCGCATACGTCTGGTTAGTGCCCGTATACTTGTTGCTGTTATGAACAAAAATTATGCCAAATAACTATTAAAAAAAATATCACCGTTTAATTCTAAAAGTTAAGAAGATAAAACACTTTCAACAATTGCTCGGATTTTTGCAAGCATGAATATCCAAAACTTTCACAATTAGAAAAAATGATTAAAAAGGAATCTGTTGGTTTTTTTAAAATGAAATTGGCTGGTTAATCCAAATATCGCTACGATAAATCAATCAAAATGATCTAGAAAACGCGGGTATAAGCGTAGTAGAAAAAAAAAACACTTTTCACGAACGGAAAGAGCAAGAGCGCGACACCAAGTTTGCCATCAACAAAAAAAAAACAATGTATATAAGTGTCTAGGAATATATATATAAGTTACTGCCATCAAAAAGGAATAGAGCTTTAGACTCGCCTGTACATTTTTTTTTTGTTTTTTGATTTCTGGAACTCGGGAACTGCAGCAAAGTTGCTCTTGACTAACGGGGTCAAATCTTCTTGAGGCTCCCTTCTTTTCCGCACCATTCGCAGCAATGGTGGGTATCCTCTCGAGCCAATCGAGGCAATGGTCGACTTTTATATATATATATGTATATATATTTGCAACAAGCAATATAGCAGCTACCAGGCGGTGGCGATGCAGCAACTCGCTGCTGATTGCTTTCTCCAAATCGAGGCGAAAGTCACGTAGACACGTGATGTGTGGTGGCAAAAAGAGAATTACCACGTGGGGTGTGGCGAGGTTCCAAAAACTATCGAAATTTCCAAAAAACACCATGTGTTCCGATCTGCTTATCCGGCTCGAAGGACCAAATGTTCGTCACACTAATAGGCCAATTGGAAAGCTGAACCCAAACGGGACAGAGGAATGACGACGACGAGCGTTTTGTTCGCCGCTTCTCTTTTTTTCTTCTTTTATTCGGCACAGCAGAGTTTTTAAAGCAGCAACCAGCAAACCAGGAAAAAACTCTAATACTCCAATACATCAATTGGAAAAAATAAAAAGGACTTCTTCTTTTTCGTTTAATTTTAACTTTTCTTTTTTTTTATTAATTTAACTTTTCTTTTTTTTTTATTAATTTAACTTTTTTCTTTTCGTTTTAAGGAATTTTACATGAATTTTTATAAGAAAAGAACGTTGCCGATAGAAATGAAAAATGCGAACGTGTAGGTTGTAGATGTAAAAGACGAATGAATAGTTTTATCACAACCCGAAAATAGTTATGGTTGGCATCGGCGAGCCACACCCAAATGAACTCCAATGAATTCATTGAAATTCATTAGGTGTGTCCACCGGTGCCAACCATTATAACCAGATTTGTTTTGTTAATGCACAATTGGATCATCAGCACTGATGACGTTAATTGTACATGAACAAACATACTTTTCCTTATTTAGAGGGATTAAAGAAATATTAACCTGAGATAAAGCAAGTTCCTTTATTAATAAATGACAATCATAACCCGAGAAGTTGTGGAAGAAAATAGGTAAGAATTTTGGTTTTTTTATATGCTAAATTGCATTAATTGTGTTCCGGACCATTATAGTGATTACAGTTAACATCAATTTCGGTGAGCTGGTTCATGGGTTTGCTTTCAATGCTAACTAATTCTATACCGTCCTTCACTAGAGAATTTAAAAAATCGTTTGTACATTTGCTATCTCTAAATGACTTAAATTTACTTAGAGTACTATTATATGACTTAATATAATATGCGCTAGCACACGGAGCGTGTTTCTGAATAAAATTATTAGTACCTGAATCAAATATCGCAACATCTTCCAATATGCATTCGAAGTCTGCAAAGATAAAGAACGGGACATTTATCTCCTTTTCAGGATGATCATAGCTTAAGTAGTGGTTTTCGTCTGCTGGAATCTTTGTATCCATCCTACAGCATTCGCTTCTATGTAATAATGATTTAGCCTCTGTTCGAAACCCCAGCAAATAAGTGTTGCAAAACCAAGTATTTTTTGTATAGTTCTTGACTTGGTCAAATTTATATGGGTTTGCTTCTCCTGACTCGTTATGTAATATGATCCTATTACACTTCTTTTCTTCATCAAGTCCAAACACGCTTACACTTATAGTTTGGTTCAACGTTTCGAAATCAGAAATGTCTACTATTTTCAGTGTTAACTATAGACTTCCAAAAAGATCATTTATTCTATAGGTTTCCGGTTTTTTCAGATTGGTTTTCCTTTTGCTGAATAGAGCAGATATTATTGTCCATTAAAAGCATTACACATCCTCGGTTCGAACATTTACACATGCTCTTTTTCTTAAGACAAGTTCTGGCAATTGCAAGGCGTATACTGGTTTATGTTGATTTCCACATGCAGTGTTCTGAGTAATGCCCATCTACTATCTTTCTCCTGGAACTCCTGATTTTTGTTATCGATTTCATCCACCATATCAATGTACGCGGGGAGAGTTTTGAAGTTAAGAACGCTATTTCCATTTTTGTATTAATTTTCAGAATTTATCTAAATTGAATTTAAAACATGTCAGTTTATGAAAATGCTTTTCCAGTTTCTCCACAAAAGCCTTTTTTTGCTTCGCTTAAAAATTGAGTAGGACTTAAATTATCCTCCTTCTTATTTTCGAAAATGAGCGTTTTAATTCTACCTTTAAAACAGCCCTTTACAACGCGAAAGTTAACTGTAAGTAGTTCAGTAACAAGCCTTTTATGTTGGTATCGACGAACGCGTGTGCTCAGGTCACCTTTCACTTCTACCTCACATATTTCGCAATATTTTCTGGCTGGGGTAGCTGGTACACCAACTTCCACTGCATCAAAAATTCCCTCGATGACGTCCAAATGCATCCTGGCCTCCTTAACATGCTCGTCCCATTGACATAGAATTATATTTTTCCCACATATTGCACAATATTTTTTTTACTGGGGCAGCTCGTTGATCACAATCCATCTCATTTAATGAGCTATCAAAGAATGACAATAGGTTTTCTTGTGATCACACCACTGCCCCATAACATCACTTTTTTCATATAAAACGCAAAAGTCTTCATACACAATTGATTTTTTTTAGCAGCAATGGCATGTTCCCCAAATGCCTTTTTAAATTAATATTTTTGAAAAAAATGTTACCTCAAATTTCACACTAAAACGAATTAATTAATGATGATTTTCGGGTTCTTTGGTTAGGTCGTGTCCATTCGTCAACAACGCTAACTTCAGATAACGTAGACTGGACACAGGCTAAGGTTGAAGTATTCCTCTCAGATACCGAAACTGCCACGATCCCTAAATCTTACACTTGTAGACTGTCGATGGCCTATTATTTCACCGTAGACGTATGATTAGATTTTTCACAATCTATGATTTTAACTCCTTCGTCGTTTGGATCAACTTGGATTATAGCTTGTATAATTGAAAGAATCTACGGGAATATTTATCCTGTTTGAGTAACCATTGCCAATTTTGATTAATCCCTTGCCCAACGGGATTTCTACCCCAGACAATATATTGTATAGCAACCAATATGAGTTAGGAATCTTTGTAATAGATTCCATTTTTAAGTATTTTTTTTTAGATGTTAAAAAAAATAGAACAAAACTGAACGGCTAAGCGCACTGGGAGAGAATTTGGCAAGAATAAGCATATTTTTGAAAACTCAGTCATTTGTATCAAAATAAATCCCATACTTTTAATGCAAGCAGAACCCCACTAATTAATAACTTTCCGATAATCGGATCTTTTTGACACCCTGATGCACCAAAGTAATTCATAAATTTAATACTTAACTTAATCTACCATTATATGCTTACTATCGAATATCAGAAAGGACGTGACTCTATTGTCGACAAACATTTAATAACAAAAGAAAAAAAAGGTAATTTTTATAAAACACAAACTATATATGAATGTAGATATTACAAATAAATCATTCATTATTTTTACAATTGTTCTTCAATTTTTATATAACACGTTCTTCCTAATGGACACAAATACGTAAGATTAAATGACTCATTATTTATTTCCGCTATGCCAGCGTCTGATAATTTGCTGTAGCGCTGATGATTTTACTTATAAAAAGTTACGAGATACAAATATATAAATGCATAGGGGAAAAGGCACTATGCTGTGTGAGTGCGAGCTAATACACCATCAATACATTTGTGAGTGCCACAATTTACTTTTAATTTGCGAAGATTACAAACAAAATTTTAGTTGATTTATCCAAGAAAAAATAAGATCTGCTCCGCGTAAATGAAAAAAGTAGAATGCTAGACATAAAGGAAAGTGAACATGGCAGATGATTTTCTTGGTTTTCTAACAATTTATCTTAGTATGTTATACAATTTTTATATATACATATATATGTGAATATGTTAAAAAAAATGTGCGAAAATGTGCCAATCAATTATTAATAAACTTTATACTCATCTGTACAAAATCTTCTTTTTGATTTAAAAAAAAACTTTGGAACTGATGTCTTCTTGGGCAGCTTCTTTCTCCGTTGCATCAATCGAAGAAATGGTGTTTATCCGTCGCACCAATCGAGGCAATGGTCGACTTTTTAACTTTTAAATATTTTGAATCTATTTTATTATAATTATTGCATAGGGGCAGTGGCATAATCGCCCTGTTATAGTGTCACTCTCATCGAAAGTGCATTCTCTGCAGTTATTTAAAGCGTCTAAGTGAAGACGTTCAAGGTTACGATAGGTTACGATAGGTTACGGCGCAACAGACACAAAAATGCGGTGCCTGGCAGCTCGATGAAGCTAAATTTGACTGGCGGTGGCATAAGAATGTTTTGTGCACAAAAGGGCGTTGGATCTGCGGCTCACTGAAGCGTGGCGGCGGAAGACACAAAAATTGCGGTGCCTGGCAGTCCGCGAAAGCATGGCGACAGAAGAGACACAAAAATGGGATGTCTGGCAGCAAGAAAGCAGCGTTGCGATGATGGAAGCCGCGTTTCTAGAGTTAATAAATTTATTTAGGGGTTATACAAAGAGAAGATGCGCACTCGGTAAATATTACAGGAAAGCTAAAGATTACTAACAATTAATTTTTGTTTGTTTTGTTTCTAAATACAATCCGAAAGATTATTAGCAATGAATGAATATTTTTTTTTTGTTTTGTTTATAAATACAATCCGAAAGATTAATCGAAAATTCACACCGCCAGGTCCATTGATGATGAGATCCGCGTGTCTAGAGTTAATAAATTTATTTATTTTTTTAAGAGAAGATCGCACTCGGTTACTATTACAGGAAAGCAAAAGATTACTAACAATCTTTTTTTTGTTTTGTTTCTAAATACAATCCGAAAGATTAATCGAAAATTCACACCGCCAGGCCTATCGATGATGGGATCCGCGTGTCTAGAGTTAATTAATTTATTTAGGGGTTATACAAAGAGAAGATGCGCACTCGGTAACTATTACAGGAAAGCAAAAGATTACTAACAATTATTTTTTTTTGTTTTGTTCCTAAATACAATCCGAAAGATTATTAGCAATGAATAAATATATTTTTTTGTTTTCTTTCTAAATACAATCCGAAAGATTAATAGCAATGAATATTGTATTCTAAATCCAATAGGAGTTTATTGTGCCTACTGGCAATTGAGGTCGACAGCGCTGGTGGGATTAAGCGGCTTCGGCTTTATATTAGCACAACACGAAAGGTATGTAGCACACAGGAATAATGTGAAATTGCCACCACTATTGCACCGAACGAGATATGGGCAGCGTAGGTATGTACGGGTTTTGCTTTTTTT
This sequence comes from Philhelius pedissequus, assembly GCA_910595825.1. Lineage (NCBI taxonomy): Eukaryota > Metazoa > Arthropoda > Insecta > Diptera > Syrphidae > Philhelius > Philhelius pedissequus. Next base: position 31,545,271 of record OU343161.1, read on the forward strand.
CACTGTTTTTTCTTAAGTTTTGTTGCTGGTGGGTATAATGCAAATGACCAGAATTAAACGAGACACATACGCACGACTATTTTACAGATAAAATCTTTGGTTGTACACTTTTTTTTCGTTTTGTTATTCGATTCGAAAATGAGATATATGGCGGTTTTGACATTTGCCTTCGAAAAATTTTTTAAGGGGTGAGCAACTTAAATACAGGCGTCTTGACTAACGCTGTTTTCAGTTGCTCGAATTCCAATTTAAATTTTACATTTTCGCGCAACATCTGATAGTGGCTTAGCAATGAATCTTGAAAAAAAAGGTAATTTACTACCACGTGTTCATTCACTCTACCTATACAGCCAGTCGATTACAAATTAAAAAAGTTACCGCTTTACCGTTTTATTTTTGAACTACAAAATTGACTGCTGCTCTGCAACTTCTACTTCTTCACTTGCTTGGACACAGCTCTGAGAATTTATTTACTTTTTAGTTGGCTTCAGTTATCACCTTGTGTTAAGTATCTATATCTAGTATCGCGCTGAGGAATTGTCACAATTTAATACTGTGCTTTTTTTTATATATTGCTTGTGCGCCTCCGGAATATTTTCCCGCAAGTTGTACATAAGTAATTACGCAATTATTTTGAATTTGAAAGAAAAAAGTTAATTTATTGTTTGCAATAGTTTTTTATTTTTCACTGGATTTAGATTTAAGCTGTTTAACACTTTTCGACACTTCGTATTCGATTTTTTTCCGTAGAATTCACGTACGAGGTCGCACTTTTGAATTGCTTAAATTAGGGTAGACGTTAATGCGTTTTCCTTTTTTCTTTACAGCTCATACCCGGATGAGTCCGCAAATTTGGTGGGATCCTTAATGGGATAACGGCTAGTTCTTAATAAAATAGCATTCTTGTATTTTCGAATAATTTCACTTATCTCAATATAGTACTAAGGCGCGGCAACGACTCAATCTCACTCGCTGGCTACTTACAATTAACTAACTCGAACTCTGGCTTACATATTTTTATCTTTTCCTAAGGATAGGGGACGTTCTTTCAGATTTGTGAATGTTCGTAGTTTCGTCGTTGTTAGTTAGTTAATTTATTTATTTATAAGTTTACAAGCATACGACTTACAATTAGTAACAAAAAACTTCATTACTCAACATTAATACGAGTAGTATAAATAGACGGGGACTGGGCCACCGGCATAGCATATATACTGGTCGTATGGTCTTGCTCATAAAGTAGTATCGCATGATGTTGCTTGAGAAGTGATTTCATGGTAATCGTCATGTTGTTTGAAGAGCTAAGAGATAATGTTTTTTATGTAGTATGAATCACATACTATAGGGCTTAAGAATTATTTATATTTTTTTTTGTTTTAAATTGTAGAAATGTATACTCCATATCTTGGATGACGCATACGTCATTGTCGGGGCTACACCACGGCAAGTAGTTGGGGCAATGAACTGATTAGGTCGCGATGTGGGCGGGTGTGAAGCGAGGCGACGCGACGGCGCGGGCCGCGGTTGTGGTTGAAGGTGTATTTAGTTTGGGAAGTAAATTAAGAAAAAAAAAAATTGTATGATAAGGTTGGCGCTAGCGTTTGGGGTAATATAATATGTTGAATAAATTACGTATGTGGTTAGGAGGTCGTGTGTCATTGAATATTATATAAATGGGGGGGCAATGAACTGATTAGGTCTTGATGCGGGCGGGTGCGATGCGTGGCGGCGGCGCTGGTAAATAGCAAGCAAGGGGAGTTTTTAGAATTAGGATTCTTAGACTCATTTAGATTTCTACCTTCGCAGAGGGTGAGACAACAACCACAAATGTTTTGGATTGAAAGATTACGAGAAGGAGATACATTCTGTATCTGTGAATCTGGTTGGTTGGAGATGAGATTTACAGATGTATTATTCTATAGTGATGGAATAAGATTACTAGTACAACCAGAACATGAGGTAGGATGTAAGCTGTTTCATATTAGAAATGGTGAGAGCATGTCTCATATCCACAGTTTTAGGTTACAGTTTAAACCTATGCAGCATGTACGATTTAGACTTTTAGGTGGGGATATTACTTTGTTGAAAAAAAAAATTTAAAAAAAATTATTTATATAATTCTAAAATTTAATTATAGGAGGAAAGCTAACACTGAGGGGAATGATTACACCTCATTCAAATGCTTTAAAGAGGAAAGAGGGTGAATATCCATCGCTTTGTCCGTTTGGTGACGCTGAATTACTTAATACACCTCAAAAATTTAAAAAGAATAAAGATAAAAATGAACGCGCTCAAGACTTATTTCAATTGGATGTATCTTAATAAATGTAAATGAGATAAGAATAAAGAACGTAGGAGCTATACATATATATATATGTTTATATATATATATATATATATATGGATATATAGAATAAAATTATATAAAATATAATGTTGGGGTGTTATGTTTATTAGTTTGCGATAAACCGTTGGTTGACAACCTTCTTTTAAAATGTTGTTTTTCTCATTAATTTTATGTTTGTTTTCAATTTTTCCATCACTAATTATTACATCACCTCTACCTGTGGATATAAATGTACAACAATCAAATACAACTGACAATCTTTCGTTTAATAATGATACAGTACAAATAGGATTATCGTTTCGTTTGTTAGCTTTTACAAACACTAAGAACTTACATAATAGTACAAATTCAGATACAACATCATTCCAAAATGATAATCATGCATCAGAGGGTGAGACAACAACAACAACAAAATCTATAAATAAAATTTTCGATGAGAAAACAGTAACCGTAGAGGAGGCAATCGAGAGCTTTAGGCAAGACTTAATTAAAAAAGAAACTGAAATATCTGGAATTATTCAAAGTAAAGAAGTTTTTTATAGACATTTTAAGCTCGAGTTTGATGATGATAAGGCGTTAACAATTCGATGTTCATATGATAGCAATTATAATCTACGTACACTCAGTATTAAATGATATGAATATCATGAATATGAAACAGAGGGAGTGCTAAGTAATGGAGAAGTTGAGATCTTTATGAAGGAGGATCTTGAATATAAGTCTGATGTTGAATTACTGAATTTCAAAACAATGAAGCAAACATACCAAATGAATATCTCTTAAAAAAAAGAAAACATATATAAATTTACTTATCAATAAAGTTTTATTGTTAAAAAAAATATAAAAGATGTGTTTTATTTATTGTCTTTGGGAATGGGTTTTTTTTTTTTCCAAGATTGAATTTTATTCATCACTGTTCCGATACCGTCTGGGCTATGTAATGACCGATGGATCCAGGGCGCAGTCCAGCCTGTCTCTGTATCCTCTCTCTGACGTGATTTTCAATCTCCCGCGCTGCGTCTGGATTGACACTGTAATAAGAGATCCAGTCCACTGGGGATCTTGTGGTCGGTTTCTCCATAATGTCGTTGTTTTCTTCGTTATCGTTGCTTGTCGCTCTTGTCAGCTCATCGGCCTCTGTTATTTCCGCAACCCGTAGCCCTAAACTAATAGACTTCCCTAACGCTTAAGCGAGAATTTTTGCATTTGCCAAAGTGTTTGCAACATTACTAGTTAGCAAGTGTCTGGCATTCAACCCTCGTGTTTCTGATTCTATAGCTAAGACTGCCTCACAAAAGAAATATATCGCCGGTCATGCCACAGAGGAATATGGAGACTTGGTTACTAACCCCAGTTCGACTTGATAAGGGAAGTAGGAGTCATTCTTGTCGTACTCTTCCTCATCCTTATACAGTCTGAAGACCTCCTTCTCCAATTCTTCTGTAAACACCCACTTCATGAGATCGCCCGGCGTACTAAGTCCCAGATATGTTTGAGTTTGAATGAATATCAAGAAAGAGGCGCAGTCCTTATGCCTAGAGGGTTGTGAACCGTACCTAGACATTGCATATTCATGCTTATCAAATTTGATAAAGAACATGTCATATGCACTTACCAATCCGACAAATGTAGCGTCTGTTTCGAAGTTTTGACCAACGGTGCTCGTACCGGGGTACAGTGTGATATCGGTCCTTCCTGATCCCCCAGGGAGTCCAGTTAAAAAATTGGCTATATTTGTTCCCAGGGTTGTTCTCTGGGTTTGCGTGTTGGCCCTTGCGTATCTGTATATGCAGAACAGGTAGCAAATTAAAAACAGATCTTGTTCCAATCCCGGATCAGTCCCGGTCCTCAAATCCGTAATGTCATCTGCGGTCTCGGTTATATGGACTATATCCAATGGGCTGACTTCGCTTAGGGCCTCACCAATAGTGATACCATACGATATCCAACTTTCCTGGAGAGTACTCTTGATCTGTTTTGCCTTTAGATATAGATATAAATTGGCCTCTTTCACTAACAGATTACCCCCTCTTAGTGCGTGAAAGATCGATGATCTGATTTCAGAGAGAGTAATTGGAGTTTCCCCACGTCGTAGCTTAATGCTTAAAGACGGTTTCCCGGTTGCCAGTTTGGTAGATGGATAGGTATATCGAGTTGTGTGGCTTGTTTCACGCACATTTATCACTTTCTCTCGCTGAGATAGGGAAATTGTTCTAACGGAAGCAGGCTGTGTAGATCCTGTGGTTGCCATGATTCTTTTGGTTTTTGTAATTTAAATGTTTAGCTATGACGTTTTCTTTCTTTAGCCGTACAACGCGAATGTGGAATACTTTACCCGGCTCTATTTTGCCCTCCCATTTTGATATTCAGAAATTCAAAACCAATGTGCATCGGTATCTCCTCTTGCATCCTTCCCTACTTTCCTAACGCTCGCACTGTGCTTGTTCATTTTAAGGGTAGTCAAAACCCCTTTAGTGCGCGCATCCGTTTAAAAAAAAAAAATGGGTATCCAAGAGTTGTGATCTGATGAGAAACCAAGCCATTTCACAAATATTTTATCTTTTTTCTTTGAAGCACTTTCTCGATTAGATATGTATCGGGGAACTTAGTTTTTTGTAGTTCGATTTCGTAAAATCCTCCTTTAATAGGATGCCCTTTATAGTCTTCCAATAGGTATGTTATTGGATTTGTATGCTGCACTTTGATTATCTTAAATATTTCAGTAGTCCAATTTGGTGTGTATCCTTTATTAAATATATGTTTATATTTACTAATTCTGACTGAATCCCCAATTTTAAATTTTGGAGTAATATTAATTTTAACATGATTATAAATTTTGGATAGTAATATTTTTTCGTTTGTAGTATTAACTTGAGATGGTTTCATCTTTATTGTGCGATGTTTAGAATTATTGTAGGTGTTTGTCAGCTGTTCTATAATATTAATCCAACGATATGATCCATTCAAACTGAATTCTTTCCACATATATGCTTTCAAAGTGCGATTCAATCGTTCAACAATCGAAGCTTTAAGAACACTAAATGTAGAATAGTGCTTGATTTTAAATTGTTTCATAAGTTTTTGAAAAGATGCATTAAAAAATTCTTTTCCATCATCTGTTTGTAAATTTTTTGGGTGACGACCTTTATTAAGTTGTAACGTTCCGAGGTGTCGTCGGCAAAAGGACTCGACTGGAGGTTCCATTATATAATCTCCTAGGGGTGCCATGGCCCAAAACCGAAAAGTTAGCACATTGTAGGAACTACCTATCTCTGAGCCCTTAAAACCTTTCCTCTTCTTACCACCATTACACCCCACGGCTAACAGGTACAGCGGGATAATCCAGGCAGCAGAGAGGTAAGGGGGTTCAGGTTACGATGGCGTGGCATGCTAGCTTTAAGCACATCCTAGCTCGTCGGAATGGGGGGGTCCTTGCCATCATAACACTGAACGGTCGTTAGAATTATTACATGCCAAAAAAAATGTATTGCGTAGAAATGTTCGGGATCAGAAAATCGGAGCCCGAAATCGTCACGATATAACAACCTGGTAAACAAAAAAATACAAGTAAAAAGTCCCAAGCGAGGAGAGGGCGAGGTGATCTCTGAGGGATATCCCACCCACGTATCCTTAAGGATACTTCCATGACTGTTATGTCCTCGTTTTTTATAACAGCCCCTACATGACGGGAACAAGAATTTAAAAGTTTATCTTAAACTGTCATATTCTTAACCCTTTGATTCCATCACAAAGATCCATCCATCTTCAGACCTTCATACATACAGCCACATCCACCTATGACGTTACTTAAAATGCACGTATTTAATTAAATTCAAAAAAAAATATCCAATTCGAAAAAAGTCTTCCCAGAGTGGACATGAACCAGCTGATAAAGAAATAAGAAGTCGGAAGTTTACTTTTAAAAGGAAAACAATAACAAATCAATTTTATTCCCAAATAAATTATAAGATCTATATGCCAAACAATAGTTCACAAGTGCAATGGAGATATGAATAAACTAAAAACGTAAAAGTTAAGCAAAAATAAGGAAAAAAAAACAACAATCGATCGTTGATCTATCTGATATAAACCGCCGCATTCCATTCACTTCATTTAATAATGTTTCTTTTTTTATTATTATTATAAGCTTAAAAATGTTGTAATATAGATTATAATTGTTTAATATAAATAAATATAAGTATAAAAAAATTATAAATATATATCAACAATTTTGGATTCAACAAGTCCGCTATCAATTACCGACTTAATAATTACATATTTGTTTGTCTACATCGATAAAAGCTTTACCATCAAGAGAGCATAAAAGATAAAGTATTTATATGGGAATTAAGGCTGATTGAATTATTTAAAACTTTTAAGCCATAATAACATTTTTTTATATATATATTTCTTCTCAAATATTTCCTGTAATCCCACTTCGAATTTCGTATATATAAAACAAAAGGCAAAGCTAAACAGATTGAATAATGATAAGACTAAATATAAAAAAAAGGAATATTTAAATTCGCTTCAAAGCTCACCCATATGCTTTAAAATTAAATAACGATTCTCTACTATAGGTTTAAGTCGAGCTGTGTGCGCTCTTCTTTAGGTATATAAGTCGTTGTTGTAGGTTGAGCGAATCACTTTTATATGTTCAAAGATTCAAAGAAAATCGAAAAATTGAAACTTACCACGAATCCCATGAGGTGGTGCATCGCTTCAATGGTTGATGGTATAACTGGATAACTGCAAGGAAAATCAAACATTTGAACTCAAAAACCACTCACTTCACATGTTACTCTTGCAAACCTAAAGATCGTTTGGTCAATTTAGTGGCTCTTTTTTTATATGTTCCTTTTTTTTGTATTCACTTTTAATATACATACAAGAAAAAAGCTTTTATTAGAAGAATTATAAAACTTATTAGGGTGAACCGAACTGAACTGATATGGACATTAATTAGGTTATAGATAAAGATAAAAACAGGTAATATGATGGTGAAGATGATTTTGCGAGTGATGAAGATGTAGATGATGACGTGGTGTAAACTTGTGTATAGTACTGTAGAGCTTCTGGGATCGTCGCTGTCGAGCATTTATAGAACGGTTTGATCATCAAATCCAAGATTAGAGGGGTTTTACTTTTCTTTTTCGGCGGTAGGTGTTGGCTATGGTTGTTTTGGGTACAGTCTGCACGGGGAGTTGCTGTCGTCACTCAATCATCGGATATGTTTCTTCCAGTTTTTTTTCTTTTCCTGGCGGATGATTTGGCCAAGGTGGTGTCATTTGGCACGACGCATGCTTACATTTTTGCGAGTGAATTTGGGCACTTCGTTTTAGACCAATGCACACATTTTTAGGTCGGCGTGTTCCCTTTTTTTTCAAGCACCTTTTATTTTAATTAGTATGGTACGTAAATCACACAATTCTTGTTTGTTTTACTTTTAGACACATTTAAGACAAGTTTTAGGCATACTAGTTTTAGAAAATTTTTTACTATAGATTTAAGTATTTTTAATGATTTTTCTTTGCGCAATTTATTTTGTTATTTTGTAGGTACTTTGGTTTGTTACATATTCACGTGTTTCTATTTTTTTGTGTTTCTTTTCTTTTCGTTTTTTTTGTTTTTACGAAATATATAGATATTTCTTATTAGAATAGACAAGGTTACTTCGAAAAAGAAACTGCGAACCGATGAAAAACTTTTTTCTTACTTTTACTGACGGACGTATTACAGACGAAGCGAATCGGACAAAATACTTGATACAAAAGAGAGCGAAGTTTGGTAATCACGCCTTTTATAGCCTGGCGGGCACCCCTCAGCACATCCGACATTTCAGGGGAGTGGTGTTCGTCAGCATGGTGATGGAAACGATTCCGGAAGGCACTATTTTTCGACATATCCCTAACCAAAAAAAACAAACTTTTTATCTTAAAAATCGTTTCAGATTTTTTTAAAAATAGGTGTGACAAAAGTTTATTGTTTTGACCAAAAATGCCCAAAAAAATAGCTCCCGGAAGCACTTCCATGACAGAAAGAAAATAGTTTTGGTATCGGTATGCGTAGCTTGTCTTCGGTATTTTTCTTTTATTATCGCCATCGCTTTTGCAATCCTTTTCAGCACCATCTCTCATGCAAAATAAAGTAAGAGATAAAAGTAAATAAGAAGTTGTCAGCCCATTGCCCTACATAATTGTCACTCCATAAATTGATATATTCACCACACCTGAGCAGATGATCACCCACACCATCCGCGCTTGCAAAAACGATGAATTGAATTGATTTGAATGAATTGAACATAAAAGTGGTTCGGGTTTTTGATAGTACCCACCAGATAACCTAAAACTGTATCGATTGTTGGTTTATTTTTAAATTTTAAATATGAAACTTATATGACATTCTTAGACGTTTCCCACAAAGTATATCCCTCATAGCCAGAGTGACATTCACTCCTGTTTTATTTTTAATAGGAAAATGGAAATTTTTAATATTGAAAATGTATCAATAAGAAGAGAAGATAACGATAATTATCATTTTCCGGTGAATATACAATCATCTCAACAAGATCAGCTTGCCATAAATCATCTAAGCCCTTTGTTTAAGTCGGAACTATTTTGATCCGACTGTCTGGACAGGGTACATAAACCTTGACCAGAATGAAGATTATACAAAAAGGTTCTTGTACCTTTTGTATACTGCGGAAGAAGGAATAGTTGTGAGTATATTAATGCCCCTTACCACTGGTGGGGGGAAGCAATAATAATAATGAGACCAAACAACCTTTTGATCATAAATGATGAAATAATGTGTGGTCCGATATAGCAGCGTCCTAGGACAGGCGACATGTATTCTACCTCATGATGATCATTGTCTTTAGATAAGAATTTTATCGGCAGACTCTTAGATAGTTCTCGTAATTCATACATAGTCGATGCGTTTAAGATCCATGTCATCTTGAGTGAGTCCAACATTATAGCCCCGTATTTTAAGGTTTCTTTGTCATTTAATAGTCTAGAGTGAAATGTCAAATCTCTATTCACCCATTTTTTAAACATCTTAAATTTGGTTTGTCGGTTCAATCCGGATAGTATTACAGTTGATCGTCATACAGGCGATTTTATATTTGCCTATTGCCTTCAAAATTTGTACAGGATCTCCCTTCTCAATCATGGCATCCGTTAGTTTATCTTTATGATTGTCTAAGTTAATGTCATAGACAATTTTCTTTTGTGACCCCCTTTTAATTCCACTAATTTTCAAAATTTTAGGATTTTGATGGTTTTCAGGAGGGATGGATTTTCGTTTTTCCGGGGTTGCTGTGGCCGTTGGGTTCTGGGTGTTTGGGGTTATATCCGTGGTTTCTGGTGGCGGCTTTTCTTGGTCGGGGTGTTTTGTCTGGACTGAAATCTCATGGTCTGACCAAGAAAAGAAGATTTCCCCCACTTTGATGTCTTGCGGAATTTCCTTGAGAAGAAGGTTGATATTCTCAATTATGTCGAGAGGCACACAATTTCCAACTCCAGACAGATACTCGACTTCTTTAGGACAGGATGTTGAAGATGGATAGCTAATTCTTTTGCTTCCGCCACTGTTTGCGGATCAAATGATTGGGGGGATCTGTAAGGCCGGGCGATTGCCTCCGATGATCTAGGATAGTTGTCCCCGGGATATGTGTCCAACATTTCGACATCTTTGCTGGTGGATGGTTGTGGTGTGTCATTTGTCTGCCATGTGCGCTCTGTGACAAGTGTTTTTGGAGGTTTGTCAGAGGGAGAATGCCGTAGACTGTGACGTGGTGCGAAGCTGGCTTGTTCACTATCTAAATCTATCCCTGTCACTGCAAATGTTGGAGGGAGAGTATCCATTCCTTGACATGAGGTTTGTAATCCTTCTTGATTTAGGCATTCATCCGCATTGACAGGTGTTTGATTGGCACTAAAGAGGGGCTTGCGTGCCGGAGATTTTGCACCCTTGCGTGTGTTGCGTGGTTTGTTCATTTTTTTTGATTCGGGGCGCCCGCAATGCTGCAGTGTAGAATAATCTTGTCTGTTGTGCAATTGTATGAGGTGTGTTCAAATAGATCTTGATGATCGAGAATGTTGCTTTTGCATCTTTATCGCTCATTTCAATCAGTTCTTTGATGTGAGTCAGGTCGATGCAATCTTTCTGCCATAATTTGCTCAATACTTGATGAAATAATAAGGGACTTGTCAACGATGACCAATCACTCCTAATTTTCGACAACCAGGACTTGTTGTCTTCCCAGACTCGGTTGTGGAACAAACTATGTGTTTTGTTGTACGTTAAATATTCCAAGAAAGCCATAATTTGATCACTGATGAGAGGGGAGTTGAGAGTGTAATCATGATTATTGATAAAAGCAGGTATTTTTAGTGTATCTGGACTAAAGCCTAGATAGTTTTCTAATTCTTCGTAATCATCATAATCCCATATAGCCGTGTGCTCCACAGCTTCTTCAACAATATCGATGTCATTAAGCAATGAGTGAGAGTTTATAGTGTGGTACATTGTGGATCGATAAGGCTGCGATCTTAAAATTAGTATCTCCATACAGTTTCTTGTTCGCAATTAATGTTGGAGGAGAGCATCTCAACGTCGGGTTATGAATGGATAATATATTTATTACAAAATTACCTAGCCAGTTGTAATTCACTATAGGATTGATAGGACTCTTGGAAAAATGAGCCACAGTTAAACAATTTGTGGCGACCGTCGCTAAGATATTGCTCAGAGAAGGCAATTGATCATTAGTAGTACAAGTGATACGAGAATATCTTTTTTCATCTAAGCTAGTTATATTGCCTCTATATATGATAAATCATCTAAGCCCTTTGTTTAAGTCGGAACTATTTTGATCCGACTGTCTGGACAGGGTACATAAACCTTGACCAGAATGAAGATTATACAAAAAGGTTCTTGTACCTTTTGTATACTGCGGAAGAAGGAATAGTTGTGAGTATATTAATGCCCCTTACCACTGGTGGGGGGAAGCAATAATAATAATGAGACCAAACAACCTTTTGATCATAAATGATGAAATAATGTGTGGTCCGATATAGCAGCGTCCTAGGACAGGCGACATGTATTCTACCTCATGATGATCATTGTCTTTAGATAAGAATTTTATCGGCAGACTCTTAGATAGTTCTCGTAATTCATACATAGTCGATGCGTTTAAGATCCATGTCATCTTGAGTGAGTCCAACATTATAGCCCCGTATTTTAAGGTTTCTTTGTCATTTAATAGTCTAGAGTGAAATGTCAAATCTCTATTCACCCATTTTTTAAACATCTTAAATTTGGTTTGTCGGTTCAATCCGGATAGTATTACAGTTGATCGTCATACAGGCGATTTTATATTTGCCTATTGCCTTCAAAATTTGTACAGGATCTCCCTTCTCAATCATGGCATCCGTTAGTTTATCTTTATGATTGTCTAAGTTAATGTCATAGACAATTTTCTTTTGTGACCCCCTTTTAATTCCACTAATTTTCAAAATTTTAGGATTTTGATGGTTTTCAGGAGGGATGGATTTTCGTTTTTCCGGGGTTGCTGTGGCCGTTGGGTTCTGGGTGTTTGGGGTTATATCCGTGGTTTCTGGTGGCGGCTTTTCTTGGTCGGGGTGTTTTGTCTGGACTGAAATCTCATGGTCTGACCAAGAAAAGAAGATTTCCCCCACTTTGATGTCTTGCGGAATTTCCTTGAGAAGAAGGTTGATATTCTCAATTATGTCGAGAGGCACACAATTTCCAACTCCAGACAGATATCTCGACTTCTTTAGGACAGGATGTTGAAGATGGATAGCTAATTCTTTTGCTTCCGCCACTGTTTGCGGATCAAATGATTGGGGGGATCTGTAAGGCCGGGCGATTGCCTCCGATGATCTAGGATAGTTGTCCCCGGGATATGTGTCCAACATTTCGACATCTTTGCTGGTGGATGGTTGTGGTGTGTCATTTGTCTGCCATGTGCGCTCTGTGACAAGTGTTTTTGGAGGTTTGTCAGAGGGAGAATGCCGTAGACTGTGACGTGGTGCGAAGCTGGCTTGTTCACTATCTAAATCTATCCCTGTCACTGCAAATGTTGGAGGGAGAGTATCCATTCCTTGACATGAGGTTTGTAATCCTTCTTGATTTAGGCATTCATCCGCATTGACAGGTGTTTGATTGGCACTAAAGAGGGGCTTGCGTGCCGGAGATTTTGCACCCTTGCGTGTGTTGCGTGGTTTGTTCATTTTTTTTTATTCGGGGCGCCCGCAATGCTGCAGTGTAGAATAATCTTGTCTGTTGTGCAATTGTATGAGGTGTGTTCAAATAGATCTTGATGATCGAGAATGTTGCTTTTGCATCTTTATCGCTCATTTCAATCAGTTCTTTGATGTGAGTCAGGTCGATGCAATCTTTCTGCCATAATTTGCTCAATACTTGATGAAATAATAAGGGACTTGTCAACGATGACCAATCACTCCTAATTTTCGACAACCAGGACTTGTTGTCTTCCCAGACTCGGTTGTGGAACAAACTATGTGTTTTGTTGTACGTTAAATATTCCAAGAAAGCCATAATTTGATCACTGATGAGAGGGGAGTTGAGAGTGTAATCATGATTATTGATAAAAGCAGGTATTTTTAGTGTATCTGGACTAAAGCCTAGATAGTTTTCTAATTCTTCGTAATCATCATAATCCCATATAGCCGTGTGCTCCACAGCTTCTTCAACAATATCGATGTCATTAAGCAATGAGTGAGAGTTTATAGTGTGGTACATTGTGGATCGATAAGGCTGCGATCTTAAAATTAGTATCTCCATACAGTTTCTTGTTCGCAATTAATGTTGGAGGAGAGCATCTCAACGTCGGGTTATGAATGGATAATATATTTATTACAAAATTACCTAGCCAGTTGTAATTCACTATAGGATTGATAGGACTCTTGGAAAAATGAGCCACAGTTAAACAATTTGTGGCGACCGTCGCTAAGATATTGCTCAGAGAAGGCAATTGATCATTAGTAGTACAAGTGATACGAGAATATCTTTTTTCATCTAAGCTAGTTATATTGCCTCTATATATGATAAATCATCTAAGCCCTTTGTTTAAGTCGGAACTATTTTGATCCGACTGTCTGGACAGGGTACATAAACCTTGACCAGAATGAAGATTATACAAAAAGGTTCTTGTACCTTTTGTATACTGCGGAAGAAGGAATAGTTGTGAGTATATTAATGCCCCTTACCACTGGTGGGGGGAAGCAATAATAATAATGAGACCAAACAACCTTTTGATCATAAATGATGAAATAATGTGTGGTCCGATATAGCAGGGTCCTAGGACAGGCGACATGTATTCTACCTCATGATGATCATTGTCTTTAGATAAGAATTTTATCGGCAGACTCTTAGATAGTTCTCGTAATTCATACATAGTCGATGCGTTTAAGATCCATGTCATCTTGAGTGAGTCCAACATTATAGCCCCGTATTTTAAGGTTTCTTTGTCATTTAATAGTCTAGAGTGAAATGTCAAATCTCTATTCACCCATTTTTTAAACATCTTAAATTTGGTTTGTCGGTTCAATCCGGATAGTATTACAGTTGATCGTCATACAGGCGATTTTATATTTGCCTATTGCCTTCAAAATTTGTACAGGATCTCCCTTCTCAATCATGGCATCCGTTAGTTTATCTTTATGATTGTCTAAGTTAATGTCATAGACAATTTTCTTTTGTGACCCCCTTTTAATTCCACTAATTTTCAAAATTTTAGGATTTTGATGGTTTTCAGGAGGGATGGATTTTCGTTTTTCCGGGGTTGCTGTGGCCGTTGGGTTCTGGGTGTTTGGGGTTATATCCGTGGTTTCTGGTGGCGGCTTTTCTTGGTCGGGGTGTTTTGTCTGGACTGAAATCTCATGGTCTGACCAAGAAAAGAAGATTTCCCCCACTTTGATGTCTTGCGGAATTTCCTTGAGAAGAAGGTTGATATTCTCAATTATGTCGAGAGGCACACAATTTCCAACTCCAGACAGATATCTCGACTTCTTTAGGACAGGATGTTGAAGATGGATAGCTAATTCTTTTGCTTCCGCCACTGTTTGCGGATCAAATGATTGGGGGGATCTGTAAGGCCGGGCGATTGCCTCCGATGATCTAGGATAGTTGTCCCCGGGATATGTGTCCAACATTTCGACATCTTTGCTGGTGGATGGTTGTGGTGTGTCATTTGTCTGCCATGTGCGCTCTGTGACAAGTGTTTTTGGAGGTTTGTCAGAGGGAGAATGCCGTAGACTGTGACGTGGTGCGAAGCTGGCTTGTTCATTATCTAAATCTATCCCTGTCACTGCAAATGTTGGAGGGAGAGTATCCATTCCTTGACATGAGGTTTGTAATCCTTCTTGATTTAGGCATTCATCCGCATTGACAGGTGTTTGATTGGCACTAAAGAGGGGCTTGCGTGCCGGAGATTTTGCACCCTTGCGTGTGTTGCGTGGTTTGTTCATTTTTTTTGATTCGGGGCGCCCGCAATGCTGCAGTGTAGAATAATCTTGTCTGTTGTGCAATTGTATGAGGTGTGTTCAAATAGATCTTGATGATCGAGAATGTTGCTTTTGCATCTTTATCGCTCATTTCAATCAGTTCTTTGATGTGAGTCAGGTCGATGCAATCTTTCTGCCATAATTTGCTCAATACTTGATGAAATAATAAGGGACTTGTCAACGATGACCAATCACTCCTAATTTTCGACAACCAGGACTTGTTGTCTTCCCAGACTCGGTTGTGGAACAAACTATGTGTTTTGTTGTACGTTAAATATTCCAAGAAAGCCATAATTTGATCACTGATGAGAGGGGAGTTGAGAGTGTAATCATGATTATTGATAAAAGCAGGTATTTTTAGTGTATCTGGACTAAAGCCTAGATAGTTTTCTAATTCTTCGTAATCATCATAATCCCATATAGCCGTGTGCTCCACAGCTTCTTCAACAATATCGATGTCATTAAGCAATGAGTGAGAGTTTATAGTGTGGTACATTGTGGATCGATAAGGCTGCGATCTTAAAATTAGTATCTCCATACAGTTTCTTGTTCGCAATTAATGTTGGAGGAGAGCATCTCAACGCCGGGTTATGAATGGATAATATATTTATTACAAAATTACCTAGCCAGTTGTAATTCACTATAGGATTGATAGGACTCTTGGAAAAATGAGCCACAGTTAAACAATTTGTGGCGACCGTCGCTAAGATATTGCTCAGAGAAGGCAATTGATCATTAGTAGTACAAGTGATACGAGAATATCTTTTTTCATCTAAGCTAGTTATATTGCCTCTATATATGATAACCTTCCCGTAAATAAGCATATCTGTCGATTGTAAAGTCTCATCTTCATTTATTTTCAATCCGATCCGATTAGTAGCAGCGCGAATAGCATTCATAATGACATTATTATTCTGGATTACTTCATGGATTGACCTTAATGTGTCAATAGAGGTGTAGCCTGGGTTTAATTTGTACAGCGTACAAATGACTTGATTGTCTCCCTGCGCGAGGATTCTTACTTCAGTATTTCTGATTTTGGACTCTCTTTCAATACATAACAGGTTTAACACACTCCATCCTTTTTGCCTGAGACCCTCTAACCCTCCAGCTTGGCCATCCCAACGTACCCTTTCATCTACGGATTTATTCACCACTTTACCTCGCTCCACTTGCATTAGATCTGGTCGGTCGCGATAATATATCAACGATTTGCTGAAGAACTCATGAGTCCTAGAGAACAACTTGTCCAAACCAAAAAACCGTCCCATAACTGTGAATACAGGCTCGGTTGACTCTTGCCGTTGGAAGTTATTCCACTTCTCATAATCTATGTGGTTGGCAATTGTAATATTTTTGTAGTCGGTGGATCCTTGTCCTGTCGTATTGGTTAGCATTTGTTGGTCTATCTGATCAATCGTCCTTTCTGAGGTCATCTCCATATCTAAGATCATAAGATTTAGCTTTAGATTATATTTCTTCTTTAGTATCAGAAAACCTTTCCAGGTAGCCTCACAAGCAAGATCTTGGGGTAGTTGCCATACGGAATTTAGATTTACACATCTAGATCTAATACTCTTCCCTAGATAAGAAATGGCACTTGGGGGTTGGGGCAGAGCTCCATTCAGCTCTAAGTTTTCCATATCTAATAAACTATTAAAAATCAGCCTGGCAGTTGGGAACCGCCTGAGCAAACAGGAACTGATGCCACCCGAACCGTCTCCCCCACAGATAATGTCCAAGACAGACAGATTCAAAAAGTCCATTAATCCGTCTAATTTGAGGAATGCTCCAGTAGCCAGCTGCGGGATGCGTAATCCCGAGACTAAAGGATTCTGGATTCGGGGTACATCTAGCACTGGATGGGGATGTTTTGTTGAGGTGTATTCAATGGAAAAATGTCGGATAGCACACGTGTAACCACTTGAGAATTCAAACTCCTCTGATAGCGATTCCTCTGGAAGATTTTTGAATTGGGCCGATGATACTTTGATCGCATGTCTAGCTTCATGATTACAAGCAAATATCGTTTGATTCTTTTTTATTAGATTGTATAAATCATCTTGCAATAATCCTGTCTTCAATGAAGATAAGAGGTCACCCAATCCTTTACATTTTGCCATCATAGCTTTTTGATCACTTAGTTTGAGAGTGTGTAATACCTCATACACTACAATCAGGTACCCCGAAAGTTGAGAACTCATAAAATCAGCAAAAATCCATAGAGGCGGCAAATTGGATAGAGTCCTCTTGTACCATTCCTCGACTGTATAATGTTCTAAGTATGCCTTTACGATCAATCCAGTGTCCGAAGTATTTAACGGATAAGATGCAGGGATCCTGTGTCTCACTCTCCTTATAATACCCATGATCCCATCATGTTGGACAAATATGAGAAAGGGAGTATGTTTTGATAACGCGGCGACTAAGATTAAATAACAAGCTCTAATGATTGAGGTGGTTTTGATGTTCCGATAAAAAATTCTTCGATGCATAGCATCCATAACTGCAGCTCTATATAAGCCATCTTTAAGCCCCATTAAGTATTCAGGGCCGTATATTTTAGAGCGCATTCCGATTGGAAATAAACCGGCTAAGACTACGTTATCCGAATGATTATTTCTCAGATGTCCATACATCACTCCTTGTACGCATCCCACTTCATATGACTGTTGAGCATGACTTAACTTTTCCCAGTCTCCCATAGGAATTGATATATGTGCTTGAGTTTTTAACCATTGGGTGTCGGCTGGTTTCCATTTCAGAAGACTGTGACTCATATCATGGAATTGAAACACACGAGGGCTATCTAGAGTTATTTCATCTATCGGACGTATACATGCAAGGCATTTTACATGAAAGTGGTATGTCTGAGGGATTGGAGATTCTTTGTGAATCTCTCCGGCTGTCTGCTGTACAAAGAGCATGAGAGGTTGATACATAAAATCATAATTCTGGTCCCCTAATAGCTGAAAGTTGTCGGTAGAGATGATCATGCGTGTGCCGTAGGCAGAGCTATTGGCTATATACCCGCCCGAGGAGATCCTACTACACCCATACCTATGCAAAGCTGAACCTGTTCTTTTAAATCCGGTAGTCACCAATCCCGCACTCTCCCCAATTAAACTTTCCAAATTCGAGTTAATGGACTTTCCCAAATTGGAATCAGGAGATACAAACCAATGAAACGCACGTCTCATGTTTGATGCCTTCTTGAATAAATATTGTAAATTGTTGGTATATGATAATCGGATGGATTAAAATATACACCCTTAATAATAACTCGTCTTTTTGGAAAATTCCTTCGAGCAGATTTATGTAGTTCTTCTACAACGTTTCTTTGACTCATCTTTTTTATTGAATGATAAAAAAAACAATGTGTTTATTCTTTTTATGTATACATATGTTTATTTATTTAAGACATTTGATATAATAATTACAAGGTTTGCTTTCACTATTTTAATCTTTTGTATAGAGCCATTAATTTTTTAATTCTCAACATTCTATTTTCAAGCATGTAACATGCGCATGTATCTGGTCCATCTTGGCATAGGTTTGAAGACCACGAGCAGTTATTAAAATGACATCCATGCTTTGAAATTGTAGTGGATACATTCATGAATCCTTTAAAGAAGATTATACTATTTAAAATCTCCTGATAATGTTCTTCCAATAATTGGTGTTGATTAGTTTTCAAAAATTGTAAAATTTCATCAAGAATTAATGTACGTATATAATCTATGTTAGACATAATGAATGAAAGAATGTGTTGTCACACTGCGGAGTTAAGTTAAAGACTGAAGCTTTGATAATGGTTGATTATTTAAATATAGGTGTTCAGTCAAATCGACAAGGTTTTGGAAATTGTTCGGTCTAAGGAGTAATTAAAATTAAATAAATAGAAAAAAGTCGATATTTTTCGAGAATGACGTCACCAACAAGAAAGTCAACTGTACGAAAAGTAGCAAAAAAAACTTTACATATTCTAAAACTAGATAAATCACTTGTTACAAATAGATACAACACTTAACGGCATCTCACGGTCAACAAATTTAAAACGCTTAGATATTTGACAAAATGCAAAAATTAACACATTTTTGTATGTATATTTTTATACATTTAACCACATATTATGAGAACAAAATGAAAAATTTATTATATAAATAATAAAATCAACCCACCTGAGCTTACTGATTCCATAGTTATAATTTTTTTTTTTTAAATAAAAACTTGAAAGAAGTTACACTTGATTATTTGTTACCACTCAAAACTAAAAAAACACCTCTTACTTCAATGACAAAAATTATAATATTCTTCATTCCGGACGGTTTGGCAAAGATCACGTGATCCCAATTAACTGTTGCATTCTCTTTTTTAATTCTCTATTATAGTTACAATGAGAAAAAAAGCACTTTACGTCAAAGCTGAACTTTAAAATTTGATTTAATGCCAGGTTTGGTGGTGTTTTGCCCCAGTGTGCGACGCATTATTACAATGGCTTTTCCAATAATAAAAACCTATTTACTAGAAGAATTAGGTAAAAATTGTTGGGAGTACCAGCCGCTACAGGAGTTCATTTGGAACCAGATGGCTTACCACAACACCTTAGAACATCAGATAGCAATTGCTAAGCTGCTGGATGGCTTATACCTTCAAGTCATTTCAGTCGTATAATTCGACTTTTTACAAAGCCATGGCTACTAGTTTTTATTTGTATATATTTTTTTTCTTTAATTATATAGTTCACTTCATTGCCTTGTTTTCTTTAATTTTATTTTTTTTTAGCACTTGAAATATTAATTCGAAATAACCAAATTAGCACTTGCTTTTTGAAAGCGGAAAAGCCTATTAACCCTAGAAAGAGAATCATATTTTCTATGACGTAAAAGATAATCATACGTCTCAGAGACGTATGGCACTTTGTTATTGTATTAAATGAAACACATGAACTTTTTATAAAATGTTAATGTTTTATTTATTAATGAACTTCATATTACGAGAAATTAATCCATGATTCGGTAGAAACAAAAATATTAATTTAAACGATGAAAACAAAAAACTTAAATTCTATTACAAATTAACCAAAAAAAAAAAAACTTATTTTTAAAGGAACATTAAAATTGACTTCAAATCTTAAAAGTTCCTAAATTATCACTTTTTGGTTTAAAACAAGTCTACTAATAAGTATTAGTAACTTTTAATGGCATACGATTAAATTAAATACAAAAATGACACACGTCATTTTTATGTTCGCCGCAAACCGCCTTTTTGCACACCACACATGATATTTTTGACATTCTGCGAATTTTTGATGGACAATACGCACAGTATCTCTTCTTTTTTGTAGCAGGCTCTTCTTCATTTTTCTGAGCATTATTCCCACTTGTAGTAGGTAGCAACTCCGAAATATTTTGTCGAAGAGTCCTCTTCAAAGTAGGAGCTTTTAGCCTTTTTTCCATATGAAGTGAAGTGAGTTCTGTACTCAGATTTTTCATGAAATTTTTGCGGCTGAGAGGTTTTTCATTCTTTGACTGAATATTGTGACAGTAAATGACATATGAGTTTATGAAAGCTATGTTAAAAATTCCATATAGTACTGCCATTGGCCACCTGTTGGTTTTTCTAGAGCATGACATATGCGAGCACAGTTGGTCGAATGTTTCGACACCGCCCTTCGTCTGATTGTAGTACATAATAATTTCTGGTTTTCCATTTGTGTTGTTAACTGTACCTTCTTCATCGCAAGATGAAAGCAAATATACCATTTTAGATGGCTTTGGTTTATATGACACAAGTGTCAAAGGACCATTGTAACAGAACATTGAACTGCCTACAGGACGTGAACGCGTATTTTTCATTAGTTCTGGAATTTCTCGTTTGTTGGAACGTATGGTACCCACCTATTTAAGCTTATAAGGTTGCTGAAGTAAGAATTTTGCCAAGGGTACAGAAGTAAACCAATTGTCGCAGGTGATATTACGATAGGTGCCGTGTACTGGCTTTGACAGTTCTTTGATATAGTACTCACCTTGACGAATGCCATTGGTATTGGTTGCTCGTCCGATATAATGAATGGCATTTATCATGTACTTTGTGCCGCTGTCACAGATCATTGGAATCTTTATTCCATACCTATTGGGTTTATTCGGAATGTACATCCTAAATGGGCATCTTTCCCGGAATCCCAATAGCTGCTCGTCAATAGTTAGATGTGATCCCGGAGTGTAATTGATCAAGCACTGATTTATGAATAAGTCCCAAACTTTTCTAATAGGTATAAATGGATCCGTATCTCTGAGTGGTGGACGTAGCGATTTATCGTCCATGCGCATACACCTGATAAGAAAGTCGAATCTGTCACGACTCATAACTGCTGCATAACGAGTTCCCGAAAAAGAGCTGTCAAAAAGTTCTTCCGTTGAAATGTGATTATCTTTCTTTCATAGCAGCGGATAATGTAAGGATGCCAATAAATGCACGGATTTCAACTTCATTGGTGTCTCTAAATGTAGCACTAAACTTCGTAGTCTCATTTCCCGTTTCTTTGTCCTTATCTTCTTTTTCCATACGTTTGAGAGAGATTTCTATGTTTGTCCATTTCATTATTTCACTAACTATTTCATCTGTTATAAATAAGTTAAAACACAGCTAGGGGTCGAAGATGTTCTTGGAAGATCTGGTTGGTCCTCTATTTGTTCTAACAATATTTATTACAGGGATCTTACCGTGACTTTTAGCCTTGATGGTTGTCCAGCAGTGCTTGTTACGACCTCTTAGTTTTCGCTTAGGTGGAATGATAATGCGGGCATCTATAGATGAAGTTGAATTATTTCCTAAAGCTGATTGTTCTTCATCGGAGCTATCCGGCACATCCTCAGCATCGTCAATAAATTCGTCTTCAGTGTCACTCTGCACGTCGGATTGTAAAAGGAAATCTTCACAATCGCTTTCACATTCTAACAATATAACTTCTTCATTTTCTATCAACAAATTCTCAATTTCACTATAATTCAACACTCCTCGGTTCGTCATGAAGATTAAATAAAAAGTTAGCACCAGAAAAACTTCTAAAACGTATCTGTAAATAATAAGAAACAATTTTTTCAAATATCTCACAAAAGTTACATAAAAGATAATCATACGTCTCCCAGACGTATGGCATAGCTATAACTTGTCACCACATGTACTTACCGTCCCACTACGGCCGTCACGGGCAAGCTCTGACCACCGACTGAGCATATTTAGGCAGCCAACACGATGCGATTTACAGTTAAAAGGATATTAATTTTTTTTGCGCGTGATACGTCTTGTAGACGTAGATTATCTTTCTAGGGTTAAATATTCATTTATTTTTTAAAATTTTGTTTCTTATTTTTCAATTCAGATTCAACTTAAAAAAAAATAAATTGGAACCATGGGTTTCCTAATTTTAATTTTCGAAAAGGGACCTTTTTGGCGTTTTTTAACAACAATTTTTTTTTGAAAACGCACACAAAGAAGCTTGCAGTTCCCACGAATTCCACTGCAATATCAGCGGCGCATGGGTAGAAAGAGAATTCTTAGCAACAGAATTTTGCCCGCTCATCCTCTCTCAGAGTTAATTTTTGTTGTTGTTAGTGTCTTGCCTCATGCAGTTTTATATTCTTTGTTTTGTGGGCTTGCTATACAATAACAGAACATATAAAAAAAAACTTTTCTTAGAAAAAATTTTTGTTTCTAGTAGGTAGGTAGATAGTGATGAATCGTGATTTGAGTGTGACGTATTCAATCGTATATAAACTGACTTTCATTGGGAGTGTGATTTTGCTAAGCCACGCAACTTTTTATTTTTTTATTTTTATTCATGCAAAAAAAATATTTCATTCTAAAGTTACTTATTGTTCCTTCAATTTTGAACTTAATATATAACAATTTAAAAAGATTTGTAGATCTTATGTTTAAGTTTAGGGTTTTCAACTTGCAAAAGAACGATGAACTTTTTAAATTGAAAGCTTTGGTAAGGGAAAAACTCCAAAATGTCGCATAATTCGACTTTTACAAAGCCATGGCTACTTGTTTTTATTTCTATATATTTTTTTCATTAATTATATAGTTTACCTCATTGCCTTGTTTCCTTTAATTTTATTTTTTTAGCACTTGAAATATTAATTCAAAATAACCAAATTAGTGCTTGCTTTTTGAGAGCGGAAAAACCTATTAAATATTCATTTATTTTTTAAAATTTTGTTTCTTATTTTTTAAATCAGATTCAATTTAAAAAAAATAAATTGGAACCATGGGTTTCCTAATTTTAATAGTCGAAAAGAGGCTTTTTTGGCGTTTTTTAACAAAGTTTTTTTTTGAAAACGCACACAAGCTTGCAGTTCCCAAGAACTCCACTCCAATGTCAGCGGCGCATGGATAGAAAGAGAATTCTTAGCAAAAGAATTTTGCCCGCTCATCCTCTCTCAGAGTTATTTTTTGTTGTTGTTAGTGTCTTGCCTCATGCAGTTTTTTATTCTTTGTATACAATAACAGAACATATAAAAAAAAACTTTTCTTAGAAATAATTTTTGTTTCTAGTAGTTAGGTAGATAGTGATGCATCGTGATTTGAGTGTGATGTATTCAATCGTATATAGCAGAATTTGTTTTTTTGTTCAACTTGCGGAAAGTTTTGTCGTTGCACATTGCAGGTATAACAAAGGGTAAATATGGGTGTAGGCATGGACCTATTATATATGGACTGCTAGTCTAATGTCAGCTTCATGCAACAATTGTTATTGAAGAATATTTCGCTTTACGTTGAATGATCTAGCAGCAAGTGCAATGTACTCATTTTCAATCAAATCTGTCAAAGAAATGTCGCCAAAATTAATATCGCGATGCTAGCTTTCGTGACGCCACTTCAGGAAATAAAATAAACCACTTGAAATTTTGACAAAGAAGCTATCGTCATCTGTTTTCTAACAATTCAAAAAGTTGCACATACCAATAATCTAGAAATAGGCAGTAAACGTGTTATGGGAAAGCTTTTTCAAAATCATTAGGGTGTCATATTTTTGCACCATACTAAATTGAAAGAACTTCTCCATAAAAAGTGTTTGACCACCCGTAAATATATAAGATAATAAAAAAAAACTTCTTGCAACTTGCATCTGCACAGACCCAACGTCCTACTCAGCGTACATCTGAGTGTGAACTGAATTGGGTTTGCTCTTGCCTGTGGCTGCTGCTGCTATTCAATCCCCATTAAATATTGATGTGCTTTCAGAGTTACCTGTGTCCATTTGTTAACTCGTTCGGTTTTTTTCCTTAGGTTTCTGTTGAGGTGCTTTTGATTTGAGAGCTTTAAAAAAAGTTTTGAATGATGAGTGTTATCGTGGAGTATTTTCATTGTTTGCACTTCTTTTAATGTGTTGAAAATACGTTAAAATGTAGTTACAAAATTTTAAGCTGTTTTCCTTGAAGAAGAACATTATTTGCGTAGATTTTCGTAGCGCGCGGTTAATTAATGTGAAGTGAATTAAAAATGGCATCGGTGTGAGTGAATGTGAAATTGTTTGGATGAAATTTCATAGGTAGATGAATTGGGCACTGGATTATCACATATGTACGTAATTTGTTTACCGAATAATTAACCGTTCCAGTAGGAGAGGCTTCAATATGAAAAAATATAGACTTGGGTATTTGTTCCGCATTTTGGATTTTAATGGAATTTGTTAAGCAGGTGGATGAGAAACTGGATTATCAAAAATTATCGATTCAAATGAGAGAGTTTGTGTATTTGTTCCGCTTTCACACCTCAGCGACTCAATGGTTTTTAATGAAATTTTGTAGGTGGATAGATGATGTCATTAGATTCCCGTAGAAAGTCTGTGGCATCGCACGGAGTTCGTGGTCACTTTGCTTGCTGGGATCTTTATTTGGTTAAATATTGTGTAATACATACCATACGCATGTATGTATGTACATACATACCTATATATTTTTGCTGGTTCATCTGTTGAAAGTTTTTCTGCTTCTTTTGCGAAATTAATTATGTACAATAGATTGTCCCTTGTTTTTTTTTTACGATAGTTAGGTAATATTAATGTTGGCAGGTACACATTTCAGTGAGGGGGAGAAAATCGATCACTTTTTTTCTGTTGTGGAACGTGCCATAGAAGAAGGGTTAGAGTGAGCGATGAGTCAGAATGTGTAGAAAAAATACGACAAATGCGTTTTATTCACTTTTTTATTTGTTTTTGTTTTACATCGGATTAGTAAAGTGTAAAAAAATCTCCATAAATTGTTTAAAAAACGCATAAGAACTGAAAAGCATTCAGGATAGTTCCATTGTTATTTTGACAAGTAAATTATTTTATAAATAATACCAACATAGGTATAAGGTACATACTTAAGTAGGTTTTTTATTTAATTATTATTATTTCCGAGGAGATGAACGCAAATACCAAACACGTCTGTATCTCTTAACGCTTGACATCAGAATGCCGTTCTTGCTTCCTTATTCCGATCATTTTCTTTGATATCAACTTTTTGGACGCGCCTAGACGAGAATCAACATTTTTTATCTTTATGCTTACACCTTTTTTTGTCTACATAGCGCTTGTTATATGCTTGTTATATGCTTGAGTTTCTCTTGCTCTAGTATCGCTTCCTGACGTATCTCACCTAAATTGTGTTTATCTTTTCTGTCTTTTAATTCTTGCAAATTTTCCACAAGTTTGTCTGACAATTTGCCTTTCTGATTTACACCAAACAACATCACGCTAGGATGTTCTTTAATCGTACGGTTAACTGTATTATTAAGGGAATAGTCGACCTTTTCTAACACATGATCCTAAAATATACCTTGTTCAGGTTTAACGAGTTTGGCTATCATTGGTCCTAAGCTTTCTATTTACTCTCTCTACCTGCCCATTCGCTTATGGCGATACTGTTGCAATCTTAATGTGCTGAATGTCTTTCGGATAAAAATTCTTGAAACTCAGTTGAAGTAAAGCAACTCCCCCTATGTGAAATTGTACACCTCGGTTTACTGCTCTAAAATAATCAACTAAAGCCTGTATTACTTCCTTTGAGATAATTGTCTTATTGGAGTAAAGTCTCACAAACTTTGTAAAAGTGTCTAGTACCACCAATATATATTTCTTAACCTGTGTCTAATTGTCCACTGGCCCGTAATGATCTATTTGTACTACTTCGAACAGTATTTTCCCTTTCGGTATGTTGTGAATAAAACCTTCTCGACGCTGTTTAGTAGAAAAAACGATACATCTTAAAAAATTCTATGCGATCCTATTTTTTCTGTCATTTTAGTAAACCAATAGTTTGACACCAACTCAATCACCTTATCTGTACCTACACGACCTATTTCATCTTGGTATATATATAAAACATGATCTTCCAATTCTTTTGGCACAACCATTTTCTTAAACCTAACCATCCCATGCAGATTGCTGCTCGCAACGGATGTTCCCACAGGTCGTGTTGGGTTGCTGCGTACTGGAATGCACTTTATTGTCTGTTGTTTGTTTTCAGATGCAGCGTCAGCAAAATCTAGTGTGGGAAAGCTATTTATGCTTCTCCACAGATTTCAATGTAGTTCGCCTTAACTTACAGTCAGACAAAACAATAGCACTCAATTACACTTTTTTACATTTTTCTAAAGAAAATTATTGAACTTGAATAGATTAAAACAAATTTTATTTCAGTAATGGAGGTATACACTAGCTTCTAAAAGGTAACAACAAAAATCATACTACTTACAAGGCTAACAAATTATGAAACAGGTTAACAAAATATGAATACTAAAAGTAACTGCGACACAACTAAAGCACATTATTAAATTATGTTCTTAAAATTGGTGTTTTTTTAATATTTTGTGGCAAATCCATTATTTTTGATAACTGTTCATATATACGGGGCATCGACTCAATCAAATTATTAATAATTTCCTGGGGGATAATTTTCCAAGCTATTTCCCTTTGAATTAAAAGAGAGTCCTCGTTCTTGCAGCTATCACGCGAATCCGTCGATCTACAATCTCCCATAAATTGTCTATGGGGGTGAGGTCTGGTGATTGGGCTGGCCACTTCAAAACGTTGACTTCATTTTCCAAAGCCAATTTTGCACAATTTTTGAAGTATGCTTTGGATCGTTGTCATGTTGAAATGTCCCTTTTAGCGGCATCACTTCCTCTGCGTGCGGTAACATGACATCCTGTGAAGAATGTCCTTATACATAAAATGATCCATTATACCGTTATCATCCGAATTCCTTGACTGGAGAAACATCCCCAGATCAAAATATTTCCTCCCCCGCGTTTTATTGCTCCGTTTGTGAAACGTGGTTTTAACCTTCCCCTTTTGGTCTTCGCACTTGCTTCATTCCATCAGAACCCTTAAGATTAAATTTGGACAGCTCGTAAAATAACATTCGTATAAGATGTCCCAACTGTTGGTTGTAATAAAACAAATATTTCTTCTATGTTTTTAGTGAAGCAATATAGAAACCTTGGATTACCATCATAATGTGGTAGGTCTTTTATAGCATCCGGAATACGGAGACTTTTGAAATATAGGGTTCACGTCTGGAACAGTTTGAGGCATTGTTATTTAAGCAGACAAATTTAAAAGATAATCGGTTTCAAATATATCTTTTTCCAAAATTGTTTTAAAATATTAAAAATACTTTGTTGTTTGTCTTTTGGAATAAGAAACAAAAAACTAACATTGTAAGTTAGTTTAATATATATAAATTCTTAGATCATTTTGCGGGAGTTTTTCCATATTCCTTCGAAATATACATACATTTTTATTATAAGGTGTCAGAACGGAAATGCAATATTTCACACCTGAATGTATGGTTTTAATTTACATTATTGAGAAATTTTTGATGATCTAAGAAAAATATATTAGACAAAATAGAGAAAGGGAAGAGATTATGATTACATTTGTGTGTATTCTGATAATATAAAAATACATAACTCGCGCACGTGCGAACCAGACAATGGAAAATGGTAGATTTTTTCTAGTTGTCAGTTTGACATTTGGCTGTGCTCTAATTGCTTAACAAATTTCTTGGAAAGAAGTCACAGTTTTGTCTAAAACTCGGAAATGTTTGGGTAGGGGACGATTTTGGACACAAATGCAAAGAAAATTAAATTACGGGGTCAGAATTAATATTTATGTATAAATGTACACACATTTTTCTAATGCAATTAATAAAAATAAAAAAATAAGCATAAGAACACTTTTGAGACACATTCTATAATTAACACGAGAACGTATTAATCTACCATTTTTTTTCATTGTAACAATATTAGTTTGATATTTTTTTAAAAATAATTTATAAATTATGAAATCAGCATTTGAAGGTATTTGAATTAACAAGTTAAAATTAAGAAGAAAATATATTTTAATTTTAATTTCATAAAAATAAAAATCTTTACAATGGTTTGATATTTAAAACCAAAATATTATTTAATATAATTTTTTAGTAATAACCTACTGCAATGTTGCTTAAGTTTTAAATGCAAAAAAAGAAAATTACTTACGTATGTGTAAAATTGTAAAAGAAAGCTGTTGGTAATATGGTAATTTTGTATGAACATTTATATAGTTTTATGTTTTTATAAGTTAAAGTTAAACAAACGTAAATACATAATTTTAAATTAAAAAAAAATAAATTGTCTGTTCTTAACTTAATTTATTTTTTAACCATTATTTTTAGATTGTTTCGTATTTGTATTGTTAATTCGAATTAAAAAAGAAATAAAGATGATGTATTAAAAAAATGTTTTTTAATTTTCTTTTGTTTTAAAGGTAATGTTCAAATGCAACTTTGGTTTCACGTTTTAGGTATTTTGTGACAAAACAAAATGGCAAGCAATATGGCAGTATCAGAATTGTCATCAGCCATTCGACTATATTTGCTTAACAGTGTATACAGGAGTAAAAAACATTATGTTTTTAAAAACATTTGCATTTTCTGCTCATATCATACATAAACTTTTGATTTTTTTTTCTATAACTTTGCACGCGCTCAGGGATTATGAATACCCTTTATATGTTTTTCTTAACACAGCGCGGTCATCCGGTGGAAGAAGAGAAAGAAGGATAGAAAAGATGTGTGGCGCGATGTTCTGTGACTAGAGCTGGTTGTTGTCTCAGATTTATCTCCAGGGATGGCGGCTGAACTAATGCGAAGAGAATTAAAGTGTCTTATTTATTTATGTCCCTTATAATTCGCATTATTTTATTTATTTCGTTGTCATATTTTATGGGTATGCTAGTTTACTCAATCACATGTTGTAGTGTTATGCCTAAACAGCATGTAATGAGCAAAGCAGCAACTTATTTTATGACAATTTTGAGAATTGGTTCTTAATGAAATATAAGAAGACATAGACAACGGCAGGGATCGAACCTGCAACCACGAGGTTGACAGGCGAGCACACAACTATCGCGCCACGGCCACCCCCATACAGAAATCAATGTTTTGTGCAATATACTCTTGGAACGTACGTTTTCAGCGAAGGTAATCTAGATTTATGTTACAATTGCTTTTTGTGACGAAATGAGTGCAGCAAAATATAGTGTCTCAGTCTATCCATCCCAATTCGAAAGCTACTCTGTTCCTGTACTCTGTACACTAACGGCAGGCAACAGTAATGTTTCGACATTTACACGAGTGACAATCATTTGTACCAAAAAAGAAGCTATCGGCCAATTGTTCACACGTGGTTTAATTATTTGATCCGTGGTTCAGCAATTTTAATTCTCTATTTCGGCGGACTAGCTTAGGTTCAAAGATGGCCTACGGTTCGAACATGTGATAGCAGCCAAAAACATGTTTGATTCATCGTTGAACCTCAGTTAATCCGGCGAAATTGATAAGTTAACCTCGCTGAACCGTTGTTTAAATATTTGTACAACTGGCTCTCAAAGAAATAATATTATAAAGACAGGAAACCTCTGAGTTCATTCGTCAATCATTAATGGGGACGTTCACTGTTTTATTTGACATGTTATATCGGATACAAAGCTATCTATATGCTAGTATCGTATATTCAAAAATAACTCTTAGACTGTAATTACTATGATTTAAAAATATACAAAGCCGAAATCTATGGGAAAATTTCTAAATGGAAAATAATCATGAACTACGAGAAAAGAATGCGACACTTTGTTTTCTTATTTTATTGACGTCATATGTGAAAAAAAATCTGCAAATTGTTTGTGGATTAATGGATTTTTTTTCACATATGACGTTAAAAACCATGTGTCGTAATCTTGTTTTACTTGATTTATGGGAATTATCTATCCGTAAACGCAAACATAAAAGTCCCTGTAGACTGTCCCTAAACGTTACGTAGTATACATGAAGGAATAAAACAAGATTACGACACTTCTCTGGCTAATTCTACTGACGTCACCAGAGATCGAAATCCATTAATCAACAAACAACAATTTGCAGCTTTTTGATCTTTGGTGCCGTCAAAAAAATAAAAAAAGATGTGTCGTATTCTAGTTAATTAATACATGCGTAGTGTGCGTCAGTGTGTGTTTTATAGAGATCAGTTACCCCGTTTATATGAGTGAATTGAGGAATCGAATTGAGATTTCGATTCAGGTATATGGCCTCGTCGAATCGGAAGATTGAATTAAAATGGAATCGAAGTGACAATTTGAGTTTACAGAATAAACAACAAAAACATATAACAGAAAAAAATCCAAAGAAAACGGAAACCCACTGAACACAAAAAACACTATTGGTGAACACACACACCAAGAATCAGATGTGAATTCGATTCTGGTATATAAATACATTTTCAATTCGATTCGGCTCTTCTAGTGGGGTCGGATCGAGTATCCTATTTTAATTCGATTTAAGTATACAAATACCCCGTTTATATGAGTGAATTGAGGAATCGAATCGAATTCAGATTTCGATTCAGGTTTATGGCCGCGTGGGATCGGAAGATTGAATTAAAATGCAATCGAAGTGACTATTTCAGTTTAGAGAATAAACAACAAAAATATGCAACAGAAAAAAATACAACGAAAACGGAAACCCACTGAACACAAAAAAAACACTAATGGTGCACAAACACACCAAGAATCAGATGTGAATTCGATTCTTCAATTCCTCGATTCAGGTATATAAATACATATTCAATTCGATTCAGCTTTCTAGTGGGTTCGGATCGAGTAATCCTATTTTAATCCGATTCAAGTATACAAGGACCTAAATCCTGATTCAATACCGATTCAATTCTCCATATAAACGTAGTAAAAGACCTAAATCCTGATTCAATACCGATTCAGTTCTCCATATAAACGTAGTAAGTGGAGTGCGTTGAATATTCCACAGATTAGTAATACCAAGATGGAAATAAGTCTTACCCACCAAACACATTTTCTTAGTTTTTTGTATTTGGAAATTTGACTCCGTGAATAGATGTGATATCCACCAGAAATATGTAGTATACTGATACTATACACGCAGAAGCAAAAATATCAGTTTTATCTTACATAGATGCAAAAATATCAGTTTCATTATGGTACTAGCTTTTAGGCAAACAGAAACAGCTGCCAAAATTTCCCAAAGCCGTACATTTGTGCAAGATTTCAGGTTAAGTTGCGTAATTCACTTTCTTTTCAATTATAACCGGCATTTGTTTAACATGAGGCCTTGAGATTTGCAAATTTTTCGTTTAGAAATTTGGCTTTTCTAAGCATCTGAGGACTTACAATAAATGAACACTATTTTTATAACAGATTTACAATAGTGTAAATGCAATGATACACATATATTAAAATATTAGTATAATAGTATGTTCTCACCAAATTAAAATCTTAGATTTCAGCAGGAAGCTTTCCACGATATCGTCTCTCAAAAAGCACAAACAACACCCATATTTGCTTATCTAATCCATCAACCCAAGCCAAGTTGTCAAATAAAAATTCATACTCTCTTTATATCTTATCGCTATACTATGTTAGCACCGAAGCGAAATCTCGGATTTGTTAGATTTTAGTTCAAATCTTTGGATTTCACCATATAGTTTTGAGATTTCGAAATCCCTGTACCGATGCGGGCCATTAATTGATATTGAGTCCATTTTAAACTTCACCATACTTAGGTGAAAATATTTTTATGTGCATATTACGATCTTTCACTCTAAAAAGGTAAAAAGAGAGAGTATGAATTTTTATTTGACAATGTGGGTTGGGTTGTTGAATTAGATAAACAAAAATGGATATTGTTTGTGGTTCTGAGAGAAATTGTGGATTTGGTGGTGTGAACATCAATTTGAAACCTTTGCTGAAATCTCAGATTTTGCTACGGTGGGAACATTGCATTAGATTGAAAGATCGTAGTTTGCACATAAACAGCTTTTTACCTAAATATGGCGAAGTTTAAAATGGACTCGTTATCTATACTCGGATTTCAATGTTAATTTAACGAAATCTCGGATTTCGAAATCCCAAGACTATAGTGAACTGCGAAGATTTGGACTGAAATCTACGAAATCCGAAATTTGTGTTCGATGTGCCTGCAGTGTCATGATAACAATTATTGTAAGTCAAATAAGATTTGTGGCATAAACAATGGCCAGCGAAAACATCATCCATTGCTATATAACATCAAAACAGAAGATCGTGGCACTGCTAACCAAAGTTCAAGAACTTCAATCGTCAATCAACATTCGAGACAAAATGACGAGTCACAGGTTCTCTTTCGGGTAGTACCAGTTACACTTCGCAACGGAGCGGAGGTATGATAGTTGAAACCTTCACATTTCTGAATGAGGGTTCCTCCTTAATGCCAGATTTACACGAGTGACAAATTGCCTTTAATTTATGCCATTAACCTGGCAAATATACACAAACTGAATGCCGCCAAGAAGACGAGAAAAACTAAATTTTAAAGTTCTTACTTTTTCTTTAAAAAGATAATAAAGAGTACTAAATAAATATATTTCTTTAAAAAGATAATAAAGAGTACTAAATAAATATAGTTGTTAATGTATTTATTATTTGGCGGATTCTGTGCAACATTAGTAATAATTAAAATATAGCCTTGATAAAATGCGAAACCAAACCTTCAATTCTTGATTCCTTTAAATTTGATGTGATGTCGGTGTTAGCAATTTCATTTGTTTATCCTGTGAAGGTTTTGCACTTTCAGTGGCCAGCATTACGTATTGTGACTGCGCGCTAAAAGAAATACCTATTGGCATTGTTAAATTTTGTTTTGAATAAAGCCGAAGAAATACCCACCAGTCCCCAAATTTCTAAAGGTTAATTGTAACCTTTCATCTTCCTCAATACAATTTCTGAACCAAAACCAAACACTTTGATAAAAAAAAACTTCTTTTGATTTGTCAAATATTAATGTATAATTGTCATAAAAAAATTGCAAATGGCTGAGAAATGTAATATCACTTTTAGGTTAGCTCTAAAAAAGTAGTTAGTTTATTGTCCATTCTTTTTGAACATATCCACAGATGTTTTAAAATAACTGCCAAATTGTTTGGAGATTCGACTTCTGGCTTCCGTCAAGAACAGACGGGGGTTTACTTCCTCGTCTCACTAGCAAAAAAAAGTAACAGTGTTTTATATTTTATATTTTAATTCT
Organism: Philhelius pedissequus; assembly: GCA_910595825.1. Classification (NCBI taxonomy): domain Eukaryota; kingdom Metazoa; phylum Arthropoda; class Insecta; order Diptera; family Syrphidae; genus Philhelius; species Philhelius pedissequus. Next base: position 31,578,801 of record OU343161.1, read on the forward strand.
TGCTATTATAGTAACAAGTAACAAAAATAGTTTTAAACTATCATAAGTAACAAAATAAGAGTGAACCGTGCTGAAACCATGAAACAATTATAAGGTGTCCATTACGTCCGACAAAAGTGGAAGTAGAAGTCAATCCGTAACTGACATGATTCTCACAATCATCACTCTTTGACCACATATCATCCACGTATGGATGATGTATACCGTAACTGAAGCATCCCTAGGATGCATAACATAAAAACAACTGATGGAAAATTGCCTGTCCCAGGAATGGCATATAATTCGACGAGGGATCTGCGCATTAGCCGCCCATAACCGACAAACGGAATTACCCGTTAATCAACTACTGTTCATAACAGTTACCTAGAACCACATAGAAGCAAGCGTCAGAAGAGCAAATAGCCTCATATGAAGCAGAAAGGACACATCCTTATCAACTAACTTCACAATTCTATATGTTTCTGTGTCATTCAATAGTATATACAAAAATAAAAAAAAAATCGTGATAAGTTAATAATGTATAACATACAAAATCATAACCTTTTAATAGTTAATCTTTTAACTAGTTTCTTCATATAAGTACAAAATCACATGTCTTATGTAATATTTATAATGCGTTTGCATTCTCACTCATTTATACGTTAATGTATACATGTTCATGTATTAACGAAGTAGAGTTCTCACTCTATCCTAATGAAATGTTAAACATAAGTATTTGTATATACGTATATATTTACTGATTGATTTGATTTATCTTTGAGACTTATAGTAATCTTGTTATGATCAATTTTTTTTTTTTACATGGCTCCGCGCCACAAGTTATATTATATGTATATATTTATTTATTTTAAGTTAGTTTTAGGTGGCACACGCCACAAGTTACCGATGCACTGCCTCTGTGTAAGAGCAGTACCACTACTTAATTTAGATGACAACACGTCACATGTAACTGATATACTGCTCATGAGCATAGCAGTTCAACTATACAAAATTACAGCGACCATGAGGTGAACAGCTACATTACAGTCAAAGCAGGCAATACTTAATAGCCGCAGTATATTATTCTAAAGCAAACGAGAAACAAACACCTTTGTAAAACCATTTTATAAAAGACACAATAAGGAAACCAAACCAAACCAAATTGTTTGTAGAATCGAAATTATCTGTGGCTATTTGAAGAGGAACGGACTAGATTCTTGTGTATGTGTTTCAGTTTGTAGGGATAAACGAATAACATAAGGACCCGAAACCTCTGTTTTCATTTCACATTTTCCTTCAAGCTGAAACACGCACACAACTAACTTTTCTGTTCCTTCTCCAATAGGCATATTGACAAAAACGCACACAAGAACTTTTTTGTTCGTCTTCCTACAGTCCATAGACAACGCAGCCCTAGTATTTTGTTTTTGTTTTGTTTTTCGATTTCCCATCTTTTAATGGATAGAGTTTCAAAGCTACAAATACAACAATGTACACAAAAGGATTTTGGGGTGTGAAACGTACGAAAGCTTCCAATCTTATTATGGCTTATTTGTGTTTGATTCATGAGGTTGTTCGTTTTGTTAATTGATCGTCTATGGCTTCTGCGGTTCTCCTTCTGCTGTATGTTGAGGACCAAGCCGGTTAATTTTTGTAGAGATCTGCTTGTTGCGTTTAAATTTTTTGAAAGTTGATGTTTGTATACAAATATAAATAAACTACAAAAGACGGGTGCCATACTGCCGTTGCCGGCCGGTGACTGCTAAATGCGAATTTAAAGTTTTTGTTGTGTTGCGAAGAATAATACAAAAGCTATAAAATGTTTTTCCCTAAAATGTATCATTAATATTGCTTTCATAATGGGTCTTTATAATAGAAAACCAAACAAAGTGTTACGCTTTAAAATAGAATAAAAACGCTCCTTGAAAATATAAATGGGTATAATTTTGCAATTAATCAAATACTGGATAATTATTGTGCAATATAAACAAAAGTAGAATGATAAAGTTGTGAGTTTTCTGTACATGGTGTCAACTTGGAAATTCTATAATGTATTTTTTCAGATGTATTATTGAAATTAAATGGATTGTGTGCTGCAATGCTTAAAATGGTGGAATTTTTGTCATTGAAGAATCTTGGACTTGTAGCCATGAATTTGTTTAAATTCACAAGTAAGAAAAGCGATGAAGGTAAGTCATACAGACAAAAATTGGGCATTTTTAGATATTTGTTTTCGGTTTAATTTTTAATTTAAGGCGCTAGTTATAGCTTTCATGGAAACTCATGACTTTGACTATTAATTCTGAGGCCTTAAAGCAAAAAAGAATTGATGTTGTGTAGGTACCAAAATCAAATACTAAAATACATTACATATAATATTTTTTGTTAAAAAACTATTTAATTTACTCTACCGCTTTCTTGTAAATTCACTTTTGATTTTTCAATGATGGAAAGCGTAGTAGTAGTAGTAGTAAACTTTATTCAGATTTTTCTTTAACTACATTTTACATAGATAATACGCATGTATAGCGATTACAAATCTTATTTTGCCAACTTAGAATTGGCCAGGCTACACTAAATTTATATATTATTTTTGTTCTTTATATTTAGAAAAAGAAATGTAAAATTACATAGTTGATAAACTACAGTTTAAGAATTAAAAAAATGAGTCCACTCAAGACCATTAAGGAGGCTTTAAGGAGGCTTTACATGCATCTTCATCTTCATCTGCATTGACATCTGCAAAAAAAGAGGAAACAAAATAAAAAATTCATACTTGTGCGATAGAGAGCGAAAACCAAAATGGAGATCATCTTTATGTGTGAAGATTATAGTAAGTACGAACCTGAAGATTTCAGATTATAGTGAAGATGAACATGTTCATCTTCATTATAGCATTTTCATCTGCACCATAATTTGTTCCGTTCAGATAACGAATTTTCAAGTTGTTTTTAACCATTTCACCTCAGTTTGCTTAAAAACAACGAAAATAGCGAAAATTTTCTTCTCAAAACTACATACCTGAACGCTAAGAACATGTGATTGTGAGATGTGTCAAGAAAGTTATAGCAGAGTTCGAGTAAGTTATATGTGTGTACCCTGTCTTACTTTTATGTTTGTTTTATATTATTGGCCCGCTCTACTTTTCTTCAAGTCTGCAGATGCAGATCCATGTAAAGCCGCCTTTACATGTAACTTCATCTGCATTGACATCTGCAAAAAAAAGAGGAAACAAAATAAAAAAAATCATACTTGTGCGATAGAGAGCGAAAACCAAAATGGAGATCATCTTCATGTATGAAGATTATAGGAAGTACGAACCTGAAGATTGCAGATTATAGTGAAGATAAACATGTTCATCTTCATTATAGCATTTTCATCTGCACCATAATTTGTTCCGTTCAGATAACGAATTTTCTAGTTTTTTTTTACCATTTCACCTCAGTTTGCTTAAAAACAACGAAAATAGCGAACATTTTCTTCTCAAAACTACATACCTGAACGCTAAGAACATGTGATTGTGAGATGTGCCAAGAAAGTTATAGCAGAGTTCGAGTAAGTTATTAGTGTATACCCTGTCTTACTTTTATGTTTGTTTTATATTACGGTCCCGCTCTACTTTTCTTCAAGTCTGCAGATGCAGATCCATGTAAAGCCTCCTTTACGATTTCATTAAAAAAAAACTAAAATATAAAAACTTAAAAACTAGGTGCGATAAAAAGAAACAGTCATCTCGTCTCTTTTTCTTGAAACACAAATGTGTGCAATTACGGATTGGAATACATAAACGTATGTACATCTTATATTTCGTCAGTTAGAGCGAGAGCTCAGTACTTTACATCTTTCCTTTGAGTGGGAAAGCGACATCATGATGAAAGAGAGCGATATTATAGTTATTGGATGTTGCGATGACAAGATCTGTTGTTTCCCCATTATCTGTTGCGTTACATATAACGGAATTATGCAGCTTCTGTCCATTATGGGCTGCAACATAAGCGATCCATACGATGCTTCGAATTTCTGGGACGATACGACGTCCCTATACGTATGCTTTGTCCATGTGCGCTACCAAGAAAGCTGCGAGTAGATTGAATTCAGATATATACGTGGATGTCGTTCGTTTGACTCCCTCTCCAAGTTACAATTTCCCTGGTGTTGTCGACTTGTACGGCATTCAAATTTATAAACTATTGCACAAATGGAAATTAATTTATGTTAAATCCTTTTTTTTTCTTTTTTTACTTTTGCAGGCGGAAAAACACGTCCGTCTGCGACGGGAGTCAGAAACCATCCTGATGGAAAGCGTTTTCAATGAACAGCTGATATCATTGAATAATCAAAAGTCAAATTACAAGAAAGTGGTAGAGGAAATAAAATAAAATATTTTTTTTGACAAAAAATGATATATGTTATTACCTTCATTTTGGTAACAAAACGACTTCAGTTTTATTTGTTTAAGTGCCTCAGAATTGATCGTAAAAGTTTTCAATGATGAAGGTAAATTCACAAACGCATCACTGCAGTAATGATGCTCGATCATTTGCGTCAAACATTCACAAACGCAAACTTTCCGCATCACTTTGAACGTCAACTGTTCATTATTGCAATGTTGTATATGCTGATGCGAAAAAAACATCAAGAAATATCGTGATTACTTGTTGATGCCGGTGATCGATTGGTATAAATATGGCGAATGAAAATGAAATTAATTCATTTAAATGACATATCATTTCTCTTAAAGCCTATTTGCTTCGCTTTGCGCATTTTGTATAAGAAAATATCACTTTTTTATCAATTAAAGCTTTTAAGAGTATTATGTCCGTCGTTCGAAACACACAACTGTTTTTCATCGTCAAACAAATAAACGATCAGCATCGCATCCGCAACAGATATGTAATCATTATCATAAACAAGCAGTGATGCCGAATCGCTGAGCAATTATTTGACGTTTGTGAACTTAGTTGCAATGAATGCTATAACCGGCTCCTAAAAAAATGGACGACTGTATCGCACGAACTTGCTCTTATGTTCGATCGCATCGTATGCAAAACATTTCTATTAAAAATCGAAAAACGGTAGACACTCGATATAATGAATCTCGTTCGAGTGAACACACAAAATTTTATACAGGGTTCTCGAAATAGTGAACAAGAAAAATCTCGATGTAGTGAAGACTGATTTATTTTTTCAGAATTTTCCATCTAAAATGCGTCCATATCTTGTCGATAAGGTTTTACTGTTTAGTTTCATGTCGTTTTAACCATAAATTCTTCAAAAGCATTTGTGTCTGTGTCCTATTTCATCAAAGGATGCTGTTATTTATTAGATTGAATGGGCGGTACATATTATTCTGCGATTTTAGTTTAAAAACATTTACAATAAAAAGCTGCCGAAAACAATTTTAAAACAAAAGTGACGAATTATTTTTCCACATTTTAATTTTTTGTATACGAGTACAAAACTATTTCTGCCTTGGTACCCGAAAGTTAATATTATTTTTCATTAAAAAATGTTTAGTTTTTTTTTCAAATTACTCGAAAACCATAGGTTTTTTTTTGAAAAAATGTTGTTGGTACACATTGTAGATCATGCCATTCTACACAAAAAGAGAGACATTTTGTATCGTACAGCTGATATATTTGGTACATTTTTTCAAAAAAATTTAATAAACGTATGCTTTTGAATGAGTAAATTTTTGTTTTTCGTTATGTTTGGAAAAACATCTTCTATTAAAAAAACTAAGTTTTAAGTGTGGCACCGAAGGGGAATGCTGCCATCATAAAAATAATTGGTGATTTATTTTATTTTGTTCAATAACTTCCAAAACAATTTTTATTTTCTCAAAATTTCCTAAGAACAACTTATAGACAATACAATTATCTACAAATACATATAATACATATTAGCGACTTCTGTATGTCAATTCGTTCTTAAGTTATAGCGTACCAAAGATTATTTGTTCGTCAAAATGGGAGCTTTAAGAAGGTTTTACATGCATCTTCATCTGCATTGACATCTGCAAAAAAAGAGGAAACAAAATAAAGAATTCATACTTGTGCGATAGAGAGCGAAAACCAAAATAGAGATCATCTTTATGTATGAAGATTATAGGAAGTACGAACCTGAAGATTGCAGATTATAGTGAAGATGAACATGTTCATCTTCATTATAGCATTTTCATCTGCATTATAATTTGTTCCGTTCAGAAAACGAATTTTAAAGTTTTTTTTTTACCATTTCACCTCAGGTTGCTTAAAAACAACGAAAATAGCGAAAATTTTCTTCTCAAAACTACATACCTGAACGTTAAGAACATGTGATTATGAGATGTGTCAAGAAAGTTATAGCAGAGTTCGAGTAAGTTATTAGTGTGTACCGTCTTACTTTTATGTTTGTTTTATATTATTGGCCCGCTCTACTTTTCTTCAAGTCTGCAGATGCAGATCCATGTAAAGCCGCCTTTATTAACTCTGGTTGTTTTAACGAATGAATTAAATCTATATAATCCATTTTGGCGAACAATTAAACTTTCGGCACCAACAACTTTTTTGGAAAAAAAATGAATTTTACCCGCTCTAAATTTTTTTGCTACCCTCCGAATTTAGTGTATTTTTTAAAATGCTTAGCACATTAAAATGAAGCTCCAACTAAATTCAGCTTTGTCGGTATTTTTTCGAAGTGAATATCTTATTCCTGGACTAGATATGAAATGTCCCTTTTTTGTTATGTTGATGAAATTTAAATACTTATGCTTTTTGTCAAGCCTCACTCTGCCTATTTATTTTATTTAGTGTCTGTAAAATTGCTTATTTACACTAAGGCCGGTATTCACGAAGCGCTCATAACTTAACGCAATTTATCGTTAACTAGTAAAACCTAGTAAAATGTCCGCTGAAAATGCTTATAGCTAAAAACTACTGAACTACTGAATATTTTCTCTAATTTCTTTTTTTATTTGAAAGTACAATCCTTCCGGTTAATAATGGAAAATAATTTCATTCAAATGGCTGCCTCGGCTGGCCATGCAGTAGCCTACACGACCGGTCCAATATTTAAGCACATTATTGATTGTGTGCAGCTGTATTTCACCAATGGCTTCACGAATACTTTAAAGCGTCAATTGTCTCTGGCTTGTCGGCGTAACACTTATCTTTTACGGCACCCCACAAATAATAGTCCAACGGTGTCAAATCGCAGCTCCGAGGTGGCCAAACAACATCAGCTCTGCGGCTGATAATGCGATCTTCAAAAACAGGGCGCAAAACATCGAGTGTAGCTTCGGCTGTGTGGTAGCGCCGTCCTGTTGAAACCAAATATTGCCAATATCCTCCTCTTCAATTTTTGTGAACAAAAATTCGTTCAACATCGATAACGATCGCCATTGACTGTAACGGCCACTCCTTGCTCATTTTCGAAGAAAAATGGCCCAATTATGCCTCTGGACCAAAATCCGCACCAAACAGTGACTCGTTTTGGGTGTATCGGCTTTTCAATGTATGCGTGCGGGTTTTCTGTGCCCCAAATGCGACAATTTTGCTTGTTTACATACCCGCCAAGATCAAAATGAGCTTCATCTGAAAAGATGATTTTTTTTGCAAAATCGGCATCTTCTCTAAGTCGATCGCAGGCCCACTTAGCGAAGCGAAAACGCATTGGATGGTCAGTTGGCTTCAACTCCTGAACCAATTGAACTTTGTATGGCGTCATACCAAGGTCTTTATGCAAAATTCGTCTCAATGATGTCTCCGAAATGTTCAATTGTTGAGAACGTCGGTGAATTGATGTTGATGGTGCTTCACGCACACTTTCTGCCACAGCAGCAATATTCTCGGGTGAACGAACTGTTTTTGGCTTTTCACGCTTTGGTTTATCTATGAGGAGACCAGTTTCTATCACTTTTTTCACAAGATAACGAACATACGGAGCTGACGGTGCTTCTATTCTTCCAAAATCCGTACGCAATTTTCGCACACATTCTGCAACATTACCATGATTTTCAAAGTAATATCGCAATATTTCCCAGCGTTGTTCAAGCGTATACACAACCATATTCGTTCAGCGGAAGGATAAAACTAATTATCTGTCAAATCAGACATGAGCTAAGTGTTACCATTCACGAAATAAGCACTAGTTGAAAAAAAAACGTTAGATGGCGGAGCCTTTATAATAAAATTTTATAAAAAAAAAATAATATAAATAATTCTATAAATAGCCCGGTCAAATACATACATAAGGGACTATTTTACTTACTTATTTTTGTGGATTTATTTAAACGTAATCCATAAAAAATTAAAAGCTGGAAGGTATCAGATAAGCCGAAAAAGTTCAGAAAGACAATTATTTTTGATATTATTCCTGCATCTATTTAATTGGAAAAGTTTTTACCATTCATTTTCTTATAGGGGAATATCGTGAGTAAAATTTTTTATGCAATTCGAATCCTGGGAATGTGAATGATGCCCAAGTTTCCCTCGGAAATTATTGGTATCGGGAATAAATTTTCCCAGCTGTCATTTCATAAGATTTTTTGTTTGAGGGAAATTTATTCCGTGGGATATTCACGATCGCAGGAAAAAGAGATTCCCAAGAATATATGGCCCACATTTATTAGAAAAGCATTGCAGTTTATTTAAGTTTGTTCGTTGAGCCCTGAAGTCGCCCTAGAGTCACCATAAAGCGTTTTTTTGAAAACCTGGTCATCCAGACATGCAAAATAGAAACCTTTGAAATTATGCATTGTGCATTGGGCCAAAAAATGTACTGAGACGCTAAATTTAACATATTTCAAATTTTAATTATTAAATGACATAACTTGCTTTTCTTCAACATAAAATTAATGGCCCTCGGGTGTTTTTTGAGAACCGAAAAGCCCTAGGTTTTTTTGACAACTCTTGGGTTTGTCAGGAAAACCTAGGCCGACCCTGGGTAAAGTTCAACGAACGAACTTAATATCAACTGAAAACAAATTAATTTAAGTGCAAAAACTAATATGCAAAAAAATTTGCTTATGAGTTATGAGGCAGTGTATCAATTCGGAACTTCTTCTAAGAAAGCCTTTCATCTAAAAATACTTGTAAAATGCCCCAAGCCAGAATAATACTTTTGGTTGAGCTTCGATTGGTGCATTAACTCCGGGTTTAAAACCAATATCGAAAGTTCCTGACTGAGGAATTCGTTTGCAAGACAATGAAAGAATTCCGTTTCTATTTAAAGAACAAAGGCAAAGAGAAATTATTAGATACCTATGTATTCTTTTGGGTTTTCTTTGAGTACTCAGAAATTTTGTACAATAAAGTGTAACTATAAATTTGATTAATCTCATTATTTTTAACGCTCAATTTCTTTGCAAAGAAAGGATCGACGAACTTCGATCTATGAGTTCTGCTGGGGCAAAATCGGTACGCATGGCATTAGAGAACGAAAAGACACTGATCTGTGCTTCCCGCATACAATGATTCCTGTTTGGTCTTGGGCATATCAGCTGTACGTGGGAGGCTTAACCTCTTACCACCATAGCTTTAAGGCAATGAATCACACAGACTACGAAGGCTTGCCGCAGAGCTACTTGCTAAAATCTCTTCAACGGACAACAAGCTATGGCGATTGGACGATTTGTATCTGTTCAGTTCTCGATAGATTGCTGTTGACCGGCCAGTCATTTCAGAGGGCTCAAGTGATATTTTGTTAACTGAGTTCTTTGATGCAGAGCATTTGATGTCAGATGATTCTAAATGGATTGTTTTGTCAGCAGCTAGATCGGTGATATTGATGATCTTAAGGCCACGATATGGCACATGATCTGTACGATCAAGGGCAGGTGTCTTCGTGAGATTAGAGTCATTCTCTTTGTTTCCCATGCTGAGTTGTTTTGGATTCGGATGTTTAAATGTTCCTTTTGAAGCCTTTTTCAATGTTTCTAATGCCTTGGTACGCTCCTGCTTCATTGATTTTATCTCTGCTCATTAATGAATACCTAGAAGTTTCACCGAAACCGCGAAAATTTTCCATGTTCAAAAGACCAAGTGTGTGTCCTTTTTTAGAGTTTATGAATGAACTTAATCCATTCTTCTGTTCCGATCCGAGCTGGATAATAAGTGGATGAAATTTAATTAGAAGTTTAAGTCTTTTTCCCGAAGCCCGAAGTTTCCTTGAGTGTCCAAAATTCGTAATAAATATAAAATATCAAACAAACAAAAAGAAAAAACAAATACCCAAATCAGCTGGCTGTCACTTGTTTTCGAAAACAGTTTGATTGTGCATTTTGAGTGTGCCTGGTGAAGAGAGAATTTCTCTTATTTTCGGACTTCGAAAAATTGTTATGAGTGGTTGCTGAATAGCACAAATAATTCTCAAGTTATGAACCTCGTAAACTTAAGAGGCACTTAATAGCGGTCCCCGAATAGCGGCCTAAGAATTATAAAAAAAAAGTTTTGTGTACATCACGCTACTCAATGTATGTAGCGTTTATTAAATTTAGCTTTGAAAAACGAATAAAAATTCTCTCTCGAAGTGGTGAATAATCTCGAAATACTGTACATGCCTGGTTTATATTACTTCACTATATCGAGCGTCTACTGTATATTTTTAAAGTCGTTTCTTACTTTATTTTTTATATATACAAAATGTCTTTAATTATTTTCAAAAGAAATTGGTATGACATTCTTAAACATTTAATAATATAAACTTAAAAACAAAAGATTAAATTGGCTTAATCAAAGAAAAAATAATCAAAATTCTAAAATAAATAGTTAAACTAATTTGAGCTTGGATAAATTTGAATTTATGAGAAAAAAAATTTTAAAATCTGTGGAGCGGTTTTTGAAAAAAAAAGGTTTTTTTTTTAAATTTTTTGAAAACATTTTTCACAAAAAATTCAATTCAAATTTTTAATTTTTTTAAAATGCTTTTAAAAATAGAAAAAAATAATAATTGAAAATATTGGTATGCAGTCTAAATTGGGCTACCTAAACCAACATATATTATATGTGTGAAATTTCTAAAGAATCGGTCAAGCCAGAATCGAAAGCAAGAAAACGGTCCTATGGAAAATATCGTTTTTAGACATTTTTTAAATTTTGTTTCAAACATATGATGGGTCGTACCTAAAAAGCTGCACTGATTTTTTAAATCAAAATCGTTAGAGCCGTTTCCGATAAAAATAGGCTTTAGCGTAACTGTTATATGACAGTTACCATTATTTCTTGAGCTAAAAAAAATTCAATTCCCCTTTGTACAGCACCTAAAAAACTACATACCAAGTTTGAAGCAATTCGGCCCACCCATTTGGGCTATAGGTATCTATACATACGTAGATACAGACGGACAGAAGTTTTAGACCAACTTTTTTTGGTCTTCGCTATCATCGTAATGTTATGTTTGATTGTTATCTCAAAACATTTTTATTCACGAACATTATTTGGGAATTGGAAATTCTGATATACAAAAATCCTGGCTACTTTCTTGCGTATAATCCAAAAAAAATCAAAAGGAGAAGAGCCACAAGCAGCAGCATAAGGAATGTTTCTTATGATTCTATTATTCATTTTAAAGGCGAACATATTAAAGTTTGCCAAAAAAATTTTACTTAAAACCCTTGATATTTCTCAAATGACTCTTCGGCATGCACTATGCAGTAAAAAAAACTTGCTCTCAAAGAAAGTGTAACAAAACGTGTTCCCCCTAACAAGTCCCCCGAGATTAAAGTTAGCCTTTTGAAGTGCTTACTATCATAATAAGAGTAATAAATTATAACTCCCTCAAGAATTTGCAAACGTTTTGGCACTTTACAAAATGTATTCTTTGTTTAGTGAAAACCTTACTCAATATTATCGCTAAGTGTTTCGTCTAAGGTTTAATAATGATTACCATTATAGGCTTCCATCTTCCTAACAAGGACAAATGTACATTATGTGAAATGCTTAAGAACGCCGAGAAAGCAGAACAAAGAGTTTTGGAACAGACAGTTGAATATACAAACATATAAGGGACAAGGGCACGTCCAAAAAAGTGTTCCTCTCAGACCAAGAAAAATGTAAGCTAGATCCATAATTTCTTTGCGCAAGCTTTGACTTACAAAAAGTTTTAAATACTCCTCATGGCAAAAGTGTTAGTCTCTCTTATTCAAGAATGTACTCATACTACAACGAAAGTATTTACGAAAACGGTACCCAAATGGGGAGAAAGTGACGGAATGCAACGAATTTTCATCTATTATGTTTAAATGTTTGAATTTGGTGAATCAGCGAAAAGTTCAAAATATTATTCACCTTTATTGTGATATATGCTTTTCATGTTAACGCACTTTTTGAAGAACTCTTCTTATATATCAAAAACTAGAATCACATTTTTGTTACCCGGTCCCACAATGATGCGAGTTGATTCCATTCAGAGCACCATAGAGTCATTTGTTTGTAAAAAGGCAGTATGTGCCCCATCCGAATGGCCCACTTTGATTTCTAATTCAAGAACCAATCCGTCATTGTATGACTGTATTCTAATGAATTACAATGATTTTAATGACTGGAAAAACTGGAAAAATTTTCATTTATACTTTTTCCAACCAAGAGTACTATAAATTTCAAAGCACTTAGATCTGCGTTCTTTGAAAAGAATAGCTCAGTAATTCTTCTTAAATATGGATTCTCGGATGACTGCGAGGTAAAAGAGTATGACACCGCTTTAACAAGGTCAAACCGCATTTCCGAAGTGGTTAGTTATCAGCTTCCCGAATTATGTTATAAAGCAAATTGAAAATATCCCGAGCATCCCGAACCCCGATTTTCATGAAAAAAACATAATGAGTGACGAGGCACATTTACATTTGAATATATATGTTAATAAACAGAATAGTCGGTTCTGGGCAATGGAAAACCCTCATCAGTCACCCTTGCATCCATTAAAATTTACAGTCTGGTATGCAATTTGGTCAGGAGGAATCTGGACCTTACTTCTTTGAAAATGAAAACGGCGTAACGGTTACTGTGAATGGGGAGCGATATCATATGTGATTACAAACTTTTGAACGCCACAACTGCATGGGCTTGATTAACATGTGGTTTCAACATGACGGTGCCACATCGCATACAGCCAGGATTACAATGGAATTACTGCGAGACCTCTTTCCACAACAAGTTATTTCAAGAAATTGTGATCTTGATTGGCCTCCACGGTCGCCTGATTTGACTGCTTCAGACTTGTTTTTGTGGGTATATCTGAGAAGCAAGGGGTATGCAAACAAACCAGAAACGCTTGAGCAACTCAAACAAAATATCCGTGATGAAATTAATGGAATACCGCGTGAAATGTGTGAGAATGTAATGAAAAATGTGCTCAAAAGGGCTCGCATTTGTTAGACTAACAGAGGCGGACATATACCTTATATTGTATTCCATACATAATGCCGACATTAAATAAAACATTTATGAATATAAGATCCATTGTCTTTCATTTAATCAAAAGTTATAAACAAACAAAGTAGTATACATTCCCGGCGGACACCCTGTATATCAAGATTTAGAGTGCTTTTCAGAAGGAAGGGATGCTATACAACTAAATTATTTTTGTAACAGTAATTATTTTTTATAAAATTTTTTGAAAAAATGTCATTAATTTTTAACAACAGATTTCTTTGCTCACCGACATAAAGAAGTTTTTGTTTCTAAGAATTACGCTTGAATATCTGCGCCAATTCTTGATCTTTCTCCATCACAAATATCCCACATGCGGTGTCTTATTATTTTGTTCTGGGTTTTTATTCTTTTCTGAATTAACATCTCGCGACAGATAGAATTATAAAAAAAACATGTTGTTACATATTTATTAATAATATTCTTTCTTTCTTTCGTTTCAGTCAGAGTAAGTTCATCTAATAATAATTATTAGACATGCATTGTATACTCTGTTTTCGGTGGTTGAACAGGAATATTGTGATGGAGGAGACTTATGGAAGGTTTGTAATATCTCTTATTTTATTTATAGAGAAAAACAGTCGAACTTCGATAACTCGAATATGTGATAACTCGAATGAAATTGGTTAGCAATAGCGCGAAGCCTGAAGTTTACATGTAATTTTTATTTGATAACTCGAACTTCTATAACTCGAATGTCTCGATAACTCGAAGATATGTCGAATTTTAGGCGAATTCTCGAATTCTGTGGATTTGTACAAGTAATTTCATAATGTATTGCGTTTGTGGGCATTGTGTTTGTATGTTCTATGACATTGTATATATATGAGATATGATAACGTTGAAAATTGTGATTCCGTTAAGTCTGAGTTATGTCATGTTCCGGCATTAGAACACACATAATTAGGTTAGTATTTGTATTATAATACGAATTTAAAGTCTTATTAAAAAAAATAGAGGCGTTTTCTGAAAAATTAAAAAAAAGCTAAATAAAAAGTGTATCCAAAGAAACGGAGTAGATAGATATTAATGTCGTTCTTATTTGGTCGGAATACTTCTGGACTCTTCTCAAAGTGTTCACTTGAGAAAAAATGAAGTTGATTCTGAAAAAAAGAGAATTTTGCTTCTGGATTGAAATCAGAATCGAAACCAGAAGCACTCACGCATCCATTTTTTGTATTATAATTTGCCACAAACATTATTTTTGACTTTTATTATTTTTACGTACACATTTTCACATATGCAATCACATTAAAATTCAGAATCGAAAAAAAGTGTTCAGTTGGGATCCCGTATCGGAGTGGGATTCCGGACTGCCAAATAAAAACGACATACGAGTGCAGTGTGTAGTTTTTATTAAAAGTGAAGTTAACGTAGATATGTCACTAAGGCGAACTTTAAAAACATTATGATTTGAAGATAAATTTAAATTAATAAAATAGGTAGAGAGTGTGTCTAAAGAAGGATCTGGCTATTTTGTATAGCATTCCGGCAATCTACTCGTCAGTCAAGTACAACAGAATATTTTAAATAATTATAACAATTCTGTTCTTTATTCGCAAATAAATAATACGTACTTAATATTAATTCATCATGGTGAAAAATAGCATTAAAGTATTTTTACTCCCTAATTTCAGCGACCAAGATAATACTGCCATAAAGCTGGAGACGGACAAAGGCAATTACTGCCTGGCGTCGGCATATCTTGCCCATGGCTAATCTATCCCTGGCGATAACATAGTCAGAATGGTCAAGCTGAGGCCTCACATACTGCCCTTATCATTGGTAGTGATGTAAATGCCCTTCACACGGTGTGGGGCAGTACCGATATAAATAGCAGAGGTGAGTTACTTTTTGCTTACATCTTAAGTACTAATCTTATCGTAAGTAATATTGGCAAAAAATCAACTTTTTTTACAAAAAAAAAAAACAAACGAGAAGTGCTAGTCATTACTCTTGTCTCCGATTTTATCTACTCTTTAGTTAGCAATTGGAAGGTATCTCCTCAAAACCCATTTTCAGTCCTTAGGTGTATCTATTTTAAACTAAATGATGATCCTACAGGCCAAGAAGTGTCTAGAAACCATACAAAAAACTGAAAACTGAAGGACATAATACCTGCGGAACTTCAGAAATCTTCTGATATTATTCTCCGTTGCTAGAAAATATAATTAGAAGCTGTTGTGAACTGGTCCATATTACCCAGTCTTGGAGAGAAGTTAAGGTGGTGTTCATACAAAAGCGGGCAAAACTTCCGAAACAAATCCCAAAGATCTAAGACCGATTCTAAAAACTTTAGAACGATTGACTGATATCCATATTCGCAACAACGTTGACACTAGACTTTTGTCTACTCCCTCCATCACAAGGAATACACATTGGCAGCTTTCCTCGATATAGAAGACGCTTTTAGCAACGTCATCACAGATGCAATCACAAATACACTCTCAGGTCTAAAGGTAGATGGCTCACTTGGCGAGTTGATTAACCAAATGCTGATAAGCAGGGCGAACAACTCAAAACTGGGTGTTACATCTTCAAGAACATTAGTTAGTAGAGGCATTCCACAATGTGGTGTTCTGCCCCCTCTCCTTTGGAGCTTAGTGGTAAATGAAATGTTAAAAAAATCTGAGGAGGAGAGATTAAGATTGATTTCCTATGCGGATGACGTTGCTATTACGGTTTCAGGAAAACATCCAAACACTGAACACTTTGCATTGAATAAGCGGTCAAACTGGGCAAGTAGATGTGGTTTAGGTGTAAACCCCCATAAAACTGAGCTTGTTCTCTTTACAAGGAAACACAAAATTCCGCACGTTGATCCTCCATCTATAAATGGTATAAGTCTTAAATTCTCGGACGAAGCAAAATACTTTGGTCTTATTTTGGATAAGAAATTAAGCTGGAAATCCAATATAAAAGAAAGAGTTAAGAAAACACGGGTGCTCTTTTCTGTTGCAAGAAGGCCATTGGCAACAAATGGGGTCTAGAGCCCCGCATAGCCCATTGGCTATACACAGTTATTGGACCGATTCTTACTTACGTCGTTTGGTGGACTGTTGGACTGTTCTGGACAAAGCGACAAAAATTAATAAACTGAGTAGAGTTCAACGCATTGCTTGTATGTATATAAGTGGTGCTTTGCGCACTACTCCAACTGCAGCGCTTGAAATACTTTTTAATCTGACACCCGTAGATATTTCCAGCAGGCAAACCGCAGCCTGCTCAGCTATTCGCCTGAAGGCGACCTCACACTGGAAAAACAACAGTTTTGGCCACGCCAACATAATGAACACGTTCAGGATCCCACAAAGTAACATAGACTAAATCATACCCCAACCACTTTTTGATAAAAACTTCCAGGTAAACATACCCTCCAGATCACAGTGGGAGGATAATGCTTTCTTGGAAGATGGAAAAATTCAGTTTTTCACCGATGAAGGGGTGGGGCTTACTCTAACAGACTAAATCTTAGTCTCTCCCTCCGTCTTGCCATTATAGCGTGTTCCATTAATGGCAATTAAGGAGGTTCTATCCTGGCTTAAAGAAAACGTGATATCTGCAAAGGATATCATCAATTTCTCCGACAGCCAGGTAGCGCTGAAATCTCTGTATTCAATCTCCACTAACTCGAAAACAGCCCTCGACTGTCGATCATCTCTCAGAGAGATGCCGGAAAAGTTCAACATTCACATATGCTGGGTGCCAGGGCACAGAAATAATCCATGGAACTGCAGGGCCAACGCTCTAAGGATTTGACCTCTATGCAGACGGCACATTATCTCCACTATAGGTCTCATCACAGGACACTGCCTCATAGGTAGACATGCTGCAAAATTCCCCGTGCTCGCAAACGACTTCTTCAGGAGCTGTTTAGATGAGGAGGGAGAGGAATCTGTTCTTCATCTCCTCTGTACATGCCCTGCACTGTCTAAAAGACGAAGACTTCTAGGAGACTTCTTCAGTGACATTAATGAACTAGCACACTTATAGGGCCCATACACCACACATGCCTGCATAGGCAATATAGTGATTGCGCATTCAAACTCCGAGTGTATGGTGTTGAATGTGTGGTTGGGCATGCTTTATGACTGATTTCAATTTTTTTTGATATTTTCTTGTTTGTGCAGGCAAGTATGTGTTGTGTGTGTTCTACAATTGCACAGTCAAGCTATTGATTTTAACAAGCGTACAAGTATGTCATCGATAAATCAAAGGTTTTGGGCTGAATTCTTAGAATTCTACCAAAACATTCCGGTTTTTATTACCAATTCAATCAAAATTGCTGTTACAGCGGACTCAGAGCTTGATATTTAATAACGTCTATTCAGCAATAAGCACACGAATGAATATTGCACAGTTTGCATGAATAGTGTATGGCGAAAGCGTGATTGTGCATTCTTGGAATTGTGCATGCAGGCATGCGTAGTGTATTGGCCCCATTAGACATTAATTCTCTCCTCCGCTTCATAAGAAGCTCAAAATGGTATTATGTTCTTTTTGGGGCAAAAAACCCAACTCCTGTGGTATCACAATGGTCCTTTCTTTTTGGACTAAGTGTGTTAGTTAGTTAAATTTAACAGCTAACAGCCAATATAACCTGACCTAACCTAATATTAATTTTGTGTTTTACTTGTTAACTCTAAGTTTTGATAACTCGAATTATTTTTTGGCAAGTGATGGTTCGAGTTATCGAAGTTTGACTGTATACATGCAATTTTCTTTTTTTCCCGATACATTTGAACTGAAGGGCGTACAGTAGAAGATTAAAATGTTTTCCCTAAAATTATATCAATCATTTGGTTGTACTGTGACAAAATCTAGTGCTTACACATTAAATCTAATAAGGTTCTTATTAAATTTCTTTCAAGATTAATTCCCGTTTGCTGATACACTACTTAAGCATTTAACTTCTACTTAAACACTTATGCGACAACTTACGCAGAGGAAAAAGTAGCTCATAAGCGTTTTAAGTTGAACATAAATATTTATGATGCGTGTCAGCAAACGGGCCTAAATCTTTAAATAGAATTTATATGTTCTGAATCTGAATTCTAAATTGACTTTTAAATGTCAAATGTGCAATGAAAGCCAATCTGTGTTTACATGCAATGAAAATGCAAACAAAATTGTTTCATCAGAAATACTTATTAATAAAGAAGGAAACATGCTCTCCGGCAACGGCTTTACACAGTGCAAGTGCGTTTTTGAATCAATTAATGTTTTGGTTTTATGAATGTAAAAACGTACGGACAAATCGAGAGTCAAAGCAAAGCAGTTTGGGCGGTAATTGCGGAAATAAAAATGTAGGAGGCAAGCAAAAAGTAGAAATAAATTGCCATTGGAAATGGTAAAGTCGATTAAGATGGATGGAGTAAGTTCTCGGCGTTATCTTAAATATGGTCCAAATAAAAAAGATATTCTATTATGGTGTCTAGAATAAATACTGCCATATTAGCCGTTTAAATGAAAAAAAGGTAATCCCATTCTAGATCATCAATGCAACTAAATCCATCTAAACCTTCTACTAAATGGAATCAGATATTTTGCTAGACGTATTCAGACACTACTTCGAAAGAAATAGTGTTATATTCAAGAATTTCATTGCGGATGGTGAAAGTAATATCCACAAAAAGCTCTTAGAAGCCAACCTATATCAGAATCACACAGTTAATGAGATAGAGTATGTAACTCATCTGTACAGAAATATTGAGAAATAATCTTACGGATTCGACAAAGAAAACAGCAAATATATCTATTGAGAATACAGACGGTTCTCTCAAAACTGGATAACAGTTAAAGGTATAAAATGAGCAGTTCGATATAGGAAAACTGTGATAAACATTTGAATAAATTGGAATATAGAATACAAAAACATTTACCTAAAATAAAAAGTAAACATACAAATTTAGAAAATTGCCATTACCTGTTGAACGGGGTCGAATATACCCCCTCCCCCTCGAATACGAATTTTTGCTTGCATAAACCCAAGCTGCACGCAAGCTACAAGTTAAGTGTGGAGAGAACCACAATGCAGATGAATGCAAGTTAGGAAGGGAACGGGTCGAAGATAGGACCCAGCTTAAATGTATACTCTGCCGAGGCGGCGGACACCCCGCTAATTATAGGGGATGCCCGACGTTTCAGCTTATAAAGAACAATAAAGCAGCAAAGCAAACTATGGTCGAAAAGCGTCCAACAGTGCGCCCTCCTACAACAACGCCCGTCAACCCCCAAATTTCTTACGCCCAAAAGGCGTCAGGAAGGGGAAGCACGGTACAGCCTACACCAAAGGTCGCTCAACAGGCCCCCGTGCCTAAGGCGCCGGCGGCACAGGCGGATATTATGGGCATTCTGCTGGCCATCCAGGGCCAGTTGACTGGCCTCCAAAACCAGATCAGGGAGCAGGCGACTAGGGTGGATTATCTCTACTCTGTTTTGCCGAGCTTAACGCAACTAAGAGGTTAAGGGCGCTCTGCCGGAGAGGCCCTTTAAGATCCTAGCTGTGAATGTAAATTCACTGATTAGGACCGAACGTAGAGCGAATTTATTCAAATTGCTTAAAGACATAAGTCCAGATGTGTTTATGGCTAGCGAAACTAAGCTTAACCAGAAACATAAATTGACTAACAACAATTACAATATCGTAAGAAGAGACCGACCCAACTCCACTCAAGGAGGAGGCGTCACAATCTTTATACGTAAAGGCATTAGTCATAAGGTAATATATAGTAGTGATGTGCGAAAATTTCGTACGTTAGAGGCATGCATCATATGCATTCATCTCCAACAGGGGAAGCGAATGTATGCGATCGCTGCCTATGCATCGGAAACACCTCAGCCCACACAGTTTATAACAGAGTTTGAAAAGCCTTTTGAATGCTTAAGATTGAGCTCGGAAGAAAACTTTTACATATTAGCCGGTGATTTAAACGCCAAACACATAGATTGGGGAAATCGAATACAAAATCCTCGAGGTAACCATTTGTATAATTGGATGGGTCGATACAACCTTGAGTATAGCCTCGATCTTCTAGCCACAGAGAGGGCATCATTTCCAAGAAGCGGTGCCTATCTGGATCTATTGCTGAAAGACGCAAGACTAACAATTACTGACACTGTGGGTCAACGACCAAGAAATTGTTTACGAACGATCGAGTACGACAGTGACCACTGCGGATTCGCCGCCGTTATACAACTTCCGAACGAGCTTATAGATTTGGATGAGTATGTGCCTGTGCATACTTACAATTACAGTAAGGTGCGCTGGCCACGCTTCTCCAATGCCTTATTGAGTGAATTACGTGCAAATGGTATATACCCACCAAATGACAGGAACCTAACAAATACTGAAATCGACAGATACTTAGAACAAATTGACGAAACGATTCTACGAACAATGAACAGACAATACCGAAATACAAAGAACGTAACGCAACTGACATGTACCGTAACGCGACAATTGACGCACTTCACAGACAAAAAAGTGGACTACTGGCAAGACTAAAACGCTTGTACAGGCGGTTTACTGATACACGAGATCTGGAGATTAGGACACTGAAGTCGTCCATCAAAAACATCAACCAATTGATCAAAGTAAATTATAGATTGGCTATTAATTTGTTCTGGGACAATAAAATTCGTGCCGTTAACTCTAGCGACGCAAGTATGTTCCCAAACATAAATAAGATTTTTAGAAGAAAGGATCAAAACGATCTTCCGTGTCTTAAGCTCCAGAGGACGACAGAGAACAGAGACGTACTTCTGACAGCAGGCATAGACCCAGAGGATGCCGTATTGGACGATGACCTCTATATAATCGAAGATCCGCAGGAGAGAGTGGAGGCTGTGGGGGCTGCTTTCCAGCAAGTGTACAAGGTGAATGCTAGCATTCACCCGAATCATGACCTGGAGAACAGAGCTCTGCTTCATCACTTATGGCTCCGGAACGAAATAACCGAATGGCGATCTGAGAACCTTGGTTTTACAGGGTTTAATGATGAAGATTTGGCAAACGCCATAATCGCCGACCGAAATGGGCTCAGTCCCCTGTTAATTTCGAAGAATGAGTTCCAGCTCATCTTCGATTCATTAAAGAAAAAGAAGTCAGCAGGAGTCGATGGTATATCCAACGTTGTACTACGACATTTGCCTCAAGAAGCAGTTGACATTTATACCACACTGTTTAACAACGCGCTGAATAATGCATATTATCCAGTGCGGTGGAAGACAGCTGTGGTGCACTCTCTCCCAAAAAGGGAAACGACAACTGCAATCCGGCGAATCTCTGGTCGATAAGTCTTCTTCCGAGTATCAGCAAAGTATTTGAAAAGGTTATTAATAGAGCCCTGTTCAAGTGGGTGGAGGACAAAAATATCATCCTGGATAATCATTTCGGTTTTAAGGCGGGACATGACACAATTCATGCCGCGTCTAAACTAGTTTCTGATATCCAATGGAACAAAACTAAAAAGCAGTGTACGGGTGCCTGTCTGGTTAATTTGGAGAAGGCCTTCGACATCGTATGGTTAGAAGGTCTCTATCTAAAGCTAATCAGACTAGGTATAAGTAAACCTCTATTGTATATGCTCTATGACATGCTAAATGGTAGAAAGTTTGTTGTCAAGAGTGGCAATGTAACTTCTACCGCAATTTTTAATATTAACAATGGTCTTCAGCAGGGACCGGTTAACTCGCCGATTCTATTCAGCATTTACACCAGCGATCTGATAGGTAGTCTAACTCAGGCAATTACGTACGCCGACGATCTAATTGCGTACAGAACAGCTAATACAGTTGAGGTCATCAAAATTCTTCTGCAGAGTGACTTCGACAAGATTCAGCGATATTGTGATGACTGGAAGTTGAAGATCAACTTCCAGAAATCAGAAACTATTTTGTTTAGGACTCCGTTGTCTAGCGCCTGAAGGGATACGAGAAAGAACTGGCGCAAGCTGGTGATCGTAGGGCCAAATGGACATCAACTGGTGAGTAAAAGTGTTAGTAAAGTACCTTGGCATCTGGTTGGATCAGTACCTGTATTTCGACAGACATATAGGTGCTGCCTTGGCCAGGGCTAGGGGAGCCTTTGCCTTGACAAAACGACTGTTTTATAGCAGCCGTCTTGACAGCAGAGTGAAGGTGATTTGTTACATGGCCCTAATCAGGCCGATGATTGCCTACGGATGACCGGTGTGGTTCAACGTTGCCCCATCTCAAAAGGAAAATATTCGGGTGTTTGAGAGGCAATGTCTTAGACGTTGCCTTGGAATACACAGAACACCAGAGTCGGAGTACACAAGATATTATTCCAACCAAGTTCTATACAACGGAACCAACATAAACAGAATAGATAATTTTTTGTTTAAGCTGATTCGGGGTCACACTGCAAGAGCGATGTCCTCAACCAACATCTTAATTTTTGGGGCTTACTACCCCAATAATGAATATTTTGAGAGTGCGCGGTTAAGTGGCTACATCCCTCCCGAGGCATTCCTCTTTTTAGACAGTCGAGGGCTGATACAGGATGGAATGGCGGTTCCGCTCATCTACCACGTCAGCCGGAAAACTGTAGATAGGCGACTCCTGTATGGTCGAGAGGTCATCGCTCAAGTTGGAGAAGAGCGCCTTCGGTTCAGTAGGACTGTGTCCGATCGGGACCGAAGGGATAGGGCGAAACAAGAGAACCAGTTCTGGTGGCTCTCTGAACAGCATTATGATACATAAAGTCGATTAGGATGGTATGTCTTGGCCGACTTACGTAGATTTAGGTAAATTAGGTATAAGGAATAGTCGGGGTGGCACAAAAAAAAAATTAAAACATATGTATGTTTGCGGGGGCATTTGTGCATGCAGCTGCGTGCCTGTGTATGTATGTACATACGAATATGTATGTACGTATGTACTTGGCTGTGTGGGCTGCATGTCTCTGTGTGTCTGCATGCGTATACAAAATATACAAAAAAAATTATAAAAATAACCGAAAAAAGCTGCTGTGGCTGTTCTAGTTTTTAAGTAGATGTAAGTAGCTTAAGTTATTTTTAGTTAGTATAAGTTAGTGGTATCTAGTTTTTAATTATTTTTAGTCTAGCTTTAAGTAGTTTCTAAGTTAAAATAAAATGATATGATACTAAGTTTTTTTTTTTCCAAAAAGTTTTCTTGGTGAAAATAAAAAATAAAATAATAAGCATGGATTCATATAGTTTTTAGGTCGAAAGACATTAGTATTAAGAGATATAGTTTAGTTTAGAGCACCCGCAAAGAGCCAGTTAATTAGTTGTAAGTTATTGATAATTAGGCTAGTTTTAAACATTTTTGTCTAGCTTAAAGATAGTTATAAGTTAAGATTAAATAAAAATGAATAAAAAAAAAAATGCAAGCTACAAGTTTTTATCACACCCTATGGTAAGCACTCTGTATATTATATAATAGGTATTACGTAGATTTATCTAAATTGAAGTACTGCACAACCAAGACCATAGGTTTAAATATTATAAGACATTAATAAAACAAAGAGAGACACAGAGGGAAAGAAGAAACATGTCAACAGCACGAGGTTGATTTTCGGACAATCAGTAATACACTCAAATTCATTTAAATAATCCCTGAACTGGCTTCTGAGAAAAACATAGCCTGAATCATTGCGGTTTGATTGATAAATATCGACATTGTTGTATCTCAGCTATTTTCATTATATTTAATAGAACTTTTGAATAAAGAATTTGAATTGATCGAATTTCATGAAGGAGTATGTCATAGCTCAAAATAATTATTTTCATTACATTATAGAATTTGTGCGAAACATAGTTCACCGTGCAGCTATCAATTTTATATTCGAGAAAATCTTGAAAATTTTTTTCTATGGTTATATTATATAATGGTTTTGTATCATTTTACAGTAAAATTGTTAAATTTAAAAGTATACCCTTTGTTATTTCCTTTCAAAAATATTTTTGTTTTATTTTCAGAAGCAATAAATAACACATACGTGGTGTCTACGTAAAAAAAAAACTACACCAATACCAGTCGTCAACAAACGAAATGATCTACTATCTATCAATAGACTCATCAAGTCGTAAGTAGTAAACTTAAGTTAATGACCGTTAAGGAAATACAAAAGAACGGATATCTTTGCTAATGCTATAATAATGAAAGAATTTCAAGTTAGCGATGAATATAAGCAAATTTTAGAAAAAAGTGTAATTTTTTTGTTAGCAAAAAATATTTTTAAAAACTTACACATAAGATACTTATAAAAAATCGAACTCCAAGTTAAGAAAAGAAAATGTAAATTTTAATTATTTTATTTATATTAATTTTAGATATAAGTTATTCAAGCCCGTTTGGTAATATAATTATAAATATTTATGTTCAACGAAATAAGCTTATGAATTACTTTTTCGTCATTGTAACCAAAATGATTAAGTTTTGTATCAGAAAACGGCTCAGTAATATTTATTTGTTCAAATTTAAATTTAAGACAGTGCATTTAAGAAAAATTAACAACTCAGACGTATATGAGTTAGTCCGTTTTCAATATTAGCTTTCAATGTGAAATTATGTACAAAAAGCAGTTTCCTACAAAATGATTTTTAAACCAAGATTATGGAATAACTTAAAAGCTTATTAACATTTTCCTCAAGCTACTATTTAAAATGAAACAAATTTTGGAGAAAAACATTGAGTTTTCGTCAGTTATAATAAAGAAAACAGGCCGGGGGTCGTAGAAAAAATAGTCCCGACAATAATAATATTTACGTATCAACAGATCACTAGTGACTAAATTTAGTATATGTTTATCAATCCTTTCCATATGGCCAAGGTCCTATAATAACACAAAAATGCCAAATATTTGTCTTTTAGCTCGGGATTAGCTACCAGACGTCTCTCCAAACAATAGAATTTGTGTAGGGTTGGGGTTGATCGGTATGAATCACCCAACGCTGGTGTGTCATGTCAGAATGGGATCTGCACCATTTACCTCCCATGGACGGTACGGGAATGGGTCGAATTGGAGTACTGACTGCACTCGTCTTTTTTGGTACTATCGGTGTAAACCTCCTCCAATTTCCAGAAATTCTTGACTAGCTCATTTTGCGTGTATTTTTGGGCATCTCTTCCACATTGGTTGTAATTGGCTCTGATCGGGAACTGCGACTTCGTCGTGGTGGTTGGGCCAAACAACAACCATCCTAAGCGAGTTTGTTGCGCTCATGTGGTCGCTCATGTACGACCGAATCCCGTATAAGGAGGCCCCAGGCATCGGCCCCAACGGGATTTCAATTTGCGGGTGTGCCAAAATGTTTGACTGCCACTTCTACTGGTGTGTCTGGCAATGCGGATGTAATGGTAAGGATTACCAACTCCTTGATGGATATCATTATGTGACAGCGATATTTGGCCATGTGCCAATGCCATGTACAACGAACTCCAAGCGTTGATCAAGGCTATTGCAAGTTATACGGTAGTACTCGATGTAGATAGGAAGGGCCATGGTTTCCACCCTGCCATGCAACCGGTTCAACTGTTGGCCAGTCTCTTTGATGGCGGAGAGCCGTTGGTGTAATGTAGCACAACAACGTGTTATGTCGCCGACCGGCAGGTTCCTTCTGACAGGGCATGGCGGAGGGGCATTCACTGCCGCTATGGTCTTTCTTGATGCAGTTGGAGCAGGCGTCGCGTCAGCCTCACGGACGGCAGTCAACCGCGTTCGGGTATCCATATCCTTAAACTTACTACATTATGAGGAGCGATGAGCTTGTCCCCAGACAACCGGTGGCTGCTAGAGAGTCCCGGTCCGAAGGCCCGGTAGATTGATCTCCGTAGCCAAGCTATGAACCCGTAGTAAGAGGTAGGTGAGCAATGCCGTCAACATAGGCATTTCTTTGGGCTTACAGTGCATACACCATGTTTTTTTGGTCTTCACTGGAAGTCTGGAGGTGATCAGTGGAACCACCAGGGCGTCCCAATGCTCCACCAGTGGTTTTGTAACTCTCCGCGCCCGCATCGTCTCCTGGACGCTGTCCAAAATCCCAAGGATTGATTTGGCCGTCTCTTTATGTATGGCTTGTAAGTTCATCAGTCAGTATACATGCGCCTCGGCCAACAATTTCGGATACAATTTCATTTCAATCTTGTTGGTTAGTTTCAGCAGGGAGGTGCTCTACACCGGTACCTACAGTTCGTTGATCTGGGCTTCCCACCGGTCGTTGCAATCTGGTGGTAGCATCATTGTACTGCAGATGGATAACTTGCAGTAAAAGATATATGTAACTTTTTGTGGGCTGTAGGTCAATAAATTAAAGATGTTATTATTTAGTGTGCAACGTTTCGAGCATGTTTATGCTACAAAAATAAAAAAATATAAAAGTAATACATACACACAATAATATAAAAAGTTTTATATACATATGACGTCAAGTAACTTACAAACAATTTTTAAGGAATTTAAGTAAATGCAAAAAAATTACACATTATAACAAAAAATCTCGAGCAACAAAATCTATTACAAAAAACATCAAATTGTCTTCTGCGTAGCAGGACCACCGCTGCGGAAGTGAATCGCGTCCACTTCGTTTGGCAGATTCAGTAGCACTGGTAGAAGGTGGTACCATATTGATGAAGGATTGTGTAACAAACATTCTGATAGAGTGCAATGACTCAGGAACAAAATCACCATCGATATTTTTATATACCCAACGGTATGAAGTGTTATTTGCTGACTTGAACCTCTAAAATGAAAGGATTGTGCTTCTTCTGCGTATGTAAGACAGTAGTTTTCATAAAAGTCCATGTGAATTAAGCACTCGTTCTTCTGCAACCTTAAATTTAGATTGAATACCCTGACTTGATGGTATAAGGACGGAGTTATTGTACTTTGTTATTCAAATACAATTTCGTTTTTGAAATAAATTTGTCGCTTTGGATCTTAACATCACTTCTATTTTAAAGATTCTCACTTTAAATATTCACCGTTAACTTCGGGAACAAACTCTTTTATGATAATACATTTTCCAAAGTTTTCCGTAGAGTTGTATTCCAGGATCTTATGCTTAAAGAAAGATTTAATAAAAAGGCATACATGTGCAAGTGTCTCTCTCTACAACCTTAATCTCTTTTATCCAAATGGGCGGTTTTTGCAAAAAAAAAAAAATTATAGCTAAGATCCACTGTTGCCTCGCCAGTTCCTTACAAATTCTATCCAACTTTTCGTGTATGCCTTTTATGTTTTCGCAAGTCATTCTCATAAACGTTCACATATCAAAAATTATTTTGATTGATCATCACTGATCGGCATCTATAGTAAAAGAAATAAATAAAGAATTAGTCTTATGACATATGTGAAATATGGAAATATTTTACTAAAATATTTTTCACATTTTGACTGTCATTTATGATTGTTAATGTATGTGTGTACTTATATTACCATGTATTGCTACTACAGGTTTCAATGTCCGGTATATTTTCCAGGGTTGGAATGCCATCCAAGTCAATATATTGGTCGGTATCCTGAAAGAATGATATACATTTTTTCATGTTTTTATTTTTAAAAAATTTAATTATTACCTTATATTATTATTATTATTATTATGAATTCTTTATTTAACCAAAACTTTAAATATACCTATTCTAAAAATAATTTTAAGAACATTAGCATGGCAAAAAATATTTGCCGTCTGCCTGAAATTGACATTTATTGAGTATAAAAAAATAAAGAAGAAAGTTTAAGATTATAATAAGCTTAAAGTAAATATATATAAATAATACAGGGATAGATAAATATACATACATAAATTTAAAATTTTGAATTTACTCTAAAAAACTGTTTCGGTAATCTAAGGCATGATCAATAAAACTGATAAGGACCTTCCAACCGCACTCTCCGTTTAAAATTTGTTTCGCTTCCTCGTTGTTTAAAAAGCTCTTTGAGAAATAAAGTCTTCGAAGTTCTTGCAGAATAGGACAAACGGCTAAAAAATGGTTGACATCTTCGATTTCATTTCGATTGCAAAGGTTACACCTGGGATTATCATTTCTGTGGGGTTTATAATTCAAATTTAGCATCTCAGTCCTTGCCTTAAACAAAGTACTTATTTGATTTGCAGAGAGTTTACTATTAAAGTAATTGTTTACAACCAGAGTGTGATTAAGTTGCTTATAGACCAATCTGCTTGGAGAGGTTTGAGCCCTATTCAAAAACTTGAGATACAGTGAATCATCGACGATTGCAATACAATCATAAAACCTACCTTTCCAACTAGCAAGGGAAGTTGCACTAAGGTTTAGATTAAATCCGTGTGCAATAGCTATCTCCTGCCATTCTTTGAAAGGAGACAAATTCCTTCGGAATGCAAAATCCATCATTTGCTTATGAAGGTTTTCACTTGACCTTTGCATTACCTTTATTATATAGTCGGCATTATATTTAAGATTTTTAAGATAAATTGGAGGGATACCTGATTCCACATGTATGGCATAATTTGGTGTAGCATTTGGAAGTTTAAAAATTCGTTTAAAAAAGAAGCGTTGCACGCTCTCAAATTCATCGAGATCTTGGTAACCAAAAACTTGACTGGCATAGCATAAGCACGAGTTTATAGTGGCTTCAAAGACTCTAAATTTAGCTGAGATGCCTATGTATTTGTTGCAGAAGATTTTGTTCCATATAAGATTTATTGCAGTTTTTGCCGACAAGCATTTATCTTTAACATGAGGACGGAAATCTAGATTGCTACGAAAAAGAACACCTAAATATTTAAATTGGTTAACCACCTCTATAGGTTCACGCTCCAGAAACCATGTTTCTCGCGGGCTTCTCCTTCGACGGGTACTTTCAAAAATCATAATTTTCGACTTCGCGGTGTTTATATTCAGGTCCCATTTCTCACAAAAGCTTTTGAGTCTATTAATTTGTAATTGTAATGTGATAGGGTTGTCCGACAAAACGACAAGGTCGTCCGCATAAAGTAGAACCTTAATAAGAAGATTCCCAAATCGAACACCCCCAGGCAAATTACGCGAGATATCATCAATGAAAAGGGCGAACATAATCGGGCTTAAGGGACAACCTTGGGGCACACCGCTATTGGTACTAAAGAAGCTGGACATTGCACTCCCATTTGCCACAGCGGCGCAAGTATTGGTGAGGAGAAGTTTATAGAGTCTTAAAAATTTCGTCGATATACCTAACGTTGATAATTTATACAGTAATGAATTCCGGTTGATATTATCAAATGCTGACCTAAAATCAATAAAAAAGACATAAAGTTTTTGTTTGTTATCGATGAATCGTTTTGCTATATTGAAGAGTGCGAAGATCTGATCCACAGTTGAAAGACCAGAGCGAAAACCAGCTTGGAAAGAGCTTAGTAATTTGTTCTCTTCTACCCACCTCATAAGCCTACAATAAAGAATTTGGATAAATATTTTTCTAAGACAAGGTAGAATCGAAATGCCCCTATAGTTTGCAGGTGAGCTTGGGTCTCCTTTTTTAAAAATTGGACAGATTTTTGACATCAAAAATACCTGAGGTATTTCTTCTTTTTCAAGAAGCTTATTAAAAAAATCAAGAAGAAGATTTATGAACGCCGGAGAGGAGTTTTTATAAAATTCGGCTGGAATTCCATCTAGTCCGGCTGCCTTGTTGTTTTTCATATTTTTAAGAATTGCTTGCAATTCATTTATTGTAATAAGCTCATCTAGGTCTGAAATAGCAATTGAGGGTAAAGCATATTGAAAAATTTGTGAATTTGGTGGAGGGTTAAAAAGTTCCATGAAATGGTTTGCTAGTGACTCTATATTTATTGTCGTTGCTGGAAAATTCTTAACCCCACTTAAACATCTTATCTTAGACCAAAATGATTTTGAATCTTTACATTTTGATAAACCTACTGCTATTACCTTATATTCGGGCATTCTTTTAAAACCTTTTTTAATCCCACAAGCTTCCTGCGAACGGTATATTTTTGTTTTAGGGGATGGAACCTGCAAAATAGATCCATCTGTATCGCTGTTTGACTCCATCCAAACTATTTCAGCCTCGTGCTCCTCACACGTTTTAAACTCCCTTTGTTAGGTATGTTTGAGAAGTCTCACTAGGTTCTTGATGTGAATCCGGATCTTTGAGTAAATTGGCCATGGTTTTTGGTTTTCTTGAAGTCCGTCAAAAACGTTAGCCGTCCTGCTCCCATGCTGACTGGACGGCAGTCAAAAAATGCTCCCCCTTTCCTGCGAAGTCCATCCTGCAGAATGGATCCATCTGTATCGCTGTTGGACTCCATCCGATCAATTTCAGCCTCGTCCTTCTCAAACGTTTCAAACTCCCTTTTCTTAAGCATGTTTGAGAAGTCCATTCAGGTTCTTGATATGAATCCGGATCTTTGAGTAAATTGGCCATGGTTTTCTTGAAGTCAGTCAAAAAAGTTAGCCGTCCTGCTCCCATGCCGACTGGACAGCAGTCAACAAAATGCTCCTCCTTTCCTGCGAAGTCCATCCAGGTTCCTGATGTGAATCCGGATCTTTGAGTAAATTGGCCATGGTTTTTGGTTTTCTTGAAGTCAGTCAAAAAAGTTAGCCGTCCTGCTCCCATGCTGACTGGACGGCTGTCAAAAAAATGCTCCTCCTTTCCAAAGTTTGGATCACTTTAAACATTTTCTTGTTTTATTTTAGAAAACAATCTGCTGAATTAAATTTAACAATTTAGTTTTGGATTTTTGCATTAAAACGCGTATGTTCGGCACAAATGTCTGGCCAAATGTTCGGCACAAAATGATGGGGTCAAAAAAGGCAAATAATAGACACAACAAATTACCAGGCCGGAGCGCGGTAATTTGTGGCCACGGACTGTGTGGCCAAATGTGCCATGCGGCACGGCAAAGATCAATCAGTGGCGTCCATATGGTCTTGTCAGCAAACAAATCAGCACCTCCTTTGACTTCCTCCTTGCACTTACGTCATAAGAAAAGAATAACAGTAAACAGAGCATAACTACTTACAACTTTTTCTGGTGCCAACCTTCTCCTCCCACTCGCAGTTAACGGCGAGTAAACATTTTGTATGCATTTATATTTCACTTACACCTATTTTAGAAGCGTGGAGTAAAAAGAGCATTTGAGATTTCATAAGAAGTTTTTTGTTATCATAAATAAACTTTAATTCTTGGCTCCTAAATAGTTCTTTTTGCGATCCTATTCAAAGCGTCAACATGATTAAGTTCTCATAAAGATGTTAATTTAAGTGAATGGGCCAATAATTGCTTATGCTCACCTTTTCCAAGAAGCAGCAACAGTCGGCCATTTAGGTCACCTATTTTATAGACTGTGACGCACGATGTGGTGAATGAATTTCTCTACCTCCTTTTGTTTTGTTCTGTCTTTTATTTTTATTATTTTTCTTTTATTTCAAAAGCCACATTTCTTTAATTTTTGTTATTTCCTTATTTCAATTAATTTCACAATTTTAGTTTATTTAATTTTCCAAATTGCCAGAGTAGCCACCGAACATCTTCGTCCGTCAAAAAAAAATTCTGATTGGCATGTTGAGAGTTATGTATGAGGAAATTTATGTTTCCTTTACGTAACGTAATGAGTAGAAGGGGTGTGTCCATAGAGTGAACCACAGTTGTAGCGCGCTAACAACTGCCTTTCTCACAGATGGCGCCAACAGGAAGAATTAGTGTCTCGCAACAGCAGCCAAATTTCAATATACAAACAGAATATTTGTAGTGTGTCTTAAGGTTACCATAACTTAAAAAAATTATAATCTCTCGATGAATTAACTAACCTGGCTCGCTATTAGCACTGAATTAAAATTTATAAAGGGTGGCATTATTTATTTTATTTATAAGAAAAAAAATATTTTTCGGTGGAAACGTCTATTAATTTATTTTACACCTTCATATTGTATAAGATATCTCTCTTGGAGCCTTTACTAAACATCTTTTCATCTGCAATTAATTGCCAGAAAAAAGTTGTATGCCTAACTAGCGCAACAACGACGTCTTTATTAAGGTTCTTCTCCTTAAGATCTCTTTTCCAACTCACTTCCACTTTCATAAAGTATGTTATTGTGATAAGGTGTTATACTATACTGGTGTGTTATATATACATATATACATGTAATGTTATATAACATAATTTTTCCGCACACAAATTCTTATGTAATAACAGCTAAATTATCCCTGAAGTTGTATTCCCGATGCAAACGAATTCCGAAAGAATCTTTCGAGCATCATTCATTTTCCTAACTTTAGTTAATGGGAAATATGCCTAAGAAAAATTCATTCCCGATAGCCCTTTATGGTTACATAAATATCGCATATATATCATACCACCAACAGTTGGGGCGTATTTTTGTATTGTTGGGAAGAATTTTGTCAACCAGATTATTTTTAAAATAAGGATTGTACGTGCTTATATACAGTTATAATTCATTTTAGTATGGAACCAGCAAATAAGATATATAATTATTCTATTAGTTTGAATTGTAACGGACTGTTTTGTGCCTTATGGTTCATGCTGACGATATTTTTCGAACCCTTAGCTCAGCGTTGGGTGTGGTTCTTGAACCTATAGCCCGCTGCAAAAATGAGTGTCAGCACTGCATCATGTTGTTTGTGGATGCGCGAGGTGTTGCCTCAACCCTCCCTACCTGGTTGCCTCCCTCGCCAGAGCAACCCCTTTGGTTGGCTTCTTTCTCCCGGGAATTACATCTCTCTCAACACATCATCCTCATCCTCTTAAAAAAAATTTACTCGCAGTTCATACTGCAATGCAAACGCTTTCAAATTTTATCATAAATCATATTTTCTTTTACTAAAATAATGTATAAATTAATTAATATTATTCAAAATCTCACAATAAAATCATTTATACAAAACACATAAAATTGATTTAAAATTATTATATAAAAAGATAAACTTAATTCTTTCTAGTGGCACCTTGCCGCCGATCGCAAAAAAATTTAATTAAAGAAGAATTAAAACGTCTTCGATTTATTAAAAATGTTGGGAATTTAATCCCTCTTTTCTTTATTCACCCCCTTTGCATGCGCGTATTATGTCACTATTGGTTTCGTTTTAATGTATGTATATAAGTAACACATGTTATGTTTTATGTTCAATTAAATATAAAAGAAATAAAATTCCATACCATAATTAGCTCCGAATTTCCTCGAGAAGTGGCCACTGCTGTTGGATCGATTCAGAATGGATACGTTCTGTTGTTGTTACACTAGTTCTCTTGTAAATGTTTTTGATATCATTGAAATTCATATACTATATATACACTAATACGCGAATGGCAAATTTTAAGTATATATGTACGTTTCCCGATCTAATGCTTTTTAATTAAATTTGCCCTCCTTTTTTTTTTTTTTTTTTTTTTTTTTTTATGACGACCGAGTTACTAGCTTAAGAAAATTACAAATTTTGTTAAATTTTCCCATAAATTAAACGTTAAATTTACTTCGAAGTAAAAAAGTTAAGTGAAAATTTAAAACACCAAAAAAAATTTATTGGCAATTGGTGGTTCTCGAACCCCGAACTCCTTGGCACAGGTGCTTTTTGTTCGAGGTGCTTACGCTCTCGGCTATGCTGACCGATTTATCGCAATAGTATAACCAATTTA
This sequence comes from Philhelius pedissequus, assembly GCA_910595825.1. Lineage (NCBI taxonomy): Eukaryota > Metazoa > Arthropoda > Insecta > Diptera > Syrphidae > Philhelius > Philhelius pedissequus. The sequence goes on from OU343161.1 coordinate 31,612,810, forward strand.
AATTTGTTCTGCGAATAAAGAATAAATATGGACTGGCTCTGAATAGAGAACTCTATACTGTGTTTAAGAAATTCCTATCAGTTACCTCCTAACCAAAATTGGAAACTTCTGTAGAGAATTAGCTTTTAGACTCTCCTAATTTCCAATATTTATTATCATGAAAACTTTCACTCTCCATTCTCTAGTCAGCATTCTCTACTCTCCCGCCATATAGTTCTTTCCCAAAAAAGTTGCATGCAGAAAACCTTCACCCATTCATACTCGAGCTACACTTTAGAACGCGACCACCTATCTATCGTAAGAATCTACTACGGTCAAGCTTTTACGATCGTTCATTAGACTTTCAACTTCTGCTTTGACACTTCCTTTTAATATAGTAAACAAAAATCCCCACAGCAATTCGTCGCACTCGTTCTATGGTATCGGGAATCTAATTTAATTTTTATTATGATTGTGCTAATAGTTTCGAGAAACTATTAAATAATTAGTAATTTCGGTAACAGAATGAGCGAACCACAACCCTAACCAAACTTCAAATGTATGAATTTGCATTTCCACAAAAATTTAAACTTTTTTGTGTACCTGCTTCTTAAATCCCGTTCCAAGAAGGGGAGGTGAGGTTCCTTTCCCCAGACACTCGAATCATGAGATGCACCTTCATACTGTCCATTTATTAAATGTTATTTAATACAAACACAAAGACATCTTTCGAACGCCGAAGTTTTTAACAAAGCAAATAAAGTTATATAATTAGATTAAAAATGTCTTTAAATAAATACTGAATAAAAGGTAAACCTTTTTTCGCTCATCTCCGTTATTTTTGTATTATCTCTAATCCACCTCCGTTCAATTTGCTGATTTGTGTTCGTGATTTTCATCAGATTCTAACCAAAGTGCGACACTGTCCATGTTTCTTTGTAATAATTTATTTAATTATAAGATATATACTTACAAGATAAGTGGCGTTTTAAAACTCGAAAGATAAGAATTGTGTGCGTTCAATAGATTCTGCAATATTTAAATTAATTCTGGTTTTAAATTTGACTTTATATTTTGGCGTAAGAAAAGTTGATCAGCGGCGGAAACAAAATAAATTTGTAAACATTTTGGATTATCGGTTACAGGAAAATCAAATAATGAACTTGCCCTTTGATCATAAAAGTTGGCAAGACGTTACCGTATTTAATTTCCTTAGCTCTAAATGATGACATTTGAACTACGGTATTATAACTTCTAATGTTATCAAAAAATGTCTTGACTGAGGATGTGAGTTTTTCAATAATGTTTTAAGAGGCTCTCTGGTGGTTCAGATAAAAAATCTAATTTAATTTTTCCACCAAAACAATACATTCTCTTAAATTTGTCATGCCTTTTAATTGCATCACAAATTCTACATATAGTGCTCATTTCACCAATGCATACATTTTTATTTCCAATGTAATCAAAGCTCGGGTTATAATTGAATGCTCCCTTAAAATTAATTGTTGTATGTTAGCTTGTGCGTTCGTTTATTTGTCTAAAAGCATGACGTGTATTTTCTTCAGCTCATCGATTTGTAGTTCTAGACGCCGCTATCTCTCTCACTCTCTCTGACACTGAATCGATTTTTCTTTTACTTGTTTGATGAAATTTATTTGACAACCCTACAATTATATCTCACTAGAGTCCTTCCTCTCTGTTGGGCAATGTTCGTTGAGGTATATCTCAAAAAAAGAATAGCTTACATAGGGGAGAGTGGGTATGTATGAGACACTTTTCAGAAAAATGTCAACTGCTGGCAACTTATAAATCATATTTGCACAAAACTGTTTTCTTAAGATAAAATTATGGGAAGCAAACACAAATGTAACCAAAAGTAAACCAGAATAAAAGTTAAAATTGTAGCGAGCTTATTTTTGCCCGCTCAGACAATACTAAAAAAAACTTAGTGGTCCGGGAAACCGTACGCAAAAACACTTATTTCCTAATTTTTCTATTTGGTCCGGTAGCGGTACACAATATTATTCTTAATACTTTTATATCAAATCGAAGCAAATTTAACAATGTTTTTCAATAGGTTGAGTACCTTTATTAGTAAACATAGTTTAAATGACAGTGTTCGGCAAATGTCATGTGGTATTGCAAATTCGGCAGCGGCGCCCATTGGTCGATACAACAAAAAACAAATGTAGTCTTTTCTTATGCAGAAGAGAAAGCCAATAAAAATGAACCACGATTTTTAATTTTCGCCACACAGTATAATTTAAAAAAATTTATTTTTTTTTCTTCCAACTTTATTATAAAAAATATATTTATTGGGAAAAGCCCACCGGTCAAGGAAATAGTTGACTTGAGGAGAATTTGACCGCTTTTATTAAAAACTAGATTGAGAACGAATTTACTTTACTAACGTGAAGATGGTTGGCAAGGCAGGCGCACCCAAAAAACTGCAATAATTTATTGCAGTTTGTTGGGTATGTCCACCGATGCGAACCATTACCCAGATTAGTTTTGTTCATGCGCAATTGGATCACAGATGACGTCAATTGCGAATTGAAAATTCTAAAGAGTAAGTCATGGCTTTGGAGAATCCTTAGAGTATACTATACAAAATATCATCATTAAAGTATACTATGCAAAATATTATTCATCATTAATTTTATTTTGTATTATTTTGGTGGGGGCAAAACCCCCATTTATTCGGCTTAATACAAGCTAATTCCTAATCTAACTTAAAAACTAAGAACTTATGCTAAGGTTAGTGAGGGGGAGGACGGTTCAGAAGCCGGAGTTTTAAGGAAGGAGTACTCAGGTTAAAGTCGAAGAAACATCCGTTGACTATTGCTTTTAACGTCATACCCAATGGAAATCACCTCTGCAGAGACTCGAGACTTCAAAGTTGTGACACTATGAAGTTCATCATAAATACCGTTGAGCAAGGTTAGATCCGGTGTATAAAGGGGGGACACTGCTTTAGAAGAGGTACCTTGCATGCAAACCTCAATGTCGGATAGCAGGGAATCGAATTTGGAAGATAGATTATTGTAAAGTTCAGTTATCGAGTCATTGAAGGAATCTGGCAGTTTATTTAAAGAGTTTAGCTGCTTTTCAATGCTCAAAAGCTTGGAAAAGGATTGAGAGGAGTTATGTTGCCATTGTTGATAGAGTTCTTCAACACTTTTAATAATAACATCAAAGCTTTTGGAAATGTTTTCGATCTTTTTGATGCACGCGCCATTATCATTAGATGAAGAGTCACTAAGGCATTTGATGGCAAGCATGATATGGGAAAGAGAGATGCCTTTACATTCGTCACAGAAGAACACAAAATTTTTTTTGAAATCATTCTTGGAAATGAAGGATCTCTTTCCAAGGCCAACACAAGGGGGGTGAAATACATTACCACAAATGCCACTACAACTTATCCATTCAGCATTGGAATCAGTGTTGGGCCAAATTGGATTTCCGCACTTGGATGACATAGTTATTTTATTTTTGTTTATTTTTATTTAAACGGGGGCAACAAAAAGAAAGACAAAATATTCGAAGTATTGCTTCGGAGCGAAAAGAAAATGTGACTGCACTTGAAGGCAGCAAGAACTTGTATTAAAGTATTCTATACAAAATATTATTATTATTCATTAAAGTATACTACACAAAATATTATTCATTGGATAAGCCTTAAGGTAAACATTATACAATACAGTTTATAAATATGCTACAAAATTAATTTAATGTACCACCAAGCTATATCCCATTCCTTCTGCTTTCAGGCCAGCTATGTGGTAAAATGGGACACCTGTATTCAGAAATATTTTAAAATTTTATTTCCAAAACAAAAAAAAAATATAAAATATCATTTATTAGTACAAGCAAAAACATAACAAAAAAAATATATTATTCATTTATAACAAAAAAGACTTAAACAATAACACTTCAGTTGTACACAAAATAAATATAAAAGAAACAACAAAAAATATTAAAAGAAACAATTCAGAAAAGCAGTAATTTCAGGACAATGAAACAAATTTGGATTTTAAATCCACACTAAAGGAATAAATATCCCTTGGATTTCTCTTATTTGTTGCAAGTCGCTGAGGTTGCGGTAGCTTCAGAACTACCTCTTTACACTGCACTTTGATCCTCAATTTTGGGATACACGAAATAAATAGACTTAGATCCCCTCTTTCGCAAACATTTTACTTGTGAAAGCCCTTCTTCTTCGGTTCGGACAATTTTTCCGACGAAATGTGTTTCCATCTTTGAGGTAACAAATTTTACTACGACGAAGTCTCCAACTGCAAGTATTGAAGAATCAAATTCATCTTGGTCGTCCGCGGATGGAGCAAAGTTCTCGTCATCAGGTGAATCATTTAAACTAGGCTCTTCGTCTGGTGTAGACACTTTGCGTACGAACGTTTCAAAGTTCTATTTGCTTAGACTTTGATGCGGAAGACCTGGTTCCAAGATTTTTTCCGTTTTACTTTTTTTTAAACTTTCTAGCTCAATTTTTTCGGGCGTATCGATTAAAATTCGCGTCTTTCCCGGTTTCCTTACCTTTCTTTGTACAGAACGCGGTTGTGCTTTAGGATATGGGTAGATATTTTCAGGCCACTGACGGAATAGATGTACCATTTGTAACTTCCTTTATGGCCGCTTGAATGTGAGTTTCAGAGGTTCTTTTCCTAGCAGTCTTGCGCTTCCGAACTCTGCATATTGAACTAAAATATACGATAATATTAAAGTATAAACCTTCATAACCCAAAATTAATGGAGGGGGAATTGGACAGTGTACATACTCAACGAGTATGTATATCGTTTATTGTCTGCCAATTTAATTCATAAGAAAAAGGGGAATAACCAGTTAAGCAAAAAAAGAAACACGACTTTACTTGAGAGAGTTGTTCGTAGCAATGAATATAAATTTGAGAGTCTTGTTGTCGTCTTGCACTGGTCGCGTGCGTTGGCGTCATGAAGGTTTTATCTTGCAATCTTAAACATCCTGCCCGGCTGGGCAGGTATGTTCAGAATTATTCCAGTAGTTTACACACCTTTTGAATTGGTCGTGTGCATTCTCCAGTCGCGTGCTTAATAGTGACCACGCGAACTAATGTAATTTTATAATTCTGCCAAGTCGCCACTGGGTTACCGGTAAGTTCTCATCTCGGATAAGGATGATGTCGCCAAGTTTTAAGTCATTATTGCCAGTATGCCATTTAGATCGCTGCTGAAGTGTACTCAGGTATTCATTCATTCCAGCTACATCAAACTATCTGGCCAGATCCAACTTCATCTCTATTTTTGCGGTTGGTGGTGAAGCGAGGTTGCTCTGTACAGGTACCACGACTCAACAATCCGTCGTTGCAAGACGGCGGTAGCGTCGCCATAAAGCAATTGAATGATATGAGGCATCGTGTGCCGGTGTAGTCCACTTCCGACTTTTTCACATCGGCCAGGCATTTTACATGGCCCTCCTGGATATCTCACACAAATAAGGAGTATATGAGCATCCAGTTGTATTAACTGTGCTATTCTAAACTCACCTAAACTTGACCTTTCTCAAATAATAACGAACTTTATGGTGGACCATAATTATATGTAGGTGTGTGATATAATCCAGATATTTTTTGACATGGGTAAAACCTCCAAGCTTTTTCCCGTGTGTGGATCGACTCTCGCACACTCGCTGGATACATGGACCACCTATCGCGAGAGTGCTCGAGTTATATTATAACAATATTATACAATATTAGTATTGAAAAAAAAACGATTCTCTCTGTTTCCCGGGTCGATTGCGACTGCCGGTCATTTTATTATTATCAACTAATCATTAAATAAAATGTATAATACAACATAGGTCAATGCATCCACTTTCCGATGGCCTTCAGATATGTACATTTTCCCATCGTCACCGGAAAGTGGTGTTGCATTACTTTATGGGTTGCGAAGCAACACAAATGTTCCGTCGTCCAGTTTGCTGACTTGCATTTGTGTAACTCTCGCGACGATAACCAAACTGTAAGTTACTTGACCGATTTGTTCGGACTACAAGTTAAAACTGAACCAACAAATTGCAATTAACAAGAAAATGTGACTTATGGCGGGCCATTCTGCCAAATTTCTTTGTCGCTTGACACCTGCCACATGTTGACTGTGAAAGTCCCAAACCGAAATAATTACCGACACAGTTTTGCTAGCAACTACTTCCAAGAAATCTCAATGTGCATACCAGTTTTATAAGAGATGGAACTGCATAGACGTTCTTAGCTTTAATACATGCTTTATTTGGATGGGGACATACAAAAAACATCCTTGTTCAATCGGAAGTATAAAATTAATATTATGGAAGACAAAACATTATTTTTTTTGAATAATTAATTAAATTTTGAAGGCTTAAAAATTGATCGGGAGTTCTAAGGGATTAAAACTATAACGAATGTTTTTTCTCAACCAGCCCATGCTAATTTTTTCTTGCCTTTTCTTTTCAAACTCAATAACCTCAAAAAATAAAATGTTGCTTAAAATAAATTGTCTTTTTTTAAAATTAAATCGTCGAAAAATACAAAATTAAACACACAACACAAAAATTCACAAACAATTTAATGCAACACAAACAGCATTTGACGTTTAACATTTTTCTTATTGGAATTAATTATTGGCACCATTTAGTTTTAAGCGAACGTTGAACGTCGATATTGTTAATATTGTGATAATCGAAGTTCGCTAAATTATTGTAACTTATCGAATGTTCGATTCGCTTTTCATAATCAGGGCCTAATTTTGGTCCTTTTCATCAATAAGGTGCTGTCCACCATAACTGATTTGATTTGAATTCTCCAGGGGAGGCACCGTGTGATGTGATGGTTGGAATTTGCGCAAAATCGCCTAAGGGGATTTCCATCTCTGTTGGGATAGAGACGTGAGATTTTCGACCAACCCGCTTTGATCTTACCAAATTTGCCAACCAGCAGGGTCATATCACATATGACATGACTTGCTATTTCAATATATCATATATATATGTATATATATTGAAATGCAAAGAGTGTCAGTATGTCATATTAGGTAATTAAGAAATCCTATTTGAAAAGATCTTCACTGGCGATTTGATTTAATAATTTGGAATCCTAAGCTGTCAACTTTCTTTAATTAAATCCAGCGAATCAAAGAGCCCAATAAGTTCGATTTGTGATCTACATGCCGTGAGCTCCAGAAAGGACATCTTCAACGCAAAATTCTTTTTTAGGATTTTTGTAACCGGATGGAAACTAGTTTCCACATTCGAAGCTATTTGATAAATTGGCGATACATCTTCTCAATATCACCGCTGAAAACGTATCAATAGAAATGCCATTTAAGAACAGCAACCTAATTTCACAGTGAACAATAAGACCCGTATATAAAAGATCGTTTAAGCTTTTGCCATTGGAGCTCCATGATGCGTTGAACCCGACACTCAATATTGTAGTGGTGTTTTGAGGGCTTAAAACTGCATGATGTGACAGGTAAAAAGATTGAACGGAATCATTGTTTCACGACCCGTAAGATGGGTTTCATATGATCTATTTGGATAGACTCCCAAAGGACTCTATCGTACTCTGTGTTAATATTGGTATTCCACATTATACTTTTCTCATTTAAAACAAATTGTTTTATTGCATTGAAATGTAAAGTGCCAATTGCGTTTCATCTGTCGGATTCTTAAAAGGTAATTTAACAACATAATCTTCCTGTTGCATCTCGAAAGGTTGAGTTCTTATATATAGCTAGAACCAAAACAAAAAATTTGACCTCCAATGAAAATTACTTATTATTTGATAATGAAAATTACATTGTTAATTAAAATATATTTCTCCGATGAACAACAAATTTGACCTAAAATAATTCCTTTATTTTTACAAAAAGAAACTCAGTATTTTATTAGGATTTTAACCACAAAAGTTAGAAACAAAAACTCCATTATTGCAAAATACTTATACTCATCATTAAAACAATTGCTGAATGGTGACGAAACAAATCGTAACGTACATATACCTACAAAAGAATAACGATGTTAGCTGCAGCGACCACGCGCCCAGCTCTTATATTTTAAAACACAATACCTGGCACACACATTTTCCACACAACACTATAAAATTGTTTAATTGTTATTAAAAATGTTACCTTTTTTTGGTTAATTCCATATTTTTTTCGTTTTTTTTTAGCTGAATGTTTGCCGTGCCGACGCCAGTGCCCACTAGACAGCCACTTCGTGCGTCTTGGATTTCCTTAAAAAAAAAATGGAAATGTCGAGTGTGTAATGATACATGCAATAATTGAACACTCGAATCGTCCGGCAAAGGAATGCACATGCTTTGTTTGTTTCCACACAACTTGTGTGAACCTTTTTTGCGAATGAATATCCGTACACGAATTTGTAACGAAGATATCAAGTTTTATTTAATAAGCAATAAAGCTGCGAAATACTACAAGGTTTTTACTTTACTTAAATCACACTAAAATTAATTATTATATTTTTTAAGTGTGGCGGATCGAAGGAGAGAAAATGGAACGTCGGCCTCGTCTGGCCAAGTAAAACCGACTAAAGATTTGTCTTTCTAAAATTGGAGGAGTGTCAACATGAATAATCAATTGGGCCTGTTCAAGACTTGTTTTTCAGTTGTGTAAATCTACACAAGAAAATAATGACCGCTACAAATGCCCCAGCCGATGACGATAGTTGTACATATATTTTATCTCCTCTCCAAAAGATCCCTCTTTGGATCTAGAGTGGAGCTTGTTCCACACAATGCGATAGATTCATGTTCCTACATGCATCTTACTCCATTAATTTACTTCCTCTGTGGTGGTTGTAAGTCACCCAACAAAACAAACACTGCCGAATAAAGTGATAATAATTTACCAAAGTCCCATATATATGAGAACTGATGTTGCATTTAAATTTCAATCACAAAATTTGAAATAAGTTTTAGTAATATTAAAATAATAAGTAAACCTAATTACTAGGCTAGTTTTTTCGATATTTTTTTCTACACTTAACACTATTTTTGTATAAGTTGAATTAAAACAAATATATTTTAAGCTTATTTATTATAATTTTTTTTTTCTACGATTACACTTAATGTTCATATTCAATTTAAAATAAATAAAAAGGAATAAGTAATTTAAATTTGTTTATTCGGGTATTATTTTGTCTGTCCAAACATTCTTAAGCATTCGCAATAATTATGCGAATATCTTGCGAATCGGACTAATGCTATATAAATTCGATGAATTCCAATTTTCGAAAATTTCCAGTGCCTGTAATCTTCTACTTGAGCGCGCCACATAACGCGAGGTCTTCCTTGACTGCCCCTTTCCTCTGGGATTGAATCGAAGATCTTGCGAGCCGGAGCATTGTTGTCCATTCGTTCTACATGACATAGCCATCTTAAACGTGATATACCTATTTTTTGTACCAGGTCAATTTCGATGGAACAGCTCGTAAGTTCGTGGTTGAACCTCCTCCTCCAAAACACATTAACGCAGATAGGGCCGAAAATCTTGCAAAGAACCTTACGCTCGAAACGACTAAGGATATCTTCTTCCGCTTTCGATAGAGTCCATGTGTCATAGAGCAGGACTGGTATGATCAGAGTCTTATAGAATCTCCTTTGAATGGCTTAACTACACAATTGCGTCCATAGTCCACAGGAACAGCGATTGCCAAGAGTTATTATTAGCTTTAGAAAGATGTGGAATACTGGAGGATGAGCTTGAGATGCAAAGTCGCATTTTACGAGAAAAAACATCATTCTCACTATCCCGAACAAAATGGAAGTACAAAATATCAGTCAACTTTTGCTTGATGACGCACATCAAATCACGGAGACAATAAAGCTAAGTGAAAATAGCTCTGTTGTTAAATTAAAAATAAACACCGGCTCTAGCGAACTCGTCAAAGCTTAAAGGTTCTGGTGCTTTCATTCAACGAGACATGACAAAGCAGAATCAGTACAAACGCCAAATTCTTCTTGCATATAGAAAAATAATCAAAACAAAAAAAAAAACAAATGAAAAAGTACAAATAAAAAACAATTCGATGGTGGTTGCTGATAAAACATTTCATTTGAACAACTATAATTTCATTAAATACAAAAACGAGGATGGAGAACAACAACTTCGCGTAATGTTTGGTGAGATGGACTTCGAATCTGTCAAACTCCTGTCGCTGCCAAAAAGACGTCAAAATGAATGGTATAGACCAATCAACACAGATGAACTAGGGATACCACTTTATCAAAATAGTGCAAGTTGTAGTACGTTAGTACAGAACTGAAATTGTGATGCCGTCAGCTCAATATATTTAAGTAATAGTGATATTTTGTCTTATAATGTTTCAGGCCTCAATAATAAATTATTATTTGTGTAATTTTTTGTATGAAAATTCCGCCAGCACTTATTGGCGCGGCGCATACAATTGTAATTAATGAGCCCTGCTCTGCAGCAGTTAAGGCACCTACTTGCTTCTATCCTCGTGAAGCAATGATCTGTGGTATTTTCCTCTGAACCACAGAAAGTGGTTCATCGTATATTCTTCCAAAATTTTATAAAAGCTTTCGACTGCTTCTCTGTAAAACCTTGAGCTCGGGTTTTAGAAGGGGGTTCCGATCTAACAACAGGTGCCATATTACCATATTACCTTTTCCTCTACAGAAAATGATAAATACAAAATTCTTACATCAAATATTGTTTACAAAAATGTTTTGTAAAACTAATGAATATCTAATTAAATCAAAATCTAAGTATCTGAACGACTGAGAATCGCATTGAGTTGAAGTTGACCAAATGGAGCTTGTTATTATTACTTCTGCAGTATCTGCTGCTTAAAGTTGCATACGTTCTGTTATGAAATTTGTTAATATGTATTGTTATTGTGTTCTGTTGGTGCTCCTGATTCACTGGATTAAGTATTTTATTGAAGCTCTTCGAAATATATTCTCTGAGGTCGTCTTACATCAAGGTGGATTATTCCGCTGATGCGCCTGCATTTGACTTCAATTTCATGACTGCGTCGAGTTTTGATTTGTTGCAATTGATTCTTCGTCCATTTTCGTGGCGTTTAACAACAACATAAACTTCGACGAGGGCATCACATGGCTTACTAGTATGTGATGTAGAAAAATCATCAAACTGAAAAGCTAAGAGTAAATTACTAAATTTTATCCAATCTGGAAGTTGTGCTACAACTAAACCAACCAGGTGCAACTATTCTATTGTAAGGTTGAGTTCATCGAACGCCTTGAATCTAAATCTACTTGAGGTGATTGATGATTCGCCGGTCACCGAGCCGATAATACGAATAAAACAGTTGCAATTTCCAAGTTCTTGTTTTTTTTGCGGATGCCTTGACTTCGACTGAATACTTTCTATAAACCGAATAAAAGAACAGTAATAATTATTATTTCAAAATAAGAAAATTCTTATTATTAAACCAGTACAATTATGTGATTGCGTATAACACATTAACTAAGATTCACCAAATTCTGAAATCGCTTGTACAGCCTGTTAAGCTGGCTCTGAAAATGAAGAACAAGTTTCAGAATTTGATGAATCCTACTTTTTAAGTTACCTACATGAACTTTTACATTATCCCGAATGAAAAAATTTACTTTCTTGTAAAACCACCTGTAACTGAAAAAGTAATATTCACGAAATTCTGAAACTTCGTGATCGAACTCAAATTATAAAATATATTTTAGAATGTTATGTATCATACCCATTATTAGGGAGCAATTCAATTGAATATTAGTTAAGTAGAAAAACGTAGTCGGTTTCAAGAAATCATGCAAACAAAGAGATTTGATTTTCGTACATACAAACAGAATCAACTTTTGTATCATGTCCCAACTACTGTCAGTTCTCACATTTAAGTATAGCATGATGTTTTATTTTTTGTTTTTTGTATTTTGTGTTTAAAAGAATTTAAATTGGGGCTGAATATTGTGTTAGTGTTTGACAGTTTTAGCTACGTTAGGTTACGGCACTTAGGAATTTTTGCTAATTATTAATAGAACTTTTATTGTAATTAGTTTTTCTTAATTATTTATTAAAAAAGTAGATTCACCAAATTCGTAAATAATCTCACTAAATTCGGAAAACCATTCTCAATCTATTGATACCAATTAACCTTAATTTTGTATTTTATTATGGCACTTGCTGCTTGTGATGTTTTGCAATGTTCGATCACATCCTTTAGTGGTTCACCCTTACCACCCAACAGTTTTAATTGTAGATTTTTGTCTTCCTCCGCGATATTTATGGGGTCCCGTAGCATGCGATCCTTATAAGGAATACCGCATGAACACAAAAAATCACAATTCTCCACTTGTCTAAGAAGTTCGGTTTCAAATTCCGCGAATACCTTGTGCTCCTTTTGATTAATAGAGTTGAACTTGAATGCCTCCATTGCAACATTCTTTCGGGGAATGCAGTATTCGTCGAATTTTTGGAGGAACTGTTGTTGCTGCTCTCCGTCTTCACCCTCTTTTGGTTGCGCTGCTGGGTTACCCAAAAGAGCATCAATGGTGCCGTGATTTGGATACATCGTGCTATAAATATCGATTGCCTGCTTATCCCTGATCATTAGGAATTGTACTATCTTGACAGATGGTCTTTCTAACGAGATCTTATAAATAATAATAAATAAGAAAAAATAAATAAATTAATATTTTTTGTATTCACCTCATTAAAATAATTATTGTAGCTTAACCACTTAAATGAACTTTAATGACACTTGAGCTTGTATAAAATGTAATTTTCTGTTTAACCTTCAAATGGATAAAAAAAAATCACTTGTTCCCGAACATTCTACACGACACGAATAATAAATTTTATAACGTATTAAAAGCATACCTATCTATTTATTAAATTAACTAAATTAATGCCATTAATATTTATTTATTAATAACCAAAAAGTATAATTTTATACTAACCTTAACTAATCAACGCTCACTGGAGAATTTACACGAAGAAGAAGTCGTAGAGTGTGGTGTTGGGTAAAATCCCTGATCTCAATTAAATTGTTGAACGTGTGCACCTACAGAATCCTTGGTATTGCATGATCAGCTCGCATACCTTTGCGAAAATTTAGGCTTATAGGGTAACTGTCCACTCTCAAATTTTGTTTAGCCTTGAAGCATACTCCTTTCCAATTCTTGAATATTGGTACATTAGAAATGGATTATTCGAAAATAATGTACATAGATGACTGTTTCACGAATTAATAACAGTTCTCAGCGTGGATGCTACATATATTACCTTAAATACACAATAGCCTCATGTTCTATGTATATAGATACCGTAAACCGGGGTTACTTTGCACCGTTTTTTTCACTATTTTTAGAAAACCTCTTAAAAATGGTAGACACAATTTTTAATTTTTTTTTTTTTTACTTCATTAATAAGATATGAAGTAATGCATTTATGCTATAAAAACTATTTAAATAATAGTAAAAATATTTATTTTTTTTAGTTGAAAAGTGGAGCAAAGTTGTCCAAGGGAGGGGGTTACTTTGCTCCGTTCTACATTTTCTATCATTGTGCCTTTATTTGAAGTGCTGGCGCAATGATATTCATACAGTTTTTTAACAATGCTCCAAAGATAATTTCTGTGAAAAAAATAACTGAAACCAAAACATACTTTTCTTTTTACAAGAAAAAAACAAAACTGCAAATATTTCTCTTAAAAAAAACGAGTATTTTAGAGTTATTAATAAAAAAAATAAGAGTTTTTATTATGTAATTCAGTAGGTAAATATGTAGCGATAAATAAAAAAAAAACATAAAAAGTATTTCAATTCATAAAAAAAAAAAACAAAAAACTTAATAACAAGAATAAATAACAGAACATAAAATGTATTTCAATTCATAAAAAAAAACAAAAAACTTAGGTAATAACAAGAAGGCAACGACTAACATTTAGTCAAATATAGATTTAAGTTCTGGAACTTGGAATGTACCTCTCTTAGAAATTTGTTTTGGTGGCATAATAGAACCTAAAACATCTGACCATGAATAGTTTAGCTCATCTCTTACTGTTGGCCATTTCCATAACTTCAATGACTTCTGCATAGAGTTAATTTTCACGCTATTGTCATCAAATGAGACAATTTCTCCTGGATACAATTGTCCTTCATAGGAAAACACGACAAACTGTCCCACTTCTCGAACGACTTCATTGAAACACATATCGTGTTGCGATGTTTTACCTTCCAAAAAATTTACGAATTGGTTTTCCCTGATTTCTTCGTTTTCCAGTCCATTGAAATTGAAATCATCCGAAGAGTTGTCATCAAAAACCATATCCGTCTCCTGTCTAAGGTGAGAAGAATTGGGCACATCATCATCATATTCTGTTGTTTGGCGAGAAGTACTTGGCTGATCCTGTCTGTTTCCAATGGAAGTCGTATCGTTTGCTGAATTTTCTTCATTAGCCATTATCTCCTGGTCACAGACACTTTTCCCAGCTGGAATATTCATTTTTTGCGTCTTTTTACAACAATATTAGTAGCTTCTTGCCTTTTTCCATGTAATGCTTTAAGGAACTCAAACTGCACTGAATTTTCATCACAGGACTTTCTTGGAATGCGACTAAGTACTTCTTCCACGTTTACCGGATATATTCCGCACTTCCGGAATCCAGATATTAAGTTGGCTGAAGCGTTTGGAATAATTAGTTCCATCATCGTTTTTAGTAGTGGTGGGAAATCTTCTTTCTGTATATTGGTATGTTGAATACCTTTTGGACTCTCCTTCCAGACCGACAACACCTTTCGCCAGGCTATTTTTAGGGGCCGGAAAAATGCCACGTCAAGCGGCTACGTTAGATGGGTGCTGTTGGGTGGCAGGCAAATAAGGGTCACTTCGTTTGCGCGACACAGTTGAAGAGCGTGTACAGTTATATGTGAAGAAAGGTTGTCACAAATAATCACTTTTTTTCCTTCAAGCCTTCTAAGTCTAGGAATCATTTGACACTCGAGCCAGTCTGTAAATATGTTTGCATCGAACCATCCAGACACACTTACGTTATATCGACAGCCTGTGGGACCATTTTCCGTCCACGTTGTCCACATCTTCGTAGCCCGATACACAACATAAGGCGGCATAAGCTCCCCAGCAGCGTTACCGCAAAACATCACAGACACTGATGTCTTGGAAGCATTTCTAATTATTTCTGGATACTTGCTTCCTTTTTTAACGAGAACTTTTTTTTTCCAGGGTCATCAGTTAAGTTCGTTTCATCAAAGTTCCAAATGTTTGTAGGGGGGACGTCTTTAAGTTCTTGTGCTATGTTTTCGAAAAAACTCCTGAGCATAGGCTCATCTACTGCCGCTCGTGTGCGTTTAACATTTTCTGCAAAACGTACCGAAATGCCTGAGTGTCTTGCTATGAAAGCATTTATCCAATCAATGCCCGGGAGGTTATTTTGAAATACTTTTACTAGTCTTCCACATCGACTTAAGTAGTTTTTGATTATATGTCGCAGTTCTCCGATATTAATCGGAAATCCGAACTCGCCCAAGGAAATCAAGCATTCGACAAAACTTTGTTCTTCTTCTGCAGTAAAAACATTGGGCCGTCCTGGTTTTTTTAAATGCATTCCCTTCAATTTGTAAATGATGGTTCTTCTTGGAATTTTATACTTTTCTTCAGCCTGTCTTTGTGAAATTTCGCCCCTCCTTATCTCATCCAAGCAATTTTGTAGGGTCTCAGCTGTATAATCGGCATAACGTCTTGTCCCCAAGATCCTGGTATATTTTCTGGGCATTTCTGTGAAAAGTAGATTCGTATACGATCATTGCGTTAGTTACAACTAAAAACAATGCATTGGTACCTAGATACAGAAACATATTTCGGGGTAACTTTGCTCCGGAGCAAAGTAACCCCAAACCAACTTTCGGGGTTACTTTGCTCCAGTGCAAAGTTACCCCAAAATTAAGAAAATAGATATGTTTTCACAAAAAAAAAAATATTATTATGTTTTGAGACCAAGAAGGTTAACTTTGTATAAAATTAAAAGAATAAAAGACACTTAAACGGTAACATAAATACTTACTTTTTATATTTGGATACACACACTTTAGCACTTCAAATTTTCTACCTGCAAAAAAACACACAATTAGGTCGTTCCTCTTCGGACTACTATGGTTGACTGATAATTAAACGTAGATATGCAGCTGCACATGATTTTGCACACACATAAACATTATATTATGTTACAGTTAGATCGGTGAGCAAAACTCAACGTGTCTGAACATGAAACGAATATTAAACTCTTTATGACAATGGCGCAAAGTTACACCCGCTGGCGCAAAGTAACCCCGGTTTACGGTACATAAATTGGCCCGGCTTTTTTTAGAGTGGGTTAAAAACTCCCCACAGTAGCAAAACTACCAGGCGAACTTATTCCGAGCTTCTAGTCGAAATAAAACCTAAAAGTAGGTAGGGAATTTCGTAACGTACGGCACAAGACCCAAACGTATGAAATCCGAAAATCCAATATTAATTATCACCAGACACTGCATCCACCATTGTTCGATAACTCAGTAAGAAAACTATTTATTTTGCTCTAAATGTAATTTTTATTTTTGATTAAAGTGGACTGTAATAATAACGCACTGCTCTGCTCAAAATAATACTCGAATCTGACTTTAACCTCCATTTCCAACCTCCCGCTACTCCAGACAATCTGTGTCCATAGTCTGGTTCGTTTATGGTAGTTGCTCTTGTGCTCGTGCCCAGCCCAAGACATCTTTTATTACTCGAAAGATGTTGTATATACGAACATTTAATCGTATTTTTCGCTCACAACCACCGTTAGGCAAACGATGAACCTTTTTATTTCTGGTGCTCGTATTGTTGCTTGCTGCCGATGAGGGCTGATTTTTGTTTACTTCTTCTGGGTCCGCAAATGTAATTGTTGTTGTGATTTGCGGATCGAGAAATAGACGTTGCTCTGATGGTGTTTGCTACTTTTCGGTCGCAACTACAGTTACTCATGCAGCTACTCTGCGTTACTGTTTTTGGATATTTTAATTTTGATTTTGGTGGTTTTGCTCCTTGTCCTAGACAACCATTCAGCGTGCTGCTTCCGCCTCGGCTCCATTTCAAACCTCTATCCACTGTTGCCACTGTGTTGACAAAATTTTTTTCACACAAGGATTTTTCCTTCCTTTTTTTTATATTTTCTCAGACACAAGGCACACAGAATATAAGAAAAAAAAATTATTTTTTTTTCCGTTTTTTATTTGCAATTTTTAACTTTGCTCTTTTCCACACAGTAATTTTTATTTTTTCAAACACGAGCACATAAACACATTTATAAAAGTTTTTTTCAGAAACCTTCTTTATAAGCTATATTTTTTGCTATTCAAACAGAATATTTTTCTTTTACATATTTGTAATTTCAATTTAATTTAAGAAACAATTTTCTCTTCTTTTTATAAATTTTTTTTTCACATAAAGTTAATTTTCTTTCACTCACAATATGAGCATTTCTTTTTTATTAGTATTTTCTGGAGAGATCTGCAAGAAAGAAAGAATCGTTTTAGTACCGCGTCGCGTTGTCGCTTGTGGTTCAATACGTGAGACTGGCATGAAAGTATCGTGTTATCCCGTTTGGACTTTCAAAGAGTCCTACTAGTGGCACGATTAACTTCACACCACATCCTCTAGCCCGTTGGAATATTCACATGTTCCCATGGTTATGTGAAAGGTTATGCGCAAGCTTAGATCGTTAACTATGTTCCCATGGTTATAGTTATGTTCGCTTCAGAGAAGCGTACCAATCTTGGCATTGATTCCTGGGCCAAAAGGATGCAGTTTGCCAGTCCCTGCTCGGGCGCCAATAAACGAATTTATTATTCGTTATATAAAAGAAAACGCGAACGCCTGCCCCCCGAGGGGCCGGCCCAACTGTTCGACTTACTGAAATTAGAAATAAAGATTATATTTTAAAGATATATTTATTCAAGAACCGAATAGCTTCAGTGTCCTATTAAGACTGCCTTTACTTAGCCTAAATTACCTACACCTCACATAACCATTTGCTTTGTCGCTGCACGATGATTCGCAGAGTCAGCGACCTTCAAGGCTCCCGTGCATTTACCCCAAAACGTGCCGATATATGATATCCGCCAATCGTGGGAAATCATAACTGGCTCGATCATGGTTTGTTGACCTGGCAAATCATAATAAGCTGCATGTAAATGCAACGTGTTAACTGAAGACAATAAAATGCGAATAAACAATCAAAACTTTGTTTACAAAGTTTCACGAGGTTTGATTGTCAAAACAGCAACCGAGATGACATTTGTGAAGAATTCCTTTGGGGAAAGTTGCTACGACCTCTTTGACTGCAGCGAGGGAATGAAGTTAGCTTCGGTTTCAAATGCCCCATCTTCTTCTGGTTACGAATCACAACGAGCGCCTCCTGGTAGTGAGAGGATGCAGCATCTAAGATTGAATATACAATAGGTAAATTCTGTCGTCTGCCATAATTTAATTAATTTTCACAACTTAACTATATGTTCGTATAATATTACTGGTCTCAAAAGTAAACTTTTACAACCACATTTTTATTTTTACATTACACAATTCTTGGAAATATTATTTCCATTTCTTTTTCTTTATTATTTTGTCTAAAACATTAGGGAATGTTTTATTCAAATTTTGATTGACATTTGAACTGTCAAAATAGAAAAGTTAAATTTGTTGAAGTTCCATTTTTTTTCAAATTTAAACAGTATTGAAATTATATTTATAGTAATATTGTTTAAAATACACTCTTTTGCACACTTCGAACAAAAACATTGAAGGATTGCTCAGTTTCACCGAAATTATTAAGTTTTTAAAGGATTTTTCTCCATCCATCAAGAAATCCAATTGTACTACTGTTTCATCGCCGATGAACCGCAAACGCAATTTAAAAGAAATTTTACCGGAACACAATACCACCAACAAGAGGAATAATCTTAACACTGCACAAAACATGAAAGTAGGAAATTTATCTGTTGATGATCTAAAAACAATTCTCAGCGATACCCTCGATGAAAAGCTTAAGGATCCAGCTACAAAAAATGATTTTTTGACACTTTCCAGTGAGTTAATTACTTTGAAGGCAAAGAACAAACAGACCATAATGACGGAGGTGCGATCTTCTTGAAACACAGCTCGAAAAACAAACGAAAAGTCTTTTGTGGTACACCTTCCTTTAGACACAGAAACCAATGCAATTCAATTAGCAAAACAGACTTGCGAAGGGCTTCTGGAGTTAAACGAAGGTGAAGAAGTTCAAATAAAAAAAGAACCCTGCAAAAACGTAGCAACAACACTCAACGCGGTACGGTCATCATGGAGCTTACTTCATTTGAAAACATAGACAAGATTATTGCGGTCGCGCACAAGCTGAAAGGTTCCGGAATAAGCATATTTCGCGAGCAATCACGTATGTACCGGAAAATTCGACAAAATTTAGTGGCAATAAAAAACAAACTCATGTAAATAAATAAGAACTTGAAAATACAAATTAAAGGAGACAATAAAATGCAAATAAACAATCAAAACTTTGGTTACAAAGTTTCACGAGGTTTGATTGTCAAAACAGCAACCGAGATGACATTTGTGAAGAATTCCTTTGGGGAAAGTTGCTACGACCTCTTTGACTGCAGCGAGGGAATGAAGTTAGCTTCGGTTTCAAATGTCCCATCTTCTTCTGGTTACGAATCACAACGAGCACCTCCTGGTAGTGAGAGGATGCAGCATCTAAGAGGGAATATATAATAGGTAAATTCTGTCGTCTGCCATAATTTAATTAATTTTCACAACTTAACTATATGTTCGTATAATATTACTGGTCTCAAAAGTAAACTTTTACAACCACATTTTTATTTTTACATTACACAATTCTTGGAAATATTATTTCCATTTCTTTTTCTTTATTATTTTGTCTAAAACATTAGGGAATGTTTTATTCAAATTTTGATTGACATTTGAACTGTCAAAATAGAAAAGTTAAATTTGGTGAAGTTCCATTTTTTTTTTCAAATTTAAACAGTATTGAAATTATATTTATAGTAATATTGATTAAAATACACTCTTTTGCACACTTCGAACAAAAACATTGAAGGATTGCTCAGTTTCACCGAAATTATTAAGTTTGTAAAGGATTTTTCTCCATCCATCAAGAAATCCAATTGTACTACTGTTTCATCGCCGATGAACCGCAAACGCAATTTAAAAGAAATTTTACCGGAACACAATACCACCAACAAGAGGAATAATCTTAACACTGCACAAAACATGAAAGTAGGAAATTTATCTGTTGATGATCTAAAAACAATTCTCAGCGATACCCTCGATGAAAAGCTTAAGGATCTAGCTACAAAAAATGATTTTTTGACACTTTCCAGTGAGTTAATGACTTTGAAGGCACTCAACACTCAATTGAAGAACAAACAGACCATAATGACGGAGGTGCGATCTTCTTGAAACACAGCTCGAAAAACAAACGAAAAGTCTTTTGTGGTACACCTTCCTTTAGACACAGAAACCAATGCAATTCAATTAGCAAAACAGACTTGCGAAGGGCTTCTGGTGTTAAACGAAGGTGAGGAAGTTCAAGTAAAAAGTACCCGGCAAATACGTAGCAACAGCACTCAACGCGGTACGGTCATCATGGAGCTCACTTCATTGGAGGACATAGACAAGATTATTGCGGTCGCCCACAAGCTGAAAGGTTCCGGAATAAGCATATTTCGCGAGCAATCACTTATGTACCGGAAAAAACGACAAAATTTAGTGGCAATAAAAAACAAACTCATGTAAATAAATAAGAACTTGAAAATACAAATTAAAGGAGACAATAAAATGCAAATAAACAATCAAAACTTTGGTTACAAAGTTTCACGAGGTTTGATTGTCAAAACAGCAACCGAGATGACATTTGTGAAGAATTCCTTTGGGGAAAGTTGCTACGACCTCTTTGACTGCAGCGAGGGAATGAAGTTAGCTTCGGTTTCAAATGTCCCATCTTCTTCTGGTTACGAATCACAACGAGCGCCTCCTGGTAGTGAGAGGATGCAGCATCTAAGAGGGAATATACAATAGGTAAATTCTGTCGTCTGCCATAATTTAATTAATTTTCACAACTTAAATATATGTTCGTATAATATTACTGGTCTCAAAAGTAAACTTTTACAACCACATTTTTATTTTTACATTACACAATTCTTGGAAATATTATTTCCATTTCTTTTTCTTTATTATTTTGTCTAAAACATTAGGGAATGTTTCATTCAAATTTTGATTGACTGTCAAAATAGAAAAGTTAAATTTGTTGAAGTTCCATTTTTTTTCAAATTTAAACAGTATTGAAATTATATTTATAGTAATATTGTTTAAAATACACTCTTTTGCACACTTCGAACAAAAACATTGAAGGATTGCTCAGTTTCACCGAAATTATTAAGTTTTTAAAGGATTTTTCTCCATCCATCAAGAAATCCAATTGTACTACTGTTTCATCGCCGATGACCGGCAAACGCAATTTAAAAGAAATTTTAGCGGAACACAATACCACCAACAAGAGGAATAATCTTAACACTGCACAAAACATGGAAGTAGGAAATTTATCTGTTGATGATCTAAAAACAATTCTCAGCGATACCCTCGATGAAAAGCTTAAGGATCTAGCTACAAAAAATGATTTTTTGACACTTTCCAGTGAGTTAATTACTTTGAAGGCACTCAACACTCAATTGAAGAACAAACAGACCATAATGGCGGAGAGGTGCGATCTTCTTGAAACACAGCTCGAAAAACAAACGAAAAGTCTTTTGTGGTACACCTTCATTTAGACACAGAAACCAATGCAATCCAATTAGCAAAACAGACTTGCGAAGGGCTTCTGGTGTTAAACGAAGGTGAAGAAGTTCAAGTAAAAAGTACCCGGCAAATACGTAGCAACACCACTCAACGCGATACGGTCATCATGGAGCTTACTTCATTTGAGGACATAGACAAGATTATTGCGGTAGCGCACAAGCTGAAAGGTTCCGGAATAAGCATATTTCGCGAGCAATCACTTATGTACCGGAAAAAACGACAAAATTTAGTGGCAATAAAAAACAAACTCATGTAAATAAATAAGAACGTGAAAATACAAATTAAAGAAGACAATAAAATGCGAATAAACAATCAAAACTTTGTTTACAAAGTTTCACGAGGTTTGATTGTCAAAACAGCAACCGAGATGACATTTGTGAAGAATTCCTTTGGGGAAAGTTGCTACGACCTCTTTGACTGCAGCGGGGGAGTGAAGTTAGCTTCGGTTTCAAATGTCCCATCTTCTTCTGGTTACGAATCACAACGAGCGCCTCCTGGTAGTGAGATGATGCAGTATCTAAGACGGAATATACAATAGGTAAATTCTGTCGTCTGCCATAATTTAATTAATTTTCACAACTTAACTATATGTTCGTATAATATTACTGGTCTCAAAAGTAAACTTTTACAACCACATTTTTATTTTTACATTACACAATTCTGGAAATATTATTTCCATTTCTTTTTCTTTATTATTTTGTCTAAAACATTAGGGAATGTTTCATTCAAATTTTGATTGACTGTCAAAATAGAAAATTTAAATTTGTTGAAGTTCCATTTTTTTTTCAAATTTAAACAGTATTGAAATTATATTTATAGTAATATTGTTTAAAATACACTCTTTTGCACACTTCGAACAAAAACATTGAAGGATTGCTCAGTTTCACCGAAATTATTCAGTTTTTAAAGGATTTTTCTACATCCATCAAGAAATCCAATTGTACTACCGTTTCATCGCCGATGAACCGCAAACGCAATTTAAAAAAAATTCACCGGAACACAATACCACCAATAAGACGAATAATCTTAACATTGCACAAAACATGGAAGTAGGAAATTTATCTGTTGATGATCTAAAAACAATTCTCAGCGATACGCTCGATGAAAAGCTTAAGGATCTAGCTACAAAAAATGATTTTTTGACACTTTCCAGTGAGTTAATTACTTTGAAGGCACTCAACACTCAATTGAACAACAAACAGACCATAATGACGGAGAGGTGCGATCTTTTAGAAACACAGCACAAAAAACAAACGAAAAGTCTTTTGTGGTACACCTTCCTTTAGACACAGAAACCAATGCAATTCAATTAGCAAAACAGACTTGCGAGGGGCTTCTGGAGTTAAACGAAGGTGAAGAAGTTCAAGTAAAAAGTACCCGGCAAATACGTAGCAACAACACTCAACGCAGTACGGTCATCATGGAGCTTACTTCATTTGAGGACATAGACAAGATTATTGCGGTCGCGCACAAGCTGAAAGGTTCCGGAATAAGCATATTTCGCGAGCAATCACTTATGTACCGGAAAAAACGACAAAATTTAGTGGCAATAAAAAACAAACTCATGTAAATAAATAAGAACTTGAAAATACAAATTAAAGGAGACAATAAAATGCAAATAAACAATCAAAACTTTGGTTACAAAGTTTCACGAGGTTTGATTGTCAAAACAGCAACCGAGATGACATTTGTGAAGAATTCCTTTGGGGAAAGTTGCTACGACCTCTTTGACTGCAGCGAGGGAATGAAGTTAGCTTCGGTTTCAAATGTCCCATCTTCTTCTGGTTACGAATCACAACGAGCGCCTCCTGGTAGTGAGAGCATGCAGCATCTAAGAGGGAATATACAATAGGTAAATTCTGTCGTCTGCCATAATTTAATTGATTTTCACAACTTAAATATATGTTCGTATAATATTACTGGTCTCAAAAGTAAACTTACAACCACATTTTTATTTTTACATTACACTATTCTTGGAAATATTATTTCCATTTCTTTTTCTTTATTATTTTGTCTAAAACATTAGGGAATGTTTCATTCAAATTTTGATTGACTGTCAAAATAGAAAAGTTAAATTTGTTGAAGTTCCATTTTTTTTCAAATTTAAACAGTATTGAAATTATATTTATAGTAATATTGTTTAAAATACACTCTTTTGCACACTTCGAACAAAAACATTGAAGGATTGCTCAGTTTCACCGAAATTATTAAGTTTTTAAAGGATTTTTCTCCATCCATCAAGAAATCCAATTGTACTACTGTTTCATCGCCGATGACCGGCAAACGCAATTTAAAAGAAATTTTAGCGGAACACAATACCACCAACAAGAGGAATAATCTTAACACTGCACAAAACATGGAAGTAGGAAATTTATCTGTTGATGATCTAAAAACAATTCTCAGCGATACCCTCGATGAAAAGCTTAATGATCTAGCTACAAAAATGATTTTTTGACACTTTCCAGTGAGTTAATTACTTTGAAGGCACTCAACACTCAATTGAAGAACAAACAGACCATAATGGCGGAGAGGTGCGATCTTCTTGAAACACAGCTCGAAAAACAAACGAAAAGTCTTTTGTGGTACACCTTCATTTAGACACAGAAACCAATGCAATCCAATTAGCAAAACAGACTTGCGAGGGGCTTCTGGAGTTAAACGAAGGTGAAGAAGTTCAAGTAAAAAGTACCCGGCAAATACGTAGCAACAACACTCAACGCAGTACGGTCATCATGGAGCTTACTTCATTTGAGGACATAGACAAGATTATTGCGGTCGCGCACAAGCTGAAAGGTTCCGGAATAAGCATATTTCGCGAGCAATCACTTATGTACCGGAAAAAACGACAAAATTTAGTGGCAATAAAAAACAAACTCATGTAAATAAATAAGAACTTGAAAATACAAATTAAAGGAGACAATAAAATGCAAATAAACAATCAAAACTTTGGTTACAAAGTTTCACGAGGTTTGATTGTCAAAACAGCAACCGAGATGACATTTGTGAAGAATTCCTTTGGGGAAAGTTGCTACGACCTCTTTGACTGCAGCGAGGGAATGAAGTTAGCTTCGGTTTCAAATGTCCCATCTTCTTCTGGTTACGAATCACAACGAGCGCCTCCTGGTAGTGAGAGCATGCAGCATCTAAGAGGGAATATACAATAGGTAAATTCTGTCGTCTGCCATAATTTAATTAATTTTCACAACTTAAATATATGTTCGTATAATATTACTGGTCTCAAAAGTAAACTTACAACCACATTTTTATTTTTACATTACACAATTCTTGGAAATATTATTTCCATTTCTTTTTCTTTATTATTTTGTCTAAAACATTAGGGAATGTTTCATTCAAATTTTGATTGACTGTCAAAATAGAAAAGTTAAATTTGTTGAAGTTCCATTTTTTTTCAAATTTAAACAGTATTGAAATTATATTTATAGTAATATTGTTTAAAATACACTCTTTTGCACACTTCGAACAAAAACATTGAAGGATTGCTCAGTTTCACCGAAATTATTAAGTTTTTAAAAGATTTTTCTCCATCCATCAAGAAATCCAATTGTACTACTGTTTCATCGCCGATGACCGGCAAACGCAATTTAAAAGAAATTTTAGCGGAACACAATACCACCAACAAGAGGAATAATCTTAACACTGCACAAAACATGGAAGTAGGAAATTTATCTGTTGATGATCTAAAAACAATTCTCAGCGATACCCTCGATGAAAAGCTTAAGGATCTAGCTACAAAAAATGATTTTTTGACACTTTCCAGTGAGTTAATTACTTTGAAGGCACTCAACACTCAATTGAAGAACAAACAGACCATAATGGCGGAGAGGTGCGATCTTCTTGAAACACAGCTCGAAAAACAAACGAAAAGTCTTTTGTGGTACACCTTCATTTAGACACAGAAACCAATGCAATCCAATTAGCAAAACAGACTTGCGAGGGGCTTCTGGAGTTAAACGAAGGTGAAGAAGTTCAAGTAAAAAGTACCCGGCAAATACGTAGCAACAACACTCAACGCAGTACGGTCATCATGGAGCTTACTTCATTTGAGGACATAGACAAGATTATTGCGGTCGCGCACAAGCTGAAAGGTTCCGGAATAAGCATATTTCGCGAGCAATCACTTATGTACCGGAAAAAACGACAAAATTTAGTGGCAATAAAAAACAAACTCATGTAAATAAATAAGAACTTGAAAATACAAATTAAAGGAGACAATAAAATGCAAATAAACAATCAAAACTTTGGTTACAAAGTTTCACGAGGTTTGATTGTCAAAACAGCAACCGAGATGACATTTGTGAAGAATTCCTTTGGGGAAAGTTGCTACGACCTCTTTGACTGCAGCGAGGGAATGAAGTTAGCTTCGGTTTCAAATGTCCCATCTTCTTCTGGTTACGAATCACAACGAGCGCCTCCTGGTAGTGAGAGCATGCAGCATCTAAGAGGGAATATACAATAGGTAAATTCTGTCGTCTGCCATAATTTAATTGATTTTCACAACTTAAATATATGTTCGTATAATATTACTGGTCTCAAAAGTAAACTTACAACCACATTTTTATTTTTACATTACACAATTCTTGGAAATATTATTTCCATTTCTTTTTCTTTATTATTTTGTCTAAAACATTAGGGAATGTTTCATTCAAATTTTGATTGACTGTCAAAATAGAAAAGTTAAATTTGTTGAAGTTCCATTTTTTTTCAAATTTAAACAGTATTGAAATTATATTTATAGTAATATTGTTTAAAATACACTCTTTTGCACACTTCGAACAAAAACATTGAAGGATTGCTCAGTTTCACCGAAATTATTAAGTTTTTAAAGGATTTTTCTCCATCCATCAAGAAATCCAATTGTACTACTGTTTCATCGCCGATGACCGGCAAACGCAATTTAAAAGAAATTTTAGCGGAACACAATACCACCAACAAGAGGAATAATCTTAACACTGCACAAAACATGGAAGTAGGAAATTTATCTGTTGATGATCTAAAAACAATTCTCAGCGATACCCTCG
This sequence comes from Philhelius pedissequus, assembly GCA_910595825.1. Classification (NCBI taxonomy): domain Eukaryota; kingdom Metazoa; phylum Arthropoda; class Insecta; order Diptera; family Syrphidae; genus Philhelius; species Philhelius pedissequus. Next base: position 31,639,752 of record OU343161.1, read on the forward strand.
ATGAAAAGCTTAAGGATCTAGCTACAAAAATGATTTTTTGACACTTTCCAGTGAGTTAATTACTTTGAAGGCACTCAACACTCAATTGAAGAACAAACAGACCATAATGGCGGAGAGGTGCGATCTTCTTGAAACACAGCTCGAAAAACAAACGAAAAGTCTTTTGTGGTACACCTTCATTTAGACACAGAAACCAATGCAATCCAATTAGCAAAACAGACTTGCGAGGGGCTTCTGGAGTTAAACGAAGGTGAAGAAGTTCAAGTAAAAAGTACCCGGCAAATACGTAGCAACAACACTCAACGCAGTACGGTCATCATGGAGCTTACTTCATTTGAGGACATAGACAAGATTATTGCGGTCGCGCACAAGCTGAAAGGTTCCGGAATAAGCATATTTCGCGAGCAATCACTTATGTACCGGAAAAAACGACAAAATTTAGTGGCAATAAAAAACAAACTCATGTAAATAAATAAGAACTTGAAAATACAAATTAAAGGAGACAATAAAATGCAAATAAACAATCAAAACTTTGGTTACAAAGTTTCACGAGGTTTGATTGTCAAAACAGCAACCGAGATGACATTTGTGAAGAATTCCTTTGGGGAAAGTTGCTACGACCTCTTTGACTGCAGCGAGGGAATGAAGTTAGCTTCGGTTTCAAATGTCCCATCTTCTTCTGGTTACGAATCACAACGAGTGCCTCCTGGTAGTGAGAGCATGCAGCATCTAAGAGGGAATATACAATAGGTAAATTCTGTCGTCTGCCATAATTTAATTAATTTTCACAACTTAAATATATGTTCGTATAATATTACTGGTCTCAAAAGTAAACTTACAACCACATTTTTATTTTTACATTACACAATTCTTGGAAATATTATTTCCATTTCTTTTTCTTTATTATTTTGTCTAAAACATTAGGGAATGTTTCATTCAAATTTTGATTGACTGTCAAAATAGAAAAGTTAAATTTGTTGAAGTTCCATTTTTTTTCAAATTTAAACAGTATTGAAATTATATTTATAGTAATATTGTTTAAAATACACTCTTTTGCACACTTCGAACAAAAACATTGAAGGATTGCTCAGTTTCACCGAAATTATTAAGTTTTTAAAGGATTTTTCTCCATCCATCAAGAAATCCAATTGTACTACTGTTTCATCGCCGATGACCGGCAAACGCAATTTAAAAGAAATTTTAGCGGAACACAATACCACCAACAAGAGGAATAATCTTAACACTGCACAAAACATGGAAGTAGGAAATTTATCTGTTGATGATCTAAAAACAATTCTCAGCGATACCCTCGATGAAAAGCTTAAGGATCTAGCTACAAAAAATGATTTTTTGACACTTTCCAGTGAGTTAATTACTTTGAAGGCACTTAACACTCAATTGAAGAACAAACAGACCATAATGACGGAGGTGCGATCTTCTCGAAACACAGCTCGAAAAACAAACGAAAAGTCTTTTGTGGTACACCTTCCTTTAGACACAGAAACCAATGCAATTCAATTAGCAAAACAGACTTGCGAAGGGCTTCTGGTGTTAAACGAAGGTGAGGAAGTTCAAGTAAAAAGTACCCGGCAAATACGTAGCAACAGCACTCAACGCGGTACGGTCATCATGGAGCTCACTTCATTGGAGGACATAGACAAGATTATTGCGGTCGCGCACAAGCTGAAAGGTTCCGGAATAAGCATATTTCGCGAGCAATCACTTATGTACCGGAAAAAACGACAAAATTTAGTGGCAATAAAAAACAAACTCATGTAAATAAATAAGAACGTGAAAATACAAATTAAAGAAGACAATAAAATGGTTTCACGAGGTTTGATTGTCAAAACAGCAACCGAGATGACATTTGTGAAGAATTCCTTTGGGTAAAGTTGCTGCGACCTCTTTGACTGCAGCGTGGGAGTGAAGTTAGCTTCGGTTTCAAATGTCCCATCTTCTTCTGGTTACGAATCACAACGATCGCCTCCTGGTAGTGAGAGGATGCAGCATCTAAGAGGGAATATACAATAGGTAAATTCTGTCGTCTGCCATAATTTAATTAATTTTCACAACTTAAATATATGTTCGTATAATATTACTGGTCTCAAAAGTAAACTTTTACAACCACATTTTTTTTAATTATTTACAACAATTTGATATAATAATTCTTATTGAAACATTTTTAGAGCAAAAAAATGAAAATGAATTTTTTAAGTATTTCAAAGATTTCAATTAGAGCAAATTTATATGGTAGATCCAGTGGGGGTATTTTATAAGGTATTGAAAAATATTTATGGGGAAATTTAGCTAAATTTAAAATTATTGATCAAAAAATCATTTTCCATGTAGCTAACACCAGCTTTAATCATTTTATTCTTCCCGTCTACTTAAATTGCAATAATTGGCTAAACGAATTCGATGATCTTGTAGATTTTATGAATAATACCTCTTTTGAAAATTGTATGATTATTGGAGACCTAAATGCCAGAATTGGTGGGTATCAAAATTCAACTGTTCATTTTTTACAATAGCGAGCCGCACTAGAGGATCAAAGAAACTCTAAAGATTCAATTCTAAACCTTAATGGGCGCAGTTTAACAGAGTTTTTCAAACTATTTGGTTTTACAGTACTTAATGGGTGTTCTAAAAGCGATGTGCGTGGTGAATTTACTTTTGTTAGTAGTCAGGGTCAATCGGTTATTGATTTTGCAGCTATATCAAGGAACTGGCTGAACATGCTGGAAGACTTTGAAGTGGATTTAGCTAACTTTTCAGGACATTTTTCAATAGTGGTAAAAATTAAATTGCCAGAGTTAATTCAACAATTGAACCCATCTAGCTTTAGTAGATCAATGCAGCACCCTACAAAAGGCTTTTAAGCCGTAAATCGCACACCCTAGTTCAGCAATCGTCATACTCAGTTGAAGAGACATGTGAAAGTATAGTGAAGGTCATAAAAGCGCTGTTTGACAAAGACTGCGGAAACTTACGCAATCTCGTATTTGTATATTTAAAACTTTTTAAATCGACAAACTCACAATATTTTAAAAACATTTACCTTCAAGTTAATAGAGAGTATAAAAGGTTATGTTCATATAAAAGGACAAATTATTTAAAAAACTTTAGAAAAAAAAAATTAGAAAATTGTAGGCATTCCAAATCTTTTTGGGATATTGTGAGTGAAATTGGTGGGCGAAATCGGGGTATGAAAAACTCTTTGGAAGCTGAGACGTCAGCAGCTCATTTTAAAGCTCTACTCACAGCTGTCAAAGGTCTTCATACCTTCGATTACGCCTTACATAACTTTGCAGTAAGTGAACTGGATGAAGATCTCGCTAACGGAGTTAGAAGCAACTCTTCAAAAAATTAAAAACATTAAAGCACCGGGCGCGGACGGCATACCAGCAGAGTTGTACAAAAACAGTTCTACTGAACTCAAAAATTATGTCATTGTATTTTTTAATCGACTGTACAACGATGCAGATGTACCCAGTAGTTTTAATGAATCTGTCATTTTTGCAATTTTCAAAAAGGTGATGCAAATGTTACAGAAAATTATAGGGGTATCTCGATCTTAAATACAGTAAGGAAAATTTTTGCTGCTATCCTAATCGAAAGACTCACAAAATGGATTGAAAATATGGGCGTCTAATTATTTTTCAAGCTGGTTTTCGCCCAGGATTTTCGACTATGGACCATATCTTTGCTATCTCCAGTATAGCAGGAGGAGTCCTTTTTGCTAACACTGTGGTTAAGGTCTTGCTCTATGCTGACGATTTGACAATGTTTGCTGACAATCATTGCTCGCTACAGAACAATGAATTCTATTTAACGTGTACACCGGCCAGTTAAGGCATAATTACACTGGGGCCTACCCACATACGGACTCAACGAAAAGGCATGAGTGTTCGTTGTAACAAACATCTATCTATGAGCAAACACTCATAGTATACGCGAATTGAGACTTGTATTTTCGAGCATTAGCGGGAAAATTGAAGGATACAAGTCCCCGCAGTACCGAATTACGGTATTACTGGAGTCTTTTCATCCACCTAAGTGAAGAATGCACTACCAGGTTTTCTTTGGCGAATGACTACCCAGGAACGATAATCCTGCCCTTTTTTATGTTTTGCAACACAACTTTATTTATTTAATTTATGAATTATGGATTTATTCCTCACCATCGCGGTAATGGATCATCGTATTTCTACTAAAAACAAGGCCATATAGACCTTGCCACATGGCTAGTATCCCACAACTAGCCATATTAAACTTTCGTTCTTTACTACTGTGGAGATGTCCCCAAGCAAGCTTGATTCGCACCTCCACTACCTTAAAAGACAACAACCCTTCAGGATAAATCCCGAAAGATGGCTAACTGATCGATAAGCCGAAGCTTACTCAAGGACTGCATGTATTATAGAGAAATAATATATGTCCTTGGTTGCGCAAGGAGATGATGGCACAAGTGCCATACATCTATCAATCCTCTAGACCTGTTGTTCCTGAATATGTAATTTTACCTACACACTTACTCCTGTGATTACCGAACCACGTACACACAGCAGTTGCCTTACTTGCTATGTCTAGCTCTTCACTTGTCTAGCTCTTCACTTGTCTAGCTCTTCACTTAAGACTTGCTGGGCTTCACAGTGCTGACCGAAATCAGCAAGTTTCACCTAGCAAGTACTCTTCGTTAACCACTGAGATCGCCTACCCGGGCAGACTCCTTACCCTCCGTATACCTGATCGTCTACCCAAGCAAGCGACCTCTACATCTGATGGCCTGATGTTCCTGGCTAACTGTCTAGCAGTATCGCCATTCCCACCTACCTATATCCCGGCCAGCCCACACCCCCTTCCAAGTTTTTTACCCCACTCTTCCGGTTCTTGGACTCACCACCATCCTCATCTTGGTAAGCAGGGGCTTCGTTTCCAGTTCCGTCGAACCTTCCGCTTACCGCTACCACCTCAGAGCTACGCCTTAACCAGATAGATTACTCGCCCAGTGCAGAATAGCCTCATTACAGAGAGCTAAACATTCCTAAACGTTGCCCGTCTTTCATCTCGAGGAGGAACTATCTTGGCTCATCACGACGGACCAGAAAGAACGGCTCCATTGCAAAGCAACTTTCCGTATATTCCCTTAAGGCCCGCCGATCAGATTTCCCGAAAGACATTGCTCGCTATAATTGCAAATAAACCACCTTAGTTCATTTTGTGAGACTTGGGGTCTGCAAATAAATGTACAATAAACTAAAATTGTAATTTTTGAAGCGAGACAAACCAGAAGAAGGCTTGAAGAAAAATGGTCCCTTAATGACGTTCAGATCCAGGTTGTACAAGAGTTAAAGTATTTAGGAGTTTTATTAACAAATACCTTGAGCTTTATCAAACATTCTAAAGCAAAAAGTAATGAAGCTAAATTGGAACTTAATATAATGTGGCCACAGTTTTTCTCTAGACAAAATATTGATCTGGCGTCTAAATACTGAGTTTTTAATGCAACAGTAAAGTCTTGTATGTCCTATGGTGTACAAGTTTTCGGATACATTAACTTCGAAGCTTTTGAAAGCCTGCAAAGACATTTCTTTAAGCGGCTATTCCGATTACCAAATTCAACACCAAATTATATGTAGAGTCAGGTATAACCTCATTGTACATACAAAATTTGAAGGTGAACGCTGACTTCATTACAAAAGTTATGAAAAGAAATGATACATGTCTTCACAAGGCTATTTTGAAAAAATTGCTACAAACAAATGCCCCGCCGTTTAAAGAGTGGAACCAACTCGCTTTATCGCAAGAATCGTCTCTAAGCTTAACGGAAACCAATGTTGGTGAATGGCAGGACCAGTTTGCAGAGGTGATCGCTAAACTAGGTCATGCAATGTTTGTAGAAAATCTTTTAAAAGCAAATTCGTCCGCATCAAGAATGATTTACCGAAATTTAAACCATGAGTTGATTTCAGATGTCAATTACTTTTCTAGTGATTACTCATCCGCTCAAATAAATATTATGTTTAGACCCAGAGTCGAAATTTTACATTTAAATTTTGTACCGCACCGTGATGATTTGCCGCAACTCTGTAATCTATGTAACAGAAGAGAAAAAGAAGATATTTACCACTTCTTAGCGGTCTGTCTAATCTTACAAGAAATTCGTCAGTTATACTTTCGGGAAAGCTTTCTAGCATTACATAGATCTTATGAAATCATAAATGGAGCATCGGGTTGGCTCAATCTATATAAATATTGTCAACATGCTCTTAATTACCGACACAGTTTCACCTGAGTAAGTAAACTAGCCAATTATTGTGTAGTGTAAATTAAAAGAAAAATGTTTGAAGTTATAACGTAATAACGAAAAAAAAACTTATATACTTTGTTTATATTATTTAATGTTAAATATCTTTTGTTTTGATTTATTTCTTAACGTCATAATAAAAAATGTCATATCAGGCAGACGGCAGTTTTTACATCAATGTATGATGAAAAAAAATAAAGAATCAATCTACCTAATCTCTACAAATTTAATAAAAAAAACACAAAACACTTTTTTATATTTATTATAGTGGAATTTTACTTCACTTTTTTTGTTTTTACATACTTAATGGAATTTTACACCACTTTTTTATTTATTGTCACTTCACCTGTTCCGGTGAATACACTCATGTCTTTTATTTGACGTAGTACTTTCTCCTTGCCCATTTGTTATGTTTGGCCTGGGATGAGATGTATTTTTCCCAAATACAGAGTGGGGTGAGCACTTTCAATCTACGGCTGCTTCAGTCGAAGTGTTGGTTTTTCCTCTGTCTCACCAAACTTTACAAAAAAAATATGTGCTCATACAAAAAATTTGGAAAACGGATGGGTACAAATATAACTTACTTGAATCTGTTAAGAATAAGTTTGAAACCGAGGTGTTGTTAGGTTTTGCATTTCCCTCCCAACCGTGCACATGCGAAAAAAAAGTATTTGAATGGCTCAAATAAGAAAACTTGAAAGTATTTCTTTCGGTATATACAGTGCTCTTCACTTGATTAGACGCACACCTTTTTTTTACATAAAATTTCATTTTTTGTTAGTGTGTGTAACAATTATCAAAAAATTGCATATATTAGAAGGGTTACTAAGTTTTCAACAAACAAATGGTAGGTGAGTGGCAGTTAACGCATAAAGTGCATTTTTTGTTGTTCACATGATGAGGCGCACCTGTAAAAAAATCGTAAAAATGAAACATACACTTTTTAATTATCTTTTTTCTCTTTTATTTTATTTTTTGTGTATTTTTTTCTTATATTTTCACATCAGAAATTCTATTTTTTAGTGAATCATACAGTTTTTCTAAATAATTTAAGGAAATCGTCTTTCATGCTTTTTTTATTGCGACAATTAGCTCTTCACAGGTCTCATACTGCCTACCTCCTTAGTAAACTTTTCGCGTGAGCCATCCCCAAACAGGTGAATAAGGTGGCCACGGCAACAGTTCCATATTTTCTTCGGCAAGAAAGCTTTTGACTACACGAGCGTTGTGGATTTGGGCATTGTCTTGTTGAAATACCCACTATATAGGTCCGAACAGTTCTTTCATGGCGGGGAAGGCTGATTTCAAAAGGGCATTGTAAGAAACTCCCGTCATTTTGTTGGAAACGAAAACCAAATCAAATGCCCCATAGTATGAAATGGCTATTCAAACCAATAATCCTCCTTGCGTTGAATGGTGACGTGTCGAAAACTTTCCTCTTTTCTTAGGTCATGGAAGTAGTAGTTGTACCCATCGGGGCCATCCAAATTAAATTTTTTTTCATCTGAAAAAAACACATTTCGCCAATTTGGCGCACTTCCAATGTCAATGTGAAGGCGCGTGCGAATTCCAACCGCTATTCTTCTCTTACGGTGTTTAGTGGGGGCCTTTTAGTTTTTTTAATTTAAGATGTTCGGCACTCAAAGTAGCTCGCCGAACAGTTGATGTGCTGGCAGTTATCCCCGCTTTTTCTTTAATTTTGCTTGTGAAGACTTTGCTGAATTTGACGATATTCTTATAATTTTTCTTTTGCCCTGAGGTGTTAAAGCGGTTTTTGTTCTTTCTTTGTAATTTTTTCCGTATGAAGAACTGTTTTTAATGTAATTTCTCACAACATGGTCACTACGGCCTATTTTCTTGACAATACTTCTCATTGAAAACCCTTCGGAATGCAACGCGTCAATTTTCCCTTTTTCTTCCGCCTTACATTACTTTACAAAATTTTATTCAAAATTCTTATTTTTAATTTAAATTCAAATAAAAGATAAATTTCATTTTTAGATAAATTTTAACAAAAAATTTCATAATTTTTCAAAATACAATAAAAGGAAGAAAATATAAACGAGAAGAATGCTATCATAGTGATTGTAGGTTTAAAGTCTCCAAAACATTAACCAAAACTTCAAAAATCATAAAATATTTTGTTTTTCTCCAATACCAATATTTTTGGCGCAAAAAAATATAAACTTTCCTATAGCTTATAGGTCTATTATTAAAGAAAATCGTTCGCTAACCAAATGTACAAACAAAACGTTACTTAAGAAAATGCCTGGAAGACCATACGAATTCCTACCTATACGTATATAAAAGCCTTATTATTTTTTACTCAATTTACGTTTGTGACCGAACGTTTTATTAAAAAAAAACTTTAACGTTTTCTTTTTCTTATTATTTTTTTTTTCTTATTATTTATTTAATTTTTCATTATTAGTTTACAATATTAGTTTATTTATTTACTAAAGAGAAGCCGCTGTCCTTAGCGAGGCTGCACCTCTCTAATGTAAACTCTTCCGCCAGGTATCGGAATATCGGTTCGAAAACAATTCCCATGAGAATGGAATGCACTTGTTATTAAAGTATTCATATTTCGTTTGCAACAAACGAAATATGAATGTTAACTTGTATTTATTTCTAGGCTAGTTGGTGGAACGGGGGTGAATCCGTTTGGGATTGGTTTTGCAAACTAAGCAAAAATGGCGTGGGAATCCGTTTGGATTATTAATGTGCCGTTAGGCGAAGGGGAGTTTCCGGGGGAACGGGATTATGGTTTCAGGTATAGGCTCCGACGTAACTCTCATAATAGGATGAATTGTGACTTCCCTTTCGTTTTTTTTTTCTTTTCAATAAAAAAAAACGCAACTAAATAGAAAAAAAAAAGAATTAACGAATTTAGAATTCGGAAAAATATTAAAATCTATGAAAACAAAAATCATAATCTACTAACTAGGAAAATTGAAGGTGTGTAATTATCAAATTGTTCTATGTGTATGTATGGTTATCAATATTGCCTGTTCACGAAACCCTCATCTGCGTTTTCTGTTATTCTGTTGTACCAGATGTTGTGTACATATTTATATTTAACGTAGATATAGGTTTAATATCCAGATCAATCCTAGGAATCGGGTAGGCTCTGGGTTCCGCAATTACAGTTCTAGATTCCTTGACATTTAAGGCTCAAGTATTAGAAGCGGAGTTTTTTTACTTCTCCTGGAAAAAATTATTTTTTTTTGTTTAACAAAACTAAATACACTCAGGAATCGGGATTCGCAGCTGGGACAATTAAAATACATACCGCTTTATAACTTTTAATAAAATTGAAGTTTCAAACAGTTGAATAATTAATGGGTATGAACGTATGAACATTAAAAAAATTAATAATCTGTTACCTACTGGGTTTTTTTTTTAAGTTTGAGACATCCCCCGTTTTACGTTCTGGCAGCAGCGAGATATGTAAGTGATGCTTACGCTTAGAAAATTCTTATCCAACTGTCCAGTGTCCAAGTCGGAATTTAATTGAGTTAAGATGAGTTTTATAGCTTGCAAAGAATTGGCTTAGCGTTTCGTTTTTTCCTTCGAAAGTTGGGATATGTTGAATTTCTTTCATTAAGTAGACTATTCTACTCGAACTTTGCGCGTGTGGTGTGGCTAATGCTTCCAACGCCTCCGCTAATCATTGCACCAGCTCATCATTTCTTCAATTTCTCTTCTCCAGAATCCGAGTTCTCTGTTCCGAAGAATTGTTAAATCTTTTATTGTACTATGTTATGTCAATGTAGATTTGACTTTGCACACACTGATATATATATACACATATATATATATATTGTGTATATATATCTTCTACCGGTTGTTAAGAGTTATTCGAGTAAGGATTCGATAATATTCGTTTATTTGAAACGCTCTATCTGATTTTTCTTTTATCAACGACGATTTAAAAATTATTCGCGTTAGGGTTCAACAATATTCGTGTTTGATATGCGTTAAAACGATTTATTTATTTTTTCGAGTAGATTCGTTTTCGTAGATTCCTACAGTTTATATGAATCCTACCGACTGCGCCAAATATAATATGAAATACGCCGTTTAACTCAAAAAAAAGAATGTCTTAGTTGCGATCTTATCACTTGCAACTCAATACTTTTTCAAATATAAAAATGTAAAATTTTCTAAACTTAATTCACAACATAAACATTTATTCTTGACCAGGTTACGGAAAGAGGAATTTAATTAAATTATAAAAATGCTTGCATCTACTTTTAATGAACTTGATTTCTGTGAGAAAATATTAAATGCACTTTCGGTTCTATGGGAATGGAAAATGAAATTGAATATTAGATAAAATAAGTTGTATTAAAAAATGTCAATAAACTTTGTAAAAATGTCAATAAACTTATAATTGGGAATATTTTTAGGTTGGAAACTGAATATAGATTGGGTGAAGGATATTTTTATTCTGATTATTTTACAATGATTTATCTTTTTTTTAATTTGTCACCACGTATCGTTCTAGGCTCTACTTCATTATCGTCGCCCGCCGCTTACGGCATATCCTCGGCAGTCGGTGTATTCAAAATATTGTACCAGGCGATGACTTTGGTGGCCCAGCTTATCATGTACGCCAATCAGATGACATAAGTTTTTTGCGTGCAGTGCCTTCAAATACCCCAATATTCTTTTCGTTGGCTTTCAATGTTAAATATCAGGAATATTGTTGAAACTGCTTAAATAATTTACGGCATAGATTATAACGAGTCCCTGTACCTGAGCTTCAAAAAACAAGCTTCCAACTGTTATGTATGTACTCATCTTATTTACTTCCCAATAACGTGAACATCACGCCGTTTAACGGGGCTGTACATAAATTGTAATCCATGTATTTTGTATGGACTTAACGAAGTTTAGCTCCTGTGACTCACTCACGTTTCAGTCGTCCTCCAGTTAAGAAATCCTTTTTACATCTTATTTTAATAAATTGAACTATACCAAATTTTTAAACAGTCCCTTTTTAACATTAAGACAGAACACCAACTAATTACCGCTAAGGAAATTTTGACTTCTCATCTCTTTCAGGCTTGTTTTTTGATGACATTTCCTTACATAAATGCAAGTTTGTTTACATAGGAGTTGAACAGCTGTTAGAACCTTTCATTTCGAAATGAGCTATAATTTCATTTATGTATTGCTCCTGATGGAGCTGGCTGTGTGTCTTGGCAAGTTTCATTCAGGTCATCATTGGCATCTTCCGAAAAAAAGATATTTTCAGCAGTAGACTGGGACTGAATTGGTGTTAGACGAAACAAAGAATGAGATTCCTGCTGAATCATGCTTGTTGTGCTTGAAGAAGGTAAAAGTGTTGAAATTAAATTCTCTGCAGGAGGCTGAATAGAATGCTTTTTTCCATAGACTTCAGCCAAAGCGTTGAAATGGTCCCATGTTGTTGCATCACTTCCAGTTTGTTTGGTTCTTTGCTTAATCCTTTTCAAGTTATTATTATATTCAAATATATTCGATGAATTTGTGTTCTGTCAAATCTGAAATATGAAACTTCATTTTTTATTTCCGATAGAACTTTTCCCCATAAAATGGATTTTGTTTTTTGACTGCTGTAAATTCTTTTTCATACTTAAGCCTGATAGCTATCAACAGTTTTATTTCTGCTTTCGCGAATTACTCCCTAAAAATTAAAAAAAAAAACAGAAGAATCTTGAGTAAATATTAATTTTACGAGTATATATATTTTCTCTTCAATTGTTTACTTTCGTTCTCCATATTCACAAATCAATCACCGGCGTCAACAGTTAATCACTATTTCTTGATGCGTTTTTGTTTAATTTTTGCAATAATGTGAAAAGTGATGCCAAGATCTGCGTTTGTAGGATTTGACTTTGAACGTTTGGACATCATTACTGCAGTGATGCGTTTATGAATTTATACTACTAGTATATGGTTATCTTATGAATGTTTTATTGACCTACAAATACTTAGTTTTAGATTTGGATTTGGGCTCACATATATATTGTACATTATGTTCTATGAAGATATATACTCGTAACTCGCGCATTGTTCTAAGTATTCCCTTTGTGAATATTCTAGAATATAGGCAGTTCAGTTATTGTACCGTTTACACGTTCGACTTGACCGTTCGCTGTCGATCTGTGCACTAGAGTTTCTACTTTAGTTATGTTGTATTTTAAACACATTTGGTTCAACGTTTCCTCTCTGAAGACCTTCTGTGTAATGAGTCGTTCACATTTTGGGAAATAATTTGATAAAACCTCTTCAATAACGTCGTATAGTCTATATATATAATATAAGAGCTGACAAAATAGAATGTAACACAGTATATTTTTTTGTTAAGTTCAGCTAATTCCCAAGTGAAAAATGTAATTTAATATAGTTGAAATACTGCCTTAAGTTATTTTCTGTTGTATAAACCCGAATTAACCCGAAACCAGAAAACTTATTTATTTTAATACAAATGAAACACAATGATTTTAATTGGGAAAAAGCAGAAGAAAAAAACCCAATATTTATTATTATTTTTTATACTAAGCCGACTGAATTTATACTACTAGTATATGGTTATCTTATGAATGTTTTATTGACCTACAAATACTTAGTTTTAGATTTGGATTTGGGCTCACATATATATTGTACATTATGTTCTATGAAGATATATAACTCGCTTATTGTTCTAAGTATTCCCTTTGTGAATATTTTAGAATATAGGCAGTTCAGTTATTGTACCGTTTACACGTTCGACTTGACCGTTCGCTGTCGATCTGTGCACTAGAGTTTCTACTTTAGTTATGTTGTATTTTAAACACATTTGGTTCAACGTTTCTGTTCTGAAGACCTTCTGTGTAATGAGTCGTTCACATTTTGGGAAATAATTTGATAAAACCTCTTCCATAACGTCCTACAGTCTATATATAATATAAGAGCTGACAAAATAGAATGTAACACACTATATTTTTTTGTTAAGTTCAGCTAATTCCCAAGTGAAAAATTTAATTTAATATAATTGAAATAATGCCTTAAGTTATTTTCTGTTGTATAAACCCGAACTAACCCGAAATCAGAAAACTTATTTATTTTAATACAAATGAAACACAATGATTTTAATTGGGAAAAAGCAGAAGAAAAAAACCCAATATTTATTATTATGTTTTATACTAAGCCGACTGGCCGTTGCCGATGCCGAGTGAAGACTGATTAACAAATTAATATAAATTCCTATTGCACAAAAGGAAGACGCAATTTCTTTTGTATGCGCTTTCATATAGGTAAAATATAAATACAGTAATAATGAATAATATAAGCTGATACATGTAATATGCGAAGTTGCCGTCTTGTTAGTATTAGTGCTTTGAAAACTCGTATGCTTGCGTTCGATACAGTCCCGACATATAACACAGCCCCATAGGCCATCGTAGAAGCGTCAGAAATACCATGCACTTCCACTCTTGCCGTCTTGCATGTTCCTAGCCATCTAGATATCCGGAATTGTTCTAACAGTTTTATATCTTGCCACAAGCCTCGCCATCGATTTTTTATTTCAGCCGGCACTTCTTGGTCCCAGCCTATACCTGCTCGCCATAAATCTTGAATCAGAATTTTGCCGATAATAATTACTGGTGGGATATAGCTAAGCAGATTCCTTTTTGTAATTCTGTGCGTGATTTAACTTCGAACGTGAATTGGCCTAGGCCAACCAACCATTTTAGACCCAATACAGTAGCTTGTTCTTTGTTATCGAAAATCATTTCTTCATCACTTGCCGATTGTAGCTTGCTGGCTAGCCATTGGCTGTTCGATTTCCATTTGCAGAGCTCGAAGCCGGCTGTCTGTAACACACTGTCCAATCGTAACACAACGCAATCATCCTGAATTTCTTTGTTACACAATGATGTGGTATGTAGTATACTAAATTCCCTTGCCGAACTCGCGGAGGCTTGTCTGCCTTGACCATGTGCTCAAGGCTCTCATATGCTTGCATAAGGCTAATGTACCTTTCTCTCATAGCTGGCTCTCTTTCTAACCTCCTTTCGAGCATAAAAATCTTTTCAAGGCTATCGCCCTTGAATCGCAAATAAATAAGGAGGAATTTGAGGTAAGCGTATGTAAACCTGACGTCAGCCTGTGCAAGATTAACATTGTGAGCCTGTTGCTAATAACTTGCCATTCAATATATGCTTAGCCACGACAATATACCTTTCCGTAGCGTTTGCCCAAAATTTGCTGTAATTCTCTTTCCCAAAAATCAAATGTGTGTACTCGCCATATAACAAATCAAATATAAATTGCTTCCCTATGCCATACTATATAATTGGACACTTGCCTGTTTTTTATCAAATTGGACTTCTCAGTTGCCGTACAAAAATGTGTATATATTGCCGTAAAGCAATCACAACAATCAATTATTGCCGATATACTACTTGCCAAATAATTGATTTTTCTCTCGGCCTTGGTCTTCATCAAAAAATTTTCTCTTTAAAAAATCTTAGCTCGCTATATAAATGAGATCTTAGTTGCCGCACTCAACCATCTTTTCCCTGCCCTTGGGTGTGTATATATTTCCATAATAATATACTGCCTCGCCGACTTGCTCTAGTCATGACAGCTCGCCCAGCTTGATTAAGCTTTCGTAATGTTCATCGAATCTCATGAAAATTCGGAAAATGTATTAAAATAATTTCATTGCATTATTTGTTTTTGCTTGCCGTCGCCGCGCCGTCGTATAAATAAATTAATTTGTAAACTCTAAAGAGTTAAAAGAAGCTTGCCGTATACTTGCCGGTGGCTACGATTTATTACCCCTAACCATGCGCATTGTTACTCCCTAGGCCACCTATTGCTTCGTCTGTAGCGTGTTAACGCAACGCAAAAAGTACCTATTTCAAAATAAACGCTTAAGTGACTCAGCGCTTAACTCCATAGAGGCTAGTTTGTATAAAATAAGGGAAAGATATTGGTACACTTGCTGATAGAATTCGGGAATGGTTTGGTTTCTTTGAACCAAAACCATCATTTGGTACTCGAGAGTACTAAGGTCCCTTTTATCTGCATAGTGCAGCATTAGGCATCTTGATATTTTAGCCCAATTTAGCGGGGTATTGTAGGACTCTAGGACTATGTCCGCTTGTCCAACTATTTTATTTCGGACAACACTCAGGATGCCAAAATATTTGGGCGAACCACGGACAGGTTCGTAATTTTTCAGAATTCTGTCTACGCTCTTCTTCCAAGAGCTAAATTCACCTGGTTCCCCAGAGAATTGTCGTAGACTTTTCACTACGTCTGGTATTCTTTCTAACTCTTCTAGGTTCCTAGCTTCACCAACATCAATTGGTTGGTCTACACTGTCGGATTCTCCTGATGGAGTTCCCATTTGGGAGATGGCATTAGCGACCACTTGGTTTATGTAGTCGGTTAAATCCTGTGTTCCGTTAGTTATTCGTGGAGGTAGGGAAGGTGCTGGATTTAATGGGGCTTGCTGAATATTTCCCTCTGTCTTACTCATTTTGATTACTAAGGTTAATAATTTGTTTCAACGGATCAAATTTTATAGTATTGAAATTTCAGGGAAGGAAAAGGTGGTAAATATTGGATTGAAAGGGTTGGTGAGTTCTAAGTTATCTTTAAATTTTAGAAAAGGAATTTAAATATCTTTATAAACTTGGTATTGTTGAAATTATATCTTTAAATTTTAGAAAATGAATTTAAATATCTTTATAAACTTGGTGTTGTTGAAATTATTTTCCCTAACTTTAAATTTTAGAAAAAGAATTTAAATATCTTTATAAACTTGGTATTGTTGAAATTATTTTGTTTCTCTTAATTTTACAATAAATGTTTAATAATTATGCTTACAATAAAATTATTCTCATGATGCAGTACTGCGCCGGTCGAGTATTGTTCCTTTTTTTCCTGTAGGGATTTCTAGTTCCCACGGTGACTCGGGTACTCTTCCTTTATTTCTGTTTCCTTGGTATCTGCTTTTCAACTTTAATTTTTAATTAAATTTTTTTCACTCCTTCAGTTTATTTAGTTTAATGTCAATTTTTTCTTTTTTATTTTGATTGCTTTTTTTTATTACAAATTTAAATTACAAAATTACACACTTTCGTAGTCGCACAGTTATTCTTTCTTTACTGTTTATCTCACACCTTTTTACAGTCGCGTATTCAATTATTATATTTACTACTATCGCTTAAAATACTTTTAACACAGTACTGTCCCTGCTCGGGCGCCAATTATAAAAAATACACTTCAAAATTTATAAAAAAAAAATATTTTTATTTATTTACACAGAACGTCTTAACAGGTTGATAGATAACTTAGAACTAAACTTTTAACATAAAATATTTTATTAGCGTGAAAATGTAAAAAAGCAAGATTGCATTTCCCACAGTTTTGCTCGTTGAATTCGCGTATGTATCCGGTGTCCACTGTGAGAACTCATGAACCCGGAAAGTTGCTGATGCAATGGGACGAATCATGGCAAGTTGCGGGATACTTGATATTATTAATTTTGGAATGTTGCTGTTGTTAACTTATATAATAAATATAATAATTCAACGGAACTGAAGCCAATTATTTTATTAATAATATGTTATAAATATATAATTATTATATACAATGCACACTCATAATTGCACACACCGTAATCGCGAAAATATATATGTATATAATACGAAATCGAATGCGCGCGCGATTACTGTCGGCATAATCATCATTTTAAAAGCACTCAATCAACAATCAAACTCACCTGATATAATTTAAATTTCTGGATTTCTTCTACACTAAAAAACAACACGAATACCCGATTTAATTAATATAATTATACATTTTTTATTAAACACACAAAAAAAATAAACTAAACCACCGAACAAGCAACGCACGCACGAGAAAATTAAGAACTGGAGTAGTTACATAATGGACACGATGCGATATCAAGGCGAGTAGTAGAGTACGACACAATAAAACATTGTATTCAATGAAAATAGTATAGGCGAGATGGAGAACTCTTAACGAATCAAAGTGCCGACTGACCATCCAACGCTAAAATAGTAAAATTTGGTTGTTTCTAATTTCATTTAGATGACAGCAATTAGAAGATGTTGAAGGTTGCGTATCATATGGTTGAAAGGCTGGAGCGTTTGGGTTGATTTCTGTAGTAACGTGATGAGTTTGAGTGCGATTTAGATTGGTTGAATTTGATTGGTATTCATTACGCATTCAGCGTTATTTTGCTGAGCGTGGGTGAGTGTGTTAGACTGCATTCGAGTGCGATTGAAATGGTGTGCGTTACTTGAATTATTATTGTTTGTGTTGTGTGACATTTGATTGTTATGAGCTATTGTTTGATTGAATGGATTTTTTTGGGATGAATTGTATTGCGGAAATTGGCGATTTAAATTATGGGTGTTTCCAAAATGAAGAAGCGAATTGTGATTTCGTTGGCAAAAATGACATCTTTTACTGCTTGGACAGTTATTTGTTTGATGACTGTAAGCCAAACAGTTGAAACAATTGCCCTGTTGTTTGACAATTCGTTGTCGTGTGCTTGCATCCATCTTCAAAAATTTAGCGCAAGTTCTTAACCTTTGTGGCATACCTTGCACGAAAAATTCTCTCTTTCATCGGTGTTGACATGAAACACATTATTTTGCTTTTTGTTAGATGAAGGTTTTCTATCAGTTTGTTGATCCACCATTTCTAGCGATCGGAACTTTGTTTCTAAAAAATCAGAAAATTCCTTATACGAAATGATATCTTTCTTGGTTCCAAGCTGTCTTTCCCGTTTGGATTGCATAGAAACCGGCAGCTTTTTTAAAAGAAAAAAAATTATTATTGCATCCCAGTGTTGTGCAGGCAGCTCGAGATTCTTTAGTGCATGCAAGATTTCTGTAGCATTGTCTAATAATTCACGAATTCCTTTAGCAGTTTCTTCTCGAACGACCGGCAGTTCGTAAAATAATTTCAATTCGTTATTGATCATGATACTTTTAAAATCGTAGCGAGACTTTAACAACTCCCAGGCTTGGTCGTAGCTCGCATCATCTACACTTATATGTTCAAGGAAGATGCCAGCACCTTCCTTGCAGCTGATTTCAAATAATGTAATTTTTCAATTTTGGTCAATGTGGCATTATTATGCACCATAGAAACATATTGGTCATGGAATGATCTCCAATTTTGGTATTCACCAGTAAATGTGGGTGGATGAATTTTTGGCAGACGTACGTAATGCTGTTTTTGAATGGAAAATTCATTGCTTGAGTTGATTGACATTTTTTCTTTTTCAGAATCTGCCTTAAACTTATCAACTTCGTCTAACAACATTGATCGATAAATCGTGTAGTTTTCATTGGCTTCGCTGTAACAGTCTTCGGCTGTTTTAAGGGCTTTCGGCTTTAAGTCGTCGTCGCTAGCAGCTTCTTAATAGCGATCTTCAAGCTTTTTCCAATTGTTCTCGAGAGTTTCTAGACGAGTATTAATGTAGTTTTTTGTTCTACGACTTGGAGAAACTGTTTTCTTAAAATTCTCAAAATCTTTTGAGATTTGGGTTGAAATGGTTTTTACTAATTTCGCAACATTTTGTGTTATATGTATAATATAATATATGTGTATAATATATAATATAAAGAAAACAAAATTGTACTCACTGTGAAATTATAGTTTTATATTTGCAGATGAACTGGCTGAGTGAAGATGGATTTCAAGCAATTGGTGACGGGTGGCGGAAGGCGATGTGTGGTGATGCGGCTGGCGGCTGGATGCTGTCTCCAATGATGAATCCGTATATTAATTTATTAATCATATATATATTATAAATTATTAATTATAAATGTTTGTATATTTTATGTTAAATGAACTGTAACTTGTAATTTAACTCAATCAAATGTATTTAAACCGAAGATTTAAAATAAAATTGACGACTGACAAAATGTCGGCACAATGTATTTAATTTTTGAATTTGGGTACAATTCAAATTAAATTGTTTATTGGCACTTTAATTGTCTTGGCTTAGTTCGCTTAATTGCTCGAAGTAAGTAAGTATTTTATTTCCTCCATATAACTTTGGGCTTTTTCTTCAAAGTTAACAAATACCAGCAATACAAATAAATGGTATAATGTTGACATCTCGTTGGGACAGCGATGGACGTGTCCGGTACTTCACGTCAGTGACAGCGATGGACGTGTCCGGTACTTCACGTCAGTGACAGCATTCAACAGTCGTCGAAAATGAAATCCCCAATAATACCTAATTCAAATAATTATCCAATACACCGAACTGGTTTAATATATTTATTTAAAAAAAAATTATTTATCACTGAAATCAATTAATTAACTTTCTTTAACAAATAATATAATTTCTTTTATTATTAGTTTGCACTATTTGAATAACACTCGAAATCCACTCAAGTAAAAAAAAAAAGTTAAACAAACTTGTATCGCATTATTGCAAGTAATATTTCCAATGGGAAACTGACCTTCCCTTACTGGTTATATACATGGAGTATACTACGCCAATTACTTCACATCTACGTTATTTACATAACGGGTTCAATTAATATATAATAAATATAATAATTCAACGGAGCTGAAGCCAATTATTTTATTAATAATATGTAATAAATATATAATTATTATATACAATGCACACTCATAATTGCACACACCGCGATCGCGAAAATATATATGTATGTAATACGAAATCGAATGCGCGCGACTTATATTTTCTTTACTTTCGGAAATAAAAAAAAATATATTTAATTTTATTTGAAATGTCTTTATTGGTTGAATGAATCTTAATGACTAACTGAATACAATCTTAATAACTAAAAGAATACAATTTTATTAATTCTTAACTGAAGTGTTTTTTATTTCATCGGAATTGCAATGTCTCGCAATAATATCGTATTTCTGTACATTGCACTTCCGATGAGAAAATTTATTGCAACATGATTCTCTTGTTGGCAAGAAATCTAGTTTGATATTTTTTATATTTTATTTTATTATTATTATTTTTTTTTTCGGTTTCAGCGGAATTGCAATGCCTCGAAATAATATTGTATTTGTGGACATTGCACTTCCGCTGGGAAAATTATTGTAATGTGGTTCCTTCATTACTTGTTGCTACATATACCAGTTTATGGGAATTGGAGTTTTTGTCTGAAGCGTTGGAAGCTTTGACATAACCCCTCCCCCCTTTAAGTCGAAACTATCCTGGGTTTCGTTGTTAATTACAACTTTAATTGATTTGTATTTATAAAGTGTAAACAAAAATAGAAGTATGAAAAGAATCACTATTACAATAAATGCAAGTAAATATATCCAATTGTACATGATGTACTTTTTTTATGAAATTTAAGTTCTTCGATTACTTCCATGTTTTCAGTTTGATTAATTACAATGTCATCGAATGATAGATAATGTACTGCTATTTTCTTTCAAATGGTTATCATTGTTTTTTATTACAAAATTTTGTGTAAATTCTTCATTTTTTCCATAAGTTTGATTTCTTATTTTTACGTTACAGTTATGAAAATTTATTAAGTAATTCCCATTAAGGGTTATAATTCTGTCATCACATGAACTTGACAGTGTTGTTGTATTTTGATTTTTCAGCAATATTGAATTTGAATTAATTTCTATAGTTTCAGATTTTGTGTTCTTTATTTTAAAGCAATTATTTTGGTAAATACAAAGCTTGGATTCTTTTAAAGATTTTTCATATACATTTCCATTAAAATCATAATGAGTATTGTTTAAAATTACAATTTCTTTATTTTCAAAATCAAATTCTTCAAATTTATTATTGGTAATTGGTGTAACAATAGATCGCTTAGCTTTAAATATATCTTTAGGAATTTTTATCGCAAATATTAGTTTTTCTTTTTTATATTCTGCGGTACCTAGTCTAATGTTTTGTAATTTATATAAATCGATGTCATATTTTCTGATTTCATCTTCTATCAAGATATTGCTGCTCATAAGATTCATTCTTGATGATGCAATATTATTTTGTATATGTTCTATGTTATCTCCTAGTATTTTTATTTTAAGTAGTATATCTAGATAAATTAGCTCTTTATAAATTTTTTTCATTATTTGTTTTAATATCATTAAATTTTTCTAGAATCTTATCCCTATCTGATTCTATTGTTTCTTTAATTTTATTATACTTATATTTTCTTTTTCCCTATTGTGAGTTCAACTATCGGTAGACATGATGTGGGGCCTCTGATTGAAAATTTACTTCATCTGAAATGGTTTCAATATGATCTACCTCCATTGGGGTGGAATTGGAATTCTGTCTCCTATCATAGTTGTTATTATTTACTCCACTTTGTCTTGATTGTCTAGAATTTGAATTGGAGTTGTCCCAATTTTGCCTATACTGCCTGGAATAATTATTTTGTCGAAATGGATTCTGATTTGTAGTTTCTGGTTTAGGATTGTAATTATTGTTCTGACTGTAATATCCTGAGTTTTGATTTGAATTTCTATTGTATCCTGATAAATTTTCCCTATAATTGACTTGCCTATCGTAATGCCTCAATATTCCTGTCTCTTCAAGTGTATAATATGCGTCTCGGAGTGTTTTTATGTTTCTACTATAAATAATACTTGATAAATTTGGGTTAATATCATTCAAAAATTTTTTTAATATAATTGATTCATTTGAATCGGGAGCAAATTCACTAGGTTTTGTATCATCAAATTCATACTTAGCGTTTAACTTGTCTAAAATATTTCTTAAGTTATAATAATATGCACTTACAGATGTTGATTTGCATGTAATTGCAAGGTGGTGTAATTTATGGTAAGTGTCCCTTACACCGAAATTCTTCTTTAACTCGTTTTTGATGTTTTCCCATGTTGAGTTGGGTCCCAGTGTTCTTATGCACTTTAAGGCTGTCCCCTGGATTTTGTTGAATATGTATCGCTGGTATACAAACTCCTTTAATGGTTGGTTATCGTTGAAAAGTGGGAGTATAAGCTCCGCTTCACGAATAAAGGATGCTAAATCGTATTTTTCATCTCCGTTGAACTCCTTTATTTTTGCAGCTTCTTTAATGAGTTCGCTGACTGGTATTCCACTATTTTCGTTTGACATCATTATAAGCAAACGATAGAAATCTCTCACTTTTGTTTTTTTTATCACTGTTTTTTGGCATTTACAAAACGTATTTAATTTAAGCTTCGATTTTTTTTTTTCACTTGGTGTAGGTTTTTGTAAACACACACAAAAAAGTTTTCTTTATAGGAATAAACTAATTTCACTGTCCTTGGACAAAGAGTTTTTAATTCACTGCTTAAGAGGAATTAGGATCGCCGTTATTATCTTTAGATAATAAGTTTTTCTTGATTTAGTTCACTTCTTTAGAAGGAGATTCGATTTTATCATCTTTAGACAATAAAATAACCGACTGCGCCACTTATATTTTCTTTACATTCGGAAATAAAAAAAAAATATATTTAATTTTATTTGAAATGTCTATATTGGTTGAATGAATCTTAATAACTAACTGAATACAATCTTAATAACTAAAAAGAATACAATTTTATTAATTCTTAACTGAAGTGTTTTTTATTTCATCGGAATTGCAATGTCTCGCAATAATATCGTATTTCTGTACATTGCACTTCCGATGAGAAAATTTATTGCAACATGATTCTCTTGTTGGCAAGAAATCTAGTTTGATATTTTTTATATTTTATTTTATTATTATTATTTTTTTTTTCGGTTTCAGCGGAATTGCAATGCCTCGAAATAATATTGTATTTGTGGACATTGCACTTCCGCTGGGAAAATTATTGTAATGTGGTTCCTTCATTACTTGTTGCTACATATACCAGTTTATGGGAATTGGAGTTTTTGTCTGAAGCGTTGGAAGCTTTGACATAACCCGCGCGATCACTGTCGGCATAATCATCATTTTAAAAGCACTCAATCAACAATCAAACTCACCTGATATAATTTATATTTCTGGATTTCTTCTACACTAAAAAACAACACGAATACCCGATTTAATTA
Source organism: Philhelius pedissequus (assembly GCA_910595825.1). Classification (NCBI taxonomy): domain Eukaryota; kingdom Metazoa; phylum Arthropoda; class Insecta; order Diptera; family Syrphidae; genus Philhelius; species Philhelius pedissequus. The sequence continues at coordinate 31,663,109 of OU343161.1, forward strand.
ATATAATTATACATTTTTTATTAAACACAAAAAAAAATAAACTAAACCACCGAACAAGCAACTCACGCACGAGAAAATTAAGAACTGGAGTAGTTACATTATGGCCACGATACGACATCAAGGCGAGTAGAGTACGACACAATAAAACATTGTATTCAATGAAAATGATATAAGCGAGATGGAGAACTCTTAACGAATCAGAGTGCCGACTGACCATCCAACGCTGACGCACGTCTTTGTGTCAAATTTTTTGTCCGAAAGATAAGTGCCTGTCCCGTGCGTGTTGTGTCTGTGCTTTTCTTTTTTCTCTATCATCTACCCGTAAAGGAAAAGAAATATATTAATCAAAACACCCATCAAAATATTTAAAATACTTAAAATAAAATCAATTAATCATTTTAAATTCAATACTTTGTATATACGAGTAGTATAATATATTTCAATATGAAATTTCTTACTAGTCTTATATATGTGGATGGTATTTTTTTAAAATTTATTTCCACAGCTCCTTTAGTATTCTTTTGCTCACAGCCTTATATATTTTATTTTTTAAAAAGTTCACTTGTGTATATTTTTTTTTATTTTTCTCAATATTCACAATATCTTATTTATTTCGTATATGATTTATTATTTAAATCATAACTTTCTCACTTTTAAATTTTGTTATGAATTTTCTTGCCCCAAATAGTGTCTAATAAATATCCGCGTTCAATTTTTATTAGAGCGGCCTTTAAGTTCTTTACTGTTTAAAAATGGCACTCTCGACACATGCTCTTTGTCATTTAAGATTATTTATAACTGGGGCGTTTGCGACATTTAGTACACAAAATTGTCGTTACTGAATTTTATATTTTTATTTTTTTATGCACTTCTAACACTTTTTAATATTGCTTGTTCTCCTTGCTTTAAACTTTTTTTTTCAAACACTAATTTATTCTATTTTTCTTCAATATGATTGGTAACGCGTAGGAAATTACCGGGCTTTTTAAAATTTCAATCGATAGGAAACTTTTTTCTCAGAGCTTATTTTTCAGAACCGAAACTTATAGTTTTAATGAGTTTTTATTTAGAGCTTTTCCCACGTTGGGCGCCAATTAATAATTTTATTTTTCTTTGTGAATTTTTAAAAAGATACATTTTATTTCACAAAGAACCAAACTGTTTTGATGGGTTCGGTGCAAGCTTAAAAACTAACTTAACAAAATCATCTTAAATATATATCATCCTTCTGGATGCAGCGATCGCCAACGCAGAAAATGATGAGTGGACGATTTGTTTATTGAATACTTGTAATTTGATATCATGTTTTGACGCTGTCTGTGTTCGATGGCAAATCGATGGATGAGTTTTTTGATGAATGAAAATAGTGTAATTTAATATATAATCATCATAACCAATGATGATTTCGATTTTGAAGTAAAATGGTATATCAGCACTTTTGGGTGTGATTTTAAATTGGGCTGCTTGATTATAACTTGCACTTCAGTCTGCGATGTTATTTTGTTTTCTGTTGTAAGTGCTCGTATGAATAAATGACCTTTGATTTTCGTTACGCTTAGGTATTAAAGTTTTCATGTGGAGGTTGATTTGTGTTTACTTCATATGCGATATGATGAATAATGTTGCTCCAAATCTCATTTTTCTGGCCGTTTTCAATTGTTTCGTCGTACATATTCTTCAAAGAGAAATCGTCTCGCAAGGTCATAGTTCAGTCCATGAATTAAATTGGAGTAATTTTTGAAGTATGTTGTTAATTCCTTTTCTTGTACCGATGTAAGCACTTGATTTGGTATTCCTTGGGAGCACCATCTCCAACTTATTTTGTTTTTTTAATTCTAGGCAATATTGTTGTTCTTTTTATAGCATATTTTTTAACTAGACTTGGCGGTGTTTCCAGTTAATGGGCTATATCTGAAATAGCATTCTCCGTTTCAGTTTTATTGACGTCAGTTAAGTTTCCTAAGTCCAATATGAAAGGATGGAGTTTATTCTGGTAGAGGTCACCTAATATGGAGAGCTCCGAAACTTGTCGATCTTGGATCTCCATTTTTTTTTTGTAGTGATCACTGATGCCACGGCATTTGCATCGCTCCGCATTTAGAGCAACGCAATTTCCTTGTTAGCGTTTTGACTGTAGGCTAGGAAAGTTTTGGACAAATTTACAACTCCCGCGGTTATGTTTTCGATTTCATCTGTTAGTTGGGAGATCGGCTTGCTTAACTTGTCGAAGTTCGAATCTATGACAGATAGTTGTCGATACATCAGCTGAAACGATTTTTCGTCACGTTTATGGAGAAATTTAAGGCCCATATTGCGGTTGTCGATTTTATAATCGATGATCGACTTTCGATCATCGATCGTCGATTACTCTTTTTCATATTGTGAATGTCGATTGTGATCGAAACTTTTCGATTTCACAGTCGTTTCTTTTCGATTGTCATTTTCTAATCGAAGCGTCCTTAAGTTGCTGTCTAGAAGTTCTTCTTGTAAACAAAATGTAAGTTTTTTCTAATTAATTAATTATTTTTTGGAAAATTACATTCAAATATTTACTTTATGTAGGTCGAAAGTTATAACGAATAAAAAACAGATGGAAATATTGGTCAGATTAATGGAGGAAAATCCGGACATCGCGAAGGGCGTTTGTGCTAAGAGCCAATCAAAGCATAGATGGGAGAAATTCGCTTCGGAACTTAATGGTGAAGGTCCTCCAATGCGTACTTGAGAGAAGTGGCTAAAGGTAACGAGAAGTTTTTGTTAAACATTCATATTTGTTCTTACTTTAAGCTCCTTTATTCAATTAGGTATGGACAGATTTTAAGTTCCACACCAAGAAGAAAATGTCACAAAATAAAGCGGAACAAAAAGCAACTGGTGGTGGACCAAATAAGCTTTATACTTTCAGCCAGTTAGAAGAAGCTGTAATCAAAATGTTGGATATAAACACCATCGTGGACCCACCTGGAGTTGAGTTTGGTGGCTTAGAATCTGGGCAGAAGTCTAATTCCTTATCGCAGGAAAATGTTGATAATGATAGAGAACTTGAGGAGATCGATATCATGGAGTCAATAATAAGCCTCACTGAAACTCCAAAGCAAGGTACATCGACATCCAACAGCAATGCATCAAAAACAAAATCAACAAAAAACAAAAAATGTTCTCAAGAAAAAGAAAGGCTAGTGCTGTTGGAGAAATCAACAAATTCACAAGAAACTTTTTTCAATGAAATAAAAGCTATAGTGCACGACATTAAAGAAAGTGTAAAATCAAGAACAGAATACGCAAAGAAAAATTATTATTTGCAAAAAGATATGAACAAGGAACTGTTGGCAATAAAAAAAGAAAAGCTTTCACTCTATAAGGATGCAGTAAACAAAAAATCGTATGACAGAAAAATAAAGCTTAAATTAAAGCAAGAAATTCTGCAATTAAAAAAAGAAAGATTCAATAAATCCAGCTGCGATTGTCAAAACTGGCCAAAAATATAAAATAAGCATATGCGTACATGCATCTATTTTTTTTTTTTTTTAATTCAATGAAGTTCCTATTTTTTTATTGTGATAAAATGAAGTTTTCATTTCGTTTATAAAACAAAAATAAAGTTAAATAAAAGTTTTTGTTAAGTTTAAAGAATGTGTGTTATTTATATATCTAAGAATATTGTTTCTTATAGACGAAGCTTCATTTCCATCAGGTTCCAGGTTATAGACTGCAGTTTCATCATCATCGTGACCATGATCCTGTACTTCTTCTTCCTGCAAAGGAATTTTCCAAGCAATGCATATATTATGTAAAGCAACACAAACATTTATAATCTGCGTAGCTTTTTCTGGGCTGTAATGAAGTTCTCGTGCTCTAAGTAGACATCTCCATCTGCTTTTTAAAACTCCAATCGTACGCTCAACAATGTTCCTTGCTTTAGCATGCCTTTTGTTAAACGCAATTTCAGGCGATCCTTCTTCGGGGTTGCGAAATGGTGTGAGAAGATATTGTTTCAAAGCATAACCCGCATCTCCTGCAATAGTTGAAAAATACAATTAAATATTTATATATGCATATAGGCACATTTATACCTAACAGCCAAGTATTCGTTGTCCCATTTTGATGCCATTCTTCCAAAATTTGCTTTAAACTGGACATGTTGAAGACAAATGAGTCGTGTGCTGATCCAGGATATCGTGCATTAATAAAACGAATTGTCATTGTATCGTCACAAACCTGAAATAGTTAACCATCTAAACACTAAATAAGATTTTATGCAACAAGCTTCTTACAACCATCGCATTTAAGCTGTAAAATCCTTTTCGGTTGTAATATGCGTGCTGAAGTTCTTTTTTTGGCGATGCTATCTTGATATGTGTACCGTCTATACACCCTATCACACCTGGTATCCCACTTTTTTCATAGAAATGCATTCTTGCCCGACGCTTTTCTGTTTCAGAATAATTAAATGGTATCACTTTGGAGCAAATATGTGTTTCTATAACTGAGAGCACTTCCTTTAGCACTAGAGACACTGTAGATTGTGCAAGACCAATGCAAAACTCATTACCAACACTAACTTGGCAAGATCAATGAGCACAAAATCTCAAGGTAGTAGCAAGTTTTATTATATTTGGAATTGAAGAGCTTCTTATTGTTGACCTGAGCCTTGGGTTAATATCGCTTAGAAGTTCTATGAAACTTTCTTTGGATAAGCGAAAGTATTTAAGAAAGCTATAAGAAATATAAGGTAAATATTTGTATACGAAGTAAAACCTTTATTTCATAAATCTTACATTGTTTCTTCCAGTTCCAGAGGATTAGAGTTGTCTCTTATATGCCTTCTTTTTCTGGCCATTTCAAAATTTTCTTGGACATTTTCGGTATCGGTGTCACTATCGCTAAACCATAATTCGATTCCACTCATTTTAAAATGTAAATAAACTATAACTAAAAGAAAACCAGAAAAGACAAATAATGATTTGAAAGGCTAACACATCATAGAACTGTCAAATTCGAAATATTCTGTGGGTTCATTCACAATAGTACATTGTTCGATCGATTGAGTTACACAATACAAAATATGAAAACCAATCGAAAAGTTTCGATTCGATTGGCAATCGACAACGGCAATCGGGGCCTTAGTTTCTTTTTTGATATGTGTTTGGACATGCGTCCATTCTCCCCTCTCAAAAGGGATGTCAGGGGCTTAGCTATTTTAGCATAATCTTTGATGAATCTTCGGTAGTACCCTGACATACCTAGGAATTATCTTAAATTTTTTGGAGGTGGAAGATCCAAAATTGCTTTGACTTTCTTTGGGTTAGTTTTCAAACCTTCTTGAGAAACTACAAATCCTAAGAACTCTTACTTCCGTCCGCAAAAATTCACATTTGTCCAATTGTACCTGTAGGTTTGCATCCTCGAGGGTTCTAAGGATAATTTGAAGGTTTTGGAAATGGTCTTACTCTGTTTTTCCAAAAATAATAATATCATCGATGTAAACATAACATCGATGACCAATATGTTCACGCAAGACATCATGAAGGGCGCATATTTCAGCCCGAAGGGGAGACGGGTAAACTCGTACTTTCCGTTTTTTATTGAAAACGCGGTTTTCTCCCTATCTGATTCTTTTAACGGAATCTGATGAATTCCACTTTTTAGATCCAAAGTGGTAAAATATTTGTTTTTCCCTAAGTTATACAGAACTTCATTGATTTCAGGAATCGGGTAACGATCTGGAATTGTTAATGTATTCAATTTCCTATAATCTATTACCATTCTGTATTTTTTAATTCCCGTTGAATCTTCTTTTTTGCTGACTATCCATACTGGAGAGTTTTATGGTGATCTGGAGGGGCGTATGATCCCGTCGCGCAAGAGTTCTTTTACCTGTCTGTCAATTTCAGCTTTCAAAGCTGTGGGATATGGGTAGGGTCTTGTGTAAACTGGACTATCAGTGGTTATTCTAATTTCTCCTTTCACATTTGTAGAAAAAGTGGGTTTTTTATCAGGGTCGCAAACAAATTTGGAAAAGATCCTAACATTTCTTTTAAATGAGAATATTGAGCATGAGATAAGTGAGAGCATCTGCTAGCCAGATTGTGTACCGATTCTACTTCTAATTGTTGCAGAGGAAATTTATATTTATCTTTTAGGGTGAAGTAATTTTTTTCTGTATAAATAATTGCACTGAGTTCTTTAAGGCTACGTTACCGACAATGCCATCGAAAGTTTCTAGTCCGGGAAGAATGAAAAATTTTAGTTTTCCTATTTTGGGTCCAAAAATATCTACTTGAGCATGATGTGTAATTTTAACCTTCCCTCCTACTGAGTGAGCAAAAAATTCTTTACTGTTTTTAATAGGGTTACGAAAAGAGCAAGATTTCAAATAATTTTTATTAGAACCAGTATCGAGTAGAAATTTAAGTATTTTTCCGCTCTTCATCCTATATTGAAAATACGGGATCGAAGAGCAGTTTAATCTAAAAAATTAATGTTGTCGAAATCGTCCCCGTACTCGATCTCCTCTCCTTCTTCCATATAAAGTTGTTCATCAACTTCATCTACATCGTCTTTGGAATTTTGATCAGGGCTAAAATTTTTTGTGAGGAAGTTTTCGTCTTCTATTGGATTTGTTTCTGTGTTAAAAGTTCGTTGGAATTTGTTCGGTACGTGCATTTCTTGAGATGTCTGACGTTTTTGAGAATGATATGGTTGTTGATTATTTTGTCGATAGTTTTGTTGATAGTTTTTTTTGAAAAACTGTCCTGTTTTGGTAGTTTATATTGCGCGATTGTGTAGAAGATCCCAGTTCCATTGGTTCCATTCTTGGTTGTTGTTGTGGTTTTGGAGGAAGCGGAGGATGGTTGTAGTGGGGTGCTTGTTATTGGTATTGTTGGGGCTGTCGGTTTTGATAGAAATATTGACCTTGTGGAATGTTTCGTCTTTGTTGAACGAGAGGCATATGTGCTAATTGAGGATAAAATTTGGTATTATGTCGTGGAGGTATTTAGGGTGGTAGTGTATTACCTAGACGTTTAAGATTTACTTGACTATTATGCGCGTAATTCATTCTATACGTCATATTGTCAAGTTTTAGGCACATGTGAAGTGCTTGAGATAAGGAAGTAGGTTCCCGAATGCTCAATAAGCGAGGTAAGTCACCGTTAAGTCCTCGAACGAATGTGTCAAGTGCTTTATCACGGTAGGAATTAGTCATTGCGGCTAAGGAATCTTCGCCTAAATCTAGGCATGCAATTTTATCTAATATCAACGAAAGATGTTGATAGACTTGCTGATAGAAGTCTGTAATGGACTGATTACGTTGATCGAGGCTAGTCAATTGGTATTCAAGTGTACCAATATCACGTTTATCTGAATAGTGCATCATCAGGCACTTTTTAATTTTTCCCCAGTCTAACGGTGTTCTGTAGGACTCTAAGGCTGTATCTGCATCTCCTATTATCTTATGACGAACCATATGGAGCATTGCATAATATTTAGAAGTACCTCGTAAACTATCGTACATTGTAAAAATTCGATCAACAGTTTTTCTCCACGAATTAAATTCACCAGGTCTACCGGAAAATTCACGTAAACATTTAACAATGTGTGGTACTTTGTCAATGTCGTCAGTGTTAGTTGAAAAGTCAATATGTTGTTCTACATCGTCTAAGTCAATAAAAGGATTATTTAATTTTCGTACTGTACTTACAACTAATTCACTTATTTGTCGTATGAGGTCAGTGTATTAGAAGAGGATGGTTGGTGTTGTGAAATAAAAGAAGCAGAACTTTGGGGTTTTTCGTTAGGTCTTATCGACATGGTTTTTAATAAATGTTCAACCGATTTTACCTCGTCTTTTGACATGACCGATTTTGTTTATTTTAATTTTTCTTAACTAGACAACAATGATAATTTACGTTTTAATTAATAAAAAAATTTTCTGGGCTTATAAGTTTTGTTTCACTAAAATTTTCTTTAAAATTTTCTTTAATTATTTCTTAACTTACAAAATTACAATAATGATGTCCATCGACGAAATTTTGATGCGATCTTGGTGGAGCGGCTAGCTTATTATTGCTTCCTTTTCTTCAGCCGTTGAGCTGTTAGCTAACGACAGTTACTAGGGGGCCCTTTCCTTTGCTTTCTCCACACTATTAACCTCGAACGGTTTCAACACAGCACTGTTCTTGTCTTTGGTTTTTATTTATTATTTTTTCTGACAAAATTTCACCTTTCTATCGCCCGTTAATACTTCTTGAGTTAACACTTCTTGAGAGTTTTATATTGCGATAAATCGAATGAAACACGTCGTTTGGTTCAGGACATATACTTCACTTTTTCCCGACCGGTTACACTTCTTGAGGGTTTTCAGTACGGTATTAAAAAATGAAAAAAAAAACGTTATTAATTTGTACTACTTAAGGACTTTATTAAAACGCGATCTATGTCTCTGTTCGGGCGCCAGTAAATATTTTACACGTTTATTTTTATTAAAAAAAATTTATTTAAAATTCAAATGGGCAGCGATTCTGCCTTCTAGATTACAATTGACAATTTGTTCTTAAAAATTAAATCTTAAATACTATTTTTCTACTTAATCAGCACTACAGTTGTTTCTTCGTTCCCACGATGGTGTTCGATATTGTTTTGCTGAATTTTAATTCCTCGGAATGTCATGAGAACGACAAAAGCAAAAACATCAGCAGTTTGTTGTTCATTTCATGGGAATGATAAAAGTCAAGCATCAGCGGTTTGATATTTGAATGTTTGTATGTTTGTGTCGTTAACTTATATATTTATATAACAATAAATTGACAATATGTGCTTATAAGAGCGATAATAGTAGCGTGGGATACCTTAACATATAATACTTACTACATATTTAAATTAACTGATACTTTGCACGTACATATAAATATAAGAAAACCTAAACCACGGCGCAATCTTTTAAAACCAAAGTGGTTGAGTCTTATTTCTTATGAAATAATTCAGTTTTTTGCTAATTTTATAAGAAGTGCAAACACTTTTAAGCAATGGTAAATTCCCTTAATCTTGGTATAATTTTTTGACATGTGTAAATATAAACAGCTTAAAACATTTAATATTAAACAAATATTTCAAATGAAAATGGACTTACTCAAAAACTATTACATGGTTTTGCAATGTACATAATAATACTTACCTATATTTTTAAGTGGAACTAAGCTTTTGTAAAATGAATCTATACATTTTGAAACAAAAAAAAAAACAAACAATAGTAAATGTTATAATATTAACAACAAACATTGAATAATAACACCTACATTTTGAGAAAAAAATCATAATTCGAACTGAAATGAATGAATAAGAAAAACTTTTTAAAAATAAAATTATAAGTTATATTTTTAATATGTTAAGCTTTTTCTATACTATGGAATTGTTCGTACTTAAGGTTAAACAATATAATTGTACATGTACAATGTACATATGTACATACCAATTTTCTTAAGTGTACCACTAATATTACTGTCTATCTAGTTATATAGTCTGAAAGAAGAATTCTTAAGAAAATTGTAATAAATTAATTTTTAATATATTTTATATAATTAAATGTTGTTTTTATTTAAATGGGAGAATTTAATAAGTTTTTCAGACAGTGCCGCAACGGTGAGTAAATTGCAATGATTTTAGTTTCATTCATATTTAAAGAACCACTCCAAAACGTTATTTTATTTGTCAGGCTATAAATGTAAATATACAGAAGAAACAAAATAAATGAAAAATCATTACAATAAGAGTATTCATGCAACGATATAACTTTCCGTTTTGCAGAAAGATATAATTTTCCGCCAGACCTTTGCATGAATGCCCCCTTAAAAATACTTGCGTAAATGTGGGAAATAATCAGATGTTCTTTGAAATAAATGTATGAGGTTTATTTATTCTATTTCTACATCAAATTCATGAGATAATTTTATCTGATTTGCAGAATATTTTTCCCATACAAACCTTGACAGTTCATTTCTGCAGAGATAAAATTATCTGGTTTCTGAGGTTTATCTGGGTTTTCCGCCGTTACATGAATACCCCTAAAAAACTGAAAACGCTCTTTGTGGCAATCATTCATTGGCACAAAAGTACTTTTCTGAGAATAGGATTTAGCTTCCCAAATTTGATTCAGAGTATCTGAGGCTCTATACTCTTTATTTCATCCAGAAAACCAATACTTTTGGTGTCGCTTTTGATTTTTTGCTGTGTAATGCGAGATAACACTGTTCAAATGCATTTCATGCTTGCGAGAGTGCATTCGTGAAAATATCTAATAATTGTAAAAATACAGCAACACTACCAGTATCGCGTTCATTAATGTATAAAACCAGTAATATTTCTGTAGAAATTTGTTATTACTTGTGTTCATTAATGTAGGTATACTGCAATACTAAAGTAAAAGTATCGCAAACTTCTATCGTTCAATTTTCTGTTACAGAAAAGTATACAAGCAAGCATGTGAGTAATGCTTATGTTTTTTGTACATCTTTTACAATATTTTATTATAAAAGAACAAGTTTTTATCAAATAATGATAAATAAATATAATTAAAATATTTGAGGACATACCCTGATCAAACAATTTGGACCAATTTGAAAATTTCGACGAAGTCAAACGAAAATGACTTCTAAAACCGACTAGGATATTCCTATATTGTTCTTAGAAAATCCGTATTCTTCGGAATCTGCCTAAAAGTTGGTTTGCAATATATTTTATAATTCAATAGCACTCTTTTTTTTGCGATTAATAGTTTGTTTTCTCTTTAGCATTGAAAAAGATGCAAATTTCCTAAATTAGATCCGTTTAAAAAATGAAAGAAAACACAAAAGAAAATTTAAAATATTTGTTTTCCTCTCCATTTCAAACTCACGACGACCGACGCGACGCATGGTTCAATTACATTAAAAAACTTCGTCCAGAAAAACAAAAGGAAGGTAGTGATGGCAATGCGAGGTAAGTGATATGTCATCATCTTCTTTCTATCACCACAACAAAGGACTATCGAGGTCATCACCAGAAATTGTAAATAACAATATGTGTGTTTTGGTGAGAATATAGAACAGTGAAATAAGACAAATTCAAGAAAACCATTCACAGCTAAAGTTTTTCTACTTGGTTAGCTATTTAACGGTTGGTGTCTCTGCTTGTTGTTCGTTTGACATAAAGTTTTGTTCAATTCTTGAGCATTTCTAATTTATCAATTTCTTCTTTATATCACAACAACAAAGGTAGTCGAGGTCATCACCAGAAATTGTAAATAACAATAGGTGTGTTTTGGTGAGAATATAGAACAGTGAAGTAAGACAAATTCAAGAAAACGATCCACAGCAAACGTTTTTCTACTTGGTTAGCTATTTAACGGTTGGTGCCTCTGCTTGTTGTTCGTTTGACATAAAGCTTTGTTCGATTCTTGAGCATTTCTAATTTATCAATTTTGGTCTAAGGCTAACCTCACACTTTTTTTTTAAGTTCGATTAAAAAAATGTAGTCCCAAAGTGGCTGATCACTATGAGGTTTTTTTACGATCTTACATTCGTAGAAAAGAAAATGGGAAATTGTAAGATCGTAAAAATAATCATAGTTAAACTCTAGTAGTAACAGGTACAAAAGGATTAAAAATGATAAATCTTGGAAGTACTTTGTTGATGTTTGATGATTCAAACCTAAAAACAACCACCTGACAAACGTTATTTGATTTTCATAACTTTTTGAGCTTGGAGGCTTTACAACCTATGTGAACAGATGTTGGTCACGTATTTTTTATTTTTCACATCTTGTGCAGTAAATTGTACTGCGTTTTGCAATACTAACAAGTTTTAAAATTAAATTATTAAAAATATGAATTAAATAATGAAAACTATTTTCACCATCAACAATCCGTCCGTTCCGTTAGACCAGTTCCGTATTTCATTACCGCTAATGATTCGTATAGATCAATAGCCTGATAACACCATTCGTTCGTTTCGTTATTCGTCATTTTTACGTTTATAAAATTTGTTGTTTTGTGTAAAAATATAACTGTAGTATCATTAAAAATGTATTTGAATTACTTCTTTCACAAATATATACCATTTAATTGTGAAAAAAATTACAAACTTAATAATTTGAATTTACATCGAGGAGCATTGCGGTTGTCAAATCAAAAACATCAAAGTTCGACCATCGAGTGGACGCAAAAAATATGATTCAGTTTAATATAATAGAAAAAGACATTACTTGAAGTTGGTAAATTGAAAGAAAATAATAAGATTTGTGTAGCGCGGCCAATTCAAAGTCGGCAAATAGATATATCTATAGTTAAGTAAGAAGAAATGTGAAAAGGTTATGTACGAGTATGTAAATTAAATAAAATCTCAATAAAAATATACATGCATTCAAGTTCAACCATAAAAAGTGGTCAAATTTTCATTCGTGCTTTCGTTTCTTCCTTATAAAGACGAAAAACCGAAAAAACGAATTGTGTAATCATGGACCATCTCATGAAAATAAAACAATACAGATCAGAGTGACAACAGCGCTTTACTTCCATCTCTTTTTCCTTGTGTGTGTTTATTTTCCATGTAAATTTTGTTTCTTTTCTTTCCACTATACTACCATCCCCAGAACTACATTTTTGGATCATGAAACGTGATCTCGATATAGTGCAAGATCTTTTGTAATGCATGTTTTTTTGATAATCCATAATATGAACCATATTTTCTGATAATACAAAACAACTAATGTTGTACAAAATGATATTACATGGTAATCCCTCAATGGAAAATGACTTAACTCTAAATAACTATTTTATAAACTCCGCCTTAAAAAGTCACGTACGTGACAAGCCTAAAGAAAATATCAAAAATCGAACACATCTATTGTAATCTATTATCAGGTTTACCAACATAGCAAATACACAAAATTAGATCAGCGCCCTCTAAATTTATAAAGCACAAGCAAATAAGGTCAAGTAACATTTCACTGGAATAAAAAGGTAAAATAAAACCCAGTGGGCTTTAGTTGTTGTATCTCTTGTTAAATTTTGACTGACTGAGTTTCTTTTTCTCCCCAAAACACTCCTAATGTCCATCCCCAGCGGATTTTCACAAAGTAAACATTAAACAGGTTGTCTGAACGGGAGAAATAACTTCTGGGGTATGGTATAAAATCGCCAATCAATGAGATCAGAAACAGGCTTCCCAGATAGAGAGCTATTTTGCGGTGATGATCGTTTAAGGTGGCCTTTTTGCAACCAAACATTATTGTGGTAACGATGATTTCCTTAATTGTGGTTGGTGCAGCGGTAGGCCGCTTACCTTTGGCTTCCGGCCTGGATGCATCTTGTCCCGACCAGGTCGGAAATTCATATTCGTACTTACAGTAACGGGCGGTCGATTTGATTTTTTCTTTGTGGCAATTGAGTTGATTTATGTGTTGAAAGTTTGTAGTTAGAAATGGTGAGTGTTTTCTGATATTTATATGGTGTCAAAGGTCGCATAGAATTTAAAAGCCGGAGTAACAAATGGATTTTAAAAATCGTGACATGGACAGTTCATTGCAGAACAAACTACAGAATCTTGTTTATAATATTTATATTTAGAAGTCACTTAACATAAATTAATTTTAAAAGAACATAGGTTATTTTTAATCTAGGTATGAGAAAAGTCGATAGTTGTTTATATAATAAGCACTCCAAATAAAGATCCGCTATATCTTGTTCGCCGATAAGATATGTGAAGGGTGTGCTTCTTTCCAACTTCCCATTTTCATTTTGCAGATTTAGTTTAGTCGATTTTGAAATTGGTTTTGATACAAAAATTAGAATTGAATTTATTTTGAATAATTTAATACAGAAAATGCACAGAAAACCAGACACTAGAGAAAACCCAAAGCCAAAGAAAAATCAAATAAACAATACAAGAGCTTGACTTTTTTTTATAAAAAAAATGAAATGTCAAAATTTCGCAAGCAATTAATGTACAGGTCAATTACATTGAGAACGAAAAGAGTGGAGAATTGTACTAGGAAATCTAGTACAGCTATCCACTAAAATTACACATTGGAAAACGAAAAGTAGAGCGAAATTTCTCGTTCATGATTTCGTCGTGTCCTTTTTGTATGGCATTTTTCGTTTCGCATCAGCAGCGTACTAGGCTTTAACATGGAATTACAAAAATGCATTCCGAATGTTCCGGAATGAATAAAGAATCAGCACTTCAAACTTTCAAAGGAATCATCAACATTTTTTGCAAAGAAGTTGTATTGAAAAAAATAACTCCAAGAATACGCATACATCATTCTAAATATGCGTATTTCAAGAGTGATTTTTTGCAATAAGCCTTCCACCTAAAAAATTTTATGCTGATTTTGGGAGTATCAAGAGTAGATTACAAAAAGGTATCAACCAAGTTTTTAGGATAACCCGTTCCAAAGATACATCAAAGTATTTTCAGATTATGCATTTCAAGGTGAACAGTGAATAGCTTTTGGGATATACCTTTGGAACGGGTTGTCCAATAAATGCGAGCGATATCTTTTTCGAATCAAAACTTCATACTTTCAACGGAAGCATTAACAAAACCAAAAGTAGTTTTGTGACCAAATTACTTTTAGATGTACTTTTTTTGGTCACCAAATTACTTTTAGATGTAATTTTTTTGAAATAATTCTTGGACTTGGAAATGGTATCCGGAAAAACTCATAACCCTTAACACCATCCCAATGAAGCACGTAGTTTTCGAATTTTAGAGTGGTTTACCACCCAACTTCATTGATTTTCTTAAAATTGATAGAAATTTCATCAAATCGGCAGATAAACCAGCTTATAAATCCAAAAGTAATTGCTTGATCATTTAAACGGTTTTGAGTTTTATTTTAAATCCACCATGTGTAATGAGTACTATTTTTATATACAAGAAATAATCATAAGAATACATCTAAAAGTAATTTGCTGACAAAAAAAATTCCATCTAAAAGTAATTTGGTGACAAAACTCCTTTTTTTTACAACTTGTCAACTTTTTAAGGCAGCTTACAGAACTCTCCGCAAATATTTTTCCGCTGTGGTTTTCGTTAGCATTTCGGTCTCCTACTGGAGACCACCGAAAATTTTCGTTTCGCATCATCAGTGTACTAGGCTCCAACACGGAATGAAAAGAATATTCTCGGAATATACCTACCCCTCGTGTGAATGACAAACAAGCAAAACAATGACAACGGCCAAAGACGGAAATCAAGCAAGTAAACAAAATGGATGACCCCACATTCTTTATAGTTTTATTATTGAAATAAATATATAAATAACAATTAAATGTGATTTTTCATTAATTAATAAATCAGTAATATTTTATTTTTACTACCTTCCAAAGAGATATCTGTTTTTTTTTTGTCATCGTCAAAACACTTTCAAACAACTGGTTGAAGTCATTTTTTTTTCTTTTCTTTTCTGGATAGTATTTTTGTTTCTTTATTCCTTCCATTCTGGATATAAACATTTCGTCTTTTCCATCCATTCTATTCCTTATCCGGAATAAATAAAGAAACACACTCTATGAGAACAAGACCAAGATAAATACCGAAAAAGTTTTAAATTTTTTTTTATATATTTTTTTAAATGTGTTCTGTTTGTGGTTGTAACATTTTGAAAATAACACTTCAAAGTAATTTCTACCGAATTATTCAATCCTAATTATAAGGCAATACAGTTTTTGTTCACTTGTTCCGCTTAGTTAAGGTCCAACATTTTAGGACACAGCGAGGGTGTTATTTTGGACGCAGCGAATGTAAGCTTTGACGATACCCATTTGGAAGCGCCATTCAGCAGCTTGCAAGATTTGCTTTTGCTTGGTACAAAAGTTGGCTACTTTGAAGAACGATGGCCTAGAAAACTAGAATGTATTCATGATAGATACTAACTTTTTTCAAACATATATCCACATTAGCGTTTGTAATTGTTATTGAAGCAATTACAAACGCTAGAGATTATGCTAAATAAATATCGGTTCAGTGGTCGCTAAAAACGTGGTACTTATTATTTTAAATATTTATTTGAGGATTCCTAAACTCGCGGTTGATCGCATTAAAAATCATACCTTCATTTCGACCACATTCGCCTTGGTTTATTCTCAAAAGCGAACATGGACGAAAATAAACGTTTTAATAAAAATTGAGCTATTTCCAAGTTGTTTCTCGAATATTTTTTCTGTGATCGTGAATCTCCCACGGAATAAATTTCCTTCGAACAAAAAATCGTATGAAATGAGAGCAAAATTCTCTGACAGTTTTTTCCTGATACCAATAAATTCCTGGGGAAACTTGAGCGTCATTCACCTTCCCAACATTCGAATGAGAGAAAAATTTCCAGGGAATTTTTTATTAACGATAACCCCCTATATTTACCTACATTAATTGTATTGTACTAACCGCTTTCAGTATATTAATAAGAATAACATTTGGAAAGTACTTTCGCTTTCCACAAAATGAAGGAATACGAAAACACAAAAGCAATCCGGCGAGCTTTTTGGAATCGACCTAGAGTACTCGAATTTTCTTCATCAAAACAGTGAAAAGGCGAATACAATTTTTATTTCTTGGTTGAAATTCAGCTGAAGAATCCAGCTCATATAAACAAATTAGCTGAGTTCTCATTTAACTAAATTCCCCTATTCACTTCTTCAAACGAAATGAAATTGGAATACCAAAGAAACATCATCAACGGGGAACAAACACGCTGGCCAGCAAACAGTTTTCACACTACAGTGTTTGCTAAACCATACATTGGCGCAAAATTGTAAACAGCCTTATGTTAAGGTTTTAGCATGATACTTCTTAACAGTTTGTTAATATTAAAGGTCTTCACTAAACTTTTCCTAATTTTAAACATTTTTTAACCAGGACCATAATAATAAATAATCCTATTTTCTTGACAAAAACAACAGCTGAACGCGCCTAAAACAGTGCAAAAAATTTAGCGAACAGGACTTTTTGGCGTTTATCAATTTCAGTTATATGGTATAGATTTAGTAGAAGATAAAATAGCCGTCTGGGGGTCAATTCCCGATCTGTGAAGATGTGAAGTGATAAATTTTATCACGCTTTCACGTCTAATTCGATTCTCGATTCGTGAAAAAGTGAAGTTAAACGCCAAACATTTTTCATATGATAATTTTTTTATCACAGTCAATTGTTTTGTGAAGAAAATGTTTCTAATCGAATATTAAGAAGAAAAACAGGATTTGGCACATGACAACTAAGCAACAATTATATTTATACACAAATTTATTTTGGTAGTAAGTTTTATTTGTGTTAATTCGAGTAAATAAAGAAATTGTTAAATCATTTTGTCAAATTATTAAACAGATTCACAACAGCCGCCGACGCGACGGTGCTCATTCCCGCGACAGATCGTTGGAAACTACCCATTGCAAAAAAATGCAGAGCACTTTACCATATTTAAATGGCTTTCGAGCGCACTTATAAGTTGAGTGTTTTTCAATAATGCTCTCAATTCAGGTATTAAATCCATGCATAAATGTTTTGGGAATCTATAAAGTTCAATAAAGTGCTCCTAGTTGTAACTTCGAATAGATTCTGCCCATCTCGAAGGGAAAGCCTCAATATCCTCACATGAAAAAATAATAATCTTACTCAAAACAGAGATACTATTGAATATAATATAAAACCCACAATTGTTCAATACGACGTTTTTAATTTATTAAACGAATTATTATTCCGGCCATTATTTTTAAGCAAATTTAGAAACTGAAATGAAATATTTCCCTTTCCCAACAAAAAATCTAATCAGAAGTGACAGAATTTATCATTTAGTACTTTTTAGTACAAACTTTATCACAATGAGTTCTAGAATCGCATTAGGCGTGTGCGTGAAGTTGGAAAATGATAAACCTCTGTGAAAACTGAAATGATATTTTTTTTATCACTTCATAATTTCACAGATCGGGAATTGACCTCCTGGTGATTTTAACTTTAGTAAAATGTAAAAAGAGAGTTCGATGATTAACTTGTTTAAAATTAGCAAAATCCTCTGTTTGCTTTAGTAGAATAATATTACTGTTTTAACATCGAACTATTTTAAAAGTATGCGGCATTAGGTGCGTTTTTTTGCAATCCCAGGGGGAAATGGTTGAAAAAAACGACCAAGGCGCTTAATGAAATACTTGGCAGCACTATTAATTTGCAAGATGACATTTGAAGATCAGCTGTAATGCAAGAAAAAAACAAACATCACTGTTTGCCTCATCCTCATCCTTCTAAAAATCATCGGTTTGATTTGTTTTGTGTAATTTCGATATATTTATTGAATTTAAACTACTTTTCTATTAAAATAACATAAAAAGAACCAAGTTAATTGTGATTTTCTTTTAATTTTCACAAATACAGTGGTACATAGAATTCAACTACTTGAACCCCATTCGTCGGTCACTGGCGACATGATATTAGTGGACGAGTTGCTTATTCGGGACGGGACGCTCAGTTCCTATCTCATTAGGAATATAGTTTTGAGCAAGAGCAGTCGACGATCAAGAAGATTGAAGTATGCCTAGGATGTAGCAGAGAATCTGTATTGGGTTGCTCCCGTGTACAACAAAACGCAGCCGAAAACAATTTTCTCAGAGAAACCTTTATTTTGTAGTTCATTCAATTCTTGTTAATTGAACGAATATCAACTTCAAGAAATAATTTTTTTATTTAATAACAATTTCACAGTCAAGTTTTAATGTACATATAATAAAAATAAAGGCAAAAATGAAAATCGCTGTAGAAGGCTGTGCTCATGGCGAGGTGGAAAAAATAAAATTGATAATTATTTGACATGTCAAAATGTCAGTTTTGAAGTTTCTATACATTTTATCGATAACTTAGTGAAAAAGTTTTTGGTAGCACAGTTTTTATCCTCTCCAATAGCTAAGCCCCGATAATTCTCTGGGTTTAAGCTAAGCACCCCCGGGGATTAGTTGTTGTTGGATTTAGTATGCAAATTGTTA
Source organism: Philhelius pedissequus (assembly GCA_910595825.1). Taxonomy (NCBI): domain Eukaryota; kingdom Metazoa; phylum Arthropoda; class Insecta; order Diptera; family Syrphidae; genus Philhelius; species Philhelius pedissequus. The sequence goes on from OU343161.1 coordinate 31,682,112, forward strand.
ATCCTACTCATCGTTTTTTTCGTCCAATTTCCCCGGGGCTTAGAAAAAAACACGCCTATTATTAGCTTTAAAATAATGGCGGTCACTGTTGAAGGTAAGGTACATGAACCATACCCAGATATTCACCAGAGGAATCATTTGTTGACTCACTAATTATATTTTGAATAAATTCCACTTTAAAACCTTTTTGCTCGTCGAACATATCTAGATTCTCAAAAAAGCATTTTACGAAGCAGTGACCTGTGTTATTGTCGTATGCCAATTTGTGCTCTAGTCAAGCTTGTCTCTGAATTTTAAAATTGATATATTAAATTCGAAAGCGCAATCAAACAGAACTTTCTCTAAATTGTAATTCTCACTTAGATTATACGGTCCAGCCGAAGCCTTGAATTGATTTATTATTATTTACCGCTAAAAGCACGTCCCATTTTTGTAATTCAAAACTTACTAAAGTCGCAAATTTTAAAATTAATGCGTTGGTATTCATTAGAGTATAATTAAAAAAGAATTTCTATGAAAATAAGTGTATTGCCAATTTAATTTTAAAGAATTCTAAGAAGATTGTAGGTGTTATCAAAATTCAAATATACAAAAAATTATCGATTTCTTTGATTGCCAAATATATAAATCCACAAATAACTTACAGACATACACTGGCGGTCAATAAAATAGTAACACAATTTAAAAAAAAAATGTGTTTTTAAGAGAAATTGAAGGCGTAACATTTTTAACAGCTTGATGTTAAGATTTCAACATAATACTACTTAGCACTTTACTAAAATTAAATCACTTCACTAAAATTGTACTAATTTTAAACATTTTTAATTAAGTCAAGTATATGTTCTGCATACACAATCTAAACGCTCATAAAACAGTGCAAAAAACTAAGCGAACATATACTGCTTTTACATCACTTCGATTTATAATCCATGTTTCCGTTTTGGACTCATTTCGGTTGCATAGAAACTTTTAATTTTAAACATTCATATAAATTAATAAATTAAATTAATTAAATTAAATTAAATAAATAAATAAATTAAGAAAATTAAAAATTAATATAAATATTAAATAAATGTTAACTTTTTTCAGATATACGTATAGTCGAACTTTTTACTCCACTTAATATAGAAAAGTTCAATCGTACCATAACGAAAATTTACAAAAGGCGTTTTTCTTTTTTATTTCAGAACATGAGTCTGAGTTGAGTTGTCACGAAATTTGTTTGTGTTTCTTTTTAACACGGATCATTCAGAGCTCCAAATGTGTTTCTTTTTCGTTCTGAACATGTGGAGATCGCACTCGATGTGCTCGGCCATAATCGAGAAGCATGTGAGTAAATTGCTAAACGCACAAAATGTCATGTGTGCCAAGAAGGAAAATGGGAAAAAAAATAATCAGATACAATTAGTTTGCGGAAGAAGTTGATCGCTTGCTGATTTTCTGTATCTTGTGTGTGTCTGTGTACAAAAAGGGGTAGTTTTGTGTTATTTGTTTTTTATTGTTAAAATGAAAATGTATTCTGATTTGTATTTTTCAAGTGTGTTTAAAAAACATCAATGTTTAGAGCTCGCTCTGTTTGAAACAAGTTCAGAGCATAATCTATGAGATCGAACTCTGTTCAATGCTCTGCTCTGAACGAAAAAAGAAAAACCGCTATAGGAACGCTTCTTTCGAATGCCTAAATTTGTCAGCAAACCTAAAACAACCAAATTAGCTGATTGCTTATTGGACAACATGGTCGTCCAAGTCCAGTGGACTAGAAGCAACGCGTAGTTTTCTTCATGCATGCTTACTCCGAACAATATCATTTGCACAAAAAAAAACAGTTCTATTGTAGAAATTTTAATTTAATCAAAAGATTATGCAATCATACGCCTAATTTCCAATTGGGTTAAAATTCGAAACCCAACATAATTTTGACATGTATAATACACACATTACCGTGGGACCCATTCACAATATAACTCAACTCTGCTGTTTATCAAAAATTTTGATTTGTAACAATGATATTACTAATTTAATGATTTTATGGATAAATGGCAACTATCGTAGTGGTAATTGATAACGATAATAAGGTTAATAGTACCAGGCTAATAACTGAATAAGAGACCGTCTGAAATGTTGCACAGATTTCTTTAAATTTTTATTTTTGTAATACATTTTCAACGCAGGAAATCTCATGTAGGTCACCGAAATCCAAAATAGTGTTTTAAACACATAAAGCGTAAGTATTTATCGTTTATATAAAGAGATTATGCTAAATAAATATCGGTTTAGTGGTCGGTAAAAACGTACCTATTATTTTAAATATTTTTTTGAGGATTCCTCAACGCGTGGCTGAACGCATTTAAAACCATACCTTAATTTCTACCACTTTCGCCTTGGGTTATTCTCAAAAGCGAACATAGAAATCAGAAATTTAGGTAAAAATCCTGCTCATATAAAATTATCTGAAATATCATTTTACTAAATTCCAATATTCTCTTCTTCAAACGAAATGAACTTTCAATAGTAATTACAAAGAAACACCTGCAGGATGCTTTATGCGTGAACAGAATAAACCAGCGTCGTCAACAGCAAACAACACGCTGGCCAGCAAACATTTTTTTCACTACAGTGTTTGCTAAACAAATTAAATACATTGATTGGCGCAAAATTTTATACAGCCAGATCTTAAGGTTTTAGCACTATACTAAGCAGTTTGCTAGTAATAACGGACTTCACGAAAATTTTCCTAATTTTAGGGTGCCAGTTATAGTTGAAACTCATCATTGAAAACTCTGTCTATCAATGCTGAGGCACTTAAGCAAACAAAACTGATATTGTTGTGGTGCCAAAATGAAGCTAATAAGATCCATAATTTTTTTGTTAAAAAAAAAAAAATTTATTTGCTCTATCATTTTCTTGTAAAATCACTTGATTTTTCAATGATGCAAAGCGTTTCCAATGAACAGCTGACATTTTGTTTCCAAAAGTTGAACACAATCATGTCAGTGATTTGTGTTTCCTTTTTTTCCTGTTCTCACACGTCAGTTTTTCTAACAATGACCAAATCTAACCTCAAAATTACATTTGGCTATGAAAGATCTTTTCAATGACAACCACGTAGCAATGATAGCTATAACCGACTTGCCAACAAAATTCACTGATTTGTTTTCAATGATGAATTTCAGTGAAAGCTATAACTGGCGCCTAAACATTTTTTAACTAGCACCATACTAAACCTATTTTCTGGTCAAACACCCGCTGAACGCGCCTAATAGGAACAGGACTTGTTGGGGTTTATAAATGTCAGTTATATGGATTTAGTATGTTTCTTAAAAGATAAAATAGCCCTCTGGTGATCTTAACTTTAGTAAAATGTTAAAAGAGAGTTCGATGATTAACTTGTTTAAAATTAGCAAAATCCTCTGTTTGCTTTAGTTGCAGTCAAAGTAGACAAATTTACTTGCCGCGCTGCTTTGTCATTATTTTTTGAAATTTTATTATTAAGAAAAGTTTTCAATTTCATTCGAAAAACACTCTACTCCTCGGAAAACGCGTTCACAACCATTGGTCCATTGTTGATTAGTATCCTTGATGCATTTTTCAATTTTAGCGAGCACACTAGAACGATCAACTTCAGATCCACCGGCTATTTTATTGTAAATGCGTTCCACTTGAAAACCGTTATTCTTTTCGAAAGCGCCCATTTTCTCATATTGACATTTAACGTAGCAATGAAGTATTGGATTGCTATTAATGCTGCTGTATCTATATATGAAGTCGTATGAACTGTACTTTTTCAGCTCTGAAACTGGAATGTTTAGTTCTTCACTGCACTCCTGTTTGTATCTATACTCGGGGTTGGCTGTTAAAAAAAATAAATATTATACACTCGTTAACAAAACACCCACATAATATTTCACTTTACTTCTTAATTTGTTCTGCTCAGTTTCATTAACGAAGCACGCAGCTCCGCGGTAAGCTCGTTCACAACTATTGGCTCCTAGGTTTGCTTCCTGAGCGCACTTCTGAACCATAGCCAGATATTCACCAGAAGAATCATTTGTTGACTCACTAATTACATTTTGAATAAATTCCACCTTAAAACCTTTTTGCTCGTCGAACATATCTAGCTTCTCAAAAAAGCATTTTACGAAGCAGTGACCTGTGTTATTGTCGTATGCCAATTTGTGCTCTATGTCAAGCTTGTCTCTGAATTTTAAAATTGATATATTAAATTCGAAAGCGCAATCAAACAGAACTTTCTCCAAATTGTAATTCTCATTTAGATTATACGGTCCAGCCGAAGCCTTGAATTGATTTATTATTATTTACCGCTAAAAGCACGTCTCTTTTTTTTGTAATTAAAAACTTACCAAAGTTGCAAATATTAAAATTAATGCAATGATATTCATTAGAGTATAATTAGAAAAGAATTTATATGAAATTCGGTATACTCGTACGAGAAAGCCAAAAGTGTTTGATAATTTTCAGACCTTCGGTCTATTTTAAAGCTTGTAGAAGAGAAGTTATGAGTTCACGTTGAGAAGAAAAAAGATTTTCTAGTTTTAAAATGTTCCTTTTCCGAATTGCGAAATATGTAGATAAGTATTGCCAAATTTATTTTTAAAGAAAACATTTTCGGAAGATTGTAGATGCTATTAAAATTCAAATAGACAAAAGGTTATCGATTCCTTTGATTGAACAAAATGTATATCCACAAAGAATGTACAGGCATACACTAACGGTCAATAGAATAGGTTTTAAAAAAAAAGACGTTTTAAAGTGAAAATGAAGAAATGAAGGCATAGAATTTTAAAAAGCCTAATGTTAAGATTATAGCATATTATTTACTTAACACTTGCTAAAATTAAAGCTCTAAAATTGTACTAATTTTTAACATTTTTTAATTAGCACCAGACTAAACCTACGTTCTTGACAAACACAATCCGAATGCGCCTAAAACTGTGCAAAAACTAAGCAAACATAATGGCTGACTTACAATTGCGACGCCCACGTCACCCTGACATTTTTTTACATTTAGCCTTATGATGCCCAATGCGACATTGTAAATCAGCCATTACTGTTTGTGGCGTTTAAAAATCTCAAAATAAGTTCGTTCGTTGAACTTTACCCAGAATCGGCCCAGGTTTTTTTTGACAACCCAAAGAGTTGTCAAAAAACATGGCTTTTTTATTTAAAAAAACTCCCGGGCGCCATTAGTTCTATATTGCACTAAAGCAAGTTATGTCGTTTAATACTTGAAACTTCAAATATGTTAAATTCAAGTTCATAGTGCATTTGCTTTGGCTGAAAACTGTGCTACCAAATTATTATTCATTATTTTCATTCTTTCAAATGTAACATTGCTGCCAACCTTTCTCACTAAGCCTCGTGGCCGTTTTTTTCATCCAATTTCCCCGGGATTTGGAAAAAACGCACTTTATATTGCATGTCTGTGTCCGAAAATGAATTTAAGTATGCTTTTAATTTCCATATTAAAAATAACAAATTGCATAAAAAACGAGAATTTACAACAAAACAAATTCTTCAAATTAGGAATGAGTACCTGAAAACTTGAGCTGTGATATAAATATTATTATTGTCTAATTTGTTCGTTTTTCTTTTTGTTTTATATCGTTAATATATTTATTATTTATTTTCCATTTGTGTCAATGCCGCCAATGGGAGTATGCAATACTGAATACTGGGAGTTTGTAATGGGTATGAAGAGATTTATTACAAAAATGAAGTAACTAAAACCCCTGATGAAGTAAGGAAATCTTATGAACCGTTGGGTAAAGAGTGAACTAAAAGACGCGTTTTATTATGCACGAAGACCCGTATAGGTCAGATCTTTGCATACATTACAACAACACTACAATATCTTGATATTTATCCAGTTCAATGTTCCTGACCAATAATTTAGTTACATATCTCACCACCAGGGTTAGCTTTTAACTTGCACGAGTTGGTACTTCAATTTTGAATTGTCAACCACGGTGTTGCCAAATAACCAAGCAACTACTTATAATTTATTAAATCTGTTTGTACGCTAGTATAATTCTTATGTGGTTTCCCATTGGTAAAAGACATCAATTTTGCCATATTAAATCCTTCCATTGGGCAAACACAAATTTGTTTCTTATTCTGAATCAATTTTTCATATCCGTATTTTTCTGTGGATCAGCCTCTCTTTTTACTAACACTAGTACAATTGAATGCATTTACTTTGACAACTAGTAGTTTATATACATGAATACAACCCAATAACATATCGAAAACAAATTCATTTCAAATCGCTTTCCATCAAATTCTATATTTAGCAATGGAAATGGAAATTAAAACTTACTTTTGTTCAAGTAAAACAGAATCATCTCTTCGCGCTCCTTATAAATTACTCAAACAATAAGGAAAAGCAAAATGAAAAAAGAACGATAATTCAGTAATTTTATTTACCCCCGCCACCACCATTAGAAAAATACTATTATTTTATATTGTACTATGCAATACAATTCAACCACTCCGTAACTGGCTGAGCAGAATGGACACGTGGTCGATCTGGCGGCACTTCAAAAACCGTTCTGTCAAAGTTAATATGCATAGAAACTCGGTTGAGTGAATACAATGGAGCCGCGGCCGCGTGTCGCGACGCTAGATATCGTTTAATTTTTTCCGTTTTTCCGGGTGTCGTTTCAAAGATAACAAAAAAAAAACATCCTGTTGGTTGTTGCATCCACAAAATTGTTGATCTTCGTCGGAGCCTTCCGACGCAAAAATACACATTCAGAATAAATTTGCAATTTAAGTTTGCAAAAAAAACTACAACATCAATTAAAAACACGATAGTGTGTTCTTTAGGCCGCGACACCATTAGAAATATTTATTTCGCCCATTATTGCAGACCCTACTACTAAAAATTTATATTTCTGAAATTTCATTCTTCTCCAACAATCGCTAAGCGCTTTATGTACTTTAGAATAGGTATAATCTGTTTTTTTTTTTAATGAATTATTAAAATTTATCATGAAAATAAGCGAACTATGAACAAGATTCAAATTTTGTGAGAAATTTGTGCTCGATTAATGCGGGATCTTCTGAGAAGACAAGAAATATATACAGCTTCTCATGTCTAAAAAAAATCAAGACACAAGGGGCCTCCACATGATATATAGACTACATGACACATTTCTTGCAATCATTGCAAGTGGAGGCCTAGGGTTATAATATTTTTTTAGGCAATTTAAAGATGAAACAAAAAACATTAGGTAGTGGTGTGAACCGATCGAGGGGAAAACCCAAAGATAGGTTTCATTTTAGCATCATTTATTTTTTTTAACAGGTCAAAAATCTTTTTATGGAGGAAATCTTCGCATCCGGGTAAGACAATTTTTATTTTCAAAACGCAAATTTGATTGATTTTCTTTTTTCGATGCTGGGGATTCTTGAGTGCACTTCCAGATCGAAGTGCACTTTATTTGTTTATTATAGTTTATTATTTTTTATTTATTTAACTAAAGTAAAACAAGAAAGGACAACTTCCGAGCACCGCAGTAAACAATTTATTTAATTTAAACAAAAAAACCAAATGTCAAAAGGTAATCACAGCTGCCAATAAACATAAAATCAATGATTCAATGGAGGCGTTCGTTAGCGCACAGCTTTGCTTTGCAATACGTTCGTTGTTGTTGTAATACGTTAAATAGCTGTCAATTAACATCTGACAACCATAACAACGAACAAAACATATGATTTGCAAATCGAAACCAAGCTAGCGCTAAATTTCTGGTATACTTAGGTCTTAGTGCAAAGCTGACTATGAAATCAGCTGCCTTTTCAATTGTTGTTTGTGAACTTTAATTACGTACCTAATACATCATCTTCTTCTTCTGAATCGGTTGAAACATTTGTGGTTCTTACTTCCTGATTCATTTTTAACTTATATTTTAGCCAACAAATGTATGTTTAATTCACTTTGAGCCGAAGCGTAATCATAAGCAAATAGTTTTTTTTCTGTTTTGACTTTTGACTGAAATGGTTACCTATTGGGTTTTATACGTTCACAAACGCACAATATATTTTTCAGCAGCGTATCAGAAAGATGTACGACAACGAACGCCCTCAATATCGATGTTTAAGAAAAAACAAAGGAAATTCCTCAAAAATATCCATGTTTTCGATTCGATAATAAATTATTACATCGATGATAGTATTCGATATTTTTCTCAATATTGCACATACCTACTTCAGAACTCAGATCTCACGTGACTTTGACAGTTATTTCATTTACCTCAACTTGCCCCAGCTAAAAAATCCAGATCTAGTACAGGGCGAACCTAGGTTCCAAAAAACACAGAATTTGTTTACCAGGGTGACTTCAGGGCTCAACGTACAAACCACAAATAAGCCATACTAATATTGGAAACCTTCGTACGTTTCACCCCCCAAGACCCATTTATTTACATTGTTGTATTTGTACATTTGGCACTCTATCCATGAATAGATGTGAAAGCGAAAAACAAAACAAAAACAAATTACTAGGGCTGTGTTATCTATGTGTCTATAGGAAGAGGCACAGAAAAGATTTTTGTTGGAGTTTTTATCAATGCGTCTATTGGAAGAGGAACGGAAAAGTTACTTGGGCGCGTGTTTCAGCTTGTAGGCAAATGTCAAAAGACAGCAGAGGTTTCGGGTCTTTATGCTATTAGTTTATGGTACAAAACTAGTGTCATATGGATTTCGTTAAATTTATTTTGAAACTCATTTTGTATTTTGAGTTTCGAAAGAAAAGAAAGTTCACTTTATCAGTCGAGTGGTAATTTTTTCTTGAAAACTAAAGTTGAATTCCAAACAATCAAACATTCGATTTTTTCTGAACAAAATCGAATTATTTCTAAACAAAATCTGTCAAAACAGATCTTGCTTTTTAACAAGATTTCATAGACTTTACAGCAAACTATTTTTTGAAAAAAAATCGATTTGAAATGGTTGTTTGGAACTCGACATAAGCAAACTTTGACTTTCTCATCATTCCTCAAAAAATGTCATTTAGTTCTCGTGTAATTTTTTTTTGGGAATAGATTCACAAACCATGTAAGTTTAGATATTTGTCTTGAAAAATGATTAAAATAAATTAAAAATTTTGAATTTATTTGTTGTTAAATGTCACAACCGAGAGTAGAAAGAAGTTATCCTCTAATTGAGGAAAGAAAATCCCTTAGATAGCCAAGGGAGATTTTCAACAAACCGAGCTGACACTGATCGCATTAGGAGATATGCTGCGGAGAAGCTGAATATATACGGATATATACATATATGTATATTTACTCCCACCGTCTGCACTTTCCATAAGCAATACAATTTCTCTGCTTTTCCTTAACTTTTTTTCAAACAATTAGGTAGATAGGTAGATTCAATTGCCGCTACGATAGTCTTTCTAATAGCCTTTTCACACCAAACCCAAAACACGGTTTTCGCAAAATTATCGGTTTTGCTGAAAACCTAAAGCGAAAACACAAGTTTTCCCATACATTCTTGATAAACCACTCGTTTTTATAATGTCGATTTCGTTTCAATAATTAGGATTCGCTACTAAAACCAATACTTTTTGGCTTTGAAAAGAACGATTACGGACGGAATCTCTTTTTGGGACTGTGTGTGTTGCTTGGCAGCTCTAAAAAAAAACAAATCTTCAATTCGTTAAAACATCATTATTTCGTTTTAATTTCCCGATTCCGGCGCGGGGGAGTTCCTAAACCCACTTGCACTTTTTTAATATTTGTTTCCAAGAAGTTTTTAACAATTTTTTAATATATTAATTTACTTTTTCTGTACACTGCCACAAAATAAAAATTAATTCACAACACAACAATTGAGAAACTTCAAAACAAATATTGTAGTGTGTGTACGAATCTGTGCACAAATCCGTTTTGAATCCGTCTCCAAAAAGAGATTCAATACGGATCTGTTTTTTCAGAAAAATATTGGTTTTAATTTGAAACGAATTTGATTTGAATTTGATTTTCAGAAAAAAATTGACGGCGGATCGACGGCAAGTCGATGTTTTTGTTGAAACGAAATCGACATAAGCTACAAGTTTTAAATCAAACCTGTCGAAAACAAGTTGGATTTGCAAGATGAACTAAACAAACACACCTTGTGAAACATTCAGTGCTCAATTAATCGTCACATAAATATGAATAATGTTAATAAGGGTATTCATGCAACGAGATAATTTTCCCCTTTGCAGAAAGATATCTTTTCGCTGTGCATGAACGCCCCCTTAAAAATACTTGCGTAAATGTAGGAAATAATCAGGTGCTCAGTGAAATAACTTTATGAGGTTTATTTCTACTCATTCTACATCAAATTCGTGAGATAATTTTATCTGATTTGTAGAATATTTTTCTCATACAAACTTTGACAGTTCATTTCTAAGGAGATACAATTATCTGGTTTCTGAGCTTTATCTGGGTTTTCCGCCGTTGCATGAATACCCTTAATATATTAAATAAAACTAAGATATAGCATTAAAAACAATACAAGTTTATTTAATGAAAACCTGCAATTATTCAGATGCTTTTCTTTTCCACTTTTTTTTTTCAAAAATAAGTTAAGAATGAGGAATTGTTGAACCTCGGTTAATTTGCCTAATTGCTAAACAACGAATTAAATATTTATGCAACTGGCCCTTATAGTTAATCTACAAGAAATTGACGTCCGGTGAAAATGTATGTTTAACCCAAATTTCACAGTTTCTTTGTATTACTTTTTATTTATATCAAAAGGCTCTACAAACAGCTATAACAAATGAAGCGTTATATTGAAATAAAAAACAAGGAAAAAAGAAATTGCAAAAATCCGTTGCGGAAATTAGGCCTTCAACTCATAGGCCAGTCTTTGTTCCGTTTCACTTTTCTGCTCTTTCGCATTCATTTCGAAAATTATTTAAAAAAAATATTTATTCTGGATAAGGAATGTAATGAATGGAAAAGTCAAAATGTTTATCCAGAATGGAATGAATGAAAAAACAAAAGTAATATCCGGAATAGAAAAGAAAATATAATATATTTTCTCTATGATTGGTCTATGGGAAATGGTAGAAATTAAATATTATTGATTTATTATTTTTTTTTTTTATAATCTACACGCGCTCAAGGAATTATACTACCCTTTCAATGTTTCAACACAGCGTGGGCGTTAGGTTTAGGAAGAGAAATAAGGATAGGAAAGATGTGTGGCGCGATGTTCTGAGACTGGAGGTGGTTGTTGTCTCAGATTTTATCTCCAGGGTTGGCGGCTGAACTAATGCGGAGAAATTTCCACATCTTATTTGTCTATCTCCCTTATAATTCGCATTATGTTGTTCATTCGTTGTCATATTTATCTGTAAACTAGTTTTACTCAATCACATGCTGTTAATTCTATGCCTTAAAAGCATGTAATGAGTAAGCCAGCAACTTGAATGACATTTATTTTAGAATTGGTTTTTAATGAAAAAATAAGGGGACATAGACTACGGAAGGGATCGAACCTGTGACCATGAGGTTGACATTTATTAATTAATGAGAATTCACATTTAATTATTATTTGAATAATAAATATATAAAAAATGTTTGGACATCCATTTTGTTGACTTTGGCTTTCGTTTTTGGCTGCTGTCATCTTTTTTTGCTTGTTGGAATTTCACATGAGGGGGACATTTCGAAAATATAATTTTCATTCCTCCGTGTTTAAAATGGATTAAAAAGAATGCATTCAGAACATTCCATAATGAATAAAGAAACAACAAAATAGTTTATCCGGAATATTCTGTGAAATAAAGTAACGCAAACATGGTATTCCGAATATTCTTGACATCACAGGGACCCAATGCCGCAACCGTGAATGCTTTTCCGTGCAAAACATGTATTCACTATTCACCCTCAAATATGAGTGAATAAATTTTGCCTAACTGTGTATACGTTACCTGTGAAAAAAAAAATATCGCACTCTTGCGGAATCGGAAATATGTATTTGTACACAACTTTCTTTGTACACAGAGAAAACTCACGCATGCGGAATTAGGCCCAAGAATGAATAAAGAAACACACTCAAGAGTATGTTTCTTTATTCATTCTGGCATGTCAAGAATATTCGGAATATAAGTCCCCTTTCATACAGTGAATCCAGGTGCGGGAGATTTTTTGACGTTTTCCTTTGATTGCCTTGTAGCTTTCACACTGCAAGAAACTGGCACGAAGAAACTGACGAGGAAAGTAGGAAACTGACGAAGAAACTGACGAGGAAACTAGGAAGAATGCAAAGCAAAACGTCAACAAAATCCCTTCAAATAGTTGACGGGGGAGATTTTTTCCATTGCCCTTACTTCTTGCCCTTCTCGCCGTCAAACTCCCAATTGCCGGCAACTCATCCTTGTGTGAAAGCAGTCTAAGTTTTGCGTTTACTTATTCCATGGAATATTCCGGGTAAACTATTTTGTTGTTCCTTTATTCATTCGGGAACGTTTGGAATGCATTCTTTTATTCCATGTTAAGCACAGGATGAAAAGAGTATTCTTGGAATAATAATAATATGAAAGAAAAAAAATGACCAAAGCCAAAGACGAAAACCAAGTAGATAAACAAAATGAATGACCGAACATTTTTTATATTTATAGTAAGCGTTTTTCTTTTTTCGTTCAGAGCAGAGCACTGAACAGAGTTCAAACACATAAATTATGCACTGAACTTGTTCGAAACAGAGCGAACACTGAACACTGATATGATTTTTAAACACACTTGAACCACGCAAATCAGAATACCATTTCATTTTTAACCATTAAAAGCAATACCTCCCCTTTTAGTACACTGATACACACCAGGGTTGCACAGAAAGTTGTGTACACGTACATTTTTTTCGATTCTGCAAGGGTGCGAACCATTTTTATTTGACAAATAACGTGTACACAAATAGGCAAATTTATTCCCGCATATTTCGAGGGTGAATACATTTTTTGCACGGAAAAGCATTCACTGTGGCGGAATTGGGCCCCAGATACAGAAAATCAACTTCTTTCGCCATCCTTGAGCGCGCCGAGTGCGATCTACACATGTTCAGAACGGAAAAAGAAACACACATTTGGAGGTCTGCATCCTCTGAGTTAAAAAGAAACACAAACTAATTTTTTGACAACTCAGACTCTGCTCTGAACTAAAAAAGAAAACGCCTATTATTGAAACGAATATTTAAATAAAAATTTAAAATGTTAGTTTTCATTAATTAATAAATCAATAATGTTTTATTTTTACTATTTCCCATAGAGATATCAGTTTTTTTTTGTCATCATCACAACTATTTCAAATAGCTGATTGATGTCATCTTTTTCTTTTCTATTCCGGATAGTATTTTTGTTTTTTTATTCATTCCATTCTGGATAAAGATTTCGTCTTTTCCATCCATTCTATTGCTTATCCGGATTAAATAAATAAACATACTTAGTGTGTTTCCTTATTCATTCTGGTATGTCTAGAATATTCGGAATACCAGTTTTGCGTTTCTTTATTCCATGGAATATTCCGCATAAACTATTTTGTTGTTTCTTTATGCATTCCGAAATGTTTGGAATGTATTCTTTTTATTCCATGTTAAACACGGAATGAAGAGAATATTCTCGGAATAATCCTTTCATATGAAAGCAAAACAAATGACAGCAGCCAAAGACGAAAACCAAGTAAGTAAACAAAATGGATGACCAAACATTGTTTATATTTTTATTATTGAAATAAATATATAAATAACAATTAAATGTGACTTTTCATGAATTAATAAATTAATAATAATTTATTTTTAATATTTTCCATAGAGATATCTGTTTTCTTGTCATCATCACAACACTTTAAAAGAGCTGATTGATGTCATCTTTTTTTTTTCTATTCCGGAGAGAATTTTTGTTTCTTTATTCATTCCATTCTGGATATTCTAGATAAACATTTCGGATTTTCCATCCATTCTATTCCTTATCCGGAATAAATAAAGAAACACACTCTACTGAATAGCAGAATAACAGATTGAAAGACCTCGCCGAATATACACAAATATCTGTTATGCATCATAACAGAAAATTCATAGCAGAATAACAGATGTGGCAGAATAGGCCTAAATACTCTCAGAGAAAACTCGCAGTTTTGGAAATTTGCCTCAGAATGAATAAGGAAACACTTCTTATGTTCTAAAAAAATCGAAAGCAAAATTTTCGTCTTATAGCAGATACTACAATATAAAAGAAATTGATCTGTAGAATCGCTCATCTAAAGCTTCAATTATGAATTTAGCAAAAATCTGCAGTTCGAAAATCGAAACGACTGACGATCTGTTGCTTGACATTTTGCTTTTTAACTGTATTCTATTCTACCGGCGTGCTTTCTCCTAGTGCTGTCTGCAACCGGCTGCTGTATTTTCAAGAGAAAAGACCAATTAAAATAAATCTTATTGCAAAAAATTGCAATTTTATCTTTAAGCTTAACCTTTATTAAAAAAATAAATCTGAAGAATTAATAGAGTTTTCCTGTGCAATACAGAATTCACATACTTGGCATGTATAATTCATTTTTAATCAGAATAAAACAGTGGAATTATATATGTATATCAATATAAATTCTTTTGGAAAAGTCGCCATAATTGAATATTTTTTTATATCAAATAAATTGGGTAATGGTTATATAGTCTCAAAAATACGTTGGAATAAATAATTAATTTTTTGTATTGAAGCTCTAATCACCCATTTTCGGAGGCACATCCAACTTGCCATTCAAAAGCTTAACTATTGTTATTTTTTTGGGATCATCAAATGTAATCTGAATAGCAACGTCATTCCTGTCTGGTAAGTACACATGATTCCAATTAGATTTTTTTGTATGTATACATATATAAATGTGTATATTCGCATTCCGTGTGGTCGGGTAATAAAAACCGGACCTTGATTCGAAATTATCGCGTCATTGGATGTTAAACCCTGTAGCACAGTGCACATATACAATGCCGAGCATTACTAAAAAAATTAAAAATGAAGGCGAAAATGTTCATTTTTAAGTATTTATTAAGTACAGAATATCATAAGTAACCAAGAAGAAAATTAAAGTAATTGTTTACAAAAAAAAAAATGCGCCATAATTTCATCGAGCAAAAGATGGTATCTACCTTTAAGTAAATCATATTTGTTAGCCATTTTCTTTCTTTAAAATACTTCAAATTAATACTTGGTTGGGAATCCATTTAACATCAATACTTCCATCAAACCCTTTGGCATTGAGTGAACCAGTTTCTTAGTTAAGCCTAGTACGCTGCTGATGCGAAGCGAAAAATCCCATACAAAAATGACACGACGAAATCATGAACGAAAAATTTCGCTCTACTTTTCGTTTTCCAGTACGCTGCTGAACGACGAAATGTGTAATTTTAGTGGATAGGAGTACTAGATTTCTTAGTACAATTCTCCACTCTTTTCGTTGTCAATTTAATTGACCTGCACAGTGCATTTTCTGTATTAAATTATTCAAAATAAATTAAATTCTAATTTTTGTATCAAAACTAATTTCAAAATCGATTAAACTAAATCTGCAAAATGAAAATAAGAAGTTGGAAAGAAGCACACCCTTCACATATCTTATCGGCGAAAAAGATATAGCGGATGTTAATTTGGAGTGCTTATTACGAGTATATAACCAACTATCGACTTTTCTCATACCTAGATTAAAAATAACCTATGTTCTTTTAAGATTAATTTATTTTAAGTGACTACTAAATAAGAATATTATAAACAAGATTCAGTAGTTTGTTCTGCAATGAACTGTCCATGTCACGATTTTTAAAATCCATTTTATCCACTCCGACTTTTAAATTCTATGCGACCTTTGACACCATATAAATATCAGAAAACACTCACCATTTCTAACTACATACTCGTACTTTCAACACATAAATTAACTCAATTGCCACAAAGAAAAAATCAAATCCACCGCCCGTTACTGTAAGTACGAATATGAATTTCCGACCTTTTCGGGACAAGATGTATCCAGCCCGGAAGCCAAAGGTAAGCGGCCTACCGCCGCACCAACGACAATTAAAGAAATCATTGTTACCACAATAATGTTTGGTTGCAAAAAGGCCATCTAAAACATTGATTGACGATTTTATACCATACCCCAGAACTTATTTCCCAAGTTCAGACAATCTGTTTAATGTTTACTTCGTGAAAATCGGCACGGGATGGACATTGTTATTTAGTCTACAATTTCTGGTGATGACCTCGATAATCCTTTGTTGTGGGGATAGAAAGAAGATGATGACAAATCACTTACCTCGTATTGCCATCGCTACCTTCTTTTTCTTTTCTGGACGAAGTTTTTTAATGTAATTGAACCATCGTATGGCAGATGTTTTTGTTAGCATTTCGCTCACCTAGTGGAGACCACCGAAAAATTTCGTTTCGCATCAGCAGCGTACTAGGCTTTAGTAGGCAGACATGTGAACAAATTGGTGTGTTCTTATAACGGTTTATATACTGTCAATCTATTCAACGTGACGCCAGTCAGTTCTAGATCTATTCGTCGTATCTTGCAGGATGCTGACCTTCATGCACCATCTTCAAGGCAGGTGCCCTTACTAAAAAAAACATACACCCAGAAGCGGATCTGTTTTGCCAAAATGCATCACAGGAAAGGCGACCCACTTCAGGCCAAGAAGCAGTGGAGTAATGTGCTTTTGAGCGACGAAACAAAAATAAATTTATTCGGAATGGATGGCAAACAGTTCGTTCGTCGCCAAAAGTGCGAGGCCTACAATTTGTGGTACAGAAAACCAACCGTGAAGCATTGAGATGGGTGCATAATGTTATGGGGTTGTTTTTTCTTGGTGGGGCGGTGGTCCAATAATCGTTATAGACGGCATAGTGAGAAAGGAGTCATATGTGGACATACTGGAAAATATTACTTAAAATATCTCACTTAAATGGCTTTTCCAGCATACGGCAAATTCAACAAAGCTCTAGTTTCAGCGAAACAAATTGGACATTATGGAGTGGCCTTCTAATCACCGGACCTTAATACTATTGACAACCTCTGGAATAAGCTGAAGATTGAGGTTAGTAAGCATACACCTTCCACCAAAACGGATCTCTGGAGAATTGCCCCAGAAGTGTGGTATTTGATTCCACAAGAAAAGTGCCAGAAGTTGGTAGACTCTTTGACAAATTGAATGGATGCACTGTTGAAAAACAAAGGTTTTTCATTGAATTTAAATATTCTTTGCTAATAAATAAAAAAAAGGATTGGTTATCAAAATATCTTGTTTTTTTTTTGTTAAATTAATCAAGTGTTTCTATTTTTAAGACCACATTGTTGGGAAGCCTAAATCAAACGCACCAAGAAATTTTGCAAACCCCTTTTAGTTTTAAAAATAATTTATATAAAATAGATTGACAACATACTTACCACTAATATGTAACACAAATATTTTTTAATATTTGCCTAGTATAAGTACTACACACAATATAACAAAACTTAGGGAGTGTTCCTATTATTTTAGCCATATCTGTATGTATTTAACTGTCTTAAAAAAATACTTGTATTTTAAAATAATTAATTATTCTCTCTTTTTATTTTCAGATATGGTTTTAATTAAAAAAAAAATATCCAATAGCAAATCAACAAAACAAAAATCAAAATAGCTGAATACAAAGCCCATGATAGTATTGTACGTAAGTGCTAGTTCTAAGCTTGTCCGAATTTAAAAGTGAAAGATAATAATAAGTAATTAACGTAATCCGACTGGAAGAATTGAAACCCAGATATATAGTTATACATTTTAATTAGTTAAAGTAAAATTTTAATTTAAAAAAAGGCACACCATTTTGATATGTTGTTCTAATACAAATCACACAAGGCTATGTTAAAATTAGTTTAATATTTATTTAACGTTATAAATTAAATTTTATTTACATTTTAATCAAAGTAGATAGTAAGTAGGCTTAAGACAATATTAACAAATCATTATTAACTATATTTACAAGATGATTTTAAATTGTTTATAATTTTTGGTAAAGTAAACAACAAACCTTGAGAAGAAAACATATGCATAAATTTAAACAAACGAAAAAAAATCTAACACCCCAAAGTGCTTCCATTAATTATATACAACAAAATTATACTATACCATATATTTTTTAATAATTTTTTATATTCTAAATTTCAAATTTGATGTTAAGGTTTTCTCTAAAGAGTCAAACGAATAATGGAACCAATAAGTTCTGATCATCATATATATATCCGCAGAGACAAGTCTATAAATTTGTTTCATTTGTTTGTCGATCGCGAAATTGGCATCGATCGTCGTCATTATGTACATCGTCGATGCTCGAAAAAATTTAGTCTAGATTTTTTCAAATGCATTTCACCTAATCTAACAATATGCAGTATTGAAAGAGGCGCACTTTTCATACGTAAATTCAGTCTCGATGGCAAGTATTTGTTGTGCTTTACCTTAGATCAACAATCTCTCATATGCTATAAATTCCTAGGTACAGCAAATGCCGCTGAACTATTGTACGAATACAATTCAGATTGTTTGGCTCCTTATAAAGGACGAGGCCAAAAAATTCGTCATAATATATTTCATAAATTGTTCGAATTGGATTGGTGCCTTCATTTGACATCGTCATATTTACGTCCACTATATAGAGAGTTTAGTATTTTTACTGAAGACAGAGAGTACGTTATTGTAGCTAGTCAGAAACATATTCCTGAAGAAAATCTTCCATCGTATTACACATTAAATTCAATAGGTCACACGCAATTCGATTATGATATGAATTGGTATCGGTTTTATTTGGTCAAACTTATCGATGGTACGGTTAGCGATACATTAGAATATATTAATGATCATATAAAATTACAACACAACCATGGTGTTTGTTTGAAAGGCAATTTGATGATTGTAATTTCTTTATTATACCAAGCGATACATGTTTTAAAATTAGAAAATGGCAAATTTATTAAGCTCCATACAATAGGACGTTATCCACACGGAATTGATGATGAATGTATTTGCAAACATGTACCTGAGTACCAAACATTTTGCCAAGCAATTGATGATTATAGTTTTAATGTATTAAAACAAAAAATTCTAGTTTTTTTATATAGCACAGTTTTGAATTTAGAAGACACCGAACGTAAGGATAAGCTTATTTTTTTTTATCGTAGATTCCATATTTATGAAGCTATGCAAATATATAAAGTGCAATTTCTCGATCAGGATCACTTGCTTATCCGCTATGACATACGACGACAACCCAATGTCGAAACACCGGATTTGCATAAACTATTTGTGACCTATAATATTGCCAATGATGAGATTGTAAGAATTGACGCTGAAAACTTGGTTAATATATTGCATTTGTTTGGATCTTTCTGTGATTATTTTCGAGATATACGTTCAACTTTTACAGGACGAGCACCATCGTCGTCTAGTAATAATTTTATATTAAAATCTTGTCACTCGCGCTTAATAAATAAATTTTACAACGGTAATTTTGTTGATGCATATCGTATGCTAGAACACATACCATTATCGGTGCAAAATTTCTCAGTTTCGCCATATATAGATTTAGATCTCTTTCAGTATAATACACAATCTATTTCACCCTTTGAAAGACCAAGACCTATAGCTCGGCTGATTAATTTTTATGATCGCGAGTCGAATTTGCTTTTGTTTCGCATGTTTTTTGGAATCAATCATAATCAAGAAAATACCGAGCAGCAAAATCAGCCAGCAGAAATTCACAAAGACTTAATTACTTATATATTTCATCCAATCGAACCGTTTATTATAAGTGTACAAAAGGTAAACAATCGATATATAACTAATTTTCATATTCGGAATGCAGGAACGATTGTGGAACGAGGAAACGAAGATGGTTTAATAACATTTGACTTACATCCCTGCAGCGTTACTTTTTGATTTGTTTTATATACATATATATTCAACGAACGTTTTGTACAGTTTCCCGTCCATTTTGTATCGTAAGAGGTATCAAAAGTTACTTATTGACGAATAGATTAAGAATATGTACTTACTTTTTTTTTTATTTGGATATAACTCTTGTTGGGCCTCTACCGACGGTTTTAAATGTAAAAAAAAATAATTTTTCAACATTTTCATATATATTTTATGTTTTAGATTTTAAGCTTATATCTTGGCGATTGTTATACATTTCTATTTAATTTTCTTAACGGACTTACCGCGTTTGATTTATTAATTCAAATAAATTGAACGTATTCAACCGACGTTTCAACATTTGTCGTGGTCACGGGTCAACTAATGGCTTATTTGGTAGGAAGATAGTTGTTCCTTCTTTATTTTTTCTTCCGAAGATTGTGCCGGTGTGTTGACTGTAGTTGTGTCTGAGATTACAAGTGTTGTTCTGATTGCAACGTTTGTTGTTGCGATAATTGTTGTTGTGCGTTTATGTAAGCTTGTGAACATGCAAAGCTTACTGTATCAACTGGAGCTTTGATTTGATTTTTGTTTTGTTTTAATTTGTGTATCAACGGATCCCATGCACCAGCTTTAATCCCGATTGAAATTTGAATGCATTTTTATTTTAATAGCTTCTCGTACTAACCTTGGTTCATCGAATCTCTTTATTGAAATGGATTTTGCTTGCCGAATCTTATAAAATGATCATCATTATACACTAGAGACTAGATGTTCACAAATTGCGGATTTAGTTACTTGGTTATTTTGTATGGCTTTGATATGTCCATTCAATCGAGTTTTAATTGCTCGTTTTGTTTCTCCAAAATATAAGACGAGTCATAACTACAGGAAACAGAATAAACTCCGGGATTCTGTAGGAGAATTTTGTCTTTTGGCGAACGCAAAATTTAACGAATTTTTGCTGGTGGCTTAAAAACGCATTTAATGCCATGCTTAGAAAAAATTCTTCCTATCCCTTCAGAAACTCCTTTTCTGTAAGGTAGGAAATTAAAGGTTCTCATCAGACAAATCTTGCAAGAGATTTGCAGAAGTTACGTGGCATTCATTCCAAAAAATTATGTCAGTATAATCCGTAGCATTAAATTTTATTTTTGGCGGCTTAAGGATTCGGTTTGTTCTGCTCTCTAGGCTTGCTTTAATCTCGGGGTGTGCAAAAAGGCATTTCTTGGAATTACTGCATCGATATTGCTCCATCTATCAATAACGGTTTGTTTATAATTGAAAACCATAATGGTGTGTATACTTTGACTATGTATTCTACAAGAATTTTTAGGTTTTCAGATGGATTACTCGAACCTACATACAATATTAATATTCTGTTCTCAGTTGTGACCCATATTGAGTGTTCCATTTTTCACAGGCTGTAAATTTGCTAATAAGGCAGCTGTGCTACTGTGTAACCCGATTTGATCGCTTGACCCATTTCAAAGGGATATTTTTGTTCGGTACTCAATTGATCTACGATTCTTTGCTCAATATCAGGTGCGTTTCCCATAACAGATGAAAGGTGAACAGCACTGTGCCTACTGATTAGGCCAGAATACTCTCAAGAATTTAAAAATGTTCTTCAAGAACCTCCTTCTGGTAATTACGTCCATATTTTGTTTCGGAAACAAGTGTCTTATCTTTTCGTCCATCAACATCAGGGTGTCCCTTAATTCGTCAAGAGTGTTTTAAGGGGTGATTCTGGGATATATTTTAAGAAAAAAAATTGTTCTACAGTAAGACCCCATCTCCAATTTTGATGCTCTTATCGGGGATTTAAGAAAACTCTTAATTTGGTGTACCCTGAGCCATGTTAACGGTTATTGCATTGTAGGCTCTAATGATATAAAGTTTGTTAAGGCCTTTATTTTAAGAAGAAATACCGTTATATACATAACGGTTTACTATTTTTTTTTTTTTTTGAATGAACGTAACAATAATAAAAGTCAACGACAAGTTTGCGGAAAACCCATACATTGTATGATACTTGGGAAAACCTGGAGAGGTAAATTTAAAAAAAAAGTTTTTTTGCTTTAAGCTTCAAGATGATGATTAAAAATTAATTTATTTGGTTTTAGATAATCTTAATTTTATTTCTGTACTAAAACAGTTTGTTTTGTTTGCGTGCTAGAGCCCGTTTTTGGATTTCAGTGCGCATATTTATTGATTGATGATGCATCAGGATACGCCCTTCTAATTCGTTTAAAGTTGTTAATTCGATTGAATAGTTCTTTCATTCTTTCCCATACAAAAAAATCCAAAACTGTATGGTCATTAGATCTTGCAGGGCAGTGAACCGGTCCATTTCTTCCTATCCAATGATTACTGTACTCTTCATCTAACCAATTCTTAACCCATCGACCATAGTGGGCTGGAGCAACATCCTCTTTGAAATGTGATGAAGCTAGTTGAATAAGTGGAGGAGGTTTTAAACAAAAATGTTTAAGTGACGTTAAGGAAACGATAGCAAAGCTTTTATCTTTGCATTATGTTGTAAATACGACCGGATATGTCACGGGTAGTTCTTATGATTTTGCGTCTCATAAACTGATTCTCTCTCCGTCCACACCAAATAAAGAAATCACTGCTTCAAAACCCCTTCAACTGCAAATAATTTGATTTCCAAGAATCTTGTTGAAATCTTCGGTGAACTAAATGCCAATTAGTCGACACCCAAAGCCACACAGCCTTTTGTACCTTCATCTCCATGTGTAGAAAACGAAGAGGATCTTAGAGATGTGAGACAAAAAACATAAAAAAAAACAACAGAAAATGTTTTCCAAAAGCTTTTGGAAAGCAAACTGTAGTCAAAGAAGTTTTGTTAACAGATATAAAATTATCTTTGAACAATATAGAAGTTAAACTGGCAGAAAATATAAGTTCGTTTACGGAAATAAAAGATTCTATGAAATCTGTGAGCGAAGATTTGAAAGAGAGTGCCAAATTCCATAGGAAACTTTTTTATTTAAATGGGAATCAGCTTCAGATATTAAAAGTACAAATGGAGAGGGGTGAAAAACAACGCCTACAAGAAAATAATTTCAAAATTATGGACATGGAAATCCGAAAAATTAAATTCAATTTATTTTAATTAATTTTTTTTGTATTAAAATAAACCCAACTAACAAACTCTCCAGAGCTAAGCTCTGGAAATTTTAAAAATATTCCCATAAGACTCTGTTATATCCCATTTCTATACTTAAGATTTAATTTCTTTTTATGAAACTTAAATGTGTATCAAACCATTTTTATTTTAAGAGTTCAACACTTTTGTAGCTTAGAAATACTTAAATCTTATAGCCAAACCAATTTGTCTTCTTGAAATAGGATTATAAAAACTTTGTAGACTTATAAGAATCCGTTTGTGAAAATTCAGCTCTAAATGTGTTTTGTAGTCCTTCTCATCTCATAACAAGTCACATTTAAGAGTTTTAATAATTTTATACTTCTATTAAAACTCTTACAAAATCTGAGTTTAATGCATCCTATATCAAGAAACTATCTGGATTTCAATTAACAAAAGTCTTGCAATAGGATGCTAATAAGATCCTTAATGTTTGAAATCATATTATACGACTTATACCTTTAAGCAAAAGCATTTCTTATTATCTAAAGTATAATAACTTCATTTACGTCAAACGCAAAATTTAATATAATCTCTTTCAACTGATTAAAAATGGAAAAATTTAATTGGAAAAAACTGAAAAGTTCAACATCATTTAAAAGAAAAGTTCAGAAAGCTTATATAAAAATATTAAATGACAAAAAAAGCGAAAAAGAAATACAAAAACTGGACGGAGTTGCATTGGATAATGATATTTTACAGCTCAAAGTATCTACTCCCTTGGATTTGAATGATTCTATTCCAAATATCCCAGAGAAAAATAAAGATGGACTGCAAACATTAAATGAGACTGTTCCACCAACACGAAGTGAAGTATGTTTGGATTTAATCCTCCAGTTCAAGTTTCTGCGATCTCACAAATTGTCCAAAATTTCAATTAAAAATGAAATAAGGAGAATTGCTGAATTTAAGTAGTATTTGGACAAATATTTTTCGCGGAAACCTGAATAAGCTAAATATTAAAATTTACATGAATATGATTTTAAGACTTACCTTCTTTTCCAGCCTCAAGATTACGATTCCTCATGCAGTGAAAATGATGAGGAGAATAATATCTTAATGGAAGAATTTATTACAAATGATATTTATAGAAAGAACTTCAGAGAATGGGCAATACAATTTAATATAAGCCATCAAGCTTTAAAAACTTTGTTACTTTTATGCAATAAAAGGAATCCTAATTCATTGCCAAGAGACCCAAGAACTTTATTTCAAACACCAATCGTAACAACCATTCAACCAGTAGGCTTGGAAGGGCAGTATTGGCACCAAGGTCTTGGATTTTGCTTAAAACAATGCTTTAGCGATTTAAATGAAGCAATATGCATTTCAATCAATATAAACATTGATGATTTGCCAATATTCAATAGCTCAAAACAAGAATTTTGGCCCATTTTATTTAATATTTTCGAAAAACCTCATTTGCGACCGATGGTCATAGGTATTTACAGTGGCAAAGGAAAACCTTCGAGTCTAGAATCTTATATAAGACCCTTTGTAATCGAAGCAAAAGAAATTCTGACCAATGGTGTTTGTGTCAACGATCACGTCAGAATAAAAGTTAAAATTCGCTCTTTTATTTGTGATTCCCCAGCTCGAGCATTTATCAAAGGTAAACAAATCAATAACATTAAAAAGAAGCTTATTAAATTAATAAATTTTAAATAGGCGTTACCAACTTTAATGGCCAGAATGGTTGCCAAAAGTGTACAACAATTGGAGAATATTCATATATATCTCATTGCAATATATTTCCCAGAACCGAATGCAGTAAACGAACAGATGAGTCATTTCGACAGAGAACCTGTGACTTGCACCACAAAATTTATACTCCCCTTGAAGAACTTCCCGGCCTTAACATGATTATTAATTTTCCAGTTGCAGATTCCTTACACTTGATTGATTTAGGCATCATGAAAAGGTTTCTGATCGGGTGGAGAGATGGAAAGTTCAATAATTTTCGAACAAAATGGAGCGCTCGGGAAAGTTTTTGCATTTCACAACGTCTAGCAAACATAAAAATGCCATCAGAACTCCACAGAGCTGTAAGAGGATTAGATTGTCTCGCCCATTGGAAAGCTTTGGAATTTCGAACATTTTTATATTATATTGGCATTGTAATTTTGAAAAAGCATTTGACACAAGATGCAAGTGTACCAGCACTTTCTTGTATTTTTTTGTGCAGTTACAATATGTTCTTCCACGGCATACAATATGCACATTAATTTGGCCCACGAATTGTTTCTGCATTTTATTGAATTCTACAGAGATATATATGGCGAAGAGCATATAACAAGTAACGTTCCTAATCTTTCACATGTAGTAGACGACGTCAGATATTTGGGAATTCTATCAACTTTCACTGCTTATCCCTTTGAAAGTAAGCTATATCAAATAAAAAACATGTTAAGAAATGGGAATAATGCTTTGGCCCAGGTCGCTAGACGATTGACTGAATCCAGCTATGTACAAACAAATAGTAGCATGAATCAGGAACCCAAAAGTAACGAATTAACGAATAACTCGGTGCATCTTTCAAATGGTTGTATACTTAACAGTGGAAATAATAATAAATGGTTTCTTTCAAAAAAAGACAACAAAATAATTTGTTACAAAAAAGCCGTGTTTGGAAAAAATAACGAAATATTTGTTGTTGGTTGCAGTTTGAAAAGCCAAGAAAACTTTTTTGAGACGCCAATTCATATTCTTCGTTTTTAAACATATATTCTTCAAATGGCAGTGAAAATCACCAACAAACATACAGCTTAAGTGATATAAAATATAAGATGGTTTCTTTAAGATACAAGGATAACCAACATGTTTTTATACCTCTGCTTCACACCACAAATTAAAAAATAACAAGTATTTTTGAACATGGTTTATTTTTAACGAGTAGGTATATAAATAATTCAATTCATATCAAATAATAAAAAAAATAAATATAATATCATATCACAAAGGATACTTTTTGTGTTTTTTTTTCATGGATTAATTAATTTAATTACAAATTTAAATCAATTAATTTATCAATAACATTACGTGATTCTTAATACAAATCAGCAACATTTATATCATTTGCAGAGTCGGTTGCATTAGTAGGTTGACTGTGGGTATTAGTTTCGCTGCTCACTCTTTTTTTAACTATTTTTTGGGTCGAAGCCCGTGGAATTGTCTTTGGATTGTTTTCTGTTCTTTTTTTCGAGTTGCGAAGAACAACACTAAAAAAGTCTTTGCACTTTTGGTCATCAAAAGACCCTGCTGCCAGTTTGACTGTTAATGCAAATGAAGTCAGAACATTTTTGAAATTTTTTAGGCCAATCTTCTTTTCTTCGCCACGACTGCCACCGCTCCAGGTCACATGTAATAAGAATTGTCTTGTAAAGAAGTGGTCAACTAAATGATATGCAGATGTTACGGCGTTTCTTAATCCACTTTCACCACAAACATCTTTCATTTTTTCAATCTGTTAAAAGAGGTAAAGACAAAATATTAATTAAATATTTACTACATAACAGAACATTTATTAAATGATAGTAATAAACACAAAAACTTAAATTTATTCAATAGCATCTGACATTTGAAAATGTGATTATTTGAAATTCTTATCCGTGTGTTATGGGATGTATACTTTATATTGAGTTTCTAATATTCGAAAAGTTCTACAAAAAGATGTTTTGTTTTGCATAAGAAAGAACAACAAATATTCACAAAATCGAATTCTGGAGAAGAAGATGGTGATATCTTCACAATTTCCCAGGCAAAACTTTAAAATTTCAATGTTGTCCAACCAGAAGAGGCCAGAAGATCAGCGGTTAAAGGCATTAGGATTTGAAAGTCTTGCCATGCGAAATTGTGAAGATTTCAGCATCTTCTTCTTCACAGAGCAGAATTTGATCTTGTGAATTTTGGTTATTCTTCCTACTACAAAACAAAACAACATTAATTTTAATTTAACTTTTAAGTTGTTGGTTAAAACTTACGATTTCTCTGATCTGAAACATGTTAAGATATCTGCGAAAACGCTGAGTAAGCTATCTATATCTACTTCTACTTACCAAATCATTCATATTTTTTCCATCATTCAGGCAAACCTCCATTTCATCCAACTCATGTTCTGAGTTTATTGGAAACTTGAGATCCACAAGAGACCCACTCCCAATCCCGAGTTCAGTGGAAACTTCTGTAAGGTGTAGTCGTGATAGTTTCTCGTTTAGTTTTGTTATTATATCCATATATATTTCGTGGAAAACATGTTGTCTCGCTAATTCTTTAAAAATCTTGTCAAATTTTTCGTTGATCTGTTTTATGTTATCCGAAGTGCTTCTCATAAATGTTGCAAAATCGATTTCATCGATTTCAATAAAGGGTGATTGATCACTAATGATGGGAACCTGTACCTATATTAAAATAAAAGTTTTATTCTTTAATTTCATGTGTACCTATATTTTTTCGTCAAATTTTTAGTTAACATAAAGTAAACAAAATCCATTTTTCTTACCATTGAATTAATTTGCATCTCAGGTGTATTAATAATTGGTGCGGTTGGAATTTCGCACACGTTATATTGGTCGCAATCCTAAAAGATTAAAATGTTTTTTCTGCTTTTTTTTAAATTTAATTTATTAGGTACCTACCTCTACCTTAGTTTCGCACATGTTTAAAAAACTTTTGTCAACTCCATAAACTTCGACCGAATGGATTTTCTTCTTCTTTTTTTCAGGAGATGGAAATTGCAGCTGAGATCCATCCGTGTCGCTGTTGGACTCCATCCTATTAATTTCGTCTTTGGCCTCCTCGAATGAGTCAAACTCTCTTTTCTTTAAACATTCTTGAGATGTCCATCCAATTTCGGGGAATGAATCCGGATCCCTAAGTAATTTGGCCATACATTTGGGTTTTTTGGATGTAGGCCAGAAAAGGAAGCCGTCTTTCTCCCATGCTGAAGGGACCGTGGTCAAAAAAATGCACCCACTTTCAATGGTTTGCACGATTTTAAACATTTAAATAATTGAAAAAAGATTACAATAAATAAAAGATTAATGAACCGAGCACGCGTAACCAAATTAAACTTTCGACTGTGCCGTTATCAAAACAAAGAACATATTTACCTACTCATAACTTCACTTGATGTAAACGTTGTCATCTCACTCGCACTTAAGGGTTAGTTGAATTTATTTTGACGTTTATGGTTCGCTTACACTTATGTTGAATCTTAGTCTTAAAACAGAATTTGAACTCTCATGAGAACTTTTTTGATTTCATAAATAAACTTTAATTATTCGCTTCGCAAAACTATTCTTTTAGCAATCTTATTCAAAGCGTTAATATAATTAAATTCTCATAAAGATGTTAATGGAAGAGTTAATGTCTCATCAGCAGAAGCCATATTTATATACCTAAACAAAATGTTTTCTGAATGTTTTGAGGGTTACCATAACGTACAAAATTATAATCTCAAAAAAATGTATGGTTGAGTTACATTTAATCTCCGTCTGCCTTCTGTAAAATAGGTGATGCATAATGCAAAATTCGCATTTATTGGATAGAGAGGGAAAATCAATATTTAGAAGCTTTTCATACATGCAACGTAGGAAGTATCATAATGCGGATATGAAGATGAACAGGTTCATCTTCTTGGTGGTTCTCTTTCACACGCCTAGTTCCGCTCTACTTTTTTTTTTTTTTTTAATATTTGAAGATGAAGATACATGTAAATACAGCAAAACTCGATTCGTTAGATATCGTTTTTTTTTCAAACGTCAAAATAGTGTTTCCATTTCATTTGTCAAGCCACAAAGTGTGAATTGATGTAATAAAAGGCTATGATGTCAACGAAAATTGACTGATGTGGTTTTCTATTGGTACCACAAATCAATTTGCTTCCCCTCTACAAATCTGTCAAGTCGTTCCATTGGTCGAATAAATTGGAATATAATTTGATTTATCAATCAGTTTTAGTGATCTAGATATTTTGATAGACTTAGCCCTCTTTCACTAAAACCAACACAATTGACAGTTGGCAGATGCAGAAAACTTATACCAGGTAATACCAACAAGAAAAGTTAGCAAAATAGTGGTTGAGAGAAGATTTAAGCCACCCTCTGTCTTCTCAAACTGTGTCTTTCAATGACAAGTGGAAACCTAAGCAAATGAGCTTTCATAATTCAATTTGGCATGTGGAAACAAAGATATCCTAGGTCAAATACAGAAGAGTAATTTTATAACCTGAAAATTATTACAGGCATTTGATTGATCAAAGAAAATGATCAGTCAAAGTTCCCTGTCAATCTGATATGTGCAAACAAAGTTATTCTAGGTAAAGTTAAGAAGAGTTAGGTTAAAAGCTGAAAATTGTTACACACACTTTATTCATCATAAAAAATGAGCTGTCAAAATTCCTTGTCAATAAGGCATATATGAAAATAAAGTTATGTTAGGTCAAATGCAGAAAAGTTAGCTTAAAAGCTGAGAAATTGCTACAGACAGGTCTTACTTACCTTACGATACTGCATTTGACCTAGACTAACCTTTGTTTGCACATGCCAGATTGACAGAGTGAATTTTGACAGCTCATTTTTATGATAAATAAAGTGTCTATAACAATTGTCAGCTTTCAAGCTTACTTTTCTGCATTTGACCTTACATTACTTTTTTTGCACATGCCAGATTGACGTAAAATTTTGAAAGCGCATTTCTTGTGATGAATCAAACGTTTGCATCAAATTTTTTAAGGCTCAAAACTGATGTCTATTTTTCAAACTGTAAAATATTGTGCCTCCATTTTACCAAAAACTGCGAATCTACGTTATGATATCAAAATTAAATAAAATTTGCACTTAAATACTTTTACCGATTCCTGGTTTCATTTCAACTCGCACTACCTATAATTTAAAAAAAAAGAAATTCAGATCAAATTTATCGCGATTTGAAGCAAGAACACATAACCTGAATTTGGATTTTATTTGGTTCGAAAAAAGTTCCATGGTAGCCCTTTTCCTTATTAAAATTATAAAATAATTAATTTAAATATTCATTATTTTGAAGGCGCTTTGTATTTTTTCGAGGTAGAATGTTCAAATTAGTATATTAAATTTCAGCCGCATGAATTTTTTGGTTCCCATACCTGTAAATGTATCGCCTTTATGGCGCATATAATACCTAATAATTGATTGACTTACAAAATAAATACTCTACACAGACATATTATTTTTTTTTACATAATCGGTACATACACAAAAACTTAAAAGTATTTTGTTGCTTTTTTTAAAATGCTGAATGAGAAAGATATACAACTTTAAACAGTTTACAAATATTCCGATCTCTTTTAGCATGTCTCATTGGAAGAAACGCATTCTCAAAGCAAGATTAAGTAGAGCTTTCTAAGAGTTTTTCTAGAGGTATTTGATTATACATCTGTCATCTCATAAGAAGAATTCAACTTGGATAAGAAGACAACAAGTATTGCAAAGAAACGTTTGTTATTGCTATGAGTAGGTAAGAGCCTCCCATAACTAGGTCATTTAACACTCTTAAAAGTTTTATAACAATCTAGAAGTAATCTTCAAGATAACTTTTAGATCCCATAAATGAGTCTAGTTAAGCTCTTGGAGCATCTTATAAGAGGAAAAATGTTACTTGGGAAGCTGGGCAAGAAATTACAACCATGGCTTGGCTTAATCATAGCCTTCGGGAATAGATGTCACTAGGTGAGGCTTGAGTAGAAATCTCGATTTGAACTCCTTTTTTCCCGACAAAATCGAAGACTTTGTGCCTACCAACGTATTCACTCCACTGATGAAGACTCCTTGTGCCATCATCATCATCCGAATGCAAATCTTCACGTTCCTCCTCCAACAGAATGTCTCTAATGACATCGGACACATTCTCTCTTCTTCGGACGAATATTCATTTGAATCATCGGTGCTAAAATCCAAGTCGGATTCCGAATCAGATGACATTGTATCGGTTGCAACAGGTCTTCTACGCATTTTTATTTAATTTTGAATCAAAATCTGCAAACCAAAGAAAATAGCAGATGAAAATAACCGAAAATAAAATAAACAAACTGGCTATCATATATAATAGCCATGGCCTCCGACGGAAAGATAGATGTCTAACTTATTGCGCTATGCCATGGCTATCATATTTGAATGCCAAACAAAAAATCCTTCCCAGGATAACACAAACATATATATACATAAATATAATTATACAAAAGAAACACTTCATATAACAAAAAAACGTTTTTGGCACCCAGTGAAATATAACGGAAATTGGATTGGCAGTCAATGTGTTTTAAATTGATTTTACAATATTATATTAAATCTAAATCATCCTTCTGGATGCAGCGGATCGCCAACGCAGGAAATGATGAGTCGACGATGTGTTTATTAAATCTTGTAATTCGATATCATGCTGTGAAGTTGTCTGTGATCGATGGCAAATCGATGGATGAGTCTTTTTGATGAATAGAAGTAGTTTCATTTGATATGTAATCATCATGACCAATAATGATTTCCATTCTAAAGTAAAATGTAATATCAGCACTTTTTGGTGTGACTTTATATTGTGATGTGTGATTATAACTTGCAGACTCCACTTTTTTTGCTTTCAGCTTCATCCCTCTCCGCTGAAATTGAATCTGCGCCACTTCGCTCGCGATTTGTTTCTCTGGCTGCTTTGAATCTAAACAATGAAAGACATATTAATATATTCTATTCTTTTTAATATTCTTTTAAAACAAATTTTGTATGGTAATAACATCACTTACAAGGCCAATATATTCTCCCAACATTCTTTTTTTGATTTGTTGGTGTTTGTATCGCAATTCTTATTTTCGATTATTGCGGCTTTCTCCAGAGCTAAACTCCGCAATAAGCCTGTAATATATATAAATAAAGATAAATGAAAACAAGTTGAAAGAAGAAATTAAAAATTAATGTATTTTACTCACCTTGTCACCAGAACTCCAGTTTTCTGTCCTTTTTGTTTTTTATTGGTCCATCCATAATTAAATTACCTTCAGAACATTCACAACACAATTCAAAATTCAATTCAAAGTTGACTGATATGACAGATAGCTTTCAAAAATGAAAGAAGTACTAGAATATTTAGTACAATTGAGGGAAGTGCTGCCAACTTTTCTCTCTTATTTAGTGAACAGATAAAATGAAGACAGAATAAGTTTATTAATATTTTATTTTAGCAAATGGATAAGTCTACTATCGTAGTGTTATACTACTTTTCTACCAAGAAATAATCTGGGATTTAAAGCAAAAGATTTGAATAAATCTGGAAGTGTTTCCACCAAAGAAAAAAAGATTAATCTGACGTTTGGTTACATGTCACATGACATTTGAAACGAAAAAAAGTATAAAAGTTGTATCTATTGTTTCAATGAGATAAATTAATGTGTTTTAAATTAAAAAGTGTTAATTTGTTTTAAAAAATGAGTATTAGTGACGTAAATTCTTTATTATCTCAACAATTGATTCTTCACAACAATTTGAAAGTGGTTATGGGTGCTTTGGACAGGAGAATTCACTTCTATATAAAGAAACGCCTGCAGTGCTTAATTAACATTTTGGTAGCTAGAAGGGAAAAAATTGTAATTAAAAATAAATTTTTAAGAAAGCAGCATATAAGAAAAGTCTGGGTCAAGGTAAGTACAATGTACAAACACTAAGTCCATTATATTTATTGTATTTGCAATTGCCCAGATACGTTCAAGTACTTTTTGGGAAGAGGATGTAGTTCAAAACGATGATGAATTCTTTAAGGAAAATTTTTGAATGAACCGACGGAATTTTGAAGAACTTTGTTTTCATCTGCAGCATTTGAAAAAAGTGACATCAATTATAGGAAGTCCATACCTCTTGAGAAAAGAGTTGCAATAGCCTTATATGCACTTGGATCGTCTGCAGAATACAGAAGCGTTGCAAACCTCTTTGGGGTGGGAAAATGCATGATTGGTAAAATTTTAAAAGAATTTTGTCAAGGGGTGTGGAATGTGCTTGCACCTATATATTTGTCTGAATACCCTCTTACCGAAGAAATAATTAGAGTTTCTCAAATGGATTTGAGAAACTAGGCTTTCCACAATGTTTTGGAGCAATAGGTATATAAAAATCTTTAAAACACATTATCTATATATTAATAACTTAAAAATACATATCAATATTTCATAGACGGCTGCCATATAGAGATACACCCACCTGCTGAAGATGCCGTCGACTATTATAATTATAAGGGTTGGTACTCAACGGTATTGCTAGCCATTGTTGATTTTAGGTAACAATTTTATTAATTTTGAAGAGTGTTCATTAATTCTCTTGTTGAATTACATAGATACAGATTTCTTTACATAAATGTTTGTAGCCCAGGCCGGTGCAACGATTCCCAAATTTTTGAGAATTCTTCCGTTAGAGTATAGCATGAGAATCCATTACTGAAAAACATGTCAAGGAGCCTTTGTAATGTTAGTGTTCCTGTCGTTCTTATTAGAGATTCGGCATTTAAATTTTCCGATATCCTAATGAACCCGTATCCCTTTAACATTGCCTTAACTCCGGTTGAAAAAAATTTCAACTATTATCTATCAAAGAGTAGAAGAGTTGTCGAGAATGCCTTTGGTCATTTAAAGGCTAGGTTCCGAAGGATCGGAAAACCATCAAATCTTGTTGCGTACTGCACAATTTTTTAAATGTCCATAACGATGAAATTAATAGCCATTGGACACAATATTCTATGGAAACTATTGTGAGAGAACAGCCACAGTTCAGTACTCACATCAACGATACCAACTCAACAGCAGAAACTATAAGAAATGCAATAAGTGCCCACTTTTGTAAGTTATTAATTTCATTTAATTTATTTTGGTGTTATTCCAACTGAAAAATCTACTCGTGACGAATCAAAGAAGTTTCATTTTCTGCATTTTCAAAAAAAAATATTAAAAATGCAGAAATTTAAACTTCTTTTGATTCGAAATTAAGTATGCGAAAAATAAAATTGAAGTTTTCATATTTTGCTTTGGTGCCTGCTTCCAATTCATTAAAGTAAAACAATCATTTTGTTTCATACTCTTTACTTTTTACTTCATTTTTTTAAATTCATTTATTAAGAATATATACATTCAGGAACATAAACATACCAAAAAAATTTAACATAAATAATATAAATTGCTAAAAAAAAAAAACAAATAGCACAAGTAGGTTATCACAAGCAAACAAAAATTCAAATCAAGCACTTTAACATAAATCTTCTTGCAAAATCTTGTTGCAGTAATTCGCAAGAATTTGCAATGCTTTCAAGAATGTCATTCCTTTTCTCTTCGATGAGAATGAGTCTCTCGTCTGTTTCTTTTATTATGTTTTCCATAATTATTTTCCATAATTATTGCATCTTGTTTTTGCAATTGTTGATCCCTGATGTCTGATCTCTTTCTTTCCAGCTGTTGAGTTGGATGGCGCATCCGGACTCGACAATGTGGCAGGAGAAGTGGACGTAGTTGCAGGAGCAGTGGACGTACTGTCAGGAGAGGAAGCTGGCTCACACATCGAATCTTGAGTGGAGTCTTGATCTAAGAAAATTGATTCTGAAATACATATATTAATATTTTAAATTAAATGTTATTTCTTTTTGTTGAGTAGTTAAGTTTTTGTTACCCATAATGCTATCCTCTTGAAGTTGGCGTAAATTGGTCAATGGTCTTTACCCCAGTATTGCGTGTATCCAGAGATACAGCCACCATTCCGACGGACAACCCCCAGATGGGCCCACCAATTTCTTTTCCTTTCTGTAAGATATAAGAATTTAAGAAAAAAAATCTAAAGCAAAAAAAGAACAGGTACCTATAGCGATTTGTTAAGTTGTGTATCTTAACTTTTATTTCTTCGGGAGTATATCCATCCATTATTTGCGCCATCTCTTTAAAAACGTGGGAGTTCTTTCTCCAAGTCGACCTTCCTGTCTGCCCACAACTCCACCAACAAAGACTCGTCCACCTCCGCCCAGGTTTTTCTTTGTTTTTTTTGCAGCTGTTAACTCATTTTCTGGAAATTCTTAGTTTTAATATGTTTTTGAGTCTATTATATTTTTTACTTACATTTTATTCTTTCTTTTTTCACGTGTTTATTATCTTGAATATTGATACTGTTTTTGTTTTGATTTTTCTTTGATTTTTTTTATTTTCATCTGTCAACGAAAGAAAACTGCGTTTCCATGGTCAGTTTCACAAGTATTCTCCGAAAAAAAGTTTCTTTGATTTGACAATCTATGGTTTACAAAAAGATTTCAAGGAGATTAATTTTAAATCTTCATTTTAGAAGATTAAAATTTGTATTGTAAATCCTCAAGATTTGTAGGAGATTTAGCTAGATTTACTTAAATCTTGGTTTAGTGGTCGGTGGAAACGTAGTATTCGGTAAAACATGTGTTTACGAGCGGATGATGTGTTTTTATTAATAGTGCTGTTAATGTCAGTTTCTTGAACATTTACTCCACAAATCACTATGCTCATACTGATTGAACTGAAAAGAAAATATTTAAGGTTTGTATTTGTTCCATTTCTGCACAGGATATATGTTTAATCTTCACTTTAAAATTCTTTAATACGGTATGTGTTTTCACGTCTTGTTTAATGTTTTTATTAAACGAATTGGGCTGAGTAAGAATTATGAAACTCACACTACAAATTAGTCCCCATGTATAGTTTGCCTGGTTAATATATTTTGTATATGAATAATCAAAAGGGTTTAGCTCTTTACAGTTCTATCAATATTATCCTTAATTAAAAATGGCAATTTTGAAGTCTGATTCGCTACTGCTACTGGCATTGGTGTCGGCACTTTCCAAGTCCCACTGCATGTTTGGGCTTTTGACAGTACATGTGTATTTGTTCCAACCTCTTTCTCCAGGAACACTATTTGGGTCTTTCATTGGTCAGCATAAAATTCCATTTTTTTCACACCCACGGGGAACAACAGATAATTGACTCTTGTTATTATTAATTGTTTGTCTAATTTTGCAAAAAGCTCGATCCGCGGACTTGAGACATCTGCAATAATACAAAAAAAAAAAGAAATGTTTGCCCGGACCTAAATCTTTATGTCGTCTTTTTGCATTGTTGCAGTAGAAGGAGCTTTGTTCTTCTTTTGTGAATTGTATAATGCGTTATCCAAAACGATAAGAAATCTGCATCAAGGCGCGTAAGCGTTTCCTTAATGCACTTCTCGTACACTCGGCATTCATGTCTTCGTGATAGTCGCCACTGCTTCGGGAACGAAACATTCAAAGCCGTCTGGGGTATATCCCTAAGCTATATTGCGTAGCACGCTTTATATTGCTTTATTAAGCGCAGCTCGCTTCAAACAGTGGCTAGGGAGCCACAGTTAAAATAATTGGACTTTATCAGAAGATTTTCAAGTTAGGAATTGATTTTATTTACAATTCTTACAGCTATTTATACCTAAATTCTTTTACAAATTATTTGGGCTATCCCCACTTATGATTATTAATATTCTTTAATTCCTCTATTATACAAATTATTTGTAACAATTTTATTACTCATAACTTTGCATTCTGGAGCAATGTAATAAAATACATTCTATGCCACTCATAATGCATCGTCACCAAACGATGTCTTTGCACTCGATTTCGTTGGTCAAAGGGAACAACAAAATTATGATTCAATACTATGGTATAATGTATCAATGAAAGTGCATTTTACTATGCGGCTCTGTTTACATTTGGTATTGTTAATGTTTTGATTTGCTCTTTAAGAATGAATGTTATTACATTACACGTCATTTACGAAACCTGAAGAGCTTCCTATGTCTATTATTATAGGTCTCTTATTATAAGAATGCAAAAATAAGTAGCTATCTATTTTGATCACAAAAAGGATAATTATTGCACCTACAACAAATGTTTTTAAACTCAACCTATTGTTTTGAAATATATCTATTATGCTCACTAAAGGATTAAAAGTTTGTGTAACAATGTGTTTTGTTATATTTGTTAAGTAAAATAAAATTTGCAACTCTAAACGCGAATGCAGATGCACTCCCATCAGTCTGGTCACCAAGACTTTCCAGTACTTTTCCAATTTCTGGAAGGATACTGATGACACTGCTTCCTCGGATTAGCCTTCTGAAGCTGCGTACTATCTTCCTTGAGGCACTTCTTCCTCCTATTCTTGGCCTGCTCCCTACTGACTATTGCACCCATCTCCCCAAATTAACTTTTTAAATCCGTGGTGAGGCGCACGATTTAACTGGGTTGTGGTCTTGTCTTAGTTGCGTTTTAAAAAAAAAATATAAAAACAAAAACAAGCTCAATCTTTTTACGAAAATGAAAACAAAATATATCTTTATTAAAGTGTCTTTAATTTAACTGAATCGTGGATATGACAACTGTTCCCTATGTAATCTGAAAACGACTCACACAGAAACTCTTCAAGATCGTGCAAATGAAAATAAGTTTTTATTAAAGATTCCTGTTACAGTTCGCTACGTGAAGGAATGTGCAAACTGTTGTGTATTTTATGGGAATGGAAAATTATTAAAAAATGTTCCCATGTATAGAATTAAAGGTATCCGCTAACCGGATATCTAAATTGGATGGGGAAGAATGTGTCATATACATAACTCACGTACTCACGTACTCACGTACTCTTCCAGCTATCCAAAAAAGTTCCAGTCCTCAAAGATTTATTGAAAATTAAGCATAGTGGCAGTGATATTGAAGAAGAACAGTTTTTTAACATAACTGGCACCATTCCGTCTGGACCGTCACTTTTATTTGTGTCCAAGTTTAATAGAGCATCAAAGACATCTGCTACATCAAAAATCATGTGTCCTATATCAACCACATCAACCGGCGAAAAATAAGGAAGTTCACTAGAAATCGGATTCGAGTAGACAGATTTGAAATAATCAGCAAAAAAATTACATATAACATTCAAATCACTGGAAATGCTTCCAGAATATTGCATACAGTTAGGAAGACCAGTGGTTTTCTTTTTAGTATTAATAAAATTCCAAAAATATTTACTATCTGATCTAATTTTTGATTCGACTGAATTGTTATATAAGAATTCATTAAGACTCTTAAATTCTCTATGGCATTTTAATAATTTTGACGGTGGAGAACATTATTTTTATTAAGCTTATGCAATTTATACGCTTTATTTTTTTTTGTTTTTAAGATTTGTAAGCCTTTTATTAAACCATGGGAGATTTGAGCTAGAACGGATTGATTTTTTTTGGAATAAATAAATCACAAGATTCATTAAAATATCTAGAAAATAATTCAAACGCTTGACCTAAGCTTAAGCT
Source organism: Philhelius pedissequus (assembly GCA_910595825.1). Classification (NCBI taxonomy): domain Eukaryota; kingdom Metazoa; phylum Arthropoda; class Insecta; order Diptera; family Syrphidae; genus Philhelius; species Philhelius pedissequus. The sequence goes on from OU343161.1 coordinate 31,720,575, forward strand.
GGCTAAAATTATATTCCATGGAATTGATAACAAAAAGTTATTTATTTCGATGAAATTTGCACGTTTATAATAAAAAAAAAACTTTCGAATTTAAATATTCTCTTATATTATGCAAATGTTCATACTCACCAATTAAAAAATGTTTTGCTTCAGCCAAGTTAAATTTTTGTAAAAAGTCATCCAATTTTTGCGCGTTACTTTTCGGAATATTTAACAATATTTTACCCTCGTGATCTGTAGTAAAATCAATGTTTTGCACTTCACTTATATCTATAATTTTAGACATCACTTAATACGCACGAAACTACTAATGCGGTGTTAATTGCGTCGCGACCAAAAAGAAAATGATACTTTTTTCCGAACCGAAACAATTTGCTGCATTGAAACTAATAACGGGAACTTTCAAGTTTGTAGAATTCAACTATAAGCAATAATACTTCTACATGATTTCATCATAAATGATATAGCTTTCATTTTGTTTTGTGAAGAATTTCAGATTGATTCAACATTTATTTACAAACCACGAACCACAGGGTGAGCCAATAAAGGCTATAAAATTAAGTCAAAAACATAATAAAAGCTTATGGTAGTTTTCATTGGTAAATTAATACTTTGATAAAAATATCAATATATTTTGAGCTGAATGGAATAATATTTTAGTATTCTTATTCATATAGCTTTTTGTCTCCGTGCGTAGTTTTCGCTTGGCAATCTGAAAGTTCAGAATATTATTTTCTGTTTACCGTTTTGTGTCTATGTACTGTACATACCTACCTATTTGTATGTAAGATGTTGAGTACCTGTGTGAAAAGGAGAGGTATGTTTTTTGTTTTTGTTGTTTGTTTATAATGATTATGCGGAATTGAATGATGCACCTATTGATCATATCATTTGAATGGTTATAGAATTTGGTTTTGAGTTAGGTCAAAAATAATGGCCGCAAAACGAGTAGCGAGGTAAAGCAAGTATTTTCGTTTGATTCGATTTTATAGTTGAATTTTTATTAAAAAAAAAAAAACTAATAAATTTATACGAAAAACCAATGTTCATGAGTTTTATGATGTATTATACCGCCATATTATTCAGTTTTGGATTAAAATGAACTCTTAATCCAAAAATTAATCCAGATTCCAATTGGATTAATCTGACATTTGATCAAACCACACATTAGTTAAATTTTATATGAAACGTTAATGAATTAATAATATTTCCTTTAGAACAAAACTCATGTTTAATCAAAATGAAAAACCTTGTTTAAGTATATTTCCTGTTGTTTTTACATTAAAAATACTTCTTTTAACATGGAGTACTTTTAACTTGGAATTAATATGTCAATCATTTTATTTTACAAAGCGAAAACCGTTTAATTTAAAATGAAATTCCGGTTTACTTGTATTTCAATTTTAAATTAACAGGATTTACTCCTAAATTAATGTTTTGAAATGCTAAAATGAAATGAAAACCTGTTTAATCAAAATGAAATCCAATGATTGAAAAATTCATCTTTTTTATCGAAATCAATAATTCGTCATGTTGATTTTACCTTCAGTTTTTTTTCTGTGTGTTTACATATACTTCTCTGAAGATTTTACTTTTTTAAAGAAAATTTAAATCACTGAAAATCAGAATATAATTAATATGAAACAAAAAAAAACTTAATTGAATTAATATAATAATATTAATTAGACAGTTAATTTTCAATTGAATTAAAAAAAATTAAATATAATTTAGAACAACAAAAAACAGACTTACCCCGAAATTATAATATTATACCAATGTACGTAGATATGTAATGTAGGTATGCATATGGCCAACGGGAACACCCAAACCACAGAATTTTTCACTTTTAGAGGTACGAGGTATATATAATTAAAAGTTCCCTAAAATTAATAAGATAAAAGACATCATGATCACGGGTTGGTATTATTTTCCACCGCGGTTGGAATTATTTTGCCAAGATTTTTTTCCGTTTTTAAGCCCCACGTTGGGCGCCAATTTGTTACACTTTTAATACGCGGTACGAACTTTAATTTAATATTAACGAAACCATTAGAAACACGGCGAATGATTTGTTTGTAATCGCATTTACGAAACCTGTAGAGCTTCATATGTCTGTTATTATATGTCTCTTATTATAAGAATGCAAAAATAAGTAGCTATCTATTTTGATCACAAAAAGGATAATTATTGCACCTACTTAAATGTTTTTAAACTCAACCTATTGTTTTGAAATATGTCTATTATGCTCACTAAAAGATTAAAAGTTTGTGTAACAATGTGTTTTGTTATATTTGTTAAGTAAAATAAAATTTGCAACTCTAAACGGGAATGCAGATGCACTCCCATAAGTCTAGTCACCAAGACTTTCCAGTACTTTTCCAATTTCTGGAAGGATACTGATGACACTGCTTCCTCGGATTAGCCTTCTGAAGCTGCGTACTATTTCTGGAAGGATACTGATGACACTGCTTCCTCGGATTAGCCTTCTGAAGCTGCGTACTATCTTCCTTGAGGCACCTTTTCCTCCTATTCTTGGCCTGCTCCCTAATGACTATTGCACCCATCTCCCCAAATTCACTTTTTAAATCCGTGGTGAGGCGCACGATTTAACTGGGCTGTGGTCTTGTCTTAGTTGCGTTTTTAAAAAAAAATATAAAAACAAAAACAAGCTCAATCTTTTTACGAAAATTAAAAAAATATATATCTTTATTAAAGTGTCTTTAATTTAACGGTATCGTGGATATGAAAACTGTTCCCTATGGATTTTGAAAACGACTCACACAGAAACTCTTCAAGAGTGCGCAAATGAAAATAAGTTTTTATTAAAGATTCCAGTTACAGTTCGCTACGTGGAGGAATGTGAAAACTGTTGTGTATTTTATGGGAATGGAAAATGTTCCTATGTATAGAATAAAAGGTATCCGCTAACCGGATATCTAAATTGGATGGGGATGAATGTGTCATATCATAACTCACGTACTCCCCAGGTACACTTGCGCCCTCCAAAAAAAAATGCGTCGCTTCTCTTCGAATGAGTTTGTCTGCTGTTGCTTCTCGTGCAGAGAGATTTCCACAGCTCTGACTGGTGCAGGAATCATGAAGACAAGTGTGCGTTTGCTTGTGATGAAATCATCAGATGTCATTTATCTTTTGTTTACCGTCAAAGATTTCCTTGTAGAGTCGATAGGCTAGCTTAGCAGGTGCAAATGCATTGCTTAGGAGCGGAAGAACGTTCTTCCATGTTTCAGCTGCCAAGTCACGGCATTTTCTCTGAGTAACAGAGAAAAGCCTTTTATGGTGTCAGCGTCATTGATTCTCTCTACACTGATTGTTGAGATGAATGCATCGACAACTTGAGAATCGCGTTCAACTTTAAATCGAGCAGTCCAGTTGCTGAAAATTCCTGTTTTTTGTTCATTTAGTGTAAAAATGAGTTTTTTAAACCTAGCGACAGTTAATTCGGGCATCTTAATTTTTTTCAATTTTATTATTGTCCCACGTTGGGCGCCAATTGTAGCGGGCTATTCAGTCTGATGCTAATTTGTAGCTTGGCTAATTCGGTGTTTGGTCTTGACGTGGATTTCGTTATTATTATTGGATGATCATTAGTCAAATGCGCTTTGCTAAACTCCCAACCAAAATTACATAAATTCGAGATATTTCCATCGATGCGGTTAAATGTGGCTCTGGTTCTCTAACAAAGTCACCTAATTAATTAGGAGTATTCAAACGATTGAAAACTAGTTCTAATAGATCGTTCTCATCGGCACTGTCTTCAATTGGTGGATGAAACTTTTAAAGAAGTGCAGCTGCAACTTTGAAGTCGTCCATCAAATATAGTTTAAGAAAAAGAAATAGTTTAAAATTCCTTTTTAAACCGCCCGTTCACCACGTCAACCACCCAACTGACTATAGTTACACACCTGGATCTATGATTTATCAGGTATGCAGTATCTCCGGGGCGGGCTCAATCTTTACACATGTTTCTGTCACGGTGTTTATAGCACAGAACCCTGATTGGAAAGTACTGATTCCATCATTTATATCGGGCATAAGACGACTTATTTTCTTTGTCATTTGACTAACCGGTTCTCCAGTTAAGTACTGAACCTTGCCGTATTTACATAGGCATTGAGAATACCATGTCTCAGTAAGCTTTAATGTCAGATTAATCGGCGCAAATTTCTGTTCAAGTAAGGACATAATGTTAGTGAGGATAGCTGACCTATGGTCCTGCTGAGCTGCAGTATATCGTAGGACGACTACTTGGTTATCGCCCTGTCCCATAACATTAAGTCTCCGACTGCCTCTGCCACACAATTGATAATCTCAACATTCACTAACTGTTTACTCAGCGAAGCAATCAGCAATGATACACGGTTGATTTGATCTGTCTGCTTCTGAAGGTCCAGAATTTTTGGCACATGCCCTCTCCACCTCCTTTATGTTCATCTATAAAGAAAGGCCCTGGGATAGGGTCTCCTCTGTCAGCGTAATTCGGGGGGATAGCGTGACTTACAAAATATTTTAGCCCCTAGAAACAATAAATGGCACTCGCTGTACAGTCTATGGAGTCCGGCATTAGTTGATGTTTTATGGTTTTATATAGGTTCGGTTTGGGTTGTTGTTTATGGTGCTATAGTTGAAATAAGGAAGAAATTATGATATATTTTATGTTTTGTACAACCTGTACTAGGGTATTAACTCGTGTGTGCATGATGTCAATTTTAGTTTTTATTGTCACTTCATTTTCTTCTTGAAACTTAGTACTAGAGTTCATGATCCTGGGTACAACCGATACTTCTGTCAACTATTATTCTCTTTACTTCATAAACTAGTACTCATATCTTTGATTTAGGCTAAGCACTCTTATTCATTAGTATCACAAATTTATTTTGGCAAGGAAAACTATTGCTTTTCCCAATAGCTATGTTAAATGTTCAATTTCTAACAAGCATTGAATACAATTTATTTCTTGGAAAACTAAAAGTTGTTTAGGGTTTTGTTTGGTAGTTATATTTTTAGTATGGGGTGAACTGACGTCTACTAATGAAGTTTCTGAAATTTTTGATTTTGTACTACTGCAATCAAGAAGAAATCGTTTATGACTGTCTTGGTTGGCTTTCTCATATTGCCAAACGGTTAACATCGGCTTTGTTTTTCCTCACTCAGCACTTATTGATTAAATAAACTCCTTAATTTTTCGATTAATCCTTCATTCCCCGAATCCTTTACTATCATTTTGACCTTAGTCTTAAGTGTTAACAATTTGATTTGCGACGTTTGCAGTTGTACTTGGATTCTTTAACGAGAATTTAAAACACATGACATTAAAATTTGGTTTTGACCAAAAACGATATATTGTGGTTGAAATTTGTATGCAACATCATTTCTTATATATACGGTACGGAAAGAATAAGTGATCTCAGAATTGCTCTCCTCAATAAGTGTAGATTTATTAATCTCAATTTCAACCTTCCAAGACCATGTTGGACAATCAAACATCTCAAAAGCATCTATAAAACATGCATGCAGAATCAGAGTAGAAGCATCCATTTCCCCAAAATCAATTAACATTCAAGCAACCTTTTTCACCTAACACTTTCAAATCTGACGGATCTAATTCTTGAGAATATTTGTCAACTTCATATTTTACAGAAGTATCATCGTGACAATTACCAGCCCCTCTGCACCTATACATTTTTGAAATCCTTGGCTTTGTCAAATAAGTGAAATACAAATATTTCTTCCCACAAACCAATTTGATGGATATAGTTTTAATCCGAACAGATGCTATAATGGAACCATCTATAGATTTCGCCTGAATACATATATTTTGGCAAACAGGAGCAACGGACAATAAGATATTATAAGATGCAGTACAAGTTACTGTTGATCCCATTTCAATTAAATAGATTCCTAATTATCATAATTGCGAGATCAATTACACAGGTATACACATATTTTGGTGCCGATACTTTTTGAACTATTCTTTAGTAAATTTGACCTCCCGAAAACGAATCTGCAATCAGTCTTTGCCTAGCAGCTCCCGTTTTCATGTTATGGGGTAGGGTGTTGCATTTTTTCTTTGAAAATCCAAGCTCATTTAGTGATATTTACATATAAATATAAAAAAATAATAAAATAATAATTTTATTAACAAGATACTAGCGAGTACATTTCATATACAATATATTTTTCACTGCTGATTTGGTGTACTGGAACCCAAGAAATTTCGTTTTTTGCTTGATCTGCAATGTGGTTTTTTCGGACAATCTCTTAGCAGATTCCAGCAGTAATCTGCCATCATATGCGTATCCCACTTGCCCTGGTATCGTTCTTCCATTGTCCTTATATCCTGGTGAAATCGTTCACCTTGCTCTTCACTCAAGTCTCCCAAGTTTTCAGGAAACCGGTCCAAATGGTTTTGCAAGTAATGCACCTTGATGCTCATGTTGCATCCAAGCTTACGAAAAGCAGTCAGCATGTTCTGAAATAATCCTTATAATTTCAAGCCTTCTTGTTGCCTAGAAAGTTTTCGACAACTGACACAAATGATGTCCACGCTTTTCGCTCTTCGGATGTTATTGACGAAGGTCTGGCCAACCCACCCTTGTATCGTGAAGATACAACCTTCGCTATTTCCTTGGCCATAGATTCGCGGAAATAGCCCCTAAGTTGACACAACCAGTCACGAGTTAGTCCGTACTGAAAGCCTGTTGTCACGTTCTTTTACCAAGCCTCCACACGCCTTTAGCTATTAAATTAGCATACCATTTTATTAATTTTAAAATCAAATTATAATTTTATTAAATATTACATTCATCTTTAAATAATAAAAAGAAAATCAAACAACCAAAATTCGAGTCCTCCAACTCGTATCTCTTTCAATATTTAAATTTAATTGTAAGAATAGAAAAATTTGAATAAACAAAAAAAAGTTTGACTTTAATATTTTGCAAAGATATTTTTTTTACCTTATAAAACAAATTTTGGTCCTCACACTTTTTCTCGGATCCCCCGTCGTTCTGCTAGCAGCACGGTAAAGAACTGCCACTTTTTTTTATATTTATATATAAAAAAATAACAAAAAAATTAGCAATTGGAAAACTTATTTTTTTACAAACATAAAAAAGGTTTTCTACGTTAAAATAAATTAAAATTTCAAAAAAAAATTACTAATTTAAAGTTAAGATTCGTTATTTTCCGTCTCAGCGAAACACTCTTAATTCCACCTTCGTCCACCGTGGTATCTATATATATATATATATATATGGCTATATTTATAGTACCCTGTTCGAAGGTACACGAACAGAACTGATGACCAATTCGATGAAGACGTATCATTAATGTCAAATACGTTCCACAACTATGTCAACGTCAGATCAAAGGTCAAATAGAAGTCAAATGTCATAAAATTAATGGCTAAAATATACAATTCGACTATACAACATACAAGATAATAAAACAATTCAATTTCTTAACTCAAAGTGGTTGCATCTTTATTTTTCTCATTTTGAAGTTACCTTTTTTTTTGCTTATTTTTTATGATAAAAATTTCAAGTCGTTTAACATTTGGTCCTTCGAGCTTTAAAATTAGAATCAGTTTTTTATGAACAATAAACATTAAAACAAACTTTGTGTGCGGTGTGTGCCCCCATATTAAAAAAAAAAAACGAATTTACGATTCGTATGTAAAACATTCACGTGACTTTAAATTGTGCATTGCAAAATCGTTTTTTAATCACTGATTGATTCTGTTTTTTAACAAATTAACTTAAAATCTATTTAATTTAACTTAAATTTAACTTAAAAATAATTTAAAACTAATTTCTGAACAAAAGTGTCCAGTAGAGACACTACAAATCGACATTATCATCGATCATCAACGTTGGCGTCGGCGGCAGCAGCAGCAGCAGTAGCAGCATCAGTAGCAGCATCAGTAGCAGTTGCAGACAAGCAGTAAGTCTTGCTTTACGTGTTGTAAACTTGTCTATTTCGATTTTTCTTCGTCATTTCTGTTGATTTTTAAAAGAAATATTATTATGGCCGAAACCAAAAATTACAAATATGGTGAGCTACAAAAAGGTATTTTAGCTAAGGTGATAAAGGATCTTACCAACTTTAAAAAATCTCCAAAAGACCGTAAGGTAAAATCCTATGCTTCAGCTCGTCTAAGCAAATTGGAAGAAGATGTTCTTTCGGCTAAAACGTATCATGAAGCTATCATTGGGAGTGGTATGCTGGAAGAAGGGATGAAAGTTGAAGAGTTAAAGGTGGTATATGAACAAATAAGTGATATTTACCTGGAATATCGTGCAGAGCTGGTGGAAGCAATCGAAAAATCGTCACCAATCGTTGCAACCCTTCCAATCCAAGGTGCTCCGCCCAGTAATACAGCTGCACCATCAACGTATTCGGGGTTAAGGCTTCCACGAATTGATTTGCCAAAATTCGATGGTTCATATACCACCTGGCGCGCTTTTCACGGCAGGTTTCAATCCCTCATCCACAACAACAACAGTCTAGATGACATCGACAAGCTGCACTTCTTGCAGTCGTGCTTGACTGGTGATGCAAATCGATTTTTGCAGAATTTTTCTGTAGAGGCTGCCAGCTACGATAAGGCTTGGAATTTGTTGAAAGATCGATACGATCATAAGCGCATTCTGGTGCACACCCAAATGCAAACGCTTTTTGGTCAACCATCCTTGACTCGTGAAACTGCAACGGGTCTAAAAGATCTCCTGTACACCACCAGGGAATGTTTTCTCGCGCTAGAGAAAATGGATGTGCCTGTTTCCAGTTGGGACACCGTCCTTATTTGGTTCCTTCATCAGAAACTTCCGCAGTCGTGCCAAAAACTATGGGAAGAAAAATTAGGTAACAGAAAAGATTTGCCTACATTTAAGGAATTTACCGAGTTTTTGGAGATCCGTTTTCGAACTCTTGAAGTTATTGGTCAACAGGAGCATGAAGCAGCATTCCGGACTAAAGAAGAGCCACACGTCAAAACAAGGCCACGCGTCTAACCAGCTAAGACGAAAGTCATGCATGCAAAGCAGGTCGTCAAACAGCCATCCAAAAAAGTAGACAAGAGCAACACCGTAGAGCAATTGATTTGTAAGCTGTGCAGTCAAGGCAAACACACATTGAGAAAGTGCCAACAATTCCTCAACATGGATGTCAAAGGTCGACAAGAAACGGTTTACAGGCTGAAAATATGTGAAAATTGTTTGTCCTACGGACATCTTGTTGCAACTTGCTACAGTTTTACGTCGTGTTACTTTTGCCAACAAAGGCATCATTCTCTGCTACATGACAAACAGCAACATGTAACTGGAAGCAACACACATATACAACAACAACTGCCTGCAACTGCGTCTTCATCTCAAGCGAAAACATTCCAGACATCCATAAATCCAAATGCTCCTGTGTTCCAGCCAACGGTTGAACATCAACAAATGCAGTCAACTCACGGACATGCATTTAACTACCACGCGTTGCAAGGTGGTTACGCACAACAGGTGCTCATGGCGACAGCGGTAGTAAAGGTACGAGCAGCAGATGGTAAGTTACGTCTTTTACGTGCTCTGATCGATACAGGGTCAGAAAAGTCTTTCATCAATGAAGCAGCTGCACAACTCCTGAAACTAGAAAGAAGGCGAACAAATGTAGAGGTATCCGGGTTAGGGTTGGTCAACAACGGCACTGCGCAACACTCCGTCGAAGTAAGATTTGCTTCCCGCCACTCGACGTTCGAGACTGCCATCCAGGCGTTGGTCTTCAAGTCGTTGACTGGCCATCTCCCGACCCAGCGAGTGGTACCTGGTTTTTGGAGCCATCTGAAAGGTCTTTCGCTAGCTGATCCGCATCTCTATGAGCCTGCACCCATAGACTTACTTCTTGGAAGTGAAGTTTGCGCCGAAATACTCCTTCCTGAAATAAGACGTCCAGAAGATGGAAATGGGCCTATAGCACAAAACACAGAACTGGGGTGGATTGTGTTTGGTAAAGTTTCAGCCGAGATTCCCCAGCAAGTCCGAAGTTTCGTTCAAATTACGGACCTGAGTTCACAGATTGAGAAGTTTTGGGAGATGGAAGAGACGCCTTATCAGAAGCAAGATACTGAAGAAAATATTGCGACAAACATTTTGATCAACACACAACACGTTTGCCTGACGGGCATTATGAAGTGAAGTTACCATTCAAAGGTGAAGGCTATCCAGCAATGGGATCGAGTCGTCAAAGTGCCTTACGACGATTTCTTCATCTGGAGAAGAGGCTTGATTCAGATCCAAAGCTTGCTGAAGGTTACAAAAAATGTATCCAAGAATACAAAGAGCTTCATCATATGGAAGAGATAGATGCTAATGATGCGGTTTTAGAAACCCCATTCCACTATTTCTTACCGCATCACTCGGTTTTCAAAGAAGCAAGTTCTACAACCAAACTGAGAGTGGTATTCGATGCTGCAGCGAAAACATCAGATGGCAAATCTCTCAACGATTGTTTGCTAGTGGGTCCAAAATTGCAATCAAGTATCACAGATCTTGTTTTGAAATGGCGGACTCACCGAGTAACTTTCACGGCCGACATTGAAAAAATGTATCGACAGATTTTGGTCAGTCAATCAGATCGATATTACCAGCTGATTATGTGGAGAGATGAGAAGACTTCACCTGTGAAAATTTTCAAAATGAACACCGTCACTTTTGGTACAGCAAGTGCACCATACCTTGCTATCAAAATTTTGAAAAAAGTTGCTGATGATGAAAATGAAAATTTTCCGGAGGGGGCGAAGGCTGTCCGTGAAGACATGTACGTTGACGACCTTATAAGTGGAGCTGACACCATTGAAGAAGCAAGAAAGAAACGTGATGAAGCAAAGCAACTTTTAGCAACAGCGGGATTCAACCTCAGAAAGTGGACAAGCAACACGAAAGAACTCATCGAAGACATCCCAGTTCAGGAAAGAGAGCTTGACTTTGAACTTCCGTTCAATCTGTCAAATCATGTCAAAACTCTAGGCATCAAGTGGTTTCCCATCGATGACTTCTTCTCGTACCAAAATCTACAACCTGCAACAGAATCAACCACAAAAAGGTCTATGCTGTCAACTATTGCCAAATTGTTCGATCCTTTGGGTTGGATCTCACCCTGTATTATCACCGCAAAACTTATGATGCAGCGATTATGGGAACTTGGCTGTGACTGGGATGAACCAATTCCAGCTGCTCTGAAGAAAGATTGGGATGCCTTTCTCCGAGAACTCCATCTGATCGAGCGGCTTCGGATTCCAAGATGGACCCAGATGAGCAAGACCAACAAATCGATCGAGCTGCATGGGTTTTGCGACGCTTCTATGAAGGCCTACGGTGCAGCAGTGTACGTACGCGTCTTGGATAGTGAAGGCAAAATTCACGTCAATCTGCTTTTGTCAAAAACAAAAGTAGCACCAAATCAACGAACGATAACTCTACCTCGTCTTGAACTTTGTGGTGCAGTAGTTTTGGCAGAGCTGTTACAATACACCAAGGAAGTTCTGCAAATTCCTGATGTCAAGATGTATTCGTGGACAGATTCCACAATTGTATTGGCCTGGATACGCGCCACTCCCGCCAAATGGACCACATTCGTTTCCAACCGTGTGTCGGAAATCCAGCGGTTAGTGGGGATCGATTGCTGGGGACATGTCGCAACGCTTCATAACCCAGCCGATCTGGCGTCCAGGGGTGTCTATCCATCTGAACTGGAGTCACTGAAGTCGTGGTGGAACGGTCCAGAGGTCTTGCGACAAAAATGGGTATTCGATCTTCCAGATCAACCCACCGAAATAGACACTGTAGAAGAGCAACGAAACATAAAGGTCTTTAGTATACATGCGATAGAAGTTGATAGTATATTACAGATAATCTACAACTTTTCGAGTCTTCTCAAAGTTACTAGAACTGTTGCCGCCTGTTGTCGTTTCATAACAAAATGTCGACCCAAGTTGGGGCCTATTTCAGGTTCGCTTAAACCAAAAGAATTGGAAACTGCCCTCCTATTCATCGTAAAAGCAGCACAAAAGGAAATGTTCGAAGCCGAAATTCAACAAATTCGTGAAAACAAAACACCAAAAGCTTTAAGTGCGTTAAATGCTTTCATCGATGCTCAAGGGGTCTTACGAGTGGGCGGACATTTGGAGAATTCTCTACTTCCTTACGATGCTCAACATCCAATATTGCTTCAAAACAACCATCACTTTACGAATTTGGTCGTCCGAGATGCTCATAAGAACACACTTCATGGCGGTATCCAGCAAATGATAAGCTACATTCGACAGCGATATTGGATTGGGCAAATAAGAAGAAGTGTTAAATACCAACTGCATAGGTGCCCTTCTTGTTACCGGCAAAAGGCATCCGAAATGCAGCAACTAATGGGAAACTTGCCTGCAGCGAGAGTGCGTATGTCTCGACCTTTCAGTCACACTGGTGTCGACTACGCCGGTCCAATCGAGATAAAATCCTGGAAGGCACGCGGTGCAAAAATTCTTAAAGGATACTTTGCTGTCTTCATTTGTTTAGCAACAAAGGCTATTCACTTGGAAGTCGTGTCCGACCTCACAACACAAGCGTTTATAGCAGCCTTTAAGAGATTTACTGCCAGAAGAGGAAGCTGTACCAAGGTATATAGCGATTGCGGAACTAATTTTGTTGGTGTTAACAACGAATTAGCAAAAATGTTGAAGGAAGCGCAACACGATTGGAAAGAGATTGCGGAACAATTAGCAAATCACGGTACCGATTGGCATTTTATTCCCCCAGCTTCTCCACACTTCGGTGGATTATGGGAAGCGGGTGTGAAATCGGTCAAGTACCACTTAAAACGAGTTGTTGGAACGGAAAGGCTAACTTTCGAGGAGCTCGCGACGCTTTTAGCGCAGATAGAAGCGTGTCTGAATTCGAGGCCCCTTTGCCCTCTCTCCGACAGCCTAGATGATTTGAATGCATTAACCCCCGCACACTTCCTGGTCGGCGAATCATTGCACGCTATACCACAAGGTGAACTCGACAACAACATCACATATGCAGATCGATGGAAACGTGTCCAAGTTCTAGCAGAAGGATTCTGGCGAAAATGGAATTCTGAATACCTCGCAAGGCTTCAGCAGCGTCCAAAATGGACACAAGTCAAAGAATCGCCAAAAATAGGAGACTTAGTTCTTATTAAAGATGAACGACTTCCATCGACCTACTGGAATCTCGCGCGAATCGAAGAAACCCATACCGGATCGGACGGGTTGATACGCGTCGTGACGGTTAAAACGCAAAACGGACAGTTGAAGCGGCCCATAGCAAAAATCTGCCTGCTACCATCGAACAAAACAGCAGAACAAATCGCCATCGTATGAAATCTCGTTAACAAAATAATACACAAACTGCAATTTCTGCAGAAAAATAACATCTTCAGAAAATAATTCACCAAAATAATTCACCAAAATTAATTCAACAAGTCTAAATAAACCCAATTAAAATTATTAAAATTATCAAATAAGCTCAATCACAATAAATGCGAAAACCAAAATCCATTTAAAGTAAAATAAAACACAAAAATATTACTTTATAAATTTATTTATTTATATTAAATCAAAATTACATGTATTCGTCTTTTCTTTCGAAAAACAAAATATATTCATTTCATTTTTTTTTTCATTTCATTTCATTTTATTTTGCCTATAAACAGTAAGATATACCTAATATCTTATAAACTAGTTTACAGCTTTGAGTTTTGTAAGATAAAAAAAGAACAAGAAAGACTACCTTGGTAAAAGTTATTAAATTAAATTTGTATGAGATACATGGATTTAAGTATTAAAATAGAATTTAATCCACATTACATATTTATAAAAAGAGAAACAAAATCGCCATTGTAATAAAATAAAAAAAAAAAAAACTAATTTCACAAAATTAAACAAAAATAATTTGATGTCAAACAGATTTAAAACACCATCCACAAATTTATAAAAACAAATCACTGTCAAACATTCGGCACATCAAAATGTCAAATCACCGAAACGCGATTAATTAAAAAAAAAAAATATTTATAAGCACATAAAAATGTCACATCGCGTCGGGAGAATTTAATAAAATATTCACAGTAAAAAACTTTAAATCCAAATCGAAATAAATATTTTACACCAACACGAATCAATTTAATACCAAAACAAAATTAAACTAAATTTAAATTGTATCAACCGTATATCGAAATCAAAATTAAAACAAAACAAAACAAATCAACCAAACGTCATCGAAATAATTCGCCAACAAAACAACGAAATTAGATTATCACAATGCAAATAATTATTTACATATGCACAAATAACAACCCGCACCAGTTTTAATAATTATAGCACATAATCAAAATCATATCACAAATAATTTCAAAATAATTCTGCGAATTAATTACACTTCATCACGATAAAACCAAAATAATTTGTTTTTTTTGTTTGGTTTTTGTAAATTTTCACTATCACTTTAATTCGAATTAAAAAGTAAACAAACTTCCCGTACTCCAATTGGAAGTCGAGTTTATTCCAACTGGAAACACTCAAATTCTAGTTGCTATATACTTATTTGTACATAAACAACCCACGCCTTGATTTATATGCTTGTGCACATAATATGCCTTTAAAATCTAATTATATTTCAATTCTATAATAACGGCATCAAAAGCCAATTATTTTATTAATAAAATTGATAGAAAACAATAAAAATTGAAATATAAAAAATCACACACATCACTCACACTCATGCACACACCGCGAATAACTTACGCCGTACGAATATGCGCACCCGACATCGACAATGAATCTTCCAAATCCATTCATCAGACACTTACCTGCAATAATCCATCAACTCACTTATTAATCAATTAATTTATTAATTTAATATAACCGACACAAAACCGAATTAATAAATTTCACTTTTAATTAAAAACAAAAAAAAATCACCGCCGCGCACAAAAATCCAACCAAGATGGATACCTACAACACTATAACTATACTACAAACCACACGATGCACCATGAATGAAAACTATAAAACCTTTCATGAATAAAAAAAAAAAAAACCCTTACTACATCCAATTACGCCTTTTTGTTTTGTAGTATCTGTTGTTGACTTTGTCTGTTGAATTTGTTTTTGTGTCAAAGCATATTTATTAATAATTCTGTCTCTTTTCATGTACGAATGAGATAAGAAAGAAGGTGAGAAGATGATGGATGACAGCTGCTATAAAAACGAGCCATTAGCCGATCTTGGGTGCTAACCAGAGAGTGATGCCAAGCTGCATAAAATTCAAATGATGCAGTTGGATTCAAATTGGGTTGGTTGAACCCGATATTCTTCTTCTGAGGCGGGAGAATGTTCGAAGGTACACGAACAGAACTGATGACCAATTCGATGAAGACGTATCATTAATGTCAAATACGTTCCACAACTATGTCAACGTCAGATCAAAGGTCAAATAGAAGTCAAATGTCATAAAATTAATGGCTAAAATATACAATTCGACTATACAACATACAAGATAATAAAACAATTCAATTTCTTAACTCAAAGTGGTTGCATCTTTATTTTTCTCATTTTGAAGTTACCTTTTTTTTTGCTTATTTTTTATGATAAAAATTTCAAGTCGTTTAACAACCCTTTTTCCTTGCCCTTTGTGCTTTCCAATAAAAAAGCTATTTCCTGTACAAAGGAACGCTTTTTCAACTATCCAGGATATTTCAAATTGCAGCGCCAAATGAATAAATGAATAAAAGGACAGGTGCCTAGGCTTCTGCTTTTGATCTTTCTAGATCTTATGAAAGATCTGGCCTAAACCTGGCCAAACTAAAAAAAATCACACGTCAGCTGCTTGAAATTTTTGGGTAAAATGGCAATCCTTCCAAAAGAATCCTCAATAATTCTTCCTTCTAGGGGAATCTAAATTCACCATATATTGAATTATATATATATATAAATTTTCTTTTCTATTCAAAATTACCTCTTTTAGTAATTTCTTCAGTTTACTAAACCCACTAATAAATTCTTTATATCCAAAAAAATTGGATACATATTCCAGCTAGGAATAAAAATTCAATTTTAAATTCGTATTTATTTTATTTTATTTTGAATGAGAGAATGAGATTATTATGTACTTTGTTACTTTCGGCTGCCGCTTCACTGTAAATAAATGTACAACTTGACCGGCTTATTGTTGTGGGTTATCTCCTCACGCTTCTCAATTGTTTGAGGAGCGGACTCAAGGCGGCCTGGTTATTGTCCTCGGAATTAGCAGGGTAATTCCTCCGACGAAAATTTGTTGCGGATGCCTGGGACCCTAATATGAGGAACGGCTGTCACTGAAATTACTTCGTCGCCGTTCAAATGCGATTCCGCATAGCGATGGTCGTTTCCTCTTTAATACTGACTTGTCTGGATTTTCATGTCAAGAAGAAAACCCGAAGTGAGGAAATGGGTATAACTTTCAATGTATGTTGATGGAATATCTTCTCGAATACAGGGTGTTATTGCACAAGAGGGGTATTACTGCTAGCTTGCGATGCGGATGTAGAACGCACCTGATGCCAATCAGATGCATTTTCTTGATTCCCGATCGTATGCACTCCAGTTACAATAATTTCACATTAAATTCACTTAAAGAAACAGCCAACAATAACGGGGGATTGTGTACACGCGTTCCGGTTCCATGATTGAAAGAGTCCCACGTTGGGCGCCAATTGTTGTAATTTGTGAATGAATAAAAAATAACTACTTAGCTCAACCACCTACTGAAATTGACCATCGCACGCCATCTATTACATTGGCGATGTCATCACCATGAGGACAGTGGACGAGTTCGACCCCTTTATCATCAAATCCACTAGAAACGATTCGAAAAAAATACATCAAATTACATGGGGGCCCAAACCGAACCAGACTACTAAATATAGAGCGCCCTGAACCACATCGTCACTAAATATTTGTTTTTAATTTTTTGACAGCAGTCAAAATATTCACCTTATACCAAGCTAATCTATATTACCTACTGTTTTTTCAATATTTCTTGAGTGCAGGTGATAGAAGAATAGCAGTCCTATTAGCTTAGTTTATTTCGTATAAAAGCTAACACTAAGATAAATCTTATAACAAGATTACATAAATATAGAATAGAATTATATATCTGGCGGAACGTCTGAAAAGAGCTTCCATTTTAGGACAGAGTCGTAAATAATGCCAAATCCGTGTTATTTATTTCAAACTTCTTCATTAAATAATGTAAAAATAAATTAAAAGAACTTCAGTTTTTTAATAGTCAAATCACAAAAATTTTGTTTTCGGAATTGTCCGAGTCTTCGTGAGCCAAACTTTTTCACTTCTTTTTGTTTGTTTTTTAATTTTTGAATGAAACTGTTTTTATTTTTGATGATTATCACAAATTGTTTTTATAGAAAGTTTTAAAGCAAACATTTGTAAAATAAACGGTCATCACGCTAATAAATTTTCAATTTTCGTTTTTATGTTCACTTGACTTTAATCATTTTTATCTTAAAGTTTTACGTTTAAACGCACTGCTTATTTCATGAGCTATAATAATTATAATATTAACAATTTTACATGCCGTTTTTTGTACTGTGTTCTTTTTTCGAACAAATAACTATTTGTGTACTTAATCGTGCGCACTTTTAGTTTGCACTTGTAATTGTACTTTTTCGCACTTATTAACAAGATCTTACGCGTTGTAATTAGTCGTACGGGCGGACTGCGCCAATTCGTGCCGCGGTTTTTCATAAAAAACTTAAACGTTTTTATCTTTTTATTATTTTTTTTTGTATTTATTTTATTCATTGCTTTACAATAATTTTTCTTATTATTTATAATTTATATTATATTAGAATCTAAAAGGAGGCCGCTGTCTTAGCTAGTATTACGAATTTCTTTTGTTGCTAAAGAAAAATGTAAGGACAAACGACCATTCAAGTTGATGGTTTATTTCAATCTAATCTAATATTTTAATACAGTGAGTTGAGACGCCAAAGAAGTTGGCGTCTTGAAAATTTTTTTGTGCATTTTATGCACAGTATGCAAGATGTTAGATATAAATATGATTAATATGCATGGGTAGTGCATAACACTAGGCTGCACCTCGCGGTTAGATGAATTAAAATGAACTAACTCTCAATATTAATTTAGCTTTGAATTATACTTCAAGATATCATTGTAAAGTGCATTGCGATCATAATTTATGTTGTTTTCAAAATATTCACATTTCGTCGTGTTCGAGGAAATTGATTTCTATTGGCGAAGGGGTCAAGGGGTGTTTCCGTTTTGGGATTAGTAATTGCAAGCTAAGCAAAAATGGCATGGGAAACATTTATGAGTTATTATGATTGCCGTTAGGCGAAGGGGCGTGTGGGGAATATTGGGCTAGTGCTTTGGGGTAACTATTTCTAGGTTTGACTTGTTCTTATATGATTCTTTCTTAGAATTTTGAATTCTACATTCAAGAACTTAGTGCACCAGGATTGCCTTAATAATTCCCTTGATCTCATTATTCTTTGTCTTATCAATAATAGAGAACATGTAGGCCCCTCTATAACCATCAGAAAAGAGGCATATCCAGCATCTTACATAGCTATGGTGTCTAGCGGCCTGTTGATTTCGACATCTTTATTCATAATTGTAAAAGCCATCTCTGGGAAAGAGTTCAAAATCCTAGCCATATTTATTGTGGTCCTTGTAGAAGATGTGGCACAGATTGACATTTGGATATGATATCTATCTTTATACAACTTCAGAAGCTTCCTTGCACTATCCTTGACCTTGCCAGTTTTTTCTATAATGGATCTACCCCTGGTCAGCATTGCGGTGACCAGAAACATAACATCCGTCACCCGTGATCTGTCATCAGGCTGGTAATGTTTTCATAGCCGCCCTAATGGTTCGTGAATCAAAGCCTTGATAGGCTAGCACGTCTCCCAAACTTTTTAGAGATCCCTTCTCTCTAGCTCCTGAACCTTTGTCAGCATCTCAGTAGTATAAGACTCAAATTGTTGATCAATTATTATCACAACTGAAGAAGTCTTGTTTAAACATTGAAATATGAGAGTTGTGATCTTTGAAAGTAGATTCAGCTAGTGGACTAAAAAACCTGCTAGAGGAAGCAGAGCTACTATCTTCTGATGAAACGGGAAAATTGTAAATAACCAAATCTTTTAGCCCTGTAATGAAACAACCTCCCTGGTTGAAACTATGAGGGATATTATAAATGCTTCGCTAAGCCGAAAATAATGATGACTAAGGAGCCGAAGTATATCTTTTCATAATCAGATTGTAAGTGACTTTATTGTTTTCAGCTTAGGCTATTTATACAAAATTGATATTTCTTACACACTAACATTTTGACTATACATATAATGTCTTAGGCATACATACAATATTTTATATTACAGGTCAAAGGACGGACAACGTATAATTGGTAAGCATACTTGCTCTCATCAAAATCATAACAAATACACATGCCCCTTTCACAATGCACAAATGTATCCAAATATTGTTCAGGCATTCTCACTACAGTACATGCAGTGTAATGAACCCTAGAAAATATAAAGACACACCTGACCAAAGCAAAAGTAATATGAAGCGTCAAGTGGCATTGAAAATTCTATTGCATTTTTATAAGGTTCTCATGAAATATGAGTGCATCGGTTGGCTATTGCAACGTTTTATATGAAGGCAATGACCGGGAATAAATAAAATGTTTTTGATAGCGTATGCGCACAACAGCCCTTTCTCCCAATCAGTTAGAGAAAATATGCTATTACTAACTTGTTGCTTCGCTAAACCAGTGGTGCTAGTTACAACTGAGTCTAAGCTTTTGGTTAATTTGAAACTTTTAGCGAAAAGGCGAGTCTTCCTCACTGGCTTGACCTTAAGATTTAGAAGGAGGTGAACTCTTAGACTTCCTTTTCTTAGATGTTTGTGGAGCAGGAGAAACTGATCTTCTCGAATTAACGGTTCTCTCTCTGCGTAGTCTTCGTGACTCTTTCTTCCCTGTTCTTTTCCTTTACTGCTCTTAGCAACGGAATAAGAGGAATTAAGTGTTTGAATCTACCTTGGTTGGATATACACTAGTAGATCACTAGTTGTTAAGGGTTGAGCTTCTAATCCTTTTTATGAAAGAATCCGGCAAGTCAAGTTTTTTTGAGAGTTTTTTTTTATTGACGGAATGATTAAGCCTATTTAAATCAATTTGATAAAGAATATCTTAGAGTCATCTCTGTGTGTGAAAAGAGAATCCTTCAAAGAGATTTAACGTGTTCTACAAACAAGAAACGAAACAGCTCACAACCCAACACCTTACACTGACTATAACAAATGTATTGCGGAATATCTTCAACTCAACCAAACGGAAGAAGTTGATATAAATAAGAACGAAATATTAAATTCACCTTTTCAATATGTCGTACCACATCATGCAGTCCTGAAGGATTCAAGTACAACAGCCAACCTTCGGGTAGTATTCAACGCCTCATTCTAGACTTCGGACGGAAGTTCCTTTTGGTAATTTATTTGTATAATTCCTCTTGTTACGTTTGCTTACCGTGCTTTCGCTTATTCCAGCGAGAAGAGTGAGTGACGGACAGAAAAAATAGAAATACTTTGTATTTATTTGTTATTATTTATTTTATTATTATGTATTGTTGAAGGCCTTAATATTAATTAAAATGTGTTTACGCGGACTAACCTGCTTTCGGTGGTAGTTCCAGATATATTAATCTGGAAGTAGTTGAAGGTAAGGTTGACAATGCCCGGCTCCTCATAAGCATACTGAACCTAAACGTTCTAGGGTTTGGACCAGCCACTAGAATGGCTGAATCAGCTTTTCCAGTTGAAGCATAAGAAATGTATGCGTTGAAAATTCCATCCGTGTCAGAACTTCTATTATAAATCTCCATGAGTGCTTGTTCGGCACACTAATAGGCCAAATGAGAAGAGGAATGGCGACGACGAGCGTTTTGTTCGCCGTTTCTTATTTTTTCTTCTTTTACTTGCCACAGCAGAATTTTTAAAGCAGCAACCATCTAATCAGGAAAAAACTCCAATACCAATTATCATTTGGTAAACATAAAAAGGACTTCTTCTTTTTCGTTTAATTTTACTTTTTTTTTTATTAATTTAACTTTTTTTTTTCATTTCGTTTTAAGGAATTTTACATGAATTTTTATAAGAGGAGAACGTTGCCGATAGACATGAAAAATGAGAACGTGTCGGTTGGAGATAGTTATGGTTGGCATCGGCGAATGAACTCCAATGAATTCATTGAAATTTATTGGGTGTGTCCACCGGTGCCAACCATTATAACCAGATTAGTTCTGTTCATGCACAACTGGATCATCAGCACTGATGACGTCAATTGTGCATGAACAGTGCTTTTATTACAAACGTTTTACCACTCCCTGCTGGCCCAGTCAAATATATCAGCAATGGGTTTTGCATTGGCTCGTTGTTTGATATTAAATGATGCATAGTGTGAAATAAAATTTCTCGCTGTTCCTCGTTTGCTTTGCGCATAAGGACATACAATTCTGAATAAGTTAAGATATTCTCTTTCTTTTTAGCAATTGCACCCAAGCATATCAAACAACGCAAGTCGTAAATAATCTGCGTTTATCTCCTCTCCATCATCGGTTAATATTCACGACATAACTTGCTGCAGATTTCCAATGTTTTTTCGATGTCAAGATTTGATTGGAACTCTTTTCTTCGACCTAGAATAAGTGCCTCATTTTCTTCGTATAACTGAAGATATCGCGATTGTGCAAGAATTTCCGATTCTTGATGACGAAACGGAATATGCAAGGTAACTATTTCCCTCCGATACTCATTGTAGTCTTTACCCATATCATAATTGCGATATCGTATAACTTTTGGTTCTTTCCTGGGTACATAGTCACTGTTAAATCCAAATGAAAGATAAATTTCCGAATTTTGAGCTCTTTATTTTAGGGCTAAAATTTCCTATGAATACAAGTTGAATTTCAAATATATACATACAATATCAATTATAATTCTTACGTTTAGTATTCAGATTTAGCAATTTACTTCTTTCTTAATGAAATCAATACACTTTGAAAACGTGGCTTTAGATTTAGACTACGTTTTCAAAGTGAAATAAAAATGAAAGGAAGCGGCGACATTTTACGAAATGTCACATTCATGAGAGGTTAATTTAAGTCGCCATCTATGCGTTGACAATTTAAGCTTCGATGTCGTCGGTGTTGCCGTGATTCTCAACAGTCACCCTGGTTATTTTTATAATATTTAGCAACAAACTGAGCAAGAGAAATACCTGCTAAATCTTCAGGTTTCTTCTCATACTTGGCGAAGCAATTCCATACCTCGCCGTGAATCATCTTCTAGTTCACTTTTAATTCTTTCATTGTCTTCTTTAATCTATGTCTTTCGGCCGGCCAAATGGTTGGTATATAGACAATAAACGGTTAAACTTTTTGACATTGGCTCTCTAAATAAATATCACACAGCCTCTTGACTCGTCATCTCAGTGCGGTTCAAATAATTAATGCTAATATTTTTATTAATGTCAAATAAATTAAACTCAGGATGTTCATCCATTATTTCAATTATTTGTATTTGTAAATTGTATTACGGATTTCTTTTGTTGCTAAATAAAAATCAAGCATTCTCCGCAATGAATTATGTACAAAACATACTTGAGTTAAATGTAATGCAAATAGAGAATCGACAAGCTCAAATTCTTTTTCTGTTGAAAGCACAATTGGCAGCACCTTATTTTCAAATTGCATCCATTTGACTCCACCCAAATTGAAATCACCAATTATACAAATAGAAATATTATGCTCAGAATAATAAGATAAAGTGTTTTCAATATTTTTCAAATGAGATAAATAAACAGATATATGCGAATCAGGTGGAATATAACTTTAAAAAAATCAATAATTTACATTCAACTCCTTCGATGCAAACACATATTTGTTCAATGTTGTCTTCCTGAGATGAAATTCCAAGGTCGATAGAATGTGCAATAAGTGAATGCCGAGCTGCTAATAGAACTCCACCGCCTCTTCTGTCTCCAACATCATGTCAATCACGACGAAATATATTAAACTCTGATGTATTTAGTATTTCTTCATTCCTTATTTCATTAAAAAGCCAGGTTTCCACAAACGCATAAATATCATACTCAAACGAATCAACATTGACGGATAAGACATCTAGTTTAACTTCTCATTCCGCTCATGTTTTGATAATATATTAGATTTTCTGATTTGTTTACATTAATGCAGGCCCCTCTTCTCGCTGATTCATGACCGTTCGAAGATTGGCCACCGGTATCTCGTTTTTTGGCGAAGCTCTTTGAATAAATTCCCTTACAATAGTATTTTTGGGCCAGTTAGATGCACATAATGCTAATTTAAAATTATTAGCCGGAATACCAACTTTGAAAATTTTGAACTTCAAATCTTTAGCATCTTGTTTCACAAGCTTATAGCATCTCACAGTGGCCTCATCAACGCCGATCTTACCAACAACATATTTAATTACTGATTTCTCAGAAGTTGATGCATCAAATATCGATACATGGAACCATTTATGAGCAAAAACAACATTTAGACCATCAGCAGCGGCAACATCTTCACCACACACACGCAAACCTTGTTTTTTCTTTGGTTTCTGCGTTCGAGCACCAGCAATAACCCAATCGTTGTTGTTAACTTGTGTGCGATTATTCATAGGTATTAGTTCTTTCTCTATTACCGCACCTTCTGCTACTTGATTTTTCTTTGGTCTCTGCATTCGAGCACCAGCAATGACAAAATTATTGTTTGCGAGATTATTCGTAGGTATATTTACTTCTTCCACTGTCGCACCTGCTGCTCCCCCGTTTGCGCCAACCAACAACTTCTCCGAAATGCAACCAGAGCAATTTGATAAACGATTGCTTGTCGTAGCCTCTGTCCTTTCACCACCATCAGTACATGTTTTTTTGTTTTCTTTTGGCACACAAACAACATCAAGGAGATTCCGTACATCAGCATGAAGAGAATCGACATCACTCATTTTTTTTGTTAGTAAACCAACAACAAAAACAAGTTCATTGACTTTTGTGAACATCTTGCTTAAATTATATTTTGCACAATCAGAGCAACGAAAAAAGATGCTAGAATTAACTTTGAGAATCTCTTTTTGTGTTTCATCCGAAATTTTAGCACACATTTTATGAAATGAGTTACCACAAAAATAACCACAATTAATTCCTTCATCTTGAATCGAGTTTTTACAAGCAAAGCACTTTTTATTATTTTTATTCATATTAGACATTTTAAGATAGAACATTTAAAGCAACCGTACACAATGGAATATTGCAATGCACATGATGGGTTTGATAAAGTGTCAAGCCTGTACTTTACTGAAAATCGAAAAATAATTTCTTTTGCACGCTACGGTATTTGCACTCACACTTAAATATGTCTAAGCAAGTAGATAAAAAACAAAATTCACCGCTTTATTCAGCAAATTTGTCGCTCTCCAGGACGAAATGGATGATAGACTTAAGGCGCAAAACAATAGCATTACATAAGAAATAAATTCACTTATTACCAAACAATTATATGACGCAGAGGCACGAATATCCGCAACGTGGTTTCCCGTTGATTTTCCGAGTGTTATGTTTAGTTTAAATGGCTACAATCTGTTTAGAGCTGATAGGGGTGATCGTGGAGGTGGGGTTGCTATCTACGGTAGGGAAGGCATAACCTGTAGGATGAATAATCTGTCAAATCTTGGCAGTGATATAGCATACATTTTTGTTGATTTGATATGTGGCGATGAAAAGGTTCTGCTTCTTATAGTCAGCGATTAATGTGGAAGTACCAACTTATTTTACTGCCAACTCGAGCTCTCTACTTGATGTTATTTTTGTGAGTAATAAATATGATGTAATTTTCTATGATCCACTTGATGCACCCGGTTTTTCGAAACATGATCTTTTGTTTCTTACTTTTCACTTCAATGTTGTTACCCCCACTTCTATCTTGCATTTCTGAGATTTCAAAAATATTGATGAATTTGTCCTTGAGCGTAACGCTTCTACGGTTGATTGGAATCGAATTTTCTGTATGCAAGGACCTGATGCTCAAGTTGTGTTCCTACAATGCAACCTTGAGTACCTTTTTAATACGTTTGTTCCCCTTAAACAACAAATTTTGACTCACCGATCGCGACCATGGTTCACGCCACAAATCGCCTTGCTGATCCATTAGCGAAACCAGGCATATTTTCTATGGAAAAGATATAGGTTGGAACAACACCACAGAGTTTATGGACGGAGCACTATACACCCTGGGAATTTTCCAAAGCTAATTAAAAAAAAAAATTTGCAATTTTTTTCTTTCCACAACTAATTTTAGATTAAAAAGCTACAATTAATTGTATCATCACATTTTGGAATTTTGCTTTTTTAATGGCTGAATTCACAATGTCAAGTTAGCACTACACACCCTGGAAATTTTCCAAAGATTTGGAATTTTTTTCTTTCCACAACTAATTTTAGATTAAAAAGCTACAATTAATTGTATCATCACATTTTGGAATTTTGCTTTTTTAATGGCTGAATTCACAATGTCAAGTTAGCACTACACACCCTGGGAATTTTCCTGGGAATAGGGCCGAATTCAAAAGTTTACTTTCTAATATTAAGGGTTTCCAAAGTAAAATAACTTGCGGGATGTATTAAATAATTAATGATGTGGCAAATGTCATAATGACAGATTCCTTCAAATAAGTCATGCATGAGGTCAACTCTGTAGTTTTCGACTACATGGAAAGATGGAATTTTATTGAGGTTAGATTCTGCTTGAATACCTGTTTCAGAAGGCTTGCAAATGATAATGACTGGGCTTCGGATTTTTTAATCTTGCAAAATCTACAGTAAGAGCTAGAAAATGATTTGCTGAAGTCTAAAAATGTATTTAGTCCTATGTTATCCCCTAAAACCAGACCTAAAACAAAATGAACTCTGGTACCACGAGAAATTTTGGCAAAAATATATGGCTTTTAAACACACAAAACGTGGTCAAATGATTACTTGTTTTTTACCTTTACAATATATTTTTTTGCACTCACCTGCATAAATTATTTCAGCAGTCCAGCACACTATAAATTTACAATTAGAAACAAGCACTGACACTACTAATGGAGGAGCTCAGCTCTCGATGATGGCGAAACACTGAATGAAGAATTAAATTCTTTCAACGCATAACGCAATGGCATATGGAGAAATATGTGGCTTTATATATATTGGAACAAGAATTAGTGCAGGACACAAATAATCCTTGTCCCTTCAATATCTTCATCTTCATGTTGAGTTTCGATCTCTAAGTTATGTTTAAAGCATTTCACAGCTAACACACTATTAAGTTTTTGATTAAAGTAGAAAATACTGCTTTAAAGAATAAATATTGTTCACAAAAATGAAATGAAATAAACGAATTTATTATAATATATACTTATTATAATATTTTATTATATTAAATAAATAAGTTATCACAATTTTTTTTCTGTATTTTAGCGACGCTTTGCGAAATTAAAATTTCATCTTCGCAAATACGTAACACTTATTGCACTATTGATTATTTTTCCACACATTACATTTAATTTATTGTTCTTCATTAAAAAAAAACGAATTTTTGAACACTCACTTAAAGTGATAAGTCATCATTAATTGACGAAGTCTTGGCACGTGTTCACCTGCCCAGTCGCTTTTAAGCATAAGTAATATACGTATAAAGAGTTAAATCCGGGATTGTTATGGGATATGGGCCACCAATTGGGTATAGTCAGATTGTACCGAACAAGTGGAGATATATCTCTATTGTTTATTCGGACATCTAGAATCTCGACCGGAGAGCAGGAAAGTCAGTATTAATAAATAGACCTATACAGAACTTGGTTAGATTCAGGAAGAGACAACTCTTCTATAGGGAGACAACGCTTTCCCATATGACGTTGTCCAATTGGGAACAAGGTACCGTTTGTCTTTACTTGTCCTGGGACGGAACCTCTGTCGAGGTTGGTTCCTTGGACGTGGGGACTAGTATTGATTCTACCGTCCCTAGAGATCTCATGGTCAAAGTGTTCACCGCCTGAGATGAAGCTGGTGTCTCTGCGTTGGGTTTGGGGAGTGTTGGTTGTCCAGTCCCTACCATTGGACTTCCTCCGTTTCCCGAACGTGGGTCTGGAGGGTCAGGCCAGATCAGAGGGGAGAGGAAGACCTGGACAAAGCTTGGAATTCGGTGGGATGCATTGGAGCCTTCTACGTATATGTAGTTGGTAGCTAGATGGGCTAAGGAGACATCCATCTCACTCATGGGGAATGTCGAAGACATCCAGTGGTCACACGGGGTATTTATATATTGTGACTGCCCAACAGTGGAGTTATACCCAACTTTGGAGAGCCAAGGGAATATGACTCTCTGGCCCGTAGGCCCCATAGACATTACCACACTCGGAGGATATCTCTGTGCGTCTATCGTGCACACTAGCTGGAGCTTAGAGATTGACGACGCCTGCTTTACTAACCAAGGTCTCTCAGGAAGGAACACTCGTCTAGGAAGGAGGTGGACTGGGAAATCCCCATCTTCTGTGCCCATTGGAGGGTAACAGTGAATGGGACGGGGGAGGATGTTAAAAATTGGAGGGACTTCTTTTTTGGAAATAGTACGCAGCAAAGATAGTGTCTATCACTGGGAAGTCCGTCGACCAAGTATCATACACGCCAGAGAAAACCTGAGCCTGTGTTACGTAGTCCGAGAAGATTTCCTTCTTCATACGCGCCACTGTGTCGTACTTCCGTACCAGATCGTATGCGGTGAGAGATCCACTCCATATTGAATACATTATATCATTATTGGTTAGATGCAGGGATGTTGCAGCTGACAAGGCCGCTGACTGCATATGTGCCCAGGAGCCCATGGAAGCTTGGCTGAATATCAGCGAATCATCGGTTTGGACGTACAGTCGTAAGTGAACAGCTATTCGCGTAATCGAGGAACACGAGGGAACCTGATATTGAGTGGGGCCATGTTTGACCTCTTTCCAGAATATGCCAATATCATTCGTATCTGGTTCCGCATACGAGGTGGGGAGTAACTGAAGGGGTTTGAATGCTTCTATCCATAGACGCTGTGTCAGTACTCCCTGCGGCCATACTAGTACCGGTGAATCTGGTACCATCAATTTTGGTGGTGTCAGTGGGAAGAGTCAGCCTTCCGGGAATGTATGCACCGTTAAGATGAGTCGAACTAACATTAGGGTCGATGTTACACCCTGGACGCCTGCTAGCGTATGTTGTGCCCATAAGTGCACACCTAAGATATGACCTACTGAGTCAACTGCTGTCGAAATACCTTTAATTACGAAATAGGTATTAATCATCGACAGCAGTTTTCCGTTACACATAATGTGACGAAATGACTCAGTACAAAGCCCTACTTCCAGAATGCAACTCTTCAGTAGGTCAAAGCTGAGTAATGCATTTTGGAGGTAACCATAGGTAGGTTCCAGGTAGGTCTCTTGAACTTCGGATGAGTCTAATTGGAACAACCAACGGAGTCGGGTGTTTTGTAACTGTAACATTGGCGCAGCCGGTTTAAAAAAAAATAAAGATTGGTTTTTAGTAGAAAGATAGACACTCTTCGCGGAAGATACAATTTAACAATTGTTTCGAGAAATATATTTAAAAAAAAATATATAAGTTCTTAAAGTCAAATCGTTTTTATCGTATGTAATTTGAAGATCGTCTTGAAGTGACCTGTTGAAAAAAAAAAAAAAAAAAAAAAAAACTGGAAAACATTTCTTTTTTGTTTGATGTAAATTAAAATCAATGTCGAGTTTATCTTTTTTTTGCGTGTGAAAAGATACTAAAATACAAAAAAAGAAAAAAAAAAACAAAAATATAAAGAAGAAAAGAACGCCGGCAGAGTAGCAGGCAAGTATAAATTTTCATTTTACCCCTCTACCTAAATTTTTGTTTTTATTTTTTTTTTGTTTTGGTTGTTTGCTTATATGAACATACTAGTGTCTTCAATTTTGCTTTGTGATATTATAGGCGGTGTTTGGCTACACAGCTCTGATGACTTTGCTTTTTTTTAAAGAGACAACTTTTTGTGGCGATTGTTTTATGGAGGGCAATTTTTTCGGCGCACAGTCTACGAAATCTAACTGGCCCCCGAGCCGTTTCCCCTTTGTTCTCTTAAGTAATTCTTTTTTGGAGAAACAATCGTCCTCCACATGCCCCACCCTGGAACACCACTTGCATTTGACTCGGGGCTTTTGGCTTGTTGTCCGGGTAACTCGAATTTGTGCGCGTGGACAACAGTTTTGACTATGCCCATAGTCTTTGCAAGTGTCGCAATATGGTGTTTTTTTTTTCGAATACGACAGTCAACATAGGTGTGGTTTTGCTTTCCACAAAATCCACATGTTGCAATTTAATTTGTGATCCTAGTTGGTTGTCTATTGCTGTGGTGGGGGAGTCTAGTAAATAAGGCGTATAAAACGGTGCAGGTGTTTGGCTATAAATGGTTGAAAGTGAGGAGTATTATTTTGTATGTGTGCCTGAAGTGGCATACTTGGTATCGCTTGAGGTTGTTGTGGGTATGTTGTATACATTACTAACCAACTTCTTTTTATAAAAATGTTCATATGAGGAAACCACCAAAACAAAAAAAAATTTAAGTAGAGGGGTAAAATAAAAATTTATACTTACCTGCTACTCTGCCGGCGTTCTTTTCTTCTTTATATTTTTGTTGTTTTTTTTTTGTATTTTAATATCTTTTCACACGCAAAAAAAATATAAACTCGACATTGATTTTAATTTACATTAAACAAAAAAGAAATGTTTTCCCGACCAACGGAGTCGGGTGTTTTGTAACTGTAACACGTATAATGATGAGGCTATGGATCAAGCTATGGAAGCACTACCATATATCGAACTGTGCTTTGCTATCTCTGCTTCCGCACAAACACACTTGGGGTATGCCCTCGGCTAACTAAGAAAGGAGTTGCAGTGAAGTTTGGGGGAACGACAGCAGCATCATTACGCCTAGGTAAGGAAAACTTCCACACAGGGGCATACCAAGTTTTTAGTTTTTATCGTTGCAAAGCTTATAATTAAATGCATTCAAAGATACAAATCACCGTTGGTTGCATATTTCAAACACAAATATCTATTTATTCGAGTTTGAAGAGAGAATAAGAATTATTGGCTACGAGCGAAAGGAGTGGCGTTGCGGCTATCTTTACACTACTGTACTTTTGATTTCTTGTTCATTTAAATCGAAAACATCAACTCTACTGTTCAGTTAAATTTTCTTTTATTGGAGAAAATAATATCACCAGGATTTTTCTTTAAAAATAAAACTTAAATACTAATCGTTAAGAGAGGATGACCGTCCGCATCTGAGGACTGATTCGATTGATGTCGATTCAAAACTGAACGTTTGACTGCTTTGTGCTTGCGGTATGTTCTTAGTATGTGTGACCTTGTCCTACGTTTGTGTTAGTTGTCTTTTTTTCTTCAGGCTGTGTAGAGTGTAGACATGGCTTTGTAGTATGTTGTAATATATGGCTATGCAAATTAATTTAAAAATAATATTAAACTAAATTAAATGAAAATCACGTATAGGTAAACGAAAACAAACCCAAAATAAAAAAATAAAACACCTACTTTTGTGTATACTTTTGTATACTTATCCGTTGACGCAAGGTTGGTATTGATGGATTAGAATTTAAACGACTCCTTAGGGCAGTGCTTTCCAAACTTTTTGTACCTGCGCCCCCCTCTTTGGAAAAAAAATTGTTGTGCCCCCCTTAATTTTTCTAACAATCCAATTTCATAAACACTCATCTGATATTGTAATTTATTTAATGGGCTACAAAATAATATACAATATTATGTATAAAAATACATAAAAAATAATTATCTATTTTAAGAAATAATAATATAATTATAATGTAATAAAAACAAATCTTATAAAAGTACAAAAAAAATAATTCAACATTAATACAACATTATAAAAATTTAATGTGAAGGGTGAGCTTGTTTTTCAGCACAAATTTTTTTAAACCGTGGTATCATTGAAGATATCGCGGTTCTCAGTTCCTTTTCAATCTTTAAGCAAGATCGATACTTTGTCTTTAAGACAGCTACTGCAGAAAACCCAGTTTCACATAAGTAAGATGTTACAAAGGGCAATAAAATTTCTAAAGCTTTATTTGTTAAAGTAGGAAACTCGTCCTTTACTCGTAACCAAAACGTGACAATATTTTCGTGTTGAAACATCTGCTTTAATGTGCTGTCACTAGATAAGTCAATTATCATTTCCTGCTCTGCTGTCGTAAGGCCGAAATCATCATATTTTTCAATCACAAACGGGTTTCTAATCCATTCATATTTGGACATGTCAAGATTTTTAAAGTAAAACGAGAATTGCTCCCTTAAACTGGTCAAGTGTTTATTAATAAGAACTTTACTTTCTTCTATTTCATCTGCAGGACAGGTAGTTTTAAAAGTGGGAAACATGTCAAAGTTATTATTTTTCAAACTTATTATCCACAGTTCCAATTTTCTCATAAATGCAGTAACCTTGTCTTTCTGGACAAAAGCATGAATTTGAGGCCCTTGCATTGATTTATTTAAAGTACTGAGTCTTTGAAAAATATCCACTAGATACGCAAGTTTTGCAAGGAATTTCGTGTCATAAAACAAGTTTGCTTCATCTCTATTATTATCAGTAAGGAATATGGCGATCTCTTCTTTTAGCTCAAACACCCTTTGAAGTACTTTTGAACGAGAAAGCCAACGTGCCTCACAATAATATAGAAGTGATGTATATTCTGAACCCATGTCATTACACAATTTTGCGAAAAGCCTTCCTCTTAATGGGCTATTTTTGATAAAATTTACAACTCTTATAATAACTTGAAATACTGTTAGTAAATCTTCACCCATATCTCTTGAAACAAGTGATTGTCTATGAATCATGCAATGCGTCCAAATTGCCCGAGGAGCCACCTTTCGAACTAGTGCCTGTAGACCAGCGTTTTTTCCTGCCATAGATGGAGCTCCATCTGTGCATAGACCAACACAGTTCTCCCACAGAATGTTATATTCATTGAAAAATTTATCAATCATATTAAAAACTTCACTTCCTGTAGTATTGCCTTCAATAGGTTTACAGAATAACATGTCTTCTCTAACATCAGTTTCCACAACATATCTTACATATGTAATCAAGTGTGCATCCTTAAGAACATCTGTAGCCTCATCTACTTGCAACGCGAAAGAAGATAGTTTTACTTTTTCTATTAATTGATCGCAAAGATCTTCAGATATATCGGATATTCGTCTTCCCACCGTATTATCCGCAAGTGGAATGATTTTAAGTTGATCAGCATATGATTCACCTAGCATCGTAGCTACCATGTCAATAGCTGCAGGTAGCACTAAAGTTTCTCCTATTACATGGGGTTTTTTGCATTTAGCAATTCTATAAGAAACCTTATAAGACGCAAGCAATGCTTTTTGTGTAACAGACATGGTCTTTGGAAACATTTCTTTTTGTTTATTTAAATTCTCCAATTTTCTTTGGAAAAATTCTATTGTCTTGCCAACGTGATCTGCATGTACGTTTTCGAGATGCCGTTTTAATTTATTTGGTTTCATGCTGTCTGAGGCCAGAGTATTCAGACACAGCAAACACATTGGCCGTTCCTGGCCATTAATGACTTTACATGTAAATCCAAATGATAAGTACATTGGATCATATTTTCTACATTTAGGTTTACTATTTTGCGAAGATGTTCCGCTATTTTCGTTACCTCTTCCTTTGCCGTCTGCTTCTGCTTCATTCAATTTTCTTTTCAACCCAGTTACGTATTTATCCATCTAAAAGGGTTATTATTTTAAATCAAATAAAAATACTTTATAACAGTTTTGAAATTTACCTCAATATTAATTTAGAAGTGTACCAAAGCGAGTTTGTAGAGTTTGTAGACAATCTGCGTGGAAACGGGCGAGCTTAACCAACGTTTCTTAACGAAATGCCGCGTGTCTGCTCTATAAGTGAGTGACTAAGACTAAATTTTAGTCACCCACTTATTTTGCCTCGCGTAAATGAACGATCGAGTATGTGTACGATTTTATATTTTGGAAGGGGGAACCGACTCGGCGTGTTGTGTGTACGAACTGTATGTATACATACATAATATGCGAGAACACACGAGATGGAAAAAAGTGGGTGACTAAAGTTGACTCACTGAGTGGATTACGTATAACCGTTTTTCTGATTAATTTTTTTGACACCTATTCGACTTTTTTGGTTTGTATTCGAAATTGATATTTTGGAATCAGCTGCGTGCCCCCCCTGCAACAGTCTCGCGCCCCCCTAGGGGGGCGCGCCCCACAGTTTGGAACACACTGCCTTAGGGATTTAATTACACCACTTAAGCTTTTAACACACTAAAAAAAAAACAGTAAATACGTAATTCAAAAACAAGTTTCACAGAAAAAAAAACGACAACAAACTTCCTCGGCGACAAAAACTTCACAAGTTCGAACGTTGGGTACCAAATTGTTGCAATATTTTCTCCACAATGCTGGTTTATTTATATGTATGTATAATAAAAGGGTTCGAGTATAAAAAAGTGTATATGGTATAAAAATATGAATTAAAAATAATGGAAAGTTATTCAAAGTAAATCTAGAACAGGGTGTTCTGGATTTTAAAGGGCGACAGGAAATCTTTTTACAAAAAGGTATTTCCAAACTTTTTGCTGAAATAAAAAAAGGAAAATACGACAAAAATAAAACATCGGCGATGAATTTAAATCAAAATGCGAGGTTAAATCCCCCAAATGGTTGGATAAAAGAATGTTTATTTTGTTGGGAAAACCTTACTAAAACTTGGATTAAAAACCCGAAAACAATATCAAAGAACTGTATTACCGGGCCGGAGGGACCGTTGAATAACTTTTCAAAGTCAAAGTACCCGAGGTTGGACCGGTCAAGGACTTCTGGAAAATTCCCAATATAGGGATGAAACTAAAATTCGCGTGCCTGATAATACTCTGGAAATTAACAAAATAAAAAGGGAACACACAGAAAATATTTGTAAAAACCACTCTTTCAAAAAACTACGAAACGAAAAAATATTGCTACTTATCTTTCAAACGAAATTTCCTCCTCCTATGTCTCCTCAATTTTAGATCGTCTCGAACTGACGATTTTTCTCCTCTTCTGCAAATAATTCTACCTCAATTCACTTCCTGAATTTTCTTTCTCTTCGTCCCGGACTCATACACATGCATTCTACCTTTCAACCAATAACACTTCGAAGAGTTCAGGATCTCGACATCAACAACCAATGGTGTTGTGCCATCGCTTTCGAACTTCGACGAAAGTGCTCTCTCCACACACACAGCACACACAGAATCTGACAAGATGTTGGAGGTTCGTCCAAAACTTGTCGAACCCAAATTACAGAATATCAAAATCTTTTGAGAAAATTGAAAGTGATTGAATCAAAACCAAGTTTCATCTGGGCATTCTACCAGGTAATCTAAAGCGCGCATAAAGTGAATTAAGGAAGGATTATTATCAAAATTCCTAATCAAAATTATAATAAATTTTCTGAGCAGAACCATAGAGGGAGGAAATCTTTAAAAATCGCGAACCCTAACTTACGCGCGCCGGTGGACCCTTTTGAAGATTTGGAGGAAAGAAAAGATGAACGCTTACCGTTCTAACCTTTGGTACCTTTTTAAATATTTAAGGTGGGCCTTAGGCCTTGTTTACTCGATCGATGTCACTGTCGATCTATGGCTTTGTTCTCTAACCATCTGAAGATTTTGAGTGCGAGTCTCCAGACACCTTCTGGCTCGACACACTGGGACGTCAACTTAGTTCCTCTGCTGGGGACCTGCTTTTGTTATTTGCTCAAAAGATTGCTTCATTCACATTGCTGAGTGCAAACAACGGGAAGAAATGATGGGGAGGGTTAAGGATCGAAAGAGGGGGCAAAAAAATATAAAACATTAAAGAGGGGATTTTTGTTACGGTGAGTTTTTACCGTAACAATGTTCTTTGGTAGTTTTCGAGGCAACTAGTATTTCTCGTTCGCAATGACTGTTCATGATGATTTAATTGTCATTTGCCATGGCTAACAAAGGGTTATCTAATATGTGAAGACTTTATAAATCAAGTTCCTATTTGTCGGTCGCAAGTGGTGATAGGATCATACTTTTGTGCGCACTAGCACATTTTTTTCTGTTATTTTTCATACCCTTGCTCATAGTTTATACACAAAAATTTAAATTAACAAAATACATGCGGAGAGATGAATAGCTCAAATTTAATTAATAGAAATTAAGAGTCCGTTGTTTCGAATTCCTGGTGGCGTAGTGGTCGAGGGGTCACTTGTAACCGTTAAGGTATGTGGTATTCTTTACCTCGCTGACTCCATTAGTGCAAGACATGAAATGTCATTAAACACCTCAGTACATATACAAACGGACTGACAAGATAGCGGAAGTGCCGTTTGCTTTATTTTTTTTGTGCCGCTGACTTTAACGTCCTTGGCATAAAATTGTTTTTCACACATCTTCAAGTTTTTGTTTGAATTATCAATGTTAGAAAAACCTCCATGCTTTAACCAAACTGCTCTTCTATGGTCCACGGGCAGTGAGAAAAAAAAATAATATCCCGCAGGTCTTTGCCCATCCTTGCAAATAGTATAGCAACACTTTGACATAATGAAAATTTTGATTAATTTACTATAATTTCAAAAAAGTATTTTCACAAAAACACTAAACTTCTTTCACAATTCCAAACGTTAATTTAACACTTTTCAACACAAAACGTACACTCTTTTTTCACGATAACACTTAATGGTAGATAATAGATAGGCACCGAGAACTTGATAAAAACATACAAGGATAAAACGAACCGAATTTGTAAACAAAAAACTGATACAAATATAAATTAATAAATTAACCGAATTTGTTGTTTGTATTAAATTCTTTTTTAAAAATATAAATACCTAAAGAAATATTTAATTAAATTAAACTAACACTGCTTACTAACGAATATAAGAAATAAACAAATTAAATAAAATAAATAATAAAATAATAATAATAAGAAATAAGAAATAAACAATATAAATAATAAAATATAAAATATAAGGAACAAAATAGACAACACACTACAAAATAATAAATTAAGTAAAAATGAAACAAAAATGTATACACTACAACAATAAGAAAACAATGCAATACAAATTATTAAAATGTTTACACAAATATAACCACAATGTGCAAAAATTATAAGCACAAATAAAATACATATTTAATCCAATTTGGATTTTTTTTAGTTGTATTTATAAAAAAAAACTTTTTTTCAAATAATTTTGGATTTTTAATCCACAATCCAATTCATAACAAAATTGGATTTTCCACTGCACAATCCAATTCACAAAACAAAACGCTCAATGGTATTACGAAATATAATATTCTAATAGGAAATTTTCAATTAAATCCGCAAAATGGAATTGGTGTGCAAACCATTTTGATTTTGATTTTATATACAAAGTAGTATAGGTAAAGGAATCTGTGGTATGTTCCTGGTAGTTACGAGGCAATTCGAATTTCTCGTTCGCAACGACTGTTCAGCTTTGGCGATGATCTTACTGGAATTTGTCATGCCTGTCAAAAGGTTATCTAATATTTGAAGACTTTATAAATCAAGTTCCTTTTTGTCCGAACTAGCACATTTTTTTCTGTTATTTTTTACACCCTTGCTCATAGTTTATACAAAAAAATTAAAATTAACAAAATACATGCGGAGAGATGAAAAGCTCAAATTTAATTAATAGAAATTAATAGTCCTTTGTTTCGAATTCCATCTGCATGTGATCAATTCTGTCCTCCCAGAGCCCAAGAAAAAGATCTTTTCATATTTTTGTTTTGATTTTACATTCTTTTGTAAATATTTTTTTTTATTTTGTTAAAGCACGATTTAAGCAGATTTTATCATCTGAAAAAAAAAAAAACAATTTTATGAAGTTAGAATTATGGTGGATTCACATGTATCTTCATTTGATTTCTGCGTCGTTCTCAAACTTGTTTACAGATTTACAGGAGGAAGAAAAAACTACTTATTTTGTAATATATTAGGAAAAATGTGAGAATGTCATGTCATTAAACCTCTTTGTTTGCTTATGAATGCCAGCATTGATACCATGTCACCAAAATATACTATACTGTCGAAATTGCCATACATTTTATCGACGTCTTCCATCTCCATTTTTTCGATGATTTCAACCGTATTCACCCTATACCTTGAGCAAAGCCGATACGGAACTGCTCTGTCTCCACGACACAAATAATCGTTGTCTCTTTAAATTATATTCACCTCCATGTTGAGTTTACTTGGTTTTGTTCTTTTATTCAGGTGAAAAGTGGTTGCAGAAAAGTGCATTTTTAATTGAAGGAAAATCTTGGAAAGTGACGTTCCGTACATCGTACATTGGCTACCTACGTTGGATATTGTACATAGTGTGCTGAAAAAAAAACATTTACCGAAGTTGAGTAAGATTGGTTGTTTGTGTTGTTAATTGATTTTTAATTTTTTTTTATTGATTGTGTGATAGTTTCACATAACCAATTTATTGTTTTATTTTAATATTTTAAATTCATAAATTTTATTATTCGGTGGGAATAGTGGTATCCATTTTGTTTGAGTGGTGAAATATTTTTTGACAGGTGTGGGGAATTTATTTGTAGTGTAGTGAAGTTCAATCAGTGTTGACATTTCGAGAAAACTTATTTTTTAGGGTTACAATTTTGGTTGAAGGAAAATTTAAATTTTTTTTTGTTTGATTTTTTTACGTTAATTAAATTTCGATTGATCAATAATCGGACCGATTATTATTTTGTGATTTTGGGACAGTGACAGTGAAAAAAAAGCAATATAGTGATACTTTTAAAAGTTTGTTTTAGGGACATATTTTGTTCTGTAATTTTAGCAAGGCTTAGGGAATTTTGTTTGGGTAAATTTTTGACAAGTTTTTTTTAAATTTCGCAATAGTTGTTTTTTTAATTTATTTCCATTATTCTTTTTTGATTTTTGGTTGTTTTTTTTTTTACTTTAAATGGAGTCAAGTCAGGTTAATAGGCTGTCGCAAGACGAAATTACATATGAGATAGAATGCAGGGGATTAACAGTAGGGACAGTAGAGGAAATGCGCAAAGCACTTAGGGTTGCTTTGAAACTTTGCTTTGAAAATAGTGCCTACAACCAAGCTTCATAAGTATTAACAATAGTGATATCTGTGCTCCAACCTGTTAAAAAGGAATATTGACTAAGATAGTATTTGCCACTAAAATATCCGACTGTACCTTGTAGAGCTTGATGTTAAATCCTTGGAGAATGACGCACTATTTCTTTTCTTTGTTTGATACAGAATTTAAATTGAATGCGCACATTTCTTTTATTTTTTAATAAAGTTGGGCTTGTATATAATAGAGAAACCAGTTTCAAGACATTCGTTTTATTTCAAGTACACTGCATTACTGTCCTTACAGCTTGAAAAGTAGAATGAATGAATCACCTGATTTGTGATTACTATATGAATATTTCACCCATGCTAAACCAAACACTTAGTGCAGTGTACCCATAGAGAACGGGTATTCCACAAATAGGTATTCATAAAAACAGTATACACTACACTGAGTACACTGAGTACAGCAAATATTCGTTTACTTACTTTTGTTTGAAGTGAAAGTAAAGTTTCTTAAAGGATAGATTTGTGAGAAATAATATTATATTAGCAATTTATGAATGAAATAAAAAAAAATAAACTTCATTTTTTATTCAATTTCTTGAAAAAGATCTTTGAGGTCATTACTCATTTCAATTTTATTTATGTTACAATGTAAAAACATTATTTGGTTAACTAAAATTGGGTCGGATCCAATTTGACAAGGTTTTTCTGAAATTAGCATTCTAGCTGAAGAAAATATTCGTTCAGAGGCAGCACTAGTTGCTGGTGTAGCTTATATTTTGCAGCTGACTTTAAACAAAAGTGGAAATTCAATTTTGTGTAAGTGCCACCACTGCAAAACATCAAATTCTTCGTGAAAAATTACGTTAACATTTTCATATGCCAGTAGTTCATTGTTAATTTTATCATTAGAATTGATAGTTTCTACTGGTTGAATAAAGTCTATACACAAATCATTACCATCTGATAGACAATCCAACTCTTTATTTAACAATCGTTCAAAGATTTGAGGATCCGGTTCAGAAATTTCATTTGCATAATCTTGCATAGAATGTTTACATTCATCCTTTATAATCTTTTTTCGGCTTCATCAAATTGGATTAACTTGTTGGTGGGAGGGAAAAGAAAAAGAGCAATTTTATGATTTTTTGTCTAATTTTGTAAAACAATGGTATCCAAAAAGGTGCTTAATTTTGATTTGAAATTTTTTATTACATCTAAATCTTCAGAATTAGCGGCACATATTTTTTTTAAACGATAGATATGAACGATTGTTAGATGAAGAGTCGGATAGTTTTCACCTTCTAACACCTTTGAAGTTTCCTCAAAGGACCTTAAAATTTTAACTAAGCCACTTATGTTATTTAAATTAATATTACTAATTTTTTGTAATTCATTTTTTTCCCGCAAAATATTTGTGATTTCGACCCAATTTTTTTCTATGGAAAGCAATAAATAATAAATTGTATTAAATCTAGTACAAACATAACTTTTTAAGGATGTTTGAAGAAAACACCCGATTTTTTAAAATATTTTACAAGTTTAGTGCAAATATTACATATCTC
The DNA here is from genome assembly GCA_910595825.1 of Philhelius pedissequus. Taxonomy (NCBI): domain Eukaryota; kingdom Metazoa; phylum Arthropoda; class Insecta; order Diptera; family Syrphidae; genus Philhelius; species Philhelius pedissequus. The sequence goes on from OU343161.1 coordinate 31,760,552, forward strand.
AGCTATTTTAGAGATTTCTTTTATACTTTTTTCTATAATATTGTGTAGTAAATGATTAATGCAAAAATTATGATCAAATGAGCGGAATGCAGCAATCATATTTTACCCCCTGTCAGTCACCAGTATGGCCTTGTGGTTTAAATCACAATCAAATTCACTTAAAAGTGTTGTGATTTTCGAATAAATGTTTTGACCTGAAATTTCAATGGAATGTTCGGTTGCACCATAGACAATTTTAGAAATAATCACCTGTACATGATACGCCCTTCATAGATTTTAAACCCAACAGTCTGGAAATCAATTTCCCTTCATTGACGTAATGAATTGTGAATGATAAGTATGCAGTTCTTAAGTAATTATCTGTCCAAACGTCTGATGTAAGTCCATATCCAATATTTTAACACTCATTATATCAGACCTTACAACTTTTAAGTATTTGTTCTATACATTTTGAATATTACGTGAAACTGTTGTAGGGTTAGGTAATAATTTGTCGATGTCAACATTTTGTCCATATTTTGCACCAATGGAAATTAAAAACTGAAATTTCTTAAACCACAATCCGTTACAATATTAAATGGTCGGCAGTTTTCTATTGTCCATTCCGTTATCAACAATACACTTTTTTTCTTATCTTCAAAGTCTACTTGTGTTTTTTCTGTTTTGTTATCAGTTTTAATTTTTTTCAAAATGTAACATTTGTGTTTTACTAAGTTGGATGTACTTTTAGAATTAAATTTGTGTACCGAAAAACAATTTTTACACGCCACTAAGTTTTCAATGTCAACGGCGGGCGTTTTCATTTTGTATTGTACCGAATACATCCCATACCTTACTGCGGCCTCTTTTATTATTAATATTAAATTCGCCATTGATAATTTTTGACTTGATAACGGAATTGTTCAACAAACCACTAACACTGGCCATTGAGACATCGGATTCGTTTGTTAAATCCTAGTTAAATATCAAACTTTAATACAAACAAAACCTTTCTATAAATGACAAACATTAACTTACATCAGTAGTTTCCATTTTATTATTTTTCTGTTACTTTACCTATATAACCTTAACCAAACTATAGCTAGAAACAAACTAAACTTCGTAATCGTATTATTTGGTCCACTCAGTATACTCAGTGTGCTCAGTGTATTTTCAACAGTTAACATTGTACACGATTTGCTCACATCAAGCCATTTCAAGCACCTAAGCGCGTAAGAGAAAGAAAACAGTGCACTCATCTTGCCATCAGGTGATCGAGCATTGTAGAGTAACTGTCTGTGATGTGGTATTCTATTTCACTGTACACTTTATTGATAATTGCAATGAATATGAATACACTGAAGCACTGCACAAGTTTAGAGAGAGCAAATGAATACATTCATGCATTAGTCTAGTATGTAATACATTCAAATTACAATATAATACAAATTTTTGGAACAAAATATTAGGAATTAGGTTAGTTCCGCTAGTTCGCCAATGCTTATACTAATTTCGATTGTTTCACTACTTAAAACATTGATAACACTCACGGCCGGCGTCTTTAAGGAGGGCAAGGTTGACGTAAACCAGGTATTTTAGATTTTGATTGAAGAGTATTTAAATTGTCTATAATAGCTTGTATGGAGTTGGCAGTTTTAAAAGAGCAATGATTTCGACTCATTTTTAAAACTGTTCCATATCTCTATATGCCATTTTTGTTGCATTTCTACTTAATCGTTCAAAAATGAATTGGATTGTTGATTTTAGAAGGTCGGTAAGATTTGAACCTGTTGACTCAGAAATATGCGAAGTGTGCTAAACTTAAGGTACTTGGTATCTTTTGAAGCCATTCCAGAATTTTCCGGGTCGATGATGGTGAAAGAGGCCTTGATCACAAGTTAAAGTTAAAGTTTTATTCTTAAAGTTAAGATACGAGTTTTCTATGACCCGAGAAAGGTGGAGTAAACTAATTTTGACGCCGCAAAATAACGGATTCTTGTAGAGAAAATTTCCCCAGGACACAAATAATCGTTTTCTCTTCAATATCTTCATCTTCATGTTTAAAGCATTTCACAGCTAACACACTATTAATTTTTTTATTAAAGTAGAAAATACTGCTTTAAAGAATAAATATTGTTCAAATAAACAAAATGAAATAAAAGAATTTATTATAATATATGATAGAAGTCACACTCTATGATTGTAGTCACACTCTATAATTAAAAAAACAGGACAATTCTGCGGCGCACGCTCCGTGGCGACTGGCTACTCACTCTCGATTGCCCGATCCAGTGTAGTAACACTCGCAGATCTGTCTATTGCTAAAAAGACATTTCCCCCTCATGCAAAATCCAAAGGGAATGCAAGACCATTACTAACCAGATCAGTTAGGCACAAAATGAATCGAAAAACAAATTGCGCACACTCTCCTCAAGCTCATACAGAAACACACCCAGGATCTCTACACCAATGTAACACACTCCATACGTTTGACTGCTTTGTGCTTTCGGTATGTTCTCAGTATTTGTGTCCTTGTCTTACTTTTCTGTGAGTTGTCTTTTTTTCTTCAGGCTGTGTAGCGTGTAGGTCTAGGTATGGTTCTGTGGTATGTTCCTTTGTACCTTACGAGGCAATTCGTATTTCTGGTTCGCAACGACTGTTCAGCGGTGGCGATGATGTTATTGTCTTTTCCCATGGTTGCCAATGGGTTATCTTTTATATAATATGCGAAGACTTTATAAATCAAGTTCCTATTTAGGTACGAAGATGTGATGCGATGAGTTTTGTGCACTGCACGAATGGTTGGTGATACGATTATACTTTTGTGAAATTATCAAAATACATGCGGAGGGATGATTAGCTCAAATTTAATTAATAGAAATTAATGGTTTCAGTCCGTTGTTTCGAATTCCATCTGCATGTGATTAATTCTTTTCTCCCAGAGCCCTGGAAGAAGATATTCTGTTGACGCCCATATTTTTGTTTTTTGTTTACATTTTTTTTTTATTTTGTTAAAACACGATTTAAGCAGATTTTATCATCTGAAAAAAAAACACCATGTTATGAAGTTAGAATTATGGTGGATTCACATGTATCTTCATTTGATTTCTGCGTCGTTCTCAAACTTGTTTACATATTTACAGGAGGAAGAAAAAACTACATATTTTGTAAAATATTAAGCAAAATGTGAGAATGTCATATCATTAAACCTCTTTGTTTGCTTATGAATGCCAGCATTGATACCATGTCACCAAAATAAAGTATACTGTCGAAATTGCCATACATTTTATCGACGTCTTCCATTATCCATTTTTTCGATGATTTCAACCGTGTTCACCCTATACATTGAGCAACGCCGATACGGAACTGCTCAGTCTCCACGACACAAATAATCGTTGTCTCTTTAAATTATATTCATCTCCATGTTGAGTTTTGGTCTCCAAGTTGTGTTTGTTCATATAAATGAAATGAAATAAAAGAATTTATTAAATTTATTAATTTAAACAAATAAATTGTCACAATTTTTACTCTATTTTAGCAATTTCATCTCTCCAGAGCAAATACGGAACACTCATTGCACTATTGATTGTTTAGAACTCATTTCTACTCATTATATTCAATTAATTGCTTTTAATTTTTTTTTTTTTTCAAAATTAACGAATTTAAACACTCATTTATTTTTTTTTATTTTAATTTTGTTAAAGCACGATTTAAGCACTTACTTTCAGTAATGTTATTTTCCTTTAAGCACTTAAGAAGTTTGACAGATTCCCTGTCCTTAATATGATGCTCTGTTGACAAAAAACTATAGATCTAGGAGACAACAGGTGGTATCAAACATCGCTTTGAAATCCATATCAATCTATAGTGATATAATTGTTTAATTGGCAAAAATAGTGCCTACAACAAAGCTTCATAAGTATTAACAATAGTGATATCTGTGCTCCAACCTGTTAAAAAGGAATATTGACTTAGATAGTACTTGCCACTAAAATATCCGACTGCACCTTGTAGAGCTCGATGTTAAATCCATCGCGTGTCGCGGAGAATGGCGCACTATTTGTTTGATACAGAATTGAAGCCAATTGAAATATTTTGTGACCTATAGTTTAAAATGCGTTTGAAATTGAATGCGCACATTTCTTTTATTTTTTAAATAAAGTTGGGTTTGTATATAATACATTCAAATTACAATATAATACAAATTTTTGGAACAAAATATTAGGAATTAGGTTAGTTCCGCTAGTTCGCCAATGCTTATACTAATTTCGATTGTTTCACTACTTAAAACATTGATAACACTCACGGCCGGCGTCTTTAAGGAGGGCAAGGTTGACGTAAACCAGGTATTGTTATTTTAGATTTTGATTGAAGAGTACTTAAATTGTCTATATTTAGCGTTGCGAAATTTAAAGTTCAGCTTCGCAAATACGGAACACTTATTGCACTATTGATTGTTTCGATTTCATTTCTACTCTTTATATTTAATTTGTTTTTTTTTTCACTCATTTATCACTTTAATTGCTCTTTTTTCCGCAGCAGATCAAGTTTTTAGTTCTTATCGTTGCAAAACTCATTTGTTTAACTAACCAATCACCGTTGTTAGCAGACATCAAACACAAAGATCTCTTTGTTCGAGTTTGACGACATAATTAGAATTAATGGCTACGAGCGATAGGAGTAACGGTGCGGCTATCTTTACTCTACGACTAACTATATTTCTTGTTCATTTAAATCGAAAACATCAATTCCACTGTTGAGTTAAATTTTCTTTTATTGAAGAAAATAACATCACCAGGATTTACCCTTAAAAATAAAACTTGAATACTAATCGTTAAGAGAGGATGGTAGGTAGTCAGCATCTGAGGTCTGATTCGATTGATGTCTGATTCAAAACTGAACGTTTGACTGCTTTGTGCAGTCGGTATGTTCTCAGTATTTGTGTCCTTGTCTTACTTTTCTGTGAGTTGTCTTTTTTCTTCAGGCTGTGGTTGCTGTGTAGCGTGTAGGTCTAGGTATGGTTCTGTGGTATGTTCGTTTGTACCTTACGAGGCAATTCGTATTTCTGGTTCGCAACGACTGTTCAGCGGTGGCGATGATCTTATTGTCTTTTGCCATGGTTGCCAATGGGTTATCTTTTATATAATTTGCGAAGACTTTATAAATCAAGTTCCTATTTAAGTACGAAGATGTTATGAGATGAGTTTTGTGAACTGCACGAATGGTTGGTGATACGATCATACTTTTGTGAAATTATCAAAATACATGCGGAGAGATGATTAGCTCAAATTTAATTAATAGAAATTAATGGTTTCAGTCCGTTGTTTCGAATTCCATCTGCATGTGATTAATCCTTTTCTCCCAGAGCCCTGGAAGAAGATATTCTGTTGACACCCATATTTTTGTTTTGTGTTAACATTCTTTCTTGCACAATTTTTTTAAATTTTGTTAAAACACGATTTAAGCAGATTTTATCATCTGAAAAAAAAAATCAGCATGTTATGAAGTTAGAATTATGGTGGATTCACATGTATCTTCATTTGATTTCTGCGTTGTTCTCAAAATTGTCTACAGATTTACAGGAGGAAGAAAAAACTACATATTTTGTAATATATTAAGCAAAATGTGAGTTTGTCATGTCATTAAACCTCTTTGTTTGCTTATGAATGCCAACATTGATACCATGCATGATTGAAAAAAAAAACATTTATATGAAACTGATTTCTTCATACACACCCACAAATGTCTGTGTAAAATTAGTCTAAATCGTTGGCGAAACTGCCTTAGGACTAAGACCGTTTTTAGCTTGCTTAGTTCTAAACTATCGTATCCTTTTTCCCTAAAGCATGTGGATTTAAATATTATCTCGGATATAATTTCCATAAGCATAATCAACCTATTGGCCTAGGATAAGTTTTCCCATTATTGTTTACCTAGGAATTACTACTTACCTTAATATCTAAGTAAAATTATCTAATTTTTACCTTAATATGCGCCTGAATTAGCTTATTGCCTAGGTTGATTTACCTTAATAATTTTTAGCTATGTATATATACCCGGACTTCAACTTAGTTCTACGGTAAATCTTACCTGGTATATTTCCCTAGGAATTATAAACTAAGGTTTCTAACTTTTTAAAATATTATATCTTTATTTATATTTGCTTTCTTTAAAAAACGTGTTCTGTCTTTTACAATCGCCAACACCAAGATGGCCTCTTTTTTTCATTTCCGCCCTCTTCATTCTTTTTCTGGCATTGCCAGATTACAAATTCGTTTATATAAAAACGCTACTAGATGGCATATAGAGAGCAAGAAAGAGATAAATTACATTTAGCATCAACAGGTTGCGTTTTAAAAATTATTACAGAATGTGCTGAATTATCTTAAAATCTAAGGTAAACCGATTTTAGTTTTACCTAATTTTGCGTCCGAATTAGCTAAGGTTGATTTGCCTTACTTGTGTACCTATTTGAAGGCATTTCAACCTAGCGTTTGTATAGATTTTTCTTTGGCGCCAAAATGTCTGAACCTGCGTAAATTCGTCGAATGTATGAAAAAAAAATCCTTAAAAAAGAATACATTTTATATAATTTTAAATGAATTTATTAAATTTCTTATTTCGTTTTTTAGTGCACTGATTAACTTTTTCTCAAACCAATACATATCCATTGATATTTCGTTCTGGTATTCACTATTTTTTTGCATAAATACAAATGCAATCCACAACAAAATACAATAAATCGCTATTTCTATTGTGAACTGATATTGTTGGAGCTATACAGCAAATTGTAATGGCGGACATATAGTATATATAAGAGTAATATACTCTAAAAAGCCACAGTTTTAAAAAAATAAATTTATTTAATGAGAAATTAACGGCTTGTTTATATTAAATTTAAAAAAGTTACTGCTTCAATTAACTGCTGAATTATGAATAATCAAAAATTATTTGGAAAATTCAATACATTAAAGTAAAATGTTAAATTAATCTAAATTAGCATAGTGAAAATATGGAAACTAATATTAAACAACAAACATTATGAGATATGATAGAGGTGTCTTTATGATAGTTATATATGTATGTAATTCTAAATATATATATAGAATGGACGTCACTGGTGCGGGGGAGTATAAGAACACGATCCTCTTTTTTGTGTTTTGGTTTAGTTTAACAAAGTAAATTACTGCTGGTTTTTATATTTTAATGTAAAAATATGTTTTCATTAAAAAGAACGACTATCTCGGACACATTTGCAGTCTGAGGAAGAGCGATAATGTGAAAGATTGAGGAATAAAAAAAAAGGTGAGCAAAATAGATAATGAGTGAGAAGAATGCTTGAAGTTAAAGCAAGATAAAACGAAATTTACTTTTTGCATTTTTCTTTCTTCATATTTATTTAAAATTGAAGAAACTACCTATGAAGCAGGTAGTTATTTGTATTTGTATTTATTTTTGACCCAGTATTGGTTTCGGTATTGCATTTATGTTTGTCATCGGTTCGTTTTCTGTTAATAAAAATATTTTCATTGCCTTCAATTTTTGTTCGAAATAAATTTTGCCGTTCAATGATGATGAATTATGTAACTAATTCAATAAGTACGTACCGTCGCGTCGTCGGTTCATTTTATGTAAAAAAAAAACAATTTTGATTTTGACTCCGATTTGCAATTAATTTTGCCGCGTTTGAGATGTATGTACCTGTGTGCTTAAGTGTTGTGCGTGGTATTGTATTAATTTAAAAGTTTAATTTATACAAATTAAATTAGAAATTTAAATAAGAAAGGTGGGGAGATGGCATGTGAGGTCGGCGGCCACCTCTAGTAGTCGGCCACTTTGTTGTAAAGTGCAAGTTAATAGCAAAAGTTCTCGTTTACCCTCCCGGCAAAAAATATTTTCCAAAAGGCTAACAATTTTGCTTCCATGCCACAAAATTTCATTCCATTGGAGCTACTGATCTTCTTGTAAAAAATGCATGTCTGACTCAAGTTTTCGCTTTTGTTTGAAATATACCTTTTCGATAGAAAAACAAAATAGTGGAGGTGATTTTTAAAAAGAGCTAAAATCGCTAAGCTTCTAGATAAATTTTGTGATTGTTTTTTATTTATTTAAAGTTTATATTTGTTGTTTTTGACTATAGAACTTAAAAAATATTGTTCGTTAGTAATTTTCAGGGGGGCCTGCTTTAAGAAGCAAGACTACTTTATTTTTATTTTTTTTTAAACTCAGTATGCAATTTCATTTTCTATTTATTTATACCAAAATAATCAAAAAATATTCCATGGTTTCAGTAGTCGGCCGCCGGTTAACGTTAAGAGATATTGGGTGGCCGACTATAGAAGACACGTGTTCTTTTATGTCGGCCTATTGGGTTTAGTATAAAGCTGGGATAACATTATGTAAGTTTTACTTAGATAAGTTACAAATATAATTAATTTGTTAAGAAATATTACTGTAAATAGATCTTTAAGTGAGTTACAGTAAAATTAACTAACTTTCGTACCTTGTTTTTACTCATGGAGAACTTGCAACGTACTCCACTAGCATTGACAAGTTTTTTGCTTTTCCTAAGAAGAATTCACTGCACTCGCCATTAGTATACCTAATTGCTCTTGTAAGACACCTTTAAAAGAATTTCCCAATTCATAAATAAAACGTAAATGTACAATGTCTAAAAAAAAGATCATGGATACGTTATAAAAATTTCTAAAATTTGTTTAATGTGAAGTCATAAAAGACTTCAAAAATGGAAACAACGAAGAGCAAAAGAATATTTTATAACTACACGAAAGCGGCACTTCTTCAGTACTGAACAAAATTAGATAAACATTTTAAATTGAAATAGGCAATACGGGAGTTCGGGTTTCCTAGAAGTAATCTACAAGACCGAAATAATAATAAAAATTGATTCTAATACAGACCTTATTGATACTAATACAGACCTTAGTGCTACCAAGAAATTAAAATTTTTTTTAAGTGATCCATAGACCTTTGGCAAATGTGAGCTCTAACAAAAATCATCAGGCTTAATAAAAACGGTGCAAACATTTTAAAAGACAATTTCAATAACCCATTCTAAGATGAAAGACTTGCTACTCTGTGTTCTTCAAATATCTTCGAAGTTGTCAATACAAACAACAGTAACAAAGTAGTTCCTGGAGCTAAAATAGTATTTAGGAGAAATAGATGCCTTAAAGACGTTTTTGGAGACGCTTCATGTACTTTGACAATGACAACGAAACAACGAAACGTTTTCGAAATCATGTATTGGCTTGGTTCCCAAAATGAAAGCATTTGGTACAACTAGTGTTCCTTCCAGCCTAGTCACTTTGTTAAAACTATACCCGGCAAGTAGGTTTTATGTTAGAAAGTGGCCAGACGCGATCGAAAACGGCTTTAATTACTGGTAGCCGAAATTAATATCAAACGGCCAATAATGAAACGCATTTTCGTGCATTTTCGCAGTGATTTTAGCAGTAATAATTTCATTATTTTGTATAAGCACCGTCCAAGCACTGACCGCCCACATTACGTAGCTAGCTGATGTAGGCGCATTCAATAGATTAGAAACTGATTATAAAAATATTATAATATACCATAGAAATGGCAACACATTTCAGAAACAAGAAAACATTAAGAAAACACAATTTTTGTCAAGTATAAAAACAAATATATTTTTTAAAATTGTATTTGTTGTTGTTTTATTTAAAAGCAAAGTTTTATAACATTTGCCTGAAATATGTAAATGTTTATGATATGTAAAACAAACTTAGTAGCTTCATATATTCCTATCTTTCTATTCCTTCTAATTAGTGCCGTGCAATTCACGTTGCAGTGGCTCCATCACCCTGTATAGATGTATTTAAAATGTCCAACAACAACTGTCCAAATGTTAAAGGCCCAACTATGTAATTCGATTCTACAGTCACTGTTCGAATTCGCAAAATCGCAACTGTAATTTATAGCAAATGCAAATCGAACACCTCTAATGGTGCCAATTCATTTTTTTTTTTAGTTTTTTGTTCGAAAAATTTGCACTATGTATTTCGAAAATCAATGTCAAAGTGCGTCAAATTCGCAAATTTTCATACTACATCAAATTTGTTAACGAGTGGCTCACACGTTTCAGACAAAAAATCAAAATGTAAGGAAAACATAAACAACATTTTTAATTTGTTTAATTTTCTTTGTACATTAACAGGAATTCATGAAAAAATTTAAATACAAAAACATCCTGATTTGTCAAAAGTATATTTAAGAACCCCCGAGGCTAGACAAAAATCAAATAGCCTTTGGACAAAATTGTCTTACAGAAGCTGAACCCTTAAGGTCCACCACAGCGTAGTCCTAAGGAGTGGAAAAAAGTAGCTATTTAAAGTTTGCAATTAGTAAAATATATTTTTCATTCAATCGTTTTTTAAAGTTTGGGCTGATTTTAAGAACCATACCAAATCTAAAATGGGAAAAAACTAAATCAGTTTGTCTGATACTGGTGGCGGACCGCAAAAAAGTGTTTCCCTCACTCCAATGGAGGAGAAGGTTGCAGAGCTACTTGAATTAAATAAGGCGGTCGATGGAATGCCAGGAATTTTAAGTTTTGGGTAAAGCAACGTACCTGATGAAACGGAAGAACTTATATCGAAGAACATTTCAGCGAAGAAGAAATGTCAGGAGGTATGGGTATGACACAGAAAAAAAATGTCTCTTCTGGAAATACATATAAGTAATCAAATGCAATATCAAACAAAATCACTCGAGGTATTTTGCAGGAGATGACTGAAAACGTTAAAGGAATCTTAAAATACAAAAGGAGGACCTACGAATTGAAAGAACAAAAATATAAGCTCAAAAAAGACAATACGACTTGAAGAAACAAAAATTTGATCACAAGAAACGAAACGCAATTGAAAAGTACCGAAATACAGTTTGCAAATTGGAAATCAAACAGCAGATGTTAGATCTTCGACGAGCTATACAAGATCAAATCAATTAATAATCGAGATGAAATTCGTGTACTTAAGTGACCTTAATAAGTATTAATATTAATTTTTGTTTTGTTTTTAAAATACTTACTTATCTGTAAGAGTACATTATTAATTTATTTATTTATAAGCAAGACTGAATTTAACTTGTTTTTAGTTTTTGTTATGTTTATTCAATAAAAGTGTTTATGAACTATAATTTATATTGTTTCTCATGTTATTTCGTGTTACTTTTGCAATATTAGAATACTCTTCATTTTGGTGGTAGGACATTTGATCAAAGCTGGGATCATGTATGTATATTTAGTCAAAATAAAATTTTCTTATTATAAAATTCGAGTGAGGTGAGTCGGCCTGCCGTTTCACCACCCCTTATAACCTACTGTTCACAAATTTTTCTTTCTTTCACCTTTTTTTTGTGTATGCTAAAAGGTATTTCTTGGTACTTCCTTCACTGATTTTATTTCTGTTAGTTGTGTGATTAGTTCACCAATTTTTTTTACTTAAATTATCCAGAAACTTTCATTAGTGCACTTTTGTATTTTTTTTTATTTTAAATTGTTCAGAAACTTCGATTAGTTCACTTGTTTTTTTTCGATTAGTTCACTTGTGTCTTTTTATAATGAGGGAAAGGTCATTAAAGGATTCTTGAGCCTTGTAGTTTAAAAAATATATATTTTAGGGAACTCGGCACTGGTCCCAAATGAAAATTCAAAAGTTAAACGTTATAAATGTGTCTTTATCAATTCGCAGTCAATTATCGAATGAATATAAAATAAAACGATTGTGTCTATTCCAGCTTAACAGAACATAATTGTCGTGATTGCACCTTTAGGTTCCCATGCAACCCTGATACATTCACCTGAAATCGGATACCCCGGTGGGAAAGCAATGTCCAAGTCGAACGGAAGCTTGTGTGCTTCGTTGGCATTTTTTATATGCAGATGCAATGACCGATCGTGTTAATTTGCACGACATAAAATTCAATGGAAAATACAAACAAAAATATCCAAATGAGGTTTAAGTTGTCAGTCAAAATTCGAGACTCGATCAAAATTCGGAAATTTCTAAGTAACTAATTGGCATTTTCCATTCGATTCTACTTTCATACATAGTACTCCTTCAAAGTAGAATCGGAAATGAATCTACAATAGAATCGAGTTACGTAGTAGGGCCCCTGGTATTGTGCTTTTTTTTATCTTTTGATTCGAGATGCACGATTCTCGAAAGGGGTCTTACCTTTTACCAGTGTAATGTTTTTTTGTTTTGTCCTTTATAAGAATTAGGATGATGGTAGCTAAAGATGTTGTAAGATGCTGTAAAGATGTTGTAAAGATGCTGTAAAGATGTTGTAAAGATGCTGTAAAGATGTTGTACAGATGTTGTAAAGATGTTGTAAAGATATTGTAAAGATGTTGTTCAATTAATTGAATTTCATTTTTCCTTTTGTTGAGTTTTTTTTTTTCATTAAAAAAAATTTCTTTCTCGTTTTTTTTGTGTTCACTGTGCTGTTTTTTTTTTGTTCACTGTTTGCTGTTTTTTTTTTGTGTTACTGTTCACTGTTTGAAGTTTTTTTTTTTTTGTTAATGTTCACTGTTTCAAAGGCACTTTACACTTTTTAAGGTGACCGCACACCTGACACCAATTTTTATGTTGTGCTTTTTTTTATCTTTTCATTCGAGATGCATAATTCTCGAAAGGGGTCTTACCTTTTACCAGTGTTGTGTTTTTGTTTTGTCCTTTATAAGAATTAGGATGATGGTAACTAAAGATGTTGTAAGATGCTGTAAAGATGTTGTACAGATGTTGTCACAAATACGTGACTCCAAACGTTTCTTTAAGCGGAACAAATAAAAGATACTTTTTAATCTATGTAAATTTATTACCATTAAGATACATAAAAATGTCGAGAGTGTGTGAGCTAAAAAACTTCGTCTGGTTCCCTGTCTGGCTGTTGCAATAATAATAATTTTGAATTCTCGTCGCGTTTATAGTTTATGTGTGTGGGGCCTCTTTTAGTCTCGTTCGATTGTTGTTTATGTGTGTGGGGCCTCTTTTAGTCTCGTTCGATTATTGTTTACTCTACTCAGGTTTAGATGCCGTTGGCGGCGAGAGATGTTGTAAAGATATTGTAAAGATGTTGTAAAGATATTGTAAAGATGTTGTTCAATTAATTGAATTTCATTTTTCCTTTTGTTGAGTTTTTTTTTTTCATTAAAAAAAATTTCTTTCTTTTTTTTTTTGTGTTCACTGTTTGCTGTTTTTTTTTTGTTCACTGTTTACTGTTTTTTTTTTGTGTTAATGTTCACTATTTGAATAGTTTTTTTTTTTTTTTGTTAATGTTCACTGTTTCAAAGACACTTTACACTTTTTAAGGTGACCCCACACCTGACACCAATTTTTATGTTGTGCTTTTTTTATCTTTTGATTCGAAATGCATGATTCTCTAAAGGGGTCTTACCTTTTACCAGTGTTGTTTTTTTTTGTCCTTTAAAAAAAATACGATGTTTATTTTCTTTATTATATTTTTTTTATTAACATCGGGATATTTTATTTTGATTTATATTTAAAAAGAAACAGAGACGAACTGGAAAAGAAAAAAAGATCCGTTTATGTCCACCATCCGAAAACGAGTGACCATGATATCTTCCTCGTCACCGACTCGAAACAGAAAAAGAAAATCATGCTGCGTCAAAAAAGTAGTTGCGATTGTCATTTGGGATCAATGCACGTTTAATGAGTTTGAAAAGTTTGAACTGGAAAGGGAGTGCATTGATTGTTCGATATAGGAAAATGAAAATGATGATCTGGAAATTTTGGGTATTAATTTCAATGGGGCAGGCACTGAAATTGTAGAAGTTTAATATATTGGGAAAGTGAATGAGGGATCGTTGATCGCGAGGTTTACGACTTGAAATTTGTAGGTAATTAAAGAAATGATGATGTTGGAATTTTAAGTGATTTAGAGTTGATCAATTAAAGGAAATGTTAAATATGGGAATTTTAAGTAGATCGGATATTGGTCAATTAAAAGGAAATGATGATTGTGGCTCGAATGAAACGAAATAAGGTGATAGGGTAATTAACACAGGAGGTTGTAGAGTGTGTTCTTTACAACAGTATATTTAAAATCGACTGTTTTTTTATTATACATACGTATAACCTTTTGAAATTCATCTTTACTTATACCTACGAGTATTTAGAACTTTCATATGTATCATACAATTATTTTTTTTACAAATTCTGATAGATATTGAATAAAAGACACCTCGTTCGTGTTGAGGAGTTTTATTTCCTATATCGGAATTAGGATAAGATGATTATTCATACGATAGAAAATAATTTTATAGAAATAAAAAAGACAAAAATGGAATTTCATACTTACACTTTTGTGTGTCCGTCCTCTTCCAAGTGTCGATCTTTTTAAATAATGAAAACCTCTTATTTGAATGCATTCAGTGTTGCATTTGCAACTGGACTTGAATTTATCGATTTACACTTGATATCAGCGTATTAACACATCAGTGTTTACATTAGACTTTTTAAGATTTTACTCGAGATAACATCCCGGACCCCGTGAATCTCCGACATACCAGATTCACCCACATCTAATTTGGCTAGTATACATGCGGTTCGTTTGAATATTCCTGCTTTCGTTCGAACTCTGCTGATCTCACTTGGGAATCTCTACCGGGGAACGTGCGAACCACAATGCCCATGGGCCACTTGGATCGTTGTATGGCATTGTCGCAGATCATGACAACATCACCAATTGAAAGCTGCTTGAGTGGCTTGTACCACTTTGCCCTCCGACATAGGTCTGGAAGATATTCGGATATCCACTTCTTCCAGAAGCGCTGCTGCATTTGTTGCACTTTGCGCCACTGCTTCCTTGTAGCTTGCAGTCTCTCTTCGTGTGGATGGGGGTCTGCTCTGAGTTGGCCGTACCTAAAAGAAAATGATTTGCGGTTAAAGGCTCACTTGCGTGAGTATCTAGTGGAATGTGGGTTAGTGGACGCGAATTGACTATATTGTCTGCTTCACACATTAGGCTATAGAGGCTATGTTCTTGGAGACTCTCGCTGTGTACTGCATGTCCCATTTCTCGCTTTACGCTTCGAACCAGTCGCTCCCAACATCCTCCTGCGTGTGAGTTAAGGGGACAATTAAAAGTCCGTTCGATGTTCTTATTTGCGAGAACTTCCGAAATTTTTTCGTGCTGGAAGTCGGAATTCTCCAATGTAGCATATGCCATCTCACTTGCATCCGTAAAGATGTGCATTTCCATTGGCTTTACAGAGAACGCAGTACCGTAGCATGGAGGTATAATTATTCATCTGACATCTTGGAGCATTTCAAGCCACTTTGTCCAGGTATTGGTTGCCTCTTCAGGAATTATCTCGTCCCACTCGACCCGCTTCTGCCATGTCAGTTGCATCAACAGTTTCGCCATTAGCGTGTACTCGGCTGCTATCCCGAATGGATTAAATACTGACATTGTTATTCTCAGTACTTCGCGATTAGTTGGCTTTCTATCTCCATTCAACAAGGCATGCTCAACTTCTCCAAAGGCGAATACGAACTTCAGCCGGTCTTCATTGGTATCCCAGTACATGCCGAGTAGCTTCTGGTTACATTCAATGTCATATTTATCCAAGCTCAGAATAGATGGTTGTGGTTCAGTTTGATTGAACTTCTCGTTAATCTTTGTTGAATTGGAGACAAATCTTTTCAGCTTAAATCCACCCTGCGCGTGGATCCACACAACCTGTTCTGTTTGGAGAAACAATGAACGTAGTCGGCTTCTGGGACTCTTCTTCAAAGTCGGCAGCGTTTCTGTTTTTTACGAACTGTGCTGAACAGGTGAGCATTTGGCTCCGAACGTCATCACAATCTTTGTGTATTCTTGAATTGGTTGACGTTTGTCTTTTCTCCATGCGAATACACACCTGATGAAACATCTGAACTATGTCTGCGCAGATAGCTATTGGTCTCTGCCTAAACTTCATCAGAACCGTGGCAAAAGGTTCACACAAATCTGGACCACTGAGTAGTGCCGTGTTCAGCGATGTTCCATCTATTTCGGCAGCTGCATCGAATACTAACCGCAACTTTCCTGGCATGGACCAGGTTCTGTTGCTCTTAACTGACGTTTCGTCTTCACTTAGCTTCCTAGCGTAACGTTTTAACATTGTTAAGTATTTTGCAAAATATGTTAATGGATGCGGATGATGGTTTCTTTTTTGAAGATAATACTAAACGTAAATAAGTATATACTATCTTACTGTATTTATATTTTAAATTTTATTTAATAATTCTATTTCCACAAAGATTTTAAAATGTTTGGTCAAACTGACAAAATGAACCTATTTTTTTTTTAAATCAAAACCTTGGAGTTATCCATGGACATGGTGTTTTTTTGAACGCACATAATTTTCAATTTGTCAATACATTTTACAAATAAAATATTAACATGGGTCATAGCATCATACAGGTACAGGTTCTTAACGATTTTATTGAATTTACTATTATATTTTTAAATCCAATAAATTTCAATATTATTTTATATCGCAAACTTTTAAATGCTATGTATATTCTTTTGACCCATTGACTATATTGGGAAATATAGTTAAAAATAATTTATTTCAACATTTATACCTATCTAAAACCAAATCATCTTATGTTAATAATGTTTTTTCTCTTCAAATTATAAGATCAACAATTCCAATTCAATTGTGTCTAAAAGCAAATTAAAATGTTCTTATATTAATTTTCAAATACACTGAAAGCTAATGTTGTTCATTCAACTAATTTTTACAAATTTATTGAATATTTTATTTAAAAAAATAGAGTTGGATTTTCGACCAATAACTAATATTCACTTAATTCATTAAAATCAATCAGTTAAAAAACGTTCGCTTTTCTTCTAACATTCGGTTATTATAATGATGATGATGAACTATGTAAGTATGTAGGTACCTACCAAGGTTAAAGAAAATCGCTTCAGACTCTATCACTGTAATACTGAGTTTGATGAAAATCTTAAGCCATTTATCATTTTGTTCTTAAATCTTTAAGTTTGAATTGTCACTACACCGAATTGAAATAAAATAAATTGAAATTGAATTGAGTTTTTTTATTACTCTAACGAATTGTACCTTAATACAATACGTACATACCAAATACCTAAATAAACCACACGTAAAAATATAATATTAATGTAGGTTTATTAGTTAAAAAAACACCTAAAATAATTTGTTGTAAGTATTTGGGTAGGTACCAAAGTCTTGAACATAACAGCAAAGCACCTGGATCTTAATAAATATTAATTTACCTACGATTCGATTTTTTGAGCGCTTGACTAAGCTTCTTGAGGTGATTATTGACATGAACTCTAAAAAGATAAATAAAATAAAACTTAAAATTTGTTCAAATGTTTATCTTTTTTTAAATTTACCTATTTAAGATTTTTATAACTCACGGATTTGTTTTCTAAAATATCACAAAATCCAAATGTATCCTACATACATAAGAAATAACTAAAATCCAAACCATATGTAGGTACATACAAACTACCTCAGAAATCCAGTACCATAAGGTACAAGTACACCATAGTGCGTAAGTATCATTCTAAGTAAGTAATTCACAAATGCAAAATCTATATGAGATGGAAGTAGCATTAATAAAATTGCTACAAACAAATAAAACGAGAAACAAAATACAATCAAATGTTATCGTATATATGAACGATCAATTTTGTTTTCCTCTTTGCCTCATTCTCTCAAAAGATACAAAAAACTACCTCAACTCTTCTTTTTCCACCTTTCTTCCTCTGCCCTCGTCCACAAACTAATTTCTGCACAGCTGAAAACAGCGACACAGACGACATCTGCAGTAATGCAAAAGAAACCAATTTTAATGTTCCATAGTAGTACTATAGAAATGTACAAAGGTTTAGGTAATTAATAAGATCACGTTTGGCCTTAAAAATCTACACCAATTGACCACCATCAAACTCGTTAATTAAATAGTTCCCTCCTCCTGTTAAATCCAACAATCTGTAAATGGGGATGCTAAATATTTGATCTGAGGACTATTTGTATACCTTTTTTGTAATTCGTAGAAATCATGTTTATGGCTTTTAAAAATGCACTGCCACCAAAAGCTGATGCCAATTTTGCCGTGCCAAAGCTAAAATCACAAAAACAATGCGCAAAATTTTAAACGATTTAGTAAAATGTTAAAGCCATTTTTAGCAATTTACTAAGCTAAAAAGATGATTGAGCTAATTTTAAATGGTTTTAACATTTTACTAAAGTTAAAATCACGGAATGGCTACTTTAACTTTTAGCAATTTGCTAAATACATTATGGAATCTGATAGTATATCAGCCTTGCACGCGGGGTGCCCAGGTTCGAGTCCTGCTGGTGCATAATTTTTTTTTGTAAATAATGAAGTTAAAATGATGAAAATAGAAATAACTAATACCTTTTTAGTGCACGTGTTGGGTTTTCATCAACATATGCTTAATTAGCAATTTACTAGTTTAGAAAAGGTTTAAAAATTTTGAAATAGTTATTCAATCAATAAGCACTTAGGAAATTGCTAACTAGTAAAATGTTAAGCCCTTAACAATGGGTTGTTTAAAATTTTGCGCCAATAGTTTTATGGAATGCGATACTAAACCAGTCTCCTTCTGTATTTTGTTTATAAAGATTTGTCTATGCGGAGCTTTGAATTGTCTTACTGAAAAAAAAAACTGAATTTTTCAAAATGGTTTAAAACAAAGAAAACTATTTATCAATTGCGAAATATAGAAATTAAATAAATTAAAAATGGATAATGACATGTCATTATGGCAAATATAAGAAACACTGCTTTCGCACTCTTCTTTTTTCTTTACTGATTTGCAGTGAATAAGAAAGAGATCACTGCATTGCGATTCGCAATTTAATATTTATCTAAATTTGTTGTATAAAAAATGTTGTTTATAATTAATGGAAAGAGAGTCAAAAATAAAATACGTATTTATTTAATGAAATATTTATTTTTCAACACATGCCCATGTTTACACATGTTCGTTTATTGGTTCTTATTTACAAATTATTAGTTTTGAACGAATAAATGATCATTAATACATATAATCCAGATTCTATTATAGAATGCCATTTCTCTGACTGTTAAATTTGACTGAAAAAATTTAATTTTTTAACTTACCAATTTGAAATCATCTATTTTAAAATAAAGAAAAACAATAAAAAAATTGTAATAATCAATTATTCACTATTTACTGTTTTATTTAATTAGCAAGTATGTTAGCAATAAGAGATATATTATTTACTAGCTTTTTTAAAATTATAAACCTTATTTATAAATATTATATTTCTAAAATTTGCCAAAGGTGCCTTAAAAGAATACTTGTACACTTTTCTTATAGTATGTTTTTACTACTATTGTAAACATGTTATAATACCTCTGAATTAGTTTTAAGGGCAATAATTTATTAATTAAATGTACTTATATATTATTCGTTATGTCAGTTTATATATTTTATTAAAATAATTAATATTATTATATTGTATTGTTTTTGTTAAAAAAATAAAATTATATATTTTGTATATTTCAAAGAGAAAAGTTTTTGTTTTCTTCTTTTTGTATGAATCAATCCATTATGCTGTGGTGTGTAATGATATTTGCGATTCCGGCGAGATTCAATTAGTTTGACAGATAACGTGTACAAAGATAGGCAAATTTATTTACTCATATTTTGAGCGTGAATATTTTTTTTTACAGAAACTTGATGAATTGGGACTCAGATACGAAAAAAAGAAAAAACAAACCGATATTTTTTTTGAAAATCAGATATTTCGAAAACTGGTAGATGAAATTTTTTGATTTTTTGTAAACTTATAATTTTATACACTTTAAAATTGACATACCATCCTCTTTTTAAGAACAATTAAAAAAAACTATTTAAAATATTTAATAAGTAAAAAAGATTTTAAAAAAATAATATACGTTTGTGAGAGCAAATATGAGGTGGGCGTACAACAGTAAATATTGGCTTGACATTTGGTTACGTTCAATTCAAAGAAATTGTGTTTGACACCATGTTCCAATTCAGCGTCATCAGCTTTGGTCTCGAAGTTAAAAACAGTAAGAATAACATCATTTATGGTAAGCACTAAAATTAAAGAACCTAAGTCAAAGTACACATGAAACATGATCTATTGTCATATGGACAATCTACATATATGAAACAATGGTCTGAAATTTGACACATCCACATACAAATAATTAAGGATATTAGAAATACTCAGTAACAGGTAACACCAGATAGAAAATAACTGTTACTGAAATAACATTTAAAATTTCTAAATTTTTATTTTTATCGAAACGAATTCCAGAATACATAATATGTACATAGATGATAAATTAAAATTCTAGTAGAAAGTAATTTATTAAAATTGATATTTTACTAACAATTTTTGTTCCATAATTGTTATTTCAGTAACAGATAAAATAACTGTTATTTAAAAATAACAACCTGGACTATGTCATGTTATGTAAATTATTAAATTTTTGCTTTTTAATCAAAATTCAATTTATGAAACTTTGTAATTTTAGATGCACGCCCATTAACCTATTCCAACTAAGATATTCAAGTATGCAGTTTTCGCGGTTTCGGTTTCTCGCTAATTAATTTGCTCACGACAAATGGAAATGGAAAATTGCAATACTGTAAGTATCCGTAATAGTTAATTTTTGTAGAATTTAACAATAGATAAATAAAACGAATAAATATTTCTTTACATTTGCAGTGGAAATTAACAACTGATCAGTTCTAGTGGTTCCTAGAGCTGGTTTTTGAAGGGCATATTCAAAATTTAATAATAATAATAATTAATAAAAAAGAACTGAAATTCTATAGCTGAATAGCTAAATAGCAAGAATCCTCGAGTAAGAGATGGACATTTTAAGCAAAAGGTTCGAATCCCTTATTCAAATACATAGGGTGCTTTCATTAATGGATGGTTGCTTTGTTTACATGCGATCAGTTGCGATCATGTTTACGTCAGAAAAACTATTTGCGCATGCATTTTAATATGCATTTATGAATACTTTATCTGATTTGCTTCATTTTCCTGTTGACCAGAAACAATTCTCATGTGTATTTTTAATTTTGAGTTCAACTTTAAATTTTCCAGCAGAAATTTGGACAAATGTGAACAGTAAGGGAATGGGTACCACCGTTTACATCATACTATCTCTTTCTTTAAGAAAAAAATCGGGATGCATTTGAAATTTTATATTTGCGCTGCAAATATTTGCGTTTTACTCGTACATTTATGAAACTCTGAAATTCATCATTTGCATTTATGAATGCTATGCATTCGTCGGACTTTCGCAACCATGCATTCATGAAAGCACCTATAATATTAAAAAATGTCTACACCCGTATTAAAAAAATAATAAAATGCACGACTAGATCGTACGAACTTTCTCTTGGAACTAACAACTTTAGTGTAGCTAACTACTGATGCTGTTAGTAGGTATAGTTTGTCTACTTATACCTTGCAGGATTAAAGCCGATGTTGGTAAGATAACCCTGATTGTTAATATAATGAATTGTGGAATACATATGATTCAAGGAATGGTTACCAAATGTATATTTAAAGGGATTTGGGAAAATTAAGGGGTATTGTGTACCTACCTATATATAGAAAACCTAGGTATATAGATATGTACAAACATATGTATAAATGAAAGTGAATGCTGTATAAGTGGGTAAAAATCGTTTTTAAACTTATAAAAACTGCGGAAACCTTCACTTTAATCGGTTTCTCGAAAAAAAAAAAAATAAAACCATTAGATGCCACCGACCAATGAAAATTTTATAAAAAAGTATCTCGAAAATTGTAGGACAGATTTTGATGAAATCCGGTTTTTTATTTTTAGTTTTTCGAAAATAAATGTTTTTTGAAATTTTATTATGCAGTTTTTTTTAATTAATTTTAATTATAAATAAAAAGTTATTTAAAATTTTAATATGCAGAATTAGTTTGGCTACCTAGGTCTCCTCAGATATAAAATTTGACAGAAATCCAATGTACAGTTACCGAGAAAGCCAAAAATTAAAAAACCTTTATATGAAAAGTACCGTTAATAGACTTTTCCCGTAAACTTGGTTCATATCAAATGATAGCTATTACCAACAAAAAAAAATTTCAAAATCGTTGGAGCCGTTTTCGAGAAAAGATTTTCCTTCAAGGTCATATGGCAGGTACCGTTATTTTTAGGCCTAAACATAAAATTTCAGTTTCACCTCTGAGGAATGCCAAAATAATCGCACATACCAAATTTGAAGATAATCGCTTAAGCCGTTTAGGCTGCAGCTCGTTATACATACATACAGACTGACAGATAGACTGACAGACATTTTTTGTCGATCACTTTTTTAGGCTTCATGTTTGATCGTTAGAATTTTTTTTTTTTTTACGAATGCATAACTTGCCTTATAGTACCTATAATCGCAAGTAAAAATGATGTATTGGCGGTTTATCTTTTTTTCGTGGATTAAGTGGAATATGTCATTTGTAAAGAAAATTACTGCTATTTGAAATTTACAAACTTATACCTACGGTAACCCATTGAAGAGTGTGATTTTGTGAAGGAATTGACATTGTGTACACAATTTACAGAACCATAAAACAAAACCAAAAGATAAGAGTTCATACTTATTGTCGTAGATTTGCTTCAAAATTTTCGGACGGATTAATTTCAAAGCTTAATATTAATGATTTTGTTAAACAATATGTATACTAGATAATTTCATTCATTGTTTAATCATGTATTTGTATATATTTTCAGTTGTTTACTCCAACCCAATTTACTAAAAAAAATACTAAATTTTATGGAGGAACACCCATATCAAAAAATTGAGGAATGAATTCTTAACGCCATTGAACTATAAAGGAAATTGTGCTTGAAGTATGGTATGAAGTTAACTCAAACTTTGATTCCTCATTTAAATTCTACTATTACATAACACATACGTTTCAAGATCGCAGATTATAAATACCAAAAAGAAAGTTAGCTAAAATTTTCTGACTGGCTATATAGAAAACAAAACAAGAGGAGCAAAAAAGATGTATTTATTAGTACACAGGAGCATCAGGAATACCAAACGAAAAATATGCTTTAAATCCCCAAAATCAACAAAAGAAGATAATTTGGAAGAAATACTACAAAGAAATCTCCAGAAAAACAAAAACACGGAGCTCTATTGCCCAATCGCAAAAGGTGATCTGTTTAATTTTTTTGTTGTTGTTTAATGTATCCATCTCCAGAATACAAAACTTCAGCTCAGTTGATGAGAGCAAGAGTGAACTGCAAGAAAAGAAACAACCACGCTAAAATGACATTTATTACGAATTTATACCTAACAATAAGAACTACTTATTTTATTTAAAATTGTAATTATTCTTTTTAAATTATGTTTTTGAAAATTATTATAATATTAAAATGATGCTTAAAGAAAAAAAATATATGTACAAAATTATTTTTATATAAAATATTGGTTTCAATTTAAGAATTAAGACCCGTCCTTATAACTCAGAAGTGAGATAAATCAACAATAGAATTTAAAAAAAATCCGAAAACTAGAATACTTATAAACGGTGATTTTTTAAGAGCTTGGTTTTTGAAAATTCAAAAAAACAGAAACTTGTAAAAAGTGAATGAAATTTTTATTTGGATCGATAAATCAATTTCTGCCATTTACTTTTTAAAAATAATTTCACTTAAATGTTGCCCGCGGCTATGCTTCAGGTGGTCCATTCTGAAGGTCCAATTTTGGCAAACTTTTTCGCACATTTCGGCCGGAATTTCACCAATGACGCGTTCAATGTTGGCTTCCAAGGCAGCAATCGTGTTTGGCTTGTCCCCATAGACAATAGACTTAACATAGCCCCACAAAAAATAGTCTAACGGGGTCAAATCACATGATCTTGGTGGCCAATTGACTGCGCCAAAACGTGAGATCAACTGCTCACCAAATTCGCTTCTCAATTGATGCATGGTTTCGCGTGCAGTGTGGCATGTAGCACCGTCCTGTTGGAACCACATGTCGACCGAGTTCAATTCTTGCATTTTCGGCAAAAAAAAATCTGTTATCATCGAACGGTACCTTTCTCCATTGACCGTAACCCTGCGGCCTTCATCGTCCAGAAGAAGTACGGCCCAATGATGCCGCCTGCCCATAAACCGCACCAAACAGTGCATTTTTCGGGATGCATTGGTAGCTGCTGAATTGCCTCTGGCTGCTCTTCACTCCAAATACGGCAATTCTGCTTATTCACGTATCCATTTAGCCAAAAATGAGCGGAAAAAAAAACGGACGTAGCTTGCGAAACACATTTTTCACAGAGCACGAATTTTGATAATAAATTTCAATAATTTGCAAACGTTGTTCAGGCGTAAGTCTATTCATGATGAAATGCCAAACAATACTGAATCGAAATGTCAAATGTTCGTGGAATTTGTCATGTGTGATCTGTCAAAAATATAAACGTCAAAAACCAAGTAGCAAAAAAATCACCCGTTACATATGTCAAAATGCACGAATTAAAGTGAATTGTTTTGACTTGTGCAATGCACACCTTAATGTGTCCCATTTGACTGCTGACAAGATTTTCTTCGCATTTCGTCGACAAATAAAACAAAATCGAGAGCAAATATGTATATTATTATAGCTTGAACCAAATCACTGGCCAATGGTCAGTTGCGCAGGTAGAGGATAATATTAAATTATTATTTGTGTTTTCTTCAAAATTATTACTGGTCAGTCCACGGGCATAACATACATTTAGGTGCACGAATTTAACCAAATTCTCCTAAATAATATAATTTGCAGTGTGTAAATGCTGCAAATTTTATAAGTGTCGGTAATCATCGACCGAAAAACATTGCGCCTTAGAAGGGTACGATCATTTTTAAGAGTTCCCCAGAAGGCCTAATCTATTTTAACGTGAAAATAAATCACCGAAAAAAACGTATAAATAAGGTATAATAAGGAACTTGTGTCCTTCGGAGAACTTGAAGCCATTTTAAATGTAAATAAACACAGTACAAAAATAATAATTTCACCTTAAAATATTAAATATTATATTTATATAGACGAAACCGTCTTCAGTTTATTTCTATTTTCCTGAACAAAAAAAATATTTGATAATTTAAAGTTACAATTAAATAATGAACCGAACTCCATCAAAAACTTGCTCAAATAGTGTTTTTTTTTCCTAAAAAAATACCCAACAAATAATATATAGATGCATTTTAACCGTTTTCCAAACAATGAAGCAAAATATGTAAGCAGAAAAGCACGCACCGACAACACCTTTCTCCTTAAACTGGAAATATATGCTTTCAAAAGCTTTAAGAAAGCTTCGATTGTGAAAGCTCCATAGCGAAAACCAAAGAAAAGGTTATTAGAAGGTTTGTTCGTTGACCACTGAAGTCGCCCTAGAGTCGACTTAAACCGTTTTTTGAAAAACCTAAAGTCACCCTGATAAAAAAATTCTGTGTTTTTTTAAACCTAGGGTCGCCCTGAAGTAGAACTAGGTTTTTAGCAGGGGAAACTTGAGGCAAATTAGTAAACGTCAAAGTCACGAGATCTGAGGTAGAAATGGGCGATATTGAGGAGAATATCGAGTACTCATCATAGATGTTAATAGTTATCGAATCGAAAACATCGATGTGTTGAAGGGTTTTCCCTTATTCTTCCTTCAACATCGATATTGAATCATCGATTTTTCGTTTTAATATCGATGTTTCAATAACATAGATGGACTTATCCATCATTCCTAATCTGAAGCATTTGTTGTGTTGTGAATTCTCGTTTTGTATGCAAATTGTTATTTTTAAAATGGAAATAAAACAATACTCAAATTAATTTTCAGACACAGACATGAAAAATGGGAAAGTTTGAAGTTGTGGATTGTGCATGGGGCCACAAAAAATGTACTAAGAACTTCAATTTAACATATTTTAAGTTTTAATTATTAAATGACATAACTTGCTTTTCTGCAACATAAATTTAATGGCCCTCGGTTGTTTTTTGAAAACCGAAAAACCCAGGTTTTTTGACAACTCTTGGTGTTGTCAAAAAAACCTGGATCGACACTGGGTAATAGTCAACGAACGAACGTAGAATTTCAATCAACGGACCAATGGTCCCTCTTAATCAATGTGTTTATTTTTTTTAATAAACACTATAAGCGAGAGTCAAATTGGCGATCAGTCTCCTCTCAGTCGGGGAGCAGACGGTGATGATGGTGGAATGTACGTGGGTTTATGGAATATTTTAGTAGCAATTTCTCTCCCATAAGGCCTGTACTGAAAATATAAATTGAATAGAGTATAGTGTACGAGTTTATTCAAAATTTGAATTATGTATACGAAGCTTTTCAACGATTGAAAACGTTGAGCAACCAAGTGAACTGATTTGTGCACTGTTATTCAACATTTCCCTATGTTTTTCAACTATGCAGTATATGGGGTCCTTTACCAGATTAGATATTTTTGTAGTTTCTATAACGCCAGCTTTATGACAAAACAAAAACCATCAATCACATTGATTATATAAAGAAACTTAAGGTTTTGGCGGTTGGTTACATATGACATATTTAGTTTTTAGGATAAGTTTTTATAACGCGGCTTATCCTAAAAACTAAATATGTCATATGTCTTATATTTATAAAGCAACCAACAGGTAGAGTGCAAAAAAATGGTGAATAGAACACAAAAAAGAGCTTTTATTTAATTTTTTTTTTTGCAAAATTGATTCTTTTGGCTGGTATTTTTACATCTATGTAGCAAAATATATTAGGGGTTATCGTGAATAAAAACTTCCTTAGAAATTTTTCAATTCGAATCTTGGGTACTTGAATTATGCTGAAAAGTTTATCTCGGAATTAATTGGTACCGGAATTAAGTTTCCCAGGGAATTTTGCTGTCATTTCATACGATTTTTTTCGAGGGAAATTTATTCCGTGGGAGATTTACGTCCGCAGGAAAAATTTCGAGGGAATAAAATAATCCGTGGGAAACAAAATTCTCTGGGAGACTTCCGATAGGGACCATTAAATCCAAAGTTCTAAATTCTGAAATAACTAAGGTTTAAAAAATGTGACCTTTTCTGCTTTAATCCCAAATAAAATAGTATTTAAATCACTTAAAGATAAAAAATATAATAAAAAAAGTGGGTTACACAACTTTTGCACTTACAGCCATGGATCCAATCTAAACATGCTTAAATTGCATTTGGGGGTCCCCGGACACAGACACTTAAATCTTGCCTTCAACAACATAATTCGCTACGTAGCGAAACGGTTTGATAATGTATGTATCTAGTTGGGGGAAAAAAGAAAGAAAAATTCATTCCAATCACGAATAGCATCGTAATCGGAAACTTTGTACGAGCCCCACAACAATCTATCACAGAATCCATCTTAGTGGAAATGCTCATCCAAATTGCCATTACGAACATATTCTGCGCTAAGTTTTTTCGGGTTTGGTAAAACTTTCAGATTACCATGGAACTCGTGATAGGGCTGATTATAATCATCTATATGCCGGTTCCAAAAAGCGGGCCGGATAGCTTTTGGTGTCGATTTTGTATTTTCATTTTCAATTCGTGGAGCCGGTGTGCTTCGTGGAATCGATCTAATATGCAACAAAATCGTTTTCTTCGGTTCGAATCGATCTTTTCTATTTCTTCAACCACTTTTTACTTGCACTGCTACTGAGCTACCTTTAGTCATACAGAAACCACGAGGAACTTTGTTCAATCCATATCCTCCTGATAATTATACTATGGTTTTTATACACAGAAGTGTGGCGGAAATACGAAAGAGATACCACTTCCTTACAAGGTGCATAGTACCTACCCGTGAAATAAAACAAATAGGGTGTATATTTTTATATTTCATTTAACATGGTGGGCCAAACTGTGATATTTTAAGATTCGATTGTTTTTTTTTTCACTTTCCGTTCCAGGGGTGAAATCAGTAGCCTGTGGGCCGATTCCAGAAAGCGCGGCGGATCGCATTAAAAGCGAAAATTCAATTTCGACCCTCTTTGCTTTAAGTTAATTTCAAAAGCGAACATGGAAGAAAGCGATCCTTCCATTTTTCCAGCTTAAATGACAAATATTTCCAATCCATTTCCACAATTTTTTCCAATTTTCCATTTATTTGTCACCTGTTTCCAAAAATATGGCATTTCCTTCCACTAAAAAAAATTGTTTTTCGCTGACAAAAGTATTTTAATGTATGTACATAGCTAGATATATTTTTATAATTTTGTTGGTTTAAAGTGAACAAAACTGGTTTTCGATGGACTGTATAAGTGTTTTTTTAAATGCAGAAAGGGAAGACGCAAGAAAAGATGCTAATTATTTAAATATCCAAAGAAAACTATTTAGAAGTGGGGCTTCCCCTCTTGATATTCCCCCCAAAGAGTGTGTATTTAATTATCTTTATCAAAATTGTATTTTTTAAAATATTTTTTGTTTAATAAGGTTTATAAAATTGTTTCGACTGTCGCGAGAAGCGTTTGTGTACGTTTTTGACGAAATCAAAGATGATTTCAAACGCGAAAACACCACCTCTTTGCCTTCAATACTTAAGCTTGCCGCTACATTGCGATTTTTAGCGGAAGGTTCGTACCAAAAGAGCGTTGGGCAGGACTACCGAATCGCTATGGCTCAACCAACGGTATCTAAGGTGATGAGTGAAACGCTGGACATACTAGAGAAGAAACTTTGCCCAAAACACATAAGATTTGAAATGACCGAGGAGGAAAAATTGAAGGCAAAAACTTATTTCTTCCAAAAAAGTGGGTTTCCTGGTGTCATAATGTGTGTCGATGGGACTCATATAAGCATAGTACGTCCTTCAAGGAATGAACATCATTTCTACAATAGAAAAGGATACCATAGCCTGAACGCAATGATGGTAGGTTACATGCTTATAAAGTCCTATATAGCCTTACATTTGGTCATTATAATAACAAAACAACAGGCTTGTGATCATACGCTTAGGATTACCTGCGTTAATGCTAGCTATGGTGGGAGTTCCCACGACTCTGCTGTATGGGCAATAAGTTCCGAAAGAGATTTTATGGAAAAAAAGTTCAAGGAAGGAGATAGCAGCAAAATTCTTGGTAACAAAATTATTCTTTTTTATATGCCTATTCGCACGTACCTACCTCAACACTAAAACTGATATAACCTTGAATTTAAGGTGATGCTGGTTATACCCTCGAACCATGGTTGATGATTCCTTACAAATCACCTCTACCCAACAGTCGTGAAGCTAAATTCAACACGGTTCTTTCGAAATATAGATGCCTGCTGCACTCAAGGGAACTTCATTACCGGCCGGAAAAGGCAGCATTGATTACAAATGTGTGTATAATGTTAGACAATGTATGTATAAAGTGCAAAGTAGATTTTGACCACCAGCTTTTAGTTCCTGAAGATAGTGATGATGATGGAATTGCAGCGCCTCAAAATGCTGGAAACTTCAAAAATATTGCAAAGCAAATACGAGATAGTATAAAAAATTCTTTTTAAATAGTATTAAATGTTTGTTTTTATTATTTTTATGTAAATAAATAAATACTTATATTTATTTCTTATAGAAAAAAAACATTCTATTTGTTTCTTTTAAGTTTTTAAAACAAAAATAAATATGCATCTTAACCTATAAAAAAAGCACTTCATTACACATAACAGGAACTTAATATATTTCAGGTTAGCTTCTTTCAGTTATTTCGAAGATAAGTCTAATGTGATTGCATTTTCAGTTCAAACTCTTTTAAATCGAGCTTCTTTTTTTTAATTTCCAGCTCTTTTAGTTTAAGTTTCGTATTTTCCTTGCTTTCGTTTTCCATAAATTCATTTCTTATTTTTAAAATCTTCAGTTTTTGTTCTTTAAGTCTTCGAATTTTTTTCATCTCTTCCGTTTGCAGTTTAAGTTCTTTATTTTTTCTTTCCAACAACTTATTCTGCTCTTCGAAAAGCTGTAACGATTTTTCCTGGTACATCTTTTGTTGTTTCACTTGGAGCTCCAACAACTCTTTTGATGTTGCCACGGAAGTTCTAGTCTGGCGAGTTGGTGTCTTTTCTGCATGCTCTGCCATTTCTTTTTCCAATTCCTCTTCTTGTGGTTGTTCTGATAATATCAATTCAGATTCATCAATTAATTTTCGAGTTTCTGGTGAAAGACTTTCCCGTAACTGCATGTTTCTTTCTTTTAAAGGTTCTCTGGTTGGAAAAGCATCTGCTGTTCCAAATTTCCGCACTTTGAGACCACACACCTGGGTATTTAAGTCCAGCAAATCTATAACCTCTTCTTCTAGGACCGAGAATACATGTTGCTTATTCGGTCCACCTCCTGTCCCATGCATGGATTTTTTGTTTTCTCGCAACTTGTCCTTTGTATGATACTTAAAATCTTTCCATACCTTCAATGCAAATAAAATTTGTATTTATTATGAACACGAAACTGATAAAAAGCATCGACCTACCTTCTTCCAACCATCGGTTGTTTTTACTGGGGGTCCAAGGCCATTAAGCACAATCGTGATTCCATCCCAAAGCTCCCTTGTTTTGGTCTTATATTCGGGAGCATTGAGGATTCCCTTAGCTATTCCGCTATTTTCTGTCATAAATTCCACGAGGGTCGCAAATTGCTGCGTGGAGGTATGTTTGTTACTCCTTAATCAAAGAAAAAAAATATTTTAGTTAAATATCCAACAAGAATATGTAATTTAAAACTTTAATTTAATATATATATTCAAAAAACAAATAAAACTTATGTTTGCTTACATTTTGTTGCAATCCGCCACTATCACACCTATCGCTTTTGAAACCCAATAAAAGAATGACATTTTCTTGGAAAGAACTTTTACATTATAATTGGAAAGCGAATCGCTTTTGAGAATAAAAAAACACAAATCCGCCATTAAAAGCGATCCGCCGCGCTTTCTGGAATCGGCCCTCTGATTAGGGAATACGAAGCGAATCGTTTTATGTGGCGAAAATGAGATTTGATATTACTTTTTTCGCTTTCGTCTCTATCGTTTTA
The DNA here is from genome assembly GCA_910595825.1 of Philhelius pedissequus. NCBI lineage: Eukaryota > Metazoa > Arthropoda > Insecta > Diptera > Syrphidae > Philhelius > Philhelius pedissequus. Next base: position 31,791,666 of record OU343161.1, read on the forward strand.
CATTCGCCCCATTTTCGAAATCGAAAGCGAATTTGATTTGACATTTCAATTTTTACCGCGTGCATTTCCGATAGGGTTTCTTTGGCAGATTAGTTTATCGACACGGTCGAAAGTGATATTTTACAGGATTTTTTTCATTTAAATAAATAAAAATGTAAGTTTAACTATTATTTTTTTTTTATAAAAAAAAACTAAAGAAATAAACAATCGTTTTTTTGTAATAAATGTGTAGGCGTCCAAGACACCAACCAGCAACAATTTTCTCCGCACATCGAATTTATTAGGGAAAACGAAGGAATAATCAAAGGACACAACATACAACGTTCTCTGAAATATGTCTAGCGCTTCGGACATTGAATTGCATACTGTGGGTTGCGCCACTTTCTGGCATAAACTAATAATGTAAAGACCGGAAACCTCTGCTTTCATTTGACATTTGCCTACAAGCTAAAACACGCACACAAGTAACATTTCTGTTCCTCTTCCAATAGACACATTGATAGAAACGCACACTAGAATCTTTTCTGTTCCTCTTCCTATAGACACATAGACAACACAGCCCTAGTAATTTGTTTATGTTTTGCTTTTCGATTTCCCATCTATTCATGGATAGAGTTTCAAAGCTACAAATACAACAATGTAAACGAATGGGTTTTGGGGGGTGAAACGTACGAAGGTTTCCGATCTTAGTATGGCTTATTTGTGCTTTCTGGATTGATCCGTCTGCAAGGAATCTCAATGTTGCAGTTTTATAATTGGTGGTGTCCCATTGTTGTTCTGTGGTCTATATTTGTCTTTTATTTCGCCCAAGACAATTTTAAATGTTTTTATAAAAAAAAACAACTAATTTAACAAATAATAAAGACGTTAAGCAAAAACACTGACTCGAAGCAAGGAAGATCAAAAGGTGAAGAAGCACTTCATAATAATTTTCTTCTCAAGTTTGAATTTTAAGATTTTTTTCTTGCTCACGTTAAGCATTTATATAAATAACATTTGAGTCCATTTTTTATTTAAATAAATAATTTATTACAAAGTTAATGCACATCGGACAAAACACAACTGATTTTGATTGAAATAATAAATATTCACTGGCAATCAGCTGTCAATTATTTGGAAATCTTGGAAGTGGCATTTACGATTTGCTTCGAATTCGTTAATTGATCAAAACGAAGCGAGTCGAAAATGAGATATTGAATTAAAAACTATTCGCTTCGTATTCCCTAATCAGCCCACAGCTAAGGTTAGTCGTTTTGACGATAGCTGTCTTATCATTTCTATATGGAACGATAAAGAGAAGAATCATCAAAAGCATGACAATCAATTAATCAAGCGATTGCTTTTGCTGTTTGTAATAATATTGTTCATTCGAAGCATCTTTCGGAACACAAATTCACCCCATTTCATTTGACTGTTGGTGCTAAAGGAATTCAGCGTTCAGTATATTGAAAATTAATTTATATCTGCAGTTTTCTTTGCGAAATTCTTAGGGCAAATTACTAAATGTAAGTCTTGCACAAAATATGCTAAACAAATTGTCGGCCAACGCAAACAAAAAAATTCCTGCAATACAGACTGTCCCAAGCAGTAGCGTAGCGTAGGGAGGCAGGGGGCACAGTCCCCGGGCGGCTCTTTTTTTAGGGGTCGGCAATTTTCGAGTAAATTAGCATTATTTTTGTATTTTTTACGGTACGACTGCCCGTATTTCCCCTTAAAATTGTCACTTTCAACAACTATCACACCAGCAACATGAATCTAATGATTCATACACCTGCACACGGTGGCAACATTAGTTTCATTTATTCATTTTTTGCCATGCTCACACACCGTTGGGAAGTTTTACTGGCAATGATGCAACAGAGGCAACTACAGGCATTAAAAAGAATTAAGGATACAAGATGCAGTAGAATATACTTGGGAATTATGAGGTATCATTACCACTTGGAAATATGAGATAGGTTTGAGTATTGCTGGAAGAAGGCAAAGCATTTTTTTAACTGTTGTACAAAAGTGTGTTGAATGTAGTTAAGCATTTACGGGGGAAATTATTCCTTGGATAGGGTCAACGTCGAAATTAAGGAAAGGTTTCATAAGTTATGAAATATAGCCCACAATTTTAACTTTCTTACGTCGCGTCGGCCAAACTACTGAATGTTAAATATGACTGCAATATATATATTGCATCTTATGAGCATGAAGAATAAACAAGATTGTAAAATCGAACACAAACGTAAGGGCTTTTGTACTACCTAAATATATCGTGCAGTGTAGTCTAGAAGTAAGTCTGCTCAATATTATTAGGGGTATTCACGAAATTTTATATTTTTCTGTAAATCGTAAACGCACATTTTCTATTCTATTGCATCTCTAGAGTAAAAATGAAAAATCAGTTTGACCACAAACATTTCTGACAGAAAATAACAGCTGCGAAACTGTCAACGACACAAGGCAAATTTTGCACCATTGCGGGCGATCACTCACTTACTAGATATGTTATCACGGATACCAAACTATCGGGGTATATCTGTGGACGAATCAGATAGGTTAGCTGAAAGCTGTCAAAAAATCAAAGCAAAACGCATACCAACGAATTTTGCAGTCAGCTGGTTCTATACATTTGTTCTCGGATAGCTAGTTATTCCAATTTTTTTGGGATAACTCAAGATAGCTTTCATGAGAGCAGCTGTTTTTTCATCAGATGTGGTTTTGCACGCATTACAACAACAGAAAGTTATTCCAGATTGCTGAGAATAATTGAGTGAACGTCCCCATTGTATTTTTCTGTTGCAATAGGGCTTGGGTATAGCAAAAGTGCTGTAACATCTTAGTCAGTGTAAGTTGTTGTTGTGATGCAAAAAAAAGTTGCACTTTGAATTTTTTACAATGATGATAGACCAGTTGCACCGGATGGTGAATACCCCTATTATAATGCCTCGGTTGTTTTTGACAATTGCAATCAATAATTCAGGTTGTGAGAGAAGCTTCTCAAAATTAAAACTTAGAAAAAATTATTTAAGATCCACGATGAGCACACTGAGGTTAACAAATTTAGATATTCTGACTATAGAGCAAGAAAGAACCGAATCCATTGACCTAAAGGTAGATATAGTCAAGGATTTTGCGTTAATGAAAATTAAAATAATAATTGAAATTATGTCAAGATAATTCCAACATTCGATCTCAGATAAGCTGTGGTAAGTACACTTGCGGGTTAATATTTGGAAAAGAGGTGTAATTTTGCATTAATCTGCCCAGGGTTAGTCAATGAATGGATGAATAAATCATTAATGCATGAGTTAGAAATATATCATAAAAGATTAATTTCGTGGCTGCTGTTGTACATATGAATTTGTCGCTCTGCCCCGGGTGGCTAAAATCCACGCTACGCCACTGGTCCCAAGCCCCAGTTCATTACTTTTTATTCCGCAAAAACCAGTAGCTAAATTCGTACAAGTTTTAAAGTTATGTTGCGTACTTCACCCGCTTTCCAATTTTAAGATGGCTGGAATTGGCTAACGCGATAGTTGATGATAATAATTAATTCAAATCTATTTCAAATTGATTTTTTTATTTGTTGAAGGACCTTGCAAAAATTAGTGTACGTGTAAAGTAAATTTTTGGCGATCGATTTATGGCTTTTTATTTGGTGTTTGGCCACGTTTCCTTAATAAAACACACGGACGACATTTGATTGATTCTGAATTGTACATATCACTGGATTTGCATAAATAAAATTTTAAAAAATCACATCGGCTGAAAAGAATTTCCAAAGCACTTGATTTCTATTAAGATACACATTTATTGTATTAGTTCTTCTGGTTTCGATTCCGAATTGAAATCCAGAATCGTTTTCTGATCTGTTTAGAGTAATGCCGTATTTACACAATTGACAATTTGCCATTATTTCTTCCATTTTATTGACATTACTGACAAAATCGTGTAAATGGTTTGAAAATTTGTCATTATTTTCGTCATTAAAAAAATGGCAGGGAAGACTGGCATTAAATATTGCCATTCCACAATGATGCCATTTTGAAAATTATGGCACACCGCGAGGAAGAATGAACTTGCTCATTCTTTAATGGCAGATTGCCATTATCAATAAAACAGTCATTATTTTGTCCCGTGTAAATGCTTATCATTATTAATTTGATTTTACCATTATTTTGTCAGTTTAATGGCATGAATTAATGGCAATTTGTCACTCGTGTAAATCCGGCATAACAACTACTGTCATTTTGCTGGGTTCAGAACAGTTCTGACGAAAAGAACATTACACAGATCAACTTAATAATTTATAATCAAAAACGACAGTCATCAAAGTGACAATGAACTATCGTGTTAACCGATTTCAGCCCAGGGTTCGTGCCATTACTAAAGAGATTTTCATTGGTATAAGGAGAATTTGATGCGGAATTAGACTTATTTTCATGGCGAATGTTTAGGGTGCTTTCATAAATGCATGGTTGTGAAAGTCCGACGAATGAATAGCATTCATAAATGCAAATGATGAATGTTAGAGTTTCATGAATGTAAAACGCAAATATTTGCAGCGTATAAAATTTTACATGCATTCCGATTTTTTTTCTTAAAGAAAGAGACAGTATGATGTAAGCGGTGGTACACTTTCTCTTACCGTTCCCATCTGTCCAAATTTCCGCTAGAAAATTCAAAGTTGAAACTCAAGCAAATCAGATAAGGTATTCATAAATACATATTAGCAGTGTTTTATTGGGAAATTTATCCGCCGTAAGTTTATCCGTCGTAGCAATTTACATACAGTTCGCTACGGTCGATAAAAAGCTAAAGTAGAAGCTACGGTGGATGGCTGGTTGACGTTCAATCGAGTCTCGATTTTGATTTTGTTAGTTTTGTTGGTACGATTGATAATTGAATTGAATCTCGATGGATGTGTTCATGGAGTGTTATAATTATTAATTTCATTCGTAAGACAAATCGATCTATTTGATTCTTTTTTTTAATAGTTGGCCAGTTTATATTTCTCAAATCTTAGATAACTCCATTTTTTAATAAATTATAAGCTGTTCTTCTGAAAAGTTTCTGACTTTTACTATTAAAAACTGTATTCTTTGCTCAATTATTTTCTGAAGTACGTCTAAAATTGCACCTATATCTGCAATTTTGCATACCCGTAATGTCAATTTATCAATTTTAACAAATTTTGATATCCATTTTGAAAAAGAAACCAATATTTATCGAATGAATTCCGTTTTACTTTTATTGACTAACCAAGCCCAACTTTCGTTTTGTGTTCAATTTTTATTGATAGTTGTAAATAAACGAAGTTTGTTGAAAAAAAATCATCTTTTATTTAGATCTACAAAAAAGCAATTTGAGAAGAAAAACCGCATTGGGTGGAACTGCACTAAGAGGAATGCTCCACAGTGCGCCGCAAAATATTTATTCGTATGAAATTCTATGAGCTATAAGGTTAGGCGCGCAAATATGCAACTTTCAGTTTTGCAACAGTTTGGTTGCTTAAGTGAATACCATGAGAGTGCGCGCAAATGCAGTAACAATTCAGTCCACGATTCGAGCAACTTAAAAGTTTGCGTTTTGGCACAAATCGAACGATCGCCCCAAATAAGTTCTTCAGTTTGAATCACACCGAACTATAATGTAACTGCGCGCACATTAAATCAAAATATTGTTTGTGTGATGGTTTATCTCGTTGATTAATTTTAAGTTGCTAATGTGCGCGATCACTAGTGATTAAATTATTTCGTTTCGGAAAAATTGAATGTGAGCGCCTAGCTTAAACGCACTAAGCGGCAACTGAACTTCACAAAAGGTGCTTTTTCTTCACTGTTTAATGTCTGATCAGTGAATATTGAATTGAAAGCAAAACATAATCAGAAAATAAATTTATAAATTGACTTGAAAAATAAAATTCTAGCTATCGATCTACTCAGAAAATAAATAAAAGCATGAAATATAAAGGTGACATGTAATGGATTGAACAATACGCTGTAGTGTGCGTTCAAAACCAAGAAACATTTAAAGGAAATAAGCAAATCTCCGTCAATTTTGTTTCCTCTTGTGATTGGCATAGAAGATTTTTAAAGCAATAAAAAAATTGCCCTGTGTAAAAAGGGACTTGACCATAATCTATGAACAAACCCATTCACTTAACATTTCCTTTATATTGGTGCAAAATGAATGTTCGAATTTAAAATTGCAAATGCAGAAAAAATGAAAACAAGAAATAGGTTTGTAACATAAATTAAATATTGGTACGTTTTTCTACTTTCTATTTTATATGAATAAAAGCTAATTATTGGTCATTATTTTGATATTTTCTTAATTTTACTTTGCAAAAGACTTTCATTACTTGTGACTGCTGTACAGGGGTACCATTTTTACAAAAATAAAAAAGCTACGGTCGATGCGTTTTTTTGGGAATTACTTACGGTACAATGGATAGATTCCCAATAAAACACACCTATTAAAATGCATGCGCAAATAGATTTTCTGACGTTAACATGATCGCAACTGATCGCATGTAAACAAAGTAACTATGGATTTATGAAAGCACCCATATGCTCCCAATTGTACTAGTTCGACAGTGTGGGTAGGCCCACCGTTGGATACAAGCGTTAATTCGCAGTCACCCACGTTAAGCCTTTATTTATTATTCTGTACTAGTGCTTAGTAGTGTTAGTAAAAATAGGGGTAAATTCTCCAAAAATTATTGATCTGCGAATTTGGTTCAGAATCAAAGAAAAAAATATTTTGTTTGTCCAATGGAAGGATTTAAATGTCGAAATCCATGTTGTGGCAGATTTGTATAAAAAAAAGAATTAAATTCTTATACCAATGAAAAACCACATTAGTATGAGGCTTGTTTTACAAATTAATTTTGCGTTTAATTAATCGACAGAAAACATTGATCTTCTTCGTTGGGGGATTTCCTGTGAACCCGTAGGGGTTTCCTTTAAAGTAATAAATATTTAAACTGCTTAGTTTGGTTTCGCCTATCTGCAGCAACAAATGCTAAAAAATATTATCTGAAGCAAAAAATCGGTTACAGAAAAATTGACGACAAGAAATATTTTAAAATACGGTACAGTTTATTTATAATAATATTTTTAATATAATTTGTTCTTCAAACACCCAAACAATATGAATTATATTTTAACAATAAAATAAACATACAAAATATGATTGCAAGTATTTATAAATATTAACTAACATAAGTTTTTTTCTACATGTTTTTTTTTTTTTTTAATTTTACAAAGAAAAAATATGTTGCGATTTATCTATCTGCTGTGATATATTTTTTTACAAATTAAATTATTATTTATTTTTTACATAAAAGCAAGCATTATTTAAAACTGAATCCAGCAAACAAACAAAAAAAAATTGGCACGCGAATAAATTAATTTCTTTAATTTGTTGAGAAGACGAAATTCACTTTTTTCTTATTCCTTGCTGCTTTGATAGCTGGAGACAATTTTTGCTGCATCGTTCATAATTTTTGCATTCGATCGGACCAAGAACATTAAATGACATTCGTCGTAGACAGTGAGTTCCACTCGGGTCCGGACTAAGCCGTGAAGAACAGTCGCTCTTTCTAGGTCCAGCCAGCGTTGAAGAGCTAGTTCACGTTCTTTTGTTGACCCGGAAAGGATAACGTCAGAAGGACCCCAAAGTACAAATTCTAGCACTGACTTTGCCTTGGACAAGGACTCGGATCGTTCTTGGTGCAGTATGTCGGCCAGAATAGAAGTCATTTTTGTAGATGGTAGCATTTCACTGAGAGCGATATGTGCGCAACGGCACAGGGTACCCATAGGTTCGTCTTCTTCGTTGTTACTGCTCCTTAAAATCATTAAAAAAAAAACAAGTTATATCGTAATCAATAAAATTCTTTACTCAGTACATACCCTTGTAGAACACAGAGTCTCGCCTGAGCATCTTTGTTTTCATTATCTTTTGCCAGCACCACATTCGACAAGCTTAGCGGCATCTCTTCGATGGCCTTCGCTTGCAGATTCTTCAATCCATTGACCAATTGAAGCATGATGAATGCAACTTCTCGTGACATCACATCGTCAAATGATGGCATGCCCGGAACTAGCTGAGATTCATCCAGTTTCTCTGCTACAGCTGTCGCGTCTTCACTTAATGAACTTAGATTCTGTACCGAGCACACATTCCTCAAACTCATGCCACTCTCTTTCAGACCCGACAGATTCGGTATCGATCCTCGGAAATTATACATTGACTTGTCCAACATTTGTGACTTGTTCTTAAGAATCGTTCCAATGGATTGTAGAGTTTCGAGCTGCAAGCGAGGCAATACTGATATTGTTGCTTGTAACATACGCACTTCAGTGGTTGGCATTAGAGGCAGATGATAGCTCGGCACAAGATCGCAGAATTCTGTTATTGGATTAAGGACGCCACTGACTCCACCAGTTAGTTGACAAAGTTCACCGCCAACGCCTGAAAGTTGATTACAATCACCGGAAAGTGCTAATGTGACCGGTGCTGTTGTCCAAACGGCCGCATGGAAGGCCTTTTTGCCAACTACAAACGCTTGGGCACCTTCAATGACAGTGAAGTCTTCGAAGCGCAAATTTATGGCGTTGGCAAGAGGACGAAGTGCTGGAGGTATGATGGGAGTTTGTTGCAGCTAAAATAAAGAAGATTTTTGTGTTTTAATCATTACATTATAGTTAATATAAAAGCTAAGCTGATATAAATCTAAAAATTATGCGATATTAGGTGTAATTGGTATCTTTTTTGTAGTGAGAAATGTAACAACTCTCAAAATTCAAGAGTGCGGTAAATTTTTTAAATCTTAAATTTTATTCAGTAAACAACAACAAAACAAAAAGTGCGAATAGTAAAGGCAGTAATAATAGTGCCGATAATACCTAAGATAAAGCTTTGGAATATTTGGAATGGAACGACTCGCTTTAGTTGCAGACAAAAAGCTTGTACAACATTGTTGGCTGACAGAGATGTAAAATAAGAGTGTATGTCAAAAGTGCATAATTCTTTTATCCAGACTTCTATTACTGTGCTAGATTACCAATAAAATACGACTAAATTAAACAAACGCAAATTGGCCACATTTGTGTGTAAAACGTCAATGGATACAAAGACAGAAAGCAGCGATGGACATAATTGAATGAACACTCCAGATTCCAGACAAACCAAAACTAAACTAAAAAAATAAAAGAAAAATGAAAAAAACTCATAACCCAAAGAAAAGTGCACAAAACAAAAATATTCTATAGAATAAGTTAAAAAAGCACTCGGGAATTCCAGTGAACAAATACTTAAATTTTCCACTTCTCGTTTACTTGCATTTTCACTATTGCGTTTTTTTGAAGTGATAACTTCTTATGGGAAGGTAAAGCGATTCGTTACGTAACGTTTACGTGTTTATCTCCCTCCTTTTAAGCGGGTGGGCCAATTTTCGAAAAAAAAATTAATTAAAATTAAAAAACCGATAGCGATAATTGTGTGTTCGCCTGTCAATCTTATTTTTCCATTAAAAACCAATTCTAAAATAAAGTCATACAATGAGTTGCTGGTTTACTCATCACATGCTGTTTAGGCATAGCACTAACAACATGTGATTAAGTAAAACTAGTATGCCAATAAATATGGCAAAAGAATAAAAAAAGTTAATGCGAATTATAAGGGACATCGATAAATAAGACAGGGAAATTTCTCCGCATTAGTTCAGCCGCCATCCCTGGAGATAAAATCTGAGACAACAACCACCTACAGTCTCCGAATATCTCGCCACACAACTTTCCTATGATTATTTCTCTTCCTTAGCCTCACCCTCACGCCCGCGCTGTGTTGAAATATTTAAAGAGGATTCATAATCCCTTGAGCGCGTGTAGATTATAAAAAAAATGGTAAGTATATAAATGGGGGCGTTAGGTGGCGCACAGCTTTGCTGTGCAATACGTTCGTTGTTGTTGTAATACGTGTTAAATAACACGCCATTAAAAGCTGACGACCATGATAACAAACAAAACATATGATTTCCAAATCCAAACCAAGCTAGCGCTAAATTTCTGGTATACTCAGGTATCGTAGTGCACAGCAGACTTCGAAATCAGCTGTCTTTTCAGTTCTTTATTACGTGCCTAATACATCATCTTCTTCTTTTGAAACATTTGTGGTCTTACTTCCTGATTCATTTAAAATTTTTATTTTACCCAACAAATGTATGTTTAATTCACTTTGAGCTAAGGCGTAATCGTAATCAATTAGTTTTTTTTCTCTGTTTAGACTTTTGACAGAAATGGTTACCTATTGGGTTTTATACGTTCACAAACGCACAATATATTTTTAAACAATAGCTGTGTTTTATTGGGAAATTTATCCGCCGTAGGTTTATCCGTCGTAGCATTTTACATACAATTCGATACGGTCGATGAAAAGTTAAAGTAGAAGCTACGGTGGATGGCTAGATGACGTTTATTCGAGTCTCGAATTTGATTTTGTTAGTTTTGTTGGTACGATTGATAATTGGGTTGAACATCGATGTATGTGTTCATGGAGTGTTATAATTATTTATTTCATTCGTAAGACAAATCGATCTTTTTGATTCTTTTTTTTTTCTTTTTTTTCTTTTTTTTGTAGTTGGCCAGTTTATATTTCTAAGATCTTAGATAATTCCATTTTTTAATAAATTATAATCTGTTCTTCTGAAAAGTTTCTGATTTTTACTATTAAAAACTATATTCTTTGCTCAGTTATTTTCTGGAGTACGTCTAAAATTCCACCTATATCTGCAATTTTGCATATCCCTAATGTCAATTACTCAATTTTAACAAATTTCGATTTCCATTTTGAAAAAAAAATCAATATCTATGGAATGAATTCGGTTTTACTTTTATTTTTGACTAACTAAGGCCAATATTCGTTTTTTGTTCAATTTTTATTGATAGTTATAAATAACGGAGTTTGGTGAGAAAATCATATTTTTATTTAGATCTACAAAAAAGCAATTTGAGAAGACAAACCGCATTGAGTGGAACTGCACTATAGAGGAACTGCTCGACACTGCGCCGCAAAATATTTATTCGTATGAAATTCTATGAGCTATAATGCCAGGCGCGCAAATATGCAACTTACAATTTTGCAACAGTTTGGTTGCTAAAGTGAATACCATGGACTTATGCACATGCAAAAACTATTCAGTCCGCGATTCGAGCAACTTAAAAGTTTGTGTTTTGACACAAATCGAACGATCGCCCCAAATAAGTTCTTCAGTTTGAATCACACCGAGCTATAATGTAACTGCGCTCACATTAAATCAATATGTTGTCTGTGTGTTGGTTTATCTCGTTGATTGAATTTTGAGTTGATTATGTGCGCGATCATCGTTCAATAAGTGATTAAACTATTTCGTTTCCGAAAAAAATGCATGTGCCCGCCTGGCCTAAGCGCACTAAGTGGCAACTGAACTTCACAAATGTGCTTTTTCCTCACTGTTTAATGGACATTGGCCATGAACCGTATTCGCTTCACTTAATGGACATAGACTGGGCGTACAATTTTGTGATCCCATTGTTTTTTTTCTGGACATGTGCATGGAAATTGCAAGCCAAATGTTAACTATTTGTTCCTTAATCCGCGTATGTTAAGTGCAGTATGATCTCTGTTGAGTGACTATTGAATTGAAAGCTAAACATACTCAGAAAATAAATATATAAATTGAATAAAACAAAAGCATGAAATATAAAGGGGAAATGTAAGGGGAGTGAACAATTTAAACTACATTGTACTGTGCGTTCAAAACCAAGAAACATTAAAAGGAAACAAGCAAATTATGTTCCGGCAATTGTGTTTCCTCGTGTGAAAGGCATAGATGGTTTTTAAAACAATACAAAAATTGCCCTGTGTAAAAATGGACTTGACCATAGTCTATGAACAAACCCGTTCACTTATCATTTCCTTTCTATTGGTGCAAAATGAATGTTCGAATTTAAAATTACAAATGCAGAAAAAGTGAACACAAGAAATAGGTTTGAAACTTAAATTAAATATTGGTACGTTTTTCTACTTTCTATTATATATGAATAAAAGCTAATTATTGTTCCTAATTTTGATTTTTTAATAATTTTACTTTGCAAAAGACTCTTTCATTACTTGTGACTGCTGTGCAGGTGTACCATTTTTACAAAATAAAAAAGCTACGGTCTATGCTACGGTCGATGCGTTTTTTTAGGCATTACCTACGGTACTATGGATAGATTCCCAATAAAACACAGCTAATGTATCAGAAAGCTGTGCGACACCGAACGCCACCATTGACTAATGTGGCCAACAATTTTGTACATTTTTTCATGGAGCTGTCAAATTATACCAGTCATCTCTTCAAGCTAAACAATGAGGTAAAACGATAAGGCGATTTTTTGCAACATTACTACAACTACATATGAGAAATTCATCATATTTTTATAAAATTACTCTCAAAATATATATTTGATGAATAAAGTCAAATGTATTAATTTAAAAGAACAGCAAAAAATCTTGTTAGGTTTTAAATCAAATCTGAAGTAATTAATTAAACAAACTTTACACTTTATGTGTATTCATGTTAGTGTGTATATCTAGTTGTATTTACAATTAAGTCTAATAGCAAGGTATAAAATATTTGCAAACCTGATCTAAGACTTGCGCCAAGGCCTCGTGATTCGCTACCACCACAGCAGTATAATTATCTTCAATGGTTTTGTGCACGACGCTTCTGCCTTTTCGCATGCGCAGACGGTTAGTTGCTTTGGTTCGATTCTTAATGGCCTGAAAAAAAACACATGTAATTTAGTTAAAATTATCTATCTTTAGAAGAAAAGAAACTTACTGATGGTACGCCCCAAACACTATCATTAATATCCGTAGCAACATCACCGCCAGCCTCACTGCCATAATAGCTATATGGTGAATAAATATCGAATTCGCCTATTTCACTGCCGCAATATGACGCCGATATAACCCTTGGAATGTTAGCTAAAAACAAAAAATAATTTAAAAAAAATATTTATTAAATATTAGGCAAATCTAAATTTAGCATCAATTAACCTAGACTATTGTTGTGGCCGTAACGCGGAGATGGAGACCCATATTCACTGCGTGTATAACTAGCACCTGAAATCGAAGCATTATCCGAAAACGGTTGTGGTCGTCTTGCCGCAGCACGAACCATTGATGCCGCATCCATTGTTCGAACTGGAGGTTGTGGTGGAGTTGGTGATGATGCCTCTGCTCCGGATCCAGTCTTAACAATCTCATACAAATTCTCATAGTCCCGCTTGTCCTTTAAGTAACTGTCAATAGTGCTATTGATCTTTCGGACTGAATCTTTTAAGCTGCTTGGTCGTGACGAGTCTAGGGTTGAAGTTGCACTTGTTGTCTGATCGGTTCTCTTGAGTCTTTCAAATGAACTAGTGTGACTATTGTTGTCAGACTCTTTGGAATAGCTTTCGGCACTAATTGAAGATGTTTGAGGAGTATTTTGAATTGGTGTACTTGGAGAAATATCCGCCGTTACAATGTCACCGTTTGATGAACAAATGGAGATGTCATCGGCATTTTCGTTATTTCCCTGACGTTTGCGTGCCAGCTCGAGTTGAGCTTCACGTTCACGCATACTAGCTGTACGTTCGGGTTTACGCGGCGCTATTGATGAGCGAATTTCGCCTATAAAAATAGGATTTAAATATAGATAAATAATTAAAATAGTTTTTTGTATAATAAAAATAAGTCTGTTCTGGAAAACGGCTAACGGTTAAACTTAACCGATACATATAATCCTCAGATTATATTGGAAAAATTACAATCTTCCTACGTACACTTGCTCAACGACATTTTTTTGCACACATGAGCGTCGGCATTTTAAATAACTATGGGGTCGATTCAACTCTTGCTTAAAATAAAAAATTAACCGTTAATACATATGTTTGTTTTTAATTTTAAGGTGTAGAAAGTTAATAGAAAATAAGCGCCAAAATTTGGGAATGCAGTGAATTGCAAAATCCATTGTTCGCTTATTAGGAACATTCAACTGTTTATAATCGGCAAATTTTTATTTTCAGCAAACAAAAGATATATTAGAAAACAATTACTTTCAATTTCCATAAAATCGGTTCCAGTGTCCGCAGGTGCTATTTTTGAACGTATGTCATAAGAGAACTGTGTTATCGAGAACAAAACAGCGATACCACTTTACTTCAATTGAAATAGACTTACATCAATTTCAGAAAAAAATTAAAAACTACTTCGCACTATTATTAAATTCTTTATATCTACTTCACTTTTAGAAATATGTTTTTAATCTTTTTCAATTTATACAAAAAAAACTTGAATCTTCTTAAAAAAAATAAAAATTTTTTACACTCCTTAATGTAAGCCTAGATTCACATTTCAAAAAATAAATTGCATCTGGCTTCACTTTAAACAAAAAAATTATTACAATTTTCTGAAGTTTATTAGTATTTTCCTTTTAATTTTCTTTCAAACAAAAACAAGGAAAAAGTTAGTGTTTGGGCTTACGTTCGTTCCTGTCTGTGCGTGTTAAAAATTGAATGTGATTATTAGTCAAATACGCCTTTCATGGATAAAGATTCGTAGACAAAAATATAATTTTGTAAAAATATCGTTATGCACCATTTATGGTCGGGACGATCGAGATTTCCCAAAGTAGTAAAAATGAAGTGTCTGTGTCTGTGGTGTGTCTGAGGTGACTTTAGTTGACATTGAAGAAGAATTTACGCATTTTTCGACAAGATTGTTCTTATTACTATTTTCATTGGACTTTTAAATGTTCCGTTGCTGTTAATAAATACATAAGACTAATTTGGAATCAAATATAATATTCAAATTATGATTTTGAAATTTACTTCCCTTTTCTTGAATCTACATAAATAAAAAGTGGAAACGCTGGAACACAATCCGCAATGGTGTTTCCCTCATAATATTTTATTACTTCGAAATGTATCGTGAATCTCTCCCCGAAATAAATTTTCCTCGGACAAATAATTAGGCCTCTTCGGTGAGATCTTTTATTCTGTTATTCTGCTATTGTGTTATGAATTTGCATACAAAAGTTTAAGCTGTCAAAAAATATTTTATGAATTATAATTTTGGTATTCGGCATGCTAAATCTGCTTTGAAATCTTTTAAGAAATCTGCTTATGAGCTGTCGAAACTTCGAAATTCTTAACAATTCTTTTACGAACTGCATTTTTCGTATTCAGCATGACTCAGTCTGTTATGGAATCTTTTATGAATCATAAAAGAATAAAAGACACATTTTTGTTACTTTTATCATAAAAGATTTCAATATATGAAGTAAAACCTCTTATTTCGTTAATGAATTGTTCTTTAAAGGGCAGATATAACAAAATATTACTAAAATACATAATAACAAACACAAATATGAAAGTAATTTCAAACTATTTATTTCAATACACGAAAGCACAGAACACATTTTTATGAAAGAAACGTAAACGAAAGTGACGCTTATTTTCCCGGAGTTCGTTTGTACAACTTTTTATATTGGATATACATATTAAATTCAGGATCAGGAACTGTTTTGGGAGAAATTACAAAGATTAATTATTACATATTTATCTACGTGAAACAAAACACGATAATTTATATTGTCATTCGTCAGTGCCGACTGCCGAGAGTTTTTATTTACCTACTACAGCTGATAATTTGATAGCAGATTTTAGGTCTGTTTGTATAAATATTTCTTTTTCGAAGTTTGCATAACAGACTTTTATAAAAGATCGAACTCCTGAATACCAATTATAAAATATCTTTTATGGTGAATATCTGTTATGCATCATAACAGAAAATTCATAGCAGAATAACAGATGTGGCAGAATAGGCCTAAATGGTATTCAAAAAATGGGTGAAAATAACACTGTTAACTTTATGCTAATAATACATTCCGAAAGAGACTTTTCACAATCATTCACGTTTCCAATATTTGATGGAGAAAATCATTCGCTGGGAAATTTGGAAACACTATCGTGAATAAAAATTTCCCTACAAATTTTTCCCCAATTCGACTCATGGAAACGTGAATTATGCTTAAAGATTTCCTCGGAATTTATTGGTATCGTGAATAAGCTTTCCCAGGGAATTTTGCTATCATTTCGCACCATGTTTTGTTCGAATAAAATTTATTCCGTGGTGTATTCATGATTGCAGGAAGAATTTTGAGGGTATGCAATATTTCGTGGGAAACGAAAATTCCTTGGGGGATTCCCGCTGGGGCCCTATATGAAACATCAGAAGGGGAATCTTATAATATAATCTTATACACGATATTTCTCAGTTTGGATGTCAAATACTGAAGAAAAATGTTTGTTTCACTTCTTATTTTGCTAACCAATTAAAACAAAATTATGACGGATCTGGTGTACTCGACGTATAGATTAATTTCAAACTAAATTTGTTCTCCGCTGTTTTAAACATTGGGGGTTATCCATAACTCCAATTTTAGTATGTATTCACATTGATACTTTGTGCAAGTACTATGTTCGCCTTAATTTATAAAAACGGGATTTTACTTGGTTTGAGTACCAATTACGTGGTACAACGTAATAAGAAGGTAAGATAGAATGAAAAAAGGCTGACGAAATTATTTGTAAATTGGTAAGTAACCCTACTTTATGTAGAAACTGGAAAAAACGGAAAAATACTGTGCGAGTTCTGTATGAACAAACGGGTTGGGTTTGCCAAGGTCGATCAATGAGCGCCAAGGTTAGGTTAGGTAAGTGAGCTGTCAGCTGATCGTACTACCGACACACTTAGATAAAAGTAGATCCATTGTGGTACCCTGAAGTGTTGTAACTTCTAATTGTATAAACTATGGATAGTCATTTTCGAGCCACTTAGAGGTTTTTATGAAGTTCAGTAGGCTTTTGCCTGAGAGATTCGAGAGCTCTTCTAAATCGTTGAAAAAGTAGCTGCCCAGGAATTTGTTCCTTATATGGCAAAGTGCTGGTCAATGACACAAAAAGTGAGATGTGTCCTCATGTTTGTCTTCGTCATTGCAGCCTCTGCGTAGGTCATCGTTGCTTAGCCCCATTTTCTTTTTATGGTAGCCGAGAAGATTGTGTCCGGTGAGTACGCTTACAAGAGTTCGAAGGGAATTTTTGTTTATGTGGATGGTACTTTCTGTTTTATTCTTGTCGAAGTTGGGCCATGTTTCCATGCTTCCATGTTGTGGCACATGTGTCGAGCCCATTCCATCTTTTGTTGGTTTTTGAAAGAATATTCTTTCCAATGTTCTGTTTCGTGACACAGAGTGGGATTCTAATCGACGGATCTATTTGGGTAGAATCAAGAGTTGAATTCTTCCTTGCCAGTTCATGAGCTCTCTCCTTGCCCGGTATATTACTGTGACCCGGGACCTAGCAGAGTTTAATGTTATGCTGCGTGCCAAGAATTCTTAGCTCTTCGCGACAGCTAGCTACAAGCTTCGACTTGGTAACTGCGGCAGAAATCGTCTTAATTGTCGCTTGGCTTTCAATAAAAAAATTGATATAGGTATTTGGTATCTCCAGTCTCGACACGTACTTAGCAGCATTTTTGACTGCTAATACCTCAGCTTGGAAGACACTACTGTGGCCAAGAAGTCTAGCAGAGCTAGTTACTTTAAGGTTTTCTGAGAAGAAACCTGCACAAACCACAGTTTCCATTTTTGAGCCATCGGTGTAGATAGTTATTAACGACTCTTCATGGAGTTCGTTGTTTAGCCATACTTGTCTATCAGTGAAATAAGCTTTGAGTGGTCGATCAAAGTCCAGTTTTGGTGGCATGTAGTCTGTGCACACATTGTTGCTTATAATTCTATGCAGAATCTCAGCGTGTCCTATGTGGCTAGTGTTCCAGAGGTTAGTTTGGCTTTGCCGTAGGGAACTGTTTGCTGCTGATTCCTGTACGTATAGGTCAATGGGCTTTAGGTTTAGTGTTGCTTCCAATCCCGCTATGGGGGTACTCCCCATTGCTCCAGTTATATCAAGCCATTCTTTGTACTTTTGTTAGGGTTTTTAGGTTCGTGTCTTTTTCCAGCGCGTTCCACCACACAAGATTACCGTATGTAAGCTTAGGTCTAACGATTGCCGTACACATCCACATGATAATTTTAGGATTAGGGCCCAAGTTTTTACCAAAAATCCTGTTGCATGAATAGAATGCGACCATTGCTTTTTTAGCTCTTTCTTTGATGTTTGGATCCCAGTTTAATTTCTTATCTAGGATCACTCCGAGATATTTAACTTAATCTGAGATATTAAGTGGGATCTCATCTATTGTAGGTACTGAAAAATCTGTTTTTTTTTTCTTTTATTTGTAAACAGGACCAGCTCAGTCTTTAAGGGATTAACCGTTAAACCAATTTTTTTTTGTCGAGTATAGTGGTTGGGAATTTACCTGTCGCAAGTAGAGCCAAGTCATCGGCATAGGCTACTACTTTGACCCCAATATGCTTAAGTTTATTAAGTATACTATTCATTACAAGAATCCATAAGAGTGGCGATAGAACTCCACCATGGGGAGTTACTTTTACTTGGGTTCCGTCAAGTTGACTGAAGAAGCGGCAAGCAACAAAGGAAATAAAATATGAAATTGTATGGCTGGCTTTTTCTGCCACTCATTTTTTTTTACAGAAATGGATTCTTAAGCCATTTTCCAACATCGTGCTATATTTCAATATACATCCATCATGTTAAGGGCTCTTTCACACATGACGAATTTCTCTGTAATGACGATTTTTATTCCTCTTTCGTTTTTATGAGGAATTTCGGATTTTTCTTGGTAAATAGAACGTAAGATCCTTTTTTTAATTTTACTTTTATTTATTAGGAAGTGTACAAATTTAGTTTAAATTTGCTGTGTGCAAGTGCGTTTCTTATGTACGTATAAATGCCTCGCTGTGATTTTGATCCCGGATAAAAAAATCGATAATTTTCGTAGAATAGAAAACAAAAACTGGTCCCGGAACGAAAAATCCCTGTGCAATCGATTATTTTGGTTGATTAGAAAACGACATTAGGTGAGGCTTTTGGTCATACACTAGACCCTACTGAACAATTGAAATACTTTGGTTCTAAAATAATGGCGGCCGCTGATACCTTGCTGGTTTAATATGTTGTGATCGACACTCGAAAATCGTTCAATGTAAGGGGCCAGTTAAAGCGATCAGGAAAAGACATTAGGAAAAGTTGAAACAGTATGAAAGCGAATATTAAACAGGATAATTATGTCAGTTGGCAATCCTGTCAGTGAAATGAGACAAATTGGAACCCAAATCATTGGAATGATTTCCACTTTGTGTCAAATTGCAATCAGCTGGCACGAAAAATGAATATTTATCAGGAAAATATATAATTAAATTTTTAACAAAAAATAATCATTGTATTGCAAATATTATTTGCTAAAAAACATTCTCTGAGATATTTGTCATCGATTAGTAGTGAAAACATCATAAATGATACATTAGAACTTTTTTTCTGATTCGTTTTAACTGGCCATTAAATGGGACTTATACTACCTATATTTTCATCCGAACGTTAATCTTTTGTAGATTTACTAAATCTAAAATATTGTTTTCACCGCGCCAAAATTAGATTAATTTTGACAGCACTTTTGAAACTGCAATTGGTCTTTCATTTTCTCGTATAATATAGAAATGAGATAGAAAGAAATTGAGGTGGCCGTGGGGCGATAGTTGTGTGATCGCCTGTCAACCTCGTGAATGCCGGTTCGATTCCTGCCGTTGTCTATGTCTTCTTATATTCCATTAAAAACCAATTCTAAAAATTGTCATAAAATAAGTTGCTGCTTTGCTCATTACATGCTGTTTAGGCATAACAAGAACAACATGTGATTGAGTATAAACTAGCACACCCATATATATGACAATGAAATAAATAAAATAATGCGAATTATAAGAGACATAAATAAATAAGACTCGGTTATTCTCTCCGCATTAGTTCAGCCGCCATCCCTGGAGATAAATCTGAGACATCAACCAGCTCTAGTCTCAGAACATCGCGCCACACATCTTTCCTATCCTTCTTTCTCTTCCTCCACCGGATGCCCACGCTGTGTTAAGAAAAACATATAAAGGGTATTCATAATCCCTTGAGCGCGTGCGAAGTTATAAAAAAAAGCCATCTTCGTCTGTGTCAACATAAGCGAAAAATTCACTTTCTTACTGAATGTGTTCATTTCGATAATAGAATAGTTTAGTTCGATTTGTACATATAAGCATTGGTGTATAAACATTTAAATGAAATTTATTTTAAAGTCTTCATTATTTGAATAAATTTAAATTTGTATGGTAAATCGTGAAGATTTATAGGAAATTTAGGGTAAATCTATTTACTTAGTAGAACTAATCACCCAATTTGTTATACATCCGACAGCCTATATTTATGTTGCTACAAGCTAACGTATCAGGAAATGTTCCTAAAAACATGTATAATTTAAAAGAATGTAAAAGTAATTTATACACCACTGATGTAGACTTTCGATAACGGCGAGTAGCACTTTGCGAATCTGTCGAGTTAAACGTATGTATGTCAAATCCTCCTCATGCTATGACAGCTTTGGTTTGTTAACAAAATTACGAGTAATTTATAACTTTCTTAGACAGATTGTTTTGGCTCAACTGAAATAATGTTCATTTAAATAATACCATTTATTTTCACTCAGTTCATACACCTATATACTACCTATGTAATATGTACCTAGCTTAGCTTTGGTTTAGGTAGGTTAACATCAGCCTACAAATTATGCCTCATCCCAATAATTGAATTCCTTTCTCTGTGGAATATTGTTTGTTTTTTTTTTGTTTGTGTATTCTGTCCATCATTCACATTGCACCTGAATGTTTTTTTTTTCGAGAACAAACAAAATTTGGGTTAAATTATCATGTGTCCCAGTTTAGACCCGTCTGGATTATACGTTTCTGTCGTTTCTCACGAGGGAGGAGTAGCAAGACTCAATTAAAATTCTATTCAGCATTGGAAGGTGTTCGAGTTCAAATTGTGTTTGACTCATAAATGGAGGGCAAAACAATATGCACAGGAATTCAGTGCTTTTAGTCATTTTATATAATGGGTGATTTTTTAAGAGCTTGAGAACTTTTTTAAAAAAAAAAACGCATAAAATTTGCAAAATCTCATCGATTCTTTATTTGAAACGTTAGATTGGTCCATGACATTTACTTTTTGAAGATAATTTCATTTAAATGTTGACCGCGGCTGCGTCTTAGGTGGTCCATTCGGAAAGTCCAATTTTGGGTAACTTTTTCGAGCATTTCGGCCGGAATAGCCCGAATTTCTTCGGAAATGTTGTCTTCCAAAGCTGGAATAGTTGCTGGCTTATTTGTGTAGACATTAGACTTGACGTAGCCCCACAAAAATAGTCTAAAGGCGTCAAATCGCATGATCTTGGTGGCCAACTTACCGGTCCATTCCTTGAGATGAATTGTTCTCCGAAGTTTTCCCTCAAAATGGCCATAGAATCGCGAGCTGTGTGGCATGTAGCGCCATCTTGTTGAAACCACATGTCAACCAAGTTCAGTTCTTCCATTTTTGGCAACAAAAAGTTTGTTAGCATTGAACGATAGCGATCGCCATTCACCGTAACGTTGCGTCCAACAGCATCTTTGAAAAAATACGGTCCAATGATTCCACCAGCGTACAAACCACACCAAACAGTGCATTTTTCGGGATGCATGGGCAGTTCTTGAACGGCTTCTGGTTGCTCTTCACTCCAAATGCGGCAATTTTGCTTATTTACGTAGCCATTCAACCAGAAATGAGCCTCATCGCTGAACAAAATTTGTCGATAAAAAAGCGGATTTTCACACATTTCGAACCGAACACTGATTTTGGTAATAAAATTCAATGATTTACAAGCGTTGCTCGTTAGTAAGTCTATTCATGATGAAATGTCAAAGCATACTGAGCATCTTTCTCTTTGACACCATGTCTGGAATCCCGCGTGATCTGTCAAATACTAATGCATGAAAATCCTAACCTCAAAAAAATCACCCGTTATAAATAAATGTATTGAGTAGTTTTGTACTAGAAAAAGCGAGGGACCTACTTTAACACAATTGTTGCACATTGGGAAATTTTCGCAGGTGACATTCGATACATGAGGTCGCTGTATAGCAAAGATTACTTCTTCTTCATCTACCCCAATTCGTTACAATAAAGTTGCTTCTTTAATTTATTATTTGCTGAGCTTATTTTATTCAATTAAATTTCCAAACACCTATTTTGTGAACCATTTTTATATTTCAAAAATGTTTTGCAAATACATAATGTTCATTTATAGAGAACCTGGACTGGAACCTACGCCCTACTCTGTATTTCGATTCGTAAGTTAAATCGTTCAAATTCGGAAAATCTGTACTCTTATTTGAAAATTGAAAATCGAATTCGAAAGACATTAGTTCGAATATTAGAAATTTCGGTCTAGTTCTATTTTCGTGTATTAATACTTTCGAATTTCGGGTATTTCATGAAATATCTATGCAGTCAGTTTGAAGTTTTTGTTGATTTCATATGCATTTAGCACGACTTGTCAAAGTGGTATTTGGAAAACCGGATTTTTTTTTGTAAAACAAGACGTTTGTTTGCAAACAAAATTTCGTTGATATTTTCTTATATTACCTTTAAGTCCCCTTAGACATGTATCTTTCCTATCAATTAAACGTCAATTGTCAAATATTTAGATTTTTTGTGAGTTTGCTTCTTGTTGATTTTGCATTTTTAAAAATTTTATTACCAATATATAATTATGAAACAACGTAGAAGTCAAATAACTTGAACCACAAACCAAAAATCAATCATGACATACAAATTTTCGGACGATTTTGTTCGTATGGGCTCGAAATCGCGTAATTTCGTGACTTCAAAATTAAAATTACGGAAATCGCCCATTATGTAATTGAGAATTTGTATTCAATTCACTAAACAGTTGAATTTCACGTTTTGGTTTCGAAAAAAAAAATAAAATTAAATGACCTTAAGACCCACAATTAACAAAATTAATCCGGAGAGATGAATAGTGTTAATTTGAATAACTGGAAATGACATGAGACAACAGTGTGACAGAAAAGTAGAGTTTAAAAGGGCATTGGACTTCCGGAAATTGGTTATTTGATTCAGTAGCTCGGGGAATATTTAGCTCCTTGTTGGGCGAACAACTTTATATAAAACTGTTATAATTGTTATAAATTGGCGATATATGTGTGTTTTTGAAATTTTGACAACACGAAATTAGTAAAAAGTTGCCGTCAATTTCTTTAGTTTTGTTTGTTCGCTTTATTTGAAAATTGGTATACAAATTTCGACAATGTATATGGAAAATTATGCAGTTTTAAAGACAATTTCAGACAATATTTTAAAATCGGGCTATTTCGTCTAGTGGCAAGATTGCATTAAGTAAAAGCAGAAGAGATAAACGTTTTATCGTTCGTTATAGAAAATTTAATTGAACATGAATTGTTTTGACATTTTAGAATACAAAATTCCTCTATGAACATCAGAAAGAACATGGTTTTTATGTCTGTAACGGTTCAACACAAAGTCGCTGAGTACAGCTATTAAATTTATTTCCATTTTAACATTGGAACAACAACGGAATATTACCCTGTTTTGTTGAATTTAAATATCATTTTTAACATAAAATAAATTTCAACTTTAAAAGTTGCACAGGGTCGTTTGCAACATATCCTTTCGATTTGAAATCCATACAGAGTGTCACTTCTTCAAAGACAACTTTCGAACAGATTTTGTTTTTGAAATTAATTGGAGTTAGACCGCCGGCCGGCCGTGTCGTCGCAATTATAAAAATAAGTCGTGTTTTTAGTCGTGTTTTTTTGTTGGCATTATATATACAGTACGGTAATAATATCCAAAGGTGCCTCCGCGGTAGCCTGATTTTTAGTTTTGTAATAATGGTAACCCTGCTCAACTGTCACAAGCAATAAAATAGTTTCAGGCAAAGTAAAAAGAGAAGAACATATAAAAATTATGACCAACAATTAGTGTTTATTCATATAAAATAGAATCTTACTAATGTTAATATATATTTCAAAATTAATTTTTGTTAGCATTTTTCCTTCATTCGCAATTGTACATTCGAACATTCCATTGATGCCAAAATCAATAGAATTGAAATGATAAGTGGATGGGTTTATTCGTCGAATATAGTCAAAGTAAAAAGGTATCAGTAACTGATTTTTGTTTACAATGCAAACACAGTAAGGAACAAAGTTAACGCTATTTTTATGTACATGTCTAGAAAAAAAAAACAATGTTAGCACAAAAATGTATGCCCATGCAGTGAAGCGACAGGCTCATTTCCAACGGAGGCGAGATGAGTAAAAGCGAGAAAAAAATAAAAGGAAAACCGGATGCGTTGAATACAGATTGATTTTTTTTTCATAATGGAAATCGGAATTTGTTAAAATTGATTAACTGACGTTTGTGTGAACCGTAAATGACTGAGCAAAAAAGGGTCGACCTTAACGTTTTGAAGAACCTGGTTTCGCCCTGATAAGCAAATTCTGCATTTTCTGAGACCTAGTAATGCCATGGGTTGGGAATAAGCTGCCAAAGTGAAGTTTAGAAGCATTTGATTTGCTGTAAGAGTACGCGTTAAGTATATAATTTATTTTTTTAAATTGAAATTAAAATTTTATTTACGAAATAGGAATAGAAAATTGAACCTAATTCAAATTGTCTATCGTGCGAATCCGTCTAAATTCATAAAATCATATGGCAATAACGAAGGGTTGAAATATTAAACAAAAGCTGAACCACTGTTTAAATATTTGTATAAATGGTTTTTAGAAACTGTTTAAAAAAAAAAGAACTCAATAAGCAATTTTCAAAATATCGGCTTTGAAAGTGAGAGTAAAAAGATTTAAAAAAAAATTAATTTAACCGTTCTATTTGGGGTTAAAAATGATATAAAATCCTTGGACGATTGATTTTCCATATATTCTTGGACTACAATAAAAGAAATGGTAACTTGCCTGTTAATTATTATTTGAGTGAATCATTTTAACATATTATTTAATGTACATATATACATACCTAAATTCGCATACACATTATCGACTTTGCACTTGACTGATCCTGCAACACCAGCACCGCTTTTCACATCGAAACTAATCTTCTGCTGTTTCCGGCGCAACTCAGCACTCTTGGGTGGCGGTGGCCTAGCTGGTTTATTCGCCTCATGATTCTTTTGACCGGCTCCAGAATCGGTCTTACGCAATGGTGGAGCTGGCGGTTTGCCAGCATTACTGCTGCTGCTACTACTATTACCATTGCTAATATTTGCAGCACTGTTCGTTGTCACCACAATCGTCTGTGATGCGACACTGTCATTAGTTTTCGTTATATCCTTAACCACTTCGACAGCCGTGGGATTTATATCGATCGGATGTATGATCACAAGACGAGGCTTGCCCATGGCAACCACTCCCGATTCATCGCCGGTAACAATTTCAGAATAAATGCCGTCCTTCTTATGCAAATTGTCTGTGGTCTTGCTGGTTCCCATGCGAAGGAATTTCCTAATGGAGAATTTATTCTTCTTTTGTTGTTGCTGCTGTTGCTTTTTCATGTCATCTGTCATAGTTAGGCATTCTTCGGAAAGGGAGAAGCTCTTGTGCGACTGTTGAACTGTTGTCGTTGAGCATGGCTCTGGCGTAAGGTTGATAAATTGACCTGCTGGCGACGAAGGAGGTGATGCCGAGAGTTGCTGTGTCAGTTGAGCCTTACGATGAGAAGAAAATGTATTCAAGGAGCGGAATTTTGGATTGACTGTGGCGCGTTCACGTTTATCTTTCTCTCGAATTACTGGCGAAGCTGTGCTCTTGACGCCCACGGTAATGGATGTCTGTTGTTTTCTTGTGTAGATAGTATTTGTGGCAGAGGCAAGTTGCTGTTGTGCGGTCAATGATGCAGCAATTTCATTTGCCGGTATCTTGCATTCTTCGGCTGGAGTCTTCTCTGGTTTTGGGGATAGTTCAACTGCAATGTTGTAGTCCGCTTCTGGAGTCGTAGGTGCACTGGACTTTTCTTCGGCTGGAGGACGACTTGGTGCTCGGCCTTTTTTCAGAAGCTTTGACTGTTCTTCCAATGCAGTATCGAGGGCATCAGAAGAGTTTGGCATTATTGGCGGCTTCATTACTTGTTGCAACTGAGTGATAACCTGCTGTTCAGCGGTTGTTGGCTGCCGTTTCGTCGTGAAAGTTTTCATCACTGATGGCTTGGCTGGTAGTTCAGGTTTTTTGGCTGGCGCATTCTTTTGCAATCCATGCAGGAATGACGGCCTTGCTTCATGTGATACTGCTGTTGGCGGTGGTGATTTAGGTAAGGCTGGCAGTTGTTGCTGTTGATTTTCTAAGCTGCCGTCAGGATCTGCACTACCATCCGGTTCTCCAGCCAACTCTCGGCTCTTTTCCAGGGAGAAATTCTTTGTTGTCACTGTGCTTACTTGATCCGTCACTTGGATGTCCTCGTAGTCTGAATTATTTGTGCTTGCACTTAGCTTCTTTTCCACACCGGACTTTTCGTTTAGGCTCTTGTAATCATTTCCAATAGAAATACCAATTCCTGAATCCGATTCACTCCTGGTCATGTTATATGAAGACGTTTCCTCATCGCTACTCCCGTCAAAACTTGATCCTGTCGAATCGAGAGCATCATCAGAACTGCACTTTGTCACAATGAGTCCATCAGAAGTGATCTTGCTGGTCATAAAGTTTCCTTCGTGCAGGGAATAAGTGGCCGACCGAGTCTTGGATGATAGTAGAATATCAGTAATGTACTGAGAGCTTGAAAATACAGAGTTTGAATCGTCTGAATCAAGTTTGGTCACAACTTCTCTACAATCGGTTTGATCTTCTTCCTTAACGCTCTTTCCATCGGGAACATTCTCATAGCTCATATCGGTCTCTACAACATCGTAGTAAGCTGAAACACCATTTTCACTGTCCGAACAATTACTCTCGGAGTCCGAATATTTCTGCATCGAGCTGACATTTATTTTTGGTTTCATCTGGGCCTTGGTAATGGGGCAGTTCCTTGCGATTGGCTTTTTAAGGTCAAGAAATGGCTTGTTCTCTTGGCTGTCAGCTAGGCTGGTGATCTCGAATTTGATTTTAGTTTCAGTTGGGGCAGGCTTATTTTGGAGCTTTTTCTTCTGGTCACACTTGTTCTGTTCAAGAGTCTCTGATATTTCTTCTAACAGTGACTTTTCCATTGCTCTTTCGATTGGAGGGCTATTTTTGCCATCTGGTGGAGTTTTTGTCTTCACTGAACTACTTTGAGCAACAACACTTATTTTAGAGACTGCTTTCTTTTGCATGGGTTCTTCTTTGATTTCAAACTTAGCTTTAGAAGCAGAGCTTAGTTTCTTCGAACTACCAAACGGTGTCACGTTGATCTTCAATGTCTGTTTTTTGCCTTCTTTATCAACTTGTGGTGCTCCTAGCTTAAGTGCTGCAAACGATTTCTTAATATTCTCCTGAGGATCACCCAGCAGATTACCATTATTCATATTGAAATCTGTATTGGCTTTCGTTAGTCTCTTCAGCTCAAGATTCTCTTCTTCGTCCGCAGCTCCAGCCGTTTGATCATCGCTGCTGTTCGAAATGTTCATAAAGTCATCGTCATCACTATTTGTGTCTTCTGACCAATCACCGCCATAACCAATGACTTCAGAAATTTGTTTTGGAAAGCATACTTTATTGGTCTTCTTGGACTTAGGCTTAGTACCCTTGATAATGCTTCGAGCAGGCACTTTGTTTTTATTCGGATAATCAGTCTTTGTTGTGTCAATAGCAGCTGCTCGTCGACTTTTCGACGAGGATACTGCAGATTGTTTGTGCTCTTCTTTTGATTTGAAACAATTCGAGCATAGATCTTTCTTCCAGGCATTTTGTGCAAAGTGCGGACAAATTGATGAAGACATGGTGTTTGCTGTTGTAGTGTAGTCGATCTTGTTAATGAGTTAACTCTGGTCTGGTGAGATGAATTATTTTTACCATTTTCTGTAAAATATGCAAAAAGAAAATTTACATTAATTAAAAATATTAATACTAGGATTAAAAACTATTCATTAAAAAGTAAAGTTCTTTAGTAAAACTATAAATTAATGATAAAAACACCATGTTCAGTAGTCTTGGAAAAGTCTTCATAAATCGGCCATAGCCAACGAGATTCGATATTGGAAGCTTGAAAACCTTATCTTTTTATATTAGGCACGCAATCAAGGGGTTATGAATACCCTTGAAATTTTTAGGCACAGCGCGAGCGATTAGGCAAATAGGAGAGGATTGAATAGGAGATACTCTTGCACATTAGTTTTAAATGTTTGAATATCATAATGGGAGGGAAAAACTGGGGTCGGGTAAGGTTTTGCTAAAAAAAGAATCCCTATACTTGACAGTACGTCCGAAGTTGGGTTAACTTTTGGGCATTACTAGAAGCGATAAATCAATGAAAGGCATGAAACATTGTGACGATGTTCAAGAGATGCCATTGTTTCGGTTATTGTTCTATCACCTATCATTTTTAGAGCTCTTTTTTGGATTCTATCTAAGAGACATAAGTTAGTTATGGGAGCACCTGCCCATATATGACAGTTGTACTCAAGCTTGGGATGGACGTAGGCTTTATAAATTACACCCAGATCAGAAGGCGAGAAATATTTCTTGCATCTTCGAAGAAAATACAAACAATTTGCAACGTTTTTGGCGACAACAAATATGTGGTAATTACACAAAATGTTGTCGGTGATGTACATACCAAAAACTGAAAGTTGTTCGGTTTCCTCGATGCCAGCGCCACCCGTTGGATAACGGCATTGGGGGAGGGTCCCGCTTTAACGTCAATAGACAGCATTGGTTTATGAAGCATTAAATTTAATTCGGTTTTTTATTCCCCATTGGACAATGCTGTCGAGATCAGAATTTAAAGAGCTTGTCATACGCTGCCGTTGTAATTCCACATCCTAAGGATATGGGTGCGAATCTGAAAACGAATAATAAAAGCTGAGAGTACTCTTGTCAGCAAAACAATAAATTGGATTAGATGTTTCAGACAAGAGATCGTTGATGAAAATGAGAAAGAGAGTCGGAGACAGAACGGAGCCATGGGGCACACCGGCATTTATTTTGTGAATATCAGACTTGAAACCGTCCAATACAACTTGTATTGAACGATCCGAGAGGTAATTCCTAATCCAACGAAGAAAAGATTCGTCGATAGTAAATGCACGCATTTTCGATAAGAGAGCTTGATGCCAAACTCTATCAATTAGTATTATTAATCAAATTTTGACAAAAGAAAGTGTACCACAGGGTTCCACTTTAGTATTTCACTTTTAATGAATCTCAACTGGGTTCCAACTAAAACAGAAAAAGAAAGCATTTTCCAGAGGAAATGGTTTATGTTAAACTTGTCTTAATATATTTGCTTGGTAATTAGCGAATTATCTATAAACCTAACCAAAACCAATAATGAGAATAGGTCAATGTGTTTAAAAGTGTTAAAGGTAGACGTGATACCAGAGTGAAAACAGATTGTGTGGTGACGTAAATTTAGCCGATACAACATTCAATTAAAGTTTGACATGTAATGAAAGTTTACACGGCATGGATTATGGCAAAAAGAAAACACATTTACCCACCCTTAAAAAAATAAAAAGTGACATTGACATAAGCGATGTCACATGACTTTTATTACAACCTTCCAACTCATTTAGCTTTTGTTGCTGCTATGCAACGTTACAAGGTGTCTACGCGTTCTATGTTTTATAGTATACTATCTGTCATTTTGACAGACAAAAAAGAAAAATAGAATGCTATAAAATTTGGCATTGGGAATTTCAAAGCATACTATTTCATTTGCACAAATGTCTCGAAGAAATAGGTATCGCTGTGTTCCTGCTCTAGTAGCATTACAAAACTTAAAAAAACGTTCAACAAAAGGAATTAAACAAAAAAAAAAACAAGGAATTATAACAATAACAAAGTGAAAATGGCAGCCAAATAGCATACTATCGATAGAATGCTATGAGCAGATCAATGTAATGAATAACATTTTTGCATTTAGAGAAATCATAAAGAGAACATAGTCTTATGTAGTCGCTATGATGCGTTATTAAATAAGCCTGATAGTTCTGGATAGTCCGAACTCCGAAGTTTAAAAGTTTATTCTAAAACAAATTAAGAAAGAAAAGAAAAAAACAGGAAAAATTTTTAATGGATTTATTCAATAAAATTAATATTTCTTCTTACTATGCTGTGTCGCTTTACTTTATAACTAGATAGATAGACAGATATAATTTTATTTCAAAAAAGGTTTTACAAAAACATAGTGTATGTTGGTATAAAATTAATTTTGACAGTAACTTTAAGTTGCCTGTCAGGTTAAATAGCATATTACAAAATTAAGTTTAGTGAGTAGATTTATTTATATTATTCACGAAAATTTATTTAAAATAAGGTTGCGATACTTAATTGCAGCTTTTAAAAAATTGTTTAGGTTTGAGTAGCAGTTGCCATTCAGAACGTTGAGAAGTTGAGAGCGAGAGATGATGTCACTGCCTAGAAATTTTCTCCTGTACCCTTTGAAGATTGGACAAGTTCCGATGAAGTGATAAGTATTTTCCGATGTATCCATGTTACAAAGTGCATATACCATCCCTATCTCTCTGGAACTCTCTTCCATTAAGATTAAGAAGCCCACACCGAGCTTTGAAGATGATGGAAATCATGTCACGGGGGTTCGAATCATCAAAATAGTTTGGTACTTCGGAGTACAGCAAGTTGCAGTATCGCAGGTCGTAAATACAATTCAGTCTGTTTCTCTAAGCTTTACTAGAAGAATACTATGCAGTCCATGCCATTCAACTTATGTCGAAAGAAAAATCAATCGACGTACAATGAAAAAGATCCAACCATTCCTTAGCCTCGAAGATTTTTTTTAGCAATAATGGCTTCAGATAAAATTATGGGATATCTACCATTGGGAAGAGATAAGGTTCTTCTTATATAAGAAAAGTGAAGCTTTAAAGACGTTAAGAAAGCTTTAGATAAACCTGTTTCTATTTGCAAAGCATAGTTCGGCGTATTTTCCGGTAACAGGAAATATCTATTTATAAAGAATCGTTGTAATTTTTCAAATTGCTTGTGTTCACGATATCCCCATACCCCTGAGCACAGTACGGCATTATAGCTTTTGAAGCAGCATCATATATTTTAAATTTCATAGATTGGGCAGATTTATCCCTCAGTAGCCTGGACCATATTGCATTGATAGAGTTATTAGATGATCCCAATCTCATATTTAAATGTTCATTCCAAGACATGTTATGGTTGAAAACTAAGCCTAGATAATTGTATTGATTTGACACATTTATTTCGGCATCATTGAATAACCATTTTTCACAAGCAGTTCTTCGTCCGAAATTTCGAAAGATTGCAACTTTAGATTTATCAAGGTTAACTTCAAGGTTCCACTTGTTGCAGTATGTAATAAAACCATTAATAAGTTGTTGTAGATCAGCAGGAATATCAGATAAGAGGACAATGTCGTCAGCATATAAGAGGGCGTTAATTTGAAGACCATCTAGCAATAGACCAAGAGGTAGTTCGCCGTGTAGATCATGTAAAAAGAGGACAAAGAGAAGAGAGCTAAGTACATAGCCTTGTCGTGCACTTTTGTTAGTGGAGAAGAAATCCGATAGACTCGTGCCATCCCAAACAGCAGCAGTAGTGTCCTGATAAAGAGACTTTATAATAGCGATCATCTTAGAAGAGTAGATAATTTGTGAAATAAAGCATTATCAAAAGCAGCCTTTAGACCAATAAATAATGCATATAGTTTCTTTTTTTGTCTGAAGATGTATAATACATGAAAGATTGTAAACTTGATCCACAGTAGAGTAGTTCCTCCTGTAAGCAGCTTGAAACTCGTTTATAATGTTGTTTATTTCTAGCCAAGTCTATTTAAGAGAACAGTAATTAATAACTTATAAAGCGTATCCAGAAAAGACAGTCCTCTATAGTTAGACACTAAACTAGCATCTCCTCTCTTAAAAAGCGGGTATGTTATTGATTTTTTGAATGTTGAAGGTATACTTGCAGTTTCAAATATTTCGTTAAATAACTTATGTATATCTATAACCAGAGACGGGTTCGCATTTTTATAGAATTCGTAAGGTATTCCGTCCAAGCCAGGAGTTTTGTTATTTTTCGCGATAGATATAGCAGAATATATATCGTCAAGCTCTATGGGGGAATCCCACTCACGAACTTGTTTTTGAGAATCAGCATATGAAATAGTAGCTACATATATCAGTTGACTGCGTAAGTAACTTCTTAACAACCCCTGTTGGTGTATTAAAATTGTTACCACGTATCTCCTTGGCTATTTTCCACCGATCTTTCGCAGAAGAAACAAATTGTAGCCTCTTTGCAATGTCAATAAGCTTGTTTTTTTTTATCTTACATAAGCTGCTGTACTTTTTGTTGGCATCATTATAGTTTTTTCTGCAGACGTCAAAATTTAATTTTCGAAAGGCCTTGTGGTGTTTAAAAGCAGTTTTTCGAGCTAAAAAACAAGCTATATCAAACAAAGGCTTCTTAGGCTCAAACTTAATAGTTTGTCGGATAGGCGCTCTATTTGCTTCATAGATACAACTTTTAATTGCTTTGCAAAGATCATCAAAAGAATCTGTTGGTATTATTTTGGAAGGTACAAGTGACTCGAGCTTAGTATTATACGAGCTTAGTATTATAGGCGATACATCTGAAATTTATTGTCCTTAATGTGGATTTTAAGGAGCAGATGGCATATGGTCTGAGAAGGTTTCACAACCAACATTAAATTCTTCTACCATATTTAAAGCTGAGTATGAAAGACAACAGGAGTCAATCACCGACGAGCCTCTGCTACTTTAGAATATATGCACCTATGTCCTCAAGGAATTCTAAAAAAATGTCTGCAGTTGCTATCACAGGTTGAATCTGTAGAGCATCTCGTTTCAATGACAGACGATGGAGGAACCGAATTGGAATAGACTGTTCCTTTTGTACCAATTCTCACGTTGAAATCCCCGCCAAGAATGAAATTGGTGGATGTAAATTCAGAAAAAAAATGTTTAAGAATTGTGAAATCTCTGTTCCAATGGCTACAGTTCAAATAAAATGGAAGAATTGAATAATAATCATATCATTTGTGGGTTCGATGATTTTCTTGTATCCAAACAAACATCCACCACTTAACCACTATCTTTCTATTAAATACATAACACCTTGAATAGCATTCTTGAATTTCTGTGCTGAATTGCAATCAAGCAGTAACTGGCCTACCTAACTAGCACATAATTCCTCGTTAATCTACTTTGGTGAAATACACCATTCACATTTTCACCTACTGGTTTTATATACCGCGATAATAAATTCTTTAAAGAAGGATTTAAAGCTCCAATAAGTTATTATCTTGAATGCACGTAGCTGTCATACTCTGTGGTAAGAAAGTAGCCCCAATTCTGTTTTGATTATAAGGATAATAAGAATAATTCTTGTGCGCCTGAAACCTGGTTTAGAGATAGAGTTTTATTTTTAGTTGAATGCATTCCAACGTTTATAAATTTTATGTATCTAGATCCAGTCTATACAAAATAATTGATACGTAAAAAAAGCGCGGTGACAAAATGACACAAAAATTAATAGTTAGAAATTCCATATTTGAGGATCTTTCAATTCAGATAACGTGACATAGTTTTTTTCTTCTGTAATTTAAAGCCTAGATTTTGATCAAACAAAACTTCTTATTTATACATATTTATGTACAAGTACATTCAATAAGGACAAAATATTGTATGCGATGTATTCAAGAAATTTGTTTTGATGTGTAAACATCTACACCAAAATTAATAAACATGGACCAGAGAAGGTTTAGCATTTATTACGTGGATTAATAAAACAGAATTTCTGGTATTTGGCATTTACAAACTTAGTCCTTCGCTAAACCGTCGAAGACGCATTTTTTATTAATGAAGCTGCTAAGCTCCTCTAAAGAATTTCGTTACGGAAGTAACGTAACACGCCATTTTGTTTATTTTTGTTTAAATGGTTGGGGAACTTGATAAGTGATTTTCAAAAAAGGTTCGTGAATATAAGACATCCGTTAACAAATTCACAAACCATTTCCAAAAATCTACGAAGTGAATGCACAAACCAATAACATTGCAATTTGAGCCTGCGATTTTTAAGTACGTGCTGAGATTGAAAAAAAATTGCAGTTATCGTTCCTTGTTCTTTGTGCTTTTTTTTGCATTTGGAAAAAATGGAAATCAAGATCCTAATCAAAGTTGACATTACGATGATAGAGAACACCAAAAAAGTGGGTCCGGCAATTCCGTCTGTCTGTCTGTCTGTAGAGCGATCTACAGCCTAAACGGCTCAAACGACTTGGTGGTTAGGCGTTTTAGGGGATTGTCCAAAATAGATTTTTGAATCGTTGTTTTAGCCCCAAAAATAACGGTACTTGCCATACAAATTTTTCTACCATCTGAATTATCTCAGAACGGCTCTAACGATTTTGATAACATTTTGTGTGAGTATTGCTTTGAGTACGGTCTACATTCTGGCCGAAAAAGTTTTTTTTAAATATTTTGTTATTAGAGGTACCTGCCATACAACCATTTTATAGATTTTCGACTTTCTTATAAACCCCTCAACCGATTTCGATGAAAATTTGTATACAGGATCTCCTTTGAGTTCTAAATAAAACTGCATTTACATTTTTTTTTTTTTGAAAATTCAATATTTCGTAAACGGTTAGACGTTTTTTTCTGAAATTTTGTTTTTAAATTTACATTATTTAGATATATTTAAAATTTTCATACCAATTTTAAAAAAAAAATTTAGGATTTTTTATATAAAAAATTAAGTGAAAAACGACCTTAAAAACACATTTAGCTGTTTCCATTAAGAATCTTTTGCATATAATGCCATCGAACATAGGAGCAAGTACGTGCGATCCAGTCGTGCATTTTATTTCTTATTATTTAGCGAACTACCAAAGGAACGTTGAAATGAAGTGGAGATATTGTTATTCTTATTTGGATGAAGTTAACTTTTTTTTTTAATTGCAACCACATAAAAGCAGAATTAAACGATTCCTTTTATTTGGTCGTTTCGTGTTTCGAAACCCGTTTCCCGGATTGTTTTATTTCAAGGAGTAAAGCCACATCTGCTTAAGTGGTTTTCAGCGCTCTTTAAATCGCTTAACACCTTATTTTCGCTAACTAAGGTCTAGATAAATAAAATCAAAGCACACTACACAGTAATACCGCATATTGACGTCAGTTCAGTAGTCATAAAAGGTATCCCTCCGAGTAACTCGGGATGGAAAACTGGGTTATAAACGATTTAATTTTATGACAGTTTTCAGAAGGCACTATGAATAGGTATCTACTCAGATAATCTATCCTTATTGCAGTGTCTGTCAAATAAGAATTTCTTGCAGTTAAAAGTACTAGAAAGGGTGCCTTGTAGCAGATGAAGTATTGAATAATAATATTGATATCTTCCAGGCGGAAATAATAAGAGCCATTTATTCATTATATGTTACAAATTCAAAACTGGTGGACCGTTGTCAAAACGAGGTTAGACTACTAAGCGCAATAAACACAGTTATTATTAGAGAGGAAACTGTATGACACCGTGATATTTATAGGAAGGAATTCTTATGAATTGGCCAAAAACAGATCATCTCTTGATAAAAGCAAAACCGAATTCTCATTACTCGTTCTTGTGAGATTGAAACATAAAAAGAATATAGTGCACCAAGAGTTTCTAAAGGCTTGGGAACGGCAGAAACACTGATGGTTTTAGAAAAAATCTTTGGGCGGATCTTTCTAAGAAGTACTTACTACACCAAAGCCGGTCTCACATAACTTTTTTGATTGGAATCTTAAGGGGGCACAACTAAACGAAACTCAGATGAGCAGAATTGATATCAGTGCATCTGTTTTTTTTATTTATTTATTTTTTTTTACTTTACCTGTATACCTGTAAAACCTAAGGTCTTTTTTTTTTAAATGCAACCTGAATTGCACGGGATTTGAGAACCAGGTATTGACTAACTCATTTTAACCCAAGGGCGGCATCCAATTAAAATTGAAGGTATAGAAAAGAATGCGCCTAGCGTGGGGATCGAACCCACACGTCTAAGTTAGCAATCAAGCACTTTATCCACTGCGCCATTCCCATAGAGGATGTCAGGATTCGGAATATCCTTTTATCACTTTCTCGGTGAAACATCTGCTTAGCCAAAACCAGAAAATCAGCTCTCCTATAGTACTTTTTCGACGATCTAAGCGATATTTCGTCACATTTCCAAACTTTGGTGCATACTGATATTTACTAAGAAAATTCCAGGGGATACCAAATACCCACATTCCACTTATTCCGTTCCGTTCCGTCCTCATACCTTCTTTGTGTATACCCAGGGTACCAAAATGGATACACTGAGATCAAAAAATCAACATCGGTGATACGTTAGGACTGCGCTAAGTGCTACAGGTGTGCCAGAGGCGACTTGGTACGAATTGATAAAGAAAGGTCACTTCAGCTAATTCAGTTTGAGACTACTATGTGAAAATGAAATGCTCTATTAAGAACTGAACACTTTGTCTTGCATACTTATACGAACACACAAAATAACATGATTTGTGGCACTTTCATTTATAAAATATTAATAAACAACTAATAGCCATCATGCTTTGATAAGTTTTCTAACCGACAATTCATCAATGTGATTACAAAAGTTAAAATTAAATTGAGAGTCTTTGTTTTGTGCGAATGTGACCTCGATAATTTCACTTGAGAAAGTGATTTCATTTTTGTTCACTTATGTTATTTGGAGTCAATTTTGTTTTAAGGAGATATTTTTGACATTTATTTTGTGAACAAATAAAAAAATCAATTCGACTAATTGAATTGTCTGCTACAAAAAAAAAAAAAACAAACAAAAAAAAGCTTTCAAACAGGTGTGTCAATGAATGGAAACTTTCAACGGTTTTTTAAACTAAAATATTGATCGTACTTACACACGCCATGCTTAATTGAATGTTAAATTTAAGAATTTGTTAAAGGTCTTTAAGTTTTGTGTTGATCTATATTTATAAATTAAAACACTTTACCAACACATTTTACATTACTTCTACTTTAACGTTATGCTCTGTAAACATAGGCAAATGTCCACTGTGACGTATGTGGGACATTTTAATTTTTACAGATATGGTATATTATGATTATTTATTTTTTCGGATATAGAAGACTACCCTACCTAATTTGATGAAAGATATAAAAACTTAGGGCCAGGTTTTTCAGCACCAGGTCTTCCTAGTTTTGGGGTTAACTCATTAAATTCGTAAAGTTAACTTCGGATTTACTTGGTCAGTTCAGTAAACTGAGATCTTACAAATTTCGATCCATCAAAGATTGAGGATAATTCAATTTTTGTTTCTTCAGTATTTGACAGCGAATATGAGAAATTTTGCTCCGAAATCCTGCTTTTTATGAAAGAGATTGCCTGCATCTCATTTTTCGGAATTAGCCTTCTGATTATATATTTCTATTGAAATCATTGTGCCACAATTCGCAGTCTCGAAAGTTGAATCAACTTCAACTTTCTGCAAGAAACCGAAGCTACATTTTGGAATTTCTATGTGTTGGTTCAGCACCTATTTCTGTTTTTAAAGAGAGATAAACATAGCGAATGGCGCCTCAACATTGCGGATTTCTTTTCCTACATGAGACTGGGATTTCAATCAGAATTTGTGCTTTAACTACAACGGAACCGGAGCTGTAACTGGAACTGACCCTTCAAGCAAAAATACGGACCCGAATTGCTCGGTTCACGTTGGAATCACTTTGGAATCCAAAAAAAAACTGACTGTCTCACACATTTTAACAAATTCTCTGTGTACGCATGTAAAATGAAGAATAAGAATCCATATTATTCGAGTGGGTAGTATTTTTTATGGACTAGAAATGAAGACAAATGGAGAGACACAGTTATTGGTTTTTCAATTCTGCAGAGTAATCAAGCAACAAGGAAATTTCTATCTTCCAGGAAAACCAAAATACATAATAACAAACGTAAATCTTAATCTTAACTATTATATAAAGATGAAACAATTATTACTTATGTCACAGGTAATTTCAGAAAGTATTCAACCGATTTACTTGAAACAAATTTTATAATTTTCCTTATTCTTTTAAGCATGGCTTAGGATATTTTTTACTTGGGTACCTGGGTAGCTGCTTTGTTCCATTTCATTATCGTTCCGTATTTGTTTACATTTTCTTTTGTTTATTTGCTTCTGAATTTCTGTATACTAAATTGTTCGCTCATCGAATAACGTAGGAAGAGAAAGTATTTATACACATATTCAAAATTTAATTTTGAATATGTGTGTAGTAAAGGACATAATTATTTGCGTTTATTCTTTCTTTTTTCTCTCTACGTCTTCAGTAATAACACACATATAGAAGCCGTAAATAGAGTTTTAAAAGATTTAAGGTCTTCTTCATCGGAGC
Source organism: Philhelius pedissequus (assembly GCA_910595825.1). Taxonomy (NCBI): domain Eukaryota; kingdom Metazoa; phylum Arthropoda; class Insecta; order Diptera; family Syrphidae; genus Philhelius; species Philhelius pedissequus. The sequence continues at coordinate 31,830,346 of OU343161.1, forward strand.
TTATGGGTGGAGTAACAATGGTTTTGTTTGGAGATTTTCGTCAAACGATGCCAATTATTTCCAAGGGAACTCGGGCTGATATCAAAACAGGCTTGCCCTAAATCTTCTTTTATTTGGAAGAGTGTCCAAAAACTTCAACTTCAAACCAATATGAGAGTAGAGCTTACTAAAAACACTGACAGTGCTGAGTTCGCATCTCTTCTGCTAAAAATTGGTGATGGAAAATATACTATCTCAGGCTCAGATAATATAATTCAATTAAACGAACGTTTCGGAAAAATCGTTCACAGCACACAAGAACTTATTCAGTGCGTCTATGGAGACTTGAACTCTTTGCAATCGATACCGTTTTCTTGGTTTTGCGAAAGAGCTATTGTGTCATCAAACAATAGTTCAGTGGATGAAATAAATAACCATGTGCTCCTAAGTTTAAAAACAGAGTCATATCAATACAAATCAATTGACAGTGCTGTCGATAAAAATGACATAGTAAACTAGCGTCAAGAATTTCTCAATTCTCTCAACCCTGCAGGTCTTCCATCCTACCAATTGAATCGAAAAGTTGGCACACCAATTATGCTAATAAGAAATCTCAGTCCCCCAAACCTATGTAATGGCACACGCCTCCAAGTCAAAAAGCTTTTAAAAATGTAATACAAGTTCAAATTTTTACCGCACCTGCAGTAGGAACTCATGCACTTATTCCCAGGATACCAATGATACCAACAGATCTTCCCTTTCGATTCAGACGTCTACAGTTTCCATTAAAACCATGCTTTTGCATGACAATCAACAAAGCTCAGGGTCAATCATTTCAATTCATTGGGGGTAGATTTCAGAGAAAATGTTTTTTCCTATGGTCAATTATATATTCAAGAGTAGGCTCAAAAAATTAAAAGTTTTTACTTCTTCATGAAAAATGCTAAAACGCCTAACATTGTATACCTAGAAGCTTTGAAATAAAACAAATTTAATATGTGCTAATATCTGTATTTTTTTAAGAATTTATGGGACAACATCAACTTTTTTATTAGGCTACGGTAAGATTAACCATATTATTAACTTTTTACTACCTTGGTTGATATAACACTTATAGTAAAACTAATTATTCTTAGTCTTTGCGAAGCAACGCGAGCACGGGTCTGCTAGTAATTTATAAAATAATATTTTAAAATGGGATTGTTTTTAAATAAACAAGGAAGTGTATAATATGAGTAAAAGAACATATTTCTTATTAGATTAGTTCATTTTTTTGGATCCGTTTTGGATTCCATTTAGGTCCCGTTTTCGCTGAGTATGGTGAAACAGAAAACGCTCTCTCTGTCTCTCAATACGTTCATATAGAGTGTGTTTCTTTATTTATTCCGGATAAGGAATAGAATGGATGGAAAAGACGAAATGTTTATCTAGAATATCCAGAATGGAAGGAATAAAGAAAGAAAAATACCATCCGGAATAAAAAAAGAAAAAGGTGACATCAACCAGCTGTTTGAAAGTGTTGTGATAATAACAAAAAAAAAACAGATATCTCTATGGAAAATAGTAAAAAATAAAATATTATTGATTTATTAATTAATGAAAAATCACATTTAATTGTTATTTATGTATTTATTTCAATAATAAAAATATAAAAAATGTGGGGTCATCCATTTTGTTTACTTGCTTGATTTCCGTCTTTGGCTGGTGTCATTATTTTGCTCGTTTTTCATTCACTTGATGGGTAGGTATATTCCGAGAATATTCCTTTCATTCCGTGTTTAACATGAAATACAAATAATGCATTCTAAACGTTCCGGAATGAATAAAGAAACAACAAAATAGTTTATCCGGAATATTCCATGGAATAAAGAAACGCAAAACTGGTATTCCGGATATTCTGGACATCCCAGTATGAATTAAGAAACACACTCATAATGACAAAACGAGTCGCTTGCTTGAAGGGGAATCGGAAATAACTGTAAAATCACAGAACTCTAAAACCCATTTGTTTACATTATTGTATTTGTAAATTCGACTTTCTATATCAATGAATAGACGTAAAATCTAACAACAATATGTAGTGTAGTGAAACTACACACAGATGCAAAAATATCCGTTTCAGAACGGTACAACCTACAAGAAGCAAACCAAAGCACCTGCCGAAATTTTCCATCTTTGTATTACTCATCTGTGGTCAAAATATTGAATACACGCAAATTCAGTTCCGCGAACAAAATACAATGCAGATGCACCGATGCACCATGCATTTGCTATAGTTGAAAAACTTTCAACTTTTTTTAAGACTCAATCAAACAGAGCGCGTTTATTACACTGCGTTCGGAGATGTGAAACAGAAGTCTTACAAGAAAATAAGTATTACAAATATTTTTCTTCAATTTTTTGAGATCATTTATTATAGCAAGTTATGTATACGTACAAAAATTTTTTTTTCTAACAATCAAACATGACATTACGATCATGGAGAACAACAAAAAAGTGGATCTCGCAATTTGGGCTGTCTGCCTGTATGTCCTCGAGACTTCAGGCTAAATGGTTGGATCGATTTGCTTCAAACTTGGTATTATTGTTTTTTCGGTAATATACCGACAGGTTTTTTTCATTTTTAAGACGACAAATAACATTGGCCCCATACATTTTTTTCGGCCAAAAACGAAAATCTTGTCTAGTAGAACTATTTTTTGGTTTTTCATTTTCTAGGAAACGGTTAATTTGGTTTGTTTGAAATTTTCTGTGCAGAAGCTCGTAAAAAGTTAAAACACTATTGTAAGTCCAAATTTAAAAAAAAATAAAAAAAAATTTTTTTGGAAATCTAAAAAAAACTTTTTTTGAAAGCTCAAAATTTCGAAAACGACCCAATGGATTTTTTGCAAAAGTTCGTATTTGGTAGTTTTTTGACATTGTCTTGAATAGTTTAAAAAGAAAAATTATTTTCCTAAAATAAATATTAAATATAATATAATAATTTAAAAAAATAAAAAAAAAACCGTTAAGAAAAAAATGAAAAAACGTAATTCTCGAAAACGGCTCCAAGAATTTTTAGAGAAAAATGTGTGTGTTCTTAAATTAGTACAGTCCACTTTCAAGTATTTTTTTGCCTACTTATTAAGGGTACTTCCCATAGAACCACTTTTCATATTTCCGACTTTCTCAATATTGGATGAACCGATTTAAATATTTTTTTTAATGCAAATGCTCCCTAAAACTGTTAATAAAACTGCAAACTCAAATTTTCAAACAAAAAAAGTTTTGCGATTTTTAAAAAATAAATAAATTTTTTTTGAAATATCGATTTTTCAAAAACCAGGCATTGATTTTTTTTGAAACTTGAATTTTATATGTATATTAACAATAGGTTCAAAATGGCGTCTCACATTTTTATTTAAATTTTTCAAAAAATTTTATAAATAAAAAAATAATCTCGATTTTCGATTTTTTTGTTTGATATATTCTTATTCATCCACGAATTCAACTGGCATCTTTATGTTCCCTCACACTATAGCAACTAAGCAACATAAAAACCTTATTATTATTCCCTTTTTACGAGGTCTTGCGTACGTCACTGAATGCTACATACAATGTAGGACCTCATATATTTATGTGTTTAAAATTCACATGAATCGTATGTACGCATATTGTACCTAAATTATAAAGTTATATGAATATAGCTACCTACCCACCTACATACATCCTTAATTTTCATTATCATACGTAAATACATGCTTTCATACATAGGTCGCATCTATGTATATATATAAATACATTTTACTCTCCAAACTTACATAATGAAAATCCATAACCTAGATTTAAATATAATTTGTAGGTCATCCATTCGACAATTCATTATACTAAAAATCAGGGAAGGCTCACCAACATCGGTCTGAAGCCTGCATAGGATAACTAGACTACCTACCTACTAACAGCGTCAACGTGTAGTTATATTAAAGTTGTTAGCTACAATAGCAAGTTCGTACGATCCAGTCGTGCATTTTGTTCTATTCTAGCTTGAAGACGTGTAATTTATAATTCGATAAAGTTTTCCTAAAACATGACCTAAACACTTTATTTTATTTTTTATTTTTAGAAAACGGGGCAACTTTTCAGACGTTTTAGAACAGAACGAGTCAAATAATACACATTAGCGGTTTACATAAGGTTGAAGTGAAGTTTAAGCTTTCTTCAATGTTTTATTATATAGCTGTCAACTCCTCTTTGTTTTTTTTTGTTATATACGTTTTAAAATCAAACTAACATCTTCTATTTTACTACCTATCCATATTTTAATTCTAATATTTGATTGAAATAATGTGTTCTATAAATTAGCAAAACCGATCCAAAAAATTACCTGCATCAAGTGTCAAAAGGTTTTACAACTTCATTGTGGACACAGGCAAAATATCACGTCTGGCGCATTTTTTGACAGCTCTTTATTGTGTTGAGCCAATATAATTAATTTATTTGCACGATTAACTAACGCTCGTTTAAATCAGCATTGCAAGAAAAAACGACCTGCAGACATAAAAGGTTAGAGTTTGAAATTTAACGAAATCATCTCTAATTAATTGAATGTAGATACTCTCAGGTTATAGCCGAATCCCCAATAAGACTTTCGGATTTAAATTGTAAATCTGCTGAAAGACGCATAAATAAAAAAAGAACTAAATTTAAACATTCAACTAAATATAATTAATATTTACAATATAAGTTTCTTTTTTACAAATTCTAAATCTATGCCTTAGCAGCATTCTTCTGTGTGTAAATTTAATTTTAAAATCAAACGAAGAGAGATTGTCTTGCAACATCCTGAATACTGTTTCCGTGGGTACCTATTTTTATACATCCATTCTATGCATTCAGTAGTTTTTCTTTTTTTCTTTTTTTAAGAAGCTAACCTCATGTAGACTACAGGTTGTCAAAAATGAAAATTTGAACAACAAATTAGCTTCCACACTCTTAAGGGACTAATTAATTAAACAATAAATATAAGACTAGTCATTAAAAACCTATAAAATTTCAATCTTTAGCAATCGGAAGTTGACATCGTCTAGAAAAAAAAATCTATTTAAGTGTGAACATAATATCAAATGAATGTGTACACGATTATTTGACATTTACTGCACAAGTAATCGAAGAGGTTGTTGTGGGAGTGGGCTGGATAATTACTTCCACACCTATCACTACAACTATTATTACAACATGTATATTGATGTGATGCCCATTTGCCCACCCAGGGGCATTCAATTTACTAGATGCAAACACGAAAACCTTTATATTGAATGTGTTACGTAAATTTCCTTTGAAAGAAAAAAAAATCAAATGTCGACGCATTTGACAAATCGATTTGAATGTGGCGCGCGTTGGGGACATCGTATTTACATTCACCTACTTTGGTGGTTCCATTTGCTGGAATACCGGTCTGTGGAATGGCACTGTTTGGTAATAAATTTTGCGGTTTGTCAGCTCTTATCGAGCTGGTTGTATTTATGGAGAATTTGAAATTCAAATGAGTGTCAATTATTTCTGCCGCTTCTAGCAAAACATTGTAGAAGGTACGAGTATTCTTTAAGTTAAAATAAACTACACAGGATATTATTTCCATTCAATTATTAACATTAAGTAGGTAAAAGGAAATACTGTTTTTGTAATATGATTATTTCCATAATTTCCCGTTTATTCACCATTTTAAGTTAATTTCGTTCAATGAGTTTTTGTTCACACACTAAATTTTCGGAGTTAAAAATTCAACTTAGCTGATGCCCATAACTTTCTGAACACAATATAGTGCTGTAGCTGAAAATAGCTTTCAAAAAATGAGGACGTGATATTTTTACGTACACACATTGAAGTTACATAGATTTCTGACATTTGATGTTATTTTCGGTTCATTTAAGTAAAATATTTTGCGAATTTATAAAACAAAATCATTTTAATTGAAATTAAAATATATGAGTTTGATTGTATAATTGGGTTGCATATAACTTTATGTTAAAAAAAAACTAAGGTATAATTGCCTCATTCAAAAATCGAACCATAGCTATGCGGATAGGAATTAGCCGAAGAGAGCTTATAGCTAGCTCCGTCTTCCGACCAATGGTTTGCCAACACAGAAAACTGTGTTATACCACCGTCTCATTATTAAGTGCAGTGTTAGTTGTTAGTAGGCAAACTCTATTACAAATAACACTTACACAAGTACAAAATGAAAATATAAACAAATAATATTACGTCAAAAACAAAACAAGAACATAATATGAAACAAAAACATTTAGGAGCGTGGGACACTGGTTTTGAGTATGTTCTTTAATTTAATTTTACTGATATTGAAATCAAGAATGTTTGAATTCCAATTTAAAAGTCTACCCATACGTGAGAAGGGCTCATGCATCCCGTAGTTGGTCCTTTGTGTTGGGACTTTAATCAAGTCGAGGCCACGGAGATTATAACCTCCTCCCCAATTATTAAAAGAAACTGAACATAGTAGGTCTGGTGCATTTGTGACGCCAGTTATTATTTGGTGGAATAATACCAAATCATTGTTAGTTCTTCTCTGTGCCAGTGTTTGCATTTGAAGAATAGATAAACGTTGGTCATAAGGGAGGGCATTAGAAGGATTACTACACTGAAGCCCGTTCAATGCGAAACGAGTAAAGTTTCTTTGAACAGATTCTAATCTCTCAATATGAACATCGTAAAGGGAGTCCAAACAAGTGATGCATACTCAAGATGGGGACGAACCAAGCAGTTGTATAAAGCACGGGTAACATTTGGATCAACAAATTCTTTGGACCAACGCTTCATAAAACCTATCATTGAATTGGCTTCGTTAACGATGATATTAATATGGGCAGAAAAGTCTAAATTGGGCGTAAAGAGAACTCAGTGTTGTCGTAATCCCATGTATGAACACATCCGATGACAAAACTGTTCTGCAAAAAAAAAAAATCTCAAGCTATACGGAAAACTTTGGTATACTTTTGTATCCCATGAGAAATGTCAAAAATATGTACAAGCCCATACAAATTTAAACTATCCGATGTTGGTTGTTCTGGAAATTTAGTGGATAATAACCTATCTTAAATAGACTACCGTACCGACATTTGAATGGACCCAATGAGAAGCTACAATATGAAAAATTGAATTGAGAGCTTGAACTCCGCTTCAACCATATATTATCCTTCATTTAGATGGTTGGATTCGTTCAATTGTGAAATGTCAAAAAACTAGATGCAAAAGTTTCGTGGTTACGGTTACAGTTCCGTAACCAACTGTGTTTCGTTTTTTTCATTCAATGTTTTGACAGCTATTTCAGCAGCAAAGTGTCATGTTTAAATTCGTCGTGTAAATTTGATTCTATTCAAGCCTTATATTAGTTATTGCAAAAATAAGGCATATGGCTAGTTTTTAAGGGAAATATATCAGCAACATCATACATGAAAACTATTTTCCAGTTATTGTTCATTTTTCTTTTGTCACTATTTATGCTTAACCTGAACATTCATTGAATGTCAAATAGTAATTTATGTATGAATGTAAGCTGCATTGTTTAATGTCAATTTGAATACAATAATTATAATATTTTAGGGGTTAAACTTATATTAAAGAAGTAAGAAAGTTAAACTAAATAAATTCGTGAAATCATTACGTTTTGATTAAATCTTTAAGCAAATATGTAAGCCTTCATATTTGAAGCATGAAGGTTTTTTATTTACTTCTATTTAAAACAAAGTGTAGGTTTAATATCTTAAAATAATAATCTCAAAGTCATGTTTTTGTTTCGAACTTCCCTCATGTTAAATATGTTTTTTCAAACAAAAAAAAAAACAAAGTATTTTCTATCTAAACAGTTTTTTTCGCATAATAACTTACATTTAGTTAAAGGTTATTTTGAGCTTTCTGTTAGATCAAAGAAAGGCGTGTTGAGATTTAATGTGACCTGTAATTAAAAGAAAAAACAATCAATAAATTAAGTATGTATTGTTTCACAATAAAAAGTATATATAAGAGCCTAGTTTTATTATGCTCAATGACCCGTATAGTTCACCCCGTGAAAATAAAACGATCGGTTATGAATTTTTTTTGTTTTGCATGGTTGGCAGCTGTGATTACTTTTTGACATTTCATTTTTTGTTTACACTAAATAAATTTTGCTTACTGCGGTGCTCGGAAGTTGTACTTTCGTGTTTTAGTTTAGTGAAATAAATATAAAATAATAAATTATAATAAGTAAATAAAGTACACTACTATCTGGATATTACACAGCAAACCATTGATTTGGGATCAATACTAAATCGTAAGCTCTACCCCGGTGAATATTTGTCGTTAGATGAAACAAAATCTGGTTTCAGTTTATTGGTGATTAAAGGAAGTGAAAGAAGAAGTGAAAGTTCTGCTTAAGGCCAGTCCAATGAAGGATCTTATTCAAAAAATGCTAATCCTTGTTAACAAATCACAGGTACTCAATAATTCCCAGCATCGAAAAAAAAAAATCAATCAATCAAATTTGCGTTTTGAAAATAAAAAAGTGTCTTCAAATAATTAGAACATAAATTGTTTGTTTGCATTTCTGTCAAAGCGGAGTTGCCAGTTGTGTATAAAAGAAATCAATTAAGGCTCCCCCATACTAGCGAACTTTTAGGCTCCAAACGCACTAAGCAGATGGTCAATCCACATACACAACCTTCTAAGAGAACAAAGATATAGACATGTGCTTATAAAACGAACGCTCAGATGTTAGGTATTTAAAAAGAAAAAAAGCTTGATATTTTGTTGTGTAGCACACATTTTTTACTGAGCAAAACAGAAAAATAAAAATCATTATTGTTTTGATTGTGAAAAAGTAAACAACGAAATATTTTATTTCTTTGGATTTTCAAGATATTTGGTAACACATGGTGAGTGTGATTGCTGCCACAAAGGTAAGAAAAATACAGTCCACATTTGACGAGAAATCTTTACACGCCACGAACACGAAACTTTCTCGTGTCAAAATTAATTTACATGGCGATAATTGCCAGATACCACACCGAGTCGATGCTATTTAATCTCATATGAACCGAATTACTGACTGGATATACACTGATCTCTATAAAACACTGGATAACGGCAGATGAAACAATTTGAAGACTGCTATAAGGGCGTAGGTACCCTGCCACTATAACTTTATAACATTTCAAATTACTTTTCATGTCTTTAGGATTTTTGCATATAAGCTATAAATCGTTTAAGCAGCACCTCATTTTTTGCATCTAATTTTCTTCGGACGTCTATTACGATAAAAAAAAACCTTATATTTCTGCGAAAATACTTTTTCCTAAAATAATAGATTTTCAATTTCCTTTATTTGTTTTTAAATTGCACAACACAGCGACCTCGAAAACTCACTTGAATTCTTAGAATTCAGTTCCGTCATCCTCAATTATTTGTACAATACGCAAAAACCTGAGCCGGAGTGACCTGCTTTTTCCGCCATTTTAATTGTATGAGGTAATGTACTTAGAAATCTTCGAATGCTCAGTCGATTATGTGCGACCTCTTCGAAGATTCTCTGAACACGTTCAGAAGGAAAAAAAATACAAATTCGGAGCTCTGAGTGAAATAAGAATCTCTAAATTTTTTGACAACTCAGATTGTGCTCTGAATTGAAAAATATAAACGCACATTTTTTGGGTCATTTCAGACTGCTTAACTACATTAAACAATTTCATATTGCGATTTTATTAAAAGTTAAAATATATTAAATATCGAACTGTTTAAAAGTACCTTTGCAATTGAAAGGTACCCAAAACAAAAACACGGCTTAAAATTCGACCCGTATAAAAGTAGTTATAAAAGTCCACAGATATAAACTACCTAGATACTGAACATCGCATAAATTAAACGATGCCCAAACGTCATTTTTGATTAGGTTTACATTTAAGTTTCTTAACCTATGCAAGCATAGTGGAGAGAGAGAAATCTACATAGAGCTCTCTCATGTGCTCTCACATACTTCTCACTTAATTAAGAATGATGGCTGGGATTCACTTTTTCTGCAGGGCAAATTATATGTGTTCAGTGTCTAGAAATTGGTATGTATATAAGTAAATCCAGCATAAAGCGAGAAACAGATCAAACCAGCACGAATCACATTACCATCAATAACCAGCGCCATTATTTTAGAATCAATACGTTATAATTGTTCAGAACACTCTACACCACCACCAGCCAACGACGTATCGTTAGGCCAAAGACCGAAAATTGCAATCGCTGTGGTAGTACTGAAAACTTGTCCAAAAAGATATGCAGTACGAGTTTATCATCTATTAAGAAACGTCAGCCCAAGAACTAGGGTTCAACTTTTTTCCTTGAAAACGTACGTCAAAATCCGACTACAATTCAACTCGATCTTGCATTAAACGAGGAAACAACTCTTGTTTTCCAAAATATAGTTTACACTATGCAATAAATAACACCATGATTACATCACGGTCTTGAAGTTAGACAATTTGCATATCATTATACAAAACTTTCGTACTCGTAAAAACAGTATTTACTATTCAATGTCAAAGTTGAACACGTTTTTATTTCAAATAAAATTCAAGTGAAACTTTCACTTAGATGCAATATAAGATGGGTGCATCTGCGGCATAACAAACCATGCAATGACTTCTAAGGAATTTTCATTTACTTGCTAATGTGAAGAAGAGTTGCGCTTTGTATTCCTACGACAACGAACACGACGATGTACACTATGTACATACTCCAATGTATGTAAAAAAAAACTTCTCAGTATTCATTTCATGTATATTTTTACTTTAATTAAACAAACAATGTGCATGCATTTGACGTTCAACAACTGACAACAACTACTAAAAATAACAGCAAGCAACAAACATGTGTATGGACTTTTTTTTACCAACCCAACCAACGACCAAGGTCTGAACTCTGAAAAAGTGAGGTTATGTAAAAATTTCAGCAGTTCATTACTTCACACAAATACATTGACAAGAATGGTAATGAAAGTGAAAGGTTAAAGAACTCTAATTTGGTGAACTTTATAATAATTTTTTTCTCTTCTATCTTTTTTTCTAATCACCGTGGAATTTTGTTCTTTTGTAATATATATTAACGGTATAACTATAATGCAAAAAGAAAACCGCTAAATGAGTCAATGAACCATGCTGGTTTCGTATATAATAATGTGCCTTAAGGTTTAATTCTGTTAATAAAGAAGGATTAGGTATGAATTAAATGTTTTTCTTTAGTCTGAAAACATTTATAAACAGTTATTTTTGAATAAATAAATTCACAAATCATTGTGAGAGCCATTAAAATTTAGCATTTCAAATTATAACAATCCAATTAATTGTTTAATATTTTCCGGCAAATTAAGCAGTTAACCTAAATGAGGTATGAGAGATCCGCAGTTAAATTGCTCAGTTCATGGGGGAACGATTTCGGACTTGCGTGAGCATTTTTTGACGTAAGATAATTCTGTTGGATCTCATTATAGAATTTGACCAAATTTAGAATAAGTCATTTTCTACGATCAAGCACAGTGCGAGCATTAGCAAAATGGCGAACGATTTAAGAGGAGATACCGATATATGTTCACTTTGAAGTTTAGAATATAAAAATGGGAAAGAAAAATAGAGCCGGGTAAAATAACTACACATAAGTATTGTATGTACTTGTCAGTACGTCAAAGGTAAAGATGAGCATTCCCAGAAGCTCTAGTTTTACGGTTGGATAATTTATGGGAGGAATGCAACTGTCTATTTGGGGGGCTAGAGCTGTGTCAATCGTGATTAATTCGTCTTTACGACCCGTTCATCAAAAAGATTGATTGATTGCGATCAGAGCAAGTAAACCGAATCAATCTATTTCAATACCAATCGTTCTACACTTCAGGATTATTGTTTTTTCAATTTCAATCAAATGATTGCAAAAATATTTCGTTCATTTCACTTATTTTCAATCAAAATGAATATATTGAACGAACGAAACTAAATGGAAATGAAATATGTATGTATTATTATATTTATTTTCCCATAATAATCATAACTAAATTTGTTTATTCGAAACTAAACAAATACCTATACGAAAATGAATGTTTTTACCATTTTTGTTTTTGATTTTTTTTGTAAAGCATCAGTTAAATTTCACATACATTCGCCTCAGGCAATACATTACATATGTACATAATACATATATATGTATATGTTGAATGGAAGTGAAAGATTGATTGACTTCACACACACAATCCTGGGATTGTTTCAATTCAAAAATGTTTCCATATGGGTCGCAACTGAAACAAATGATTGATTGAAGCAATGAACGATTGAAAAAATTAACGATTGAAAAAATGAACGATTGAAAAGACCGAATCTTTGAAATCAACGACATTTTAACGATCGAATCATTAAAAATGAACAATTGACACTGCCCTTTTGTCTAGAACATTGTTTATAAAAATAAAAAAAAAATGTGAGATATATAACTTTTCGACGGTGTTCTAGAGATGAAAATGTTTCCATTATAGTTCTATCGGCTATCATTCTTGGAGCTCTATTTTAATTTCTATCTAAAAGATTCAAGAGGGTGTTGGGAGCTCCCGCTCAAATGTGGGAGTTTTACTTCAGCTTTAGACGAATGAAGGTCTTATAAATAGATTACAGCCAGAGCAGACGGAGAGAACAATTTCTTGCATCTTCGAAGATATCCCAGACACTTTGCAGTATTTTTGGTGACATCGAATAATTGGTTATTTCACAAAAGTTATGGTCTGTGACTGGTGTGCATATACTAAGGACTGAAAGCTGGTCGGTTTCTTCAGTGCAAGTGCCACTCATGGAAAGCTGCATGAGGATGATTATTGCTTTAAGTACAGATGACTCCCCATTGGACAATGCTGTCGAGATCAGCTTTTAATGAGCTTATCATACTCTGCCGTTGTAGTTACACACATCCGAAGAACAAGAATTTGAATCTGAAAACGAATATAAAAAGGTGAAAGAAATATCGTCTGCAAAACAATTTAGTGGGTTAGAAGTTCCAGATAAGAGATCATTAAGAAAATGAGAACAAAGTTGGATACAAAATGGAGCCCTGGGGCACACCAGCATTTATTTTGTATATATCAGACAAATTGTAATTTCGAATCCAGAGGAGAAGAGATTCGTAAATACGAACTCTATTAAATGCCTTTAAATTATCAAGCGCAATAATCTTACTTTCTCCGAAACGGTGTAAAGATTTGTACGACTGTGCGGTGAGATATGCCATGCCATAAGATCACTAGAGGGCCCATTGCTACTTGTCGTAACAGCAGTTTTTATTAATAAAAAACGCTTAGTCCACCTTAAGTCCATGAACTTACAAAACCATGGAATAAAAGTTAGTCCAGGGGTTAAAATTTCCTATTAATAAGAACAGAATGTTTGTGGTACAGTTAAGTGACGTTTACCAGAAATACCTTAAGAAAATCTACTACAATAAGTAAGATTTCTACCAAACACCTGATAATTCTGTCGAAATTATTATCGTTTTTGTTAGCTTTTATTTTCTTGTTATTGTTTTTAGGAGTATTTTCCAAATGGAAGATTAAATTTAAAAAAAGCTTGGTCATGGTTCAATACATGATAAAGGCACGGGAAGTTTTTCATTTAGAAAAAGTAGACCAGCAGCACTAGAGCTAGGGAATCTAATGAGCGACCTGGGCAAGTCGTGAAATAACTATAATTCCAGCCAAAAAATAATATGAGAAAAACTTGGTGGTAGCACACTCAGGTTGTTGTTTGTCATTCAAAAATCATTAAAAAAGAAAACGGTCGGAGAACTGGAGTACCAATGAGATAATTTTCAAATTAGATCGTTTTCAAACAGTGCTAAGTTTCCTCATATTTTCCTTGGAAAACTAATATTTCTTCCTGAAATCCGCCTCATTAAGCGCTTGCAGTGGATTATATCTAGTTTTGCGTATTTTTCTTTTTTTTTATTGTTGATGGTTGATCGTCCAATAACTGAAAACGGATTATGAACTCAATATATTGATAAGTCATTATTATTTTTATGGGAAAATTAAATTCTCAAATTTGATACAAATCTTCATTTTTGTTTCCTTTCATAATAAATTTGACACCTTCGCTAAACCACCTTGTTGGATGGACTAGCTTGTTTATTTTAATAGAATTCTCACTTAGTCCACGGAATAAATCCGAGACCTTCTCTAGTCCATGTTTATTAATTTGGGAGTAAGCGTGTGTTTTTAGGGACAATCTGGTCAAATGATTTTATATAAAAAGTTCTACAATTTTTTTCCAGGAGTGAAAAGTATAATGAAATTATAAGACTGACGAAGGTATCTAAACTAGAAATATACTTGATTTTTTATATAATTTCACGTCGATTTTTATTTCAGTTTTCATTCATATATAGAAGAGGATTTAATTTTGTATTCGTAAAATTTATGCAGTTCATAAAGTTCATGACAAATATAATAACACGTTTCTATGATGTTAATTTTTTGTTTGGATGCAACTTTTAATTCATATTTCCCAACGTTTCGTCGATGTTCCACGACTACTTCTGGGGAGATGTTATTTTAAATTTACTATTGCATGATAATAATTTTCAACATGTTTTTTTGTGCAACATAACTCTTTGATTGTCTATTTGCCAGTGAAATATTCCAATATTTCATAATGTCGTTTTCGATTGACTATCCGGATATGCTGTTTTCCACTAATTCTAATCTAAGAACTTTCGTTCCAAGTAATGTTTTCGGAGGGAGTAAAAAAGAACACACATATGCATATAAGAGATTTCCGTCAAATTAATTGTCAAAAGTAGTAACTGTTTGAAAATGCCATTTTTATAGTTGACGTTCAAGTGCGAAGGCAATAAGTTTGTGAAAACGGTATTTTATTCCATCTTCTGGAAAATGTAGCATGTAAGGTTAAAGGACTTAAAGTTTTCATAAATATTTGTTTAACTTTTTGCTGGGGGAAAATCCTGTGATAGGATCAGATAGTGAAACATTTGTAAACATAATTTCGCCACTAATAAAATGCAGTGGAATGTAAAATTAAAAATTTCACTTCTTCGCATAAAATTGATTGGCAATAGAAAGATTGAAACTCTAAGTGCGCTAGAATTGTGCTGTCTACTAGAATTTAGAATTTTTTATTTATGAACAACAGTAAACATTTTAGCAACACCTCATTTATCTTCGACATGAATATTATAACTCAAATATAATTAAAGTATTAAAAAACACTATTGATTGAGCCCACCTTACCAGACCATATCGCAGGGGCAAACAATAATTCTCTCCACCACCTACTGATTTGTTTATTCCCGTTCTTGAGTTCGAAGTATTTCCTGAATTTTTCAGACTTGCCAACCTTGAAAATCAATTATCGCCTTTAGTAAAAACAAACAGATTTATTACACTAACCTTATTTTTAGAAATGATCTTTCCATTTTTTTTTAAAGTGAGAGTTGAGTTAGATTTAATATTTTGCGCTAATTATATTCGGCTTGTCAATGCTTGGTGTCATTTACACACGATTAAGTCATTATTTATGTCGTTTAATTCAGCACTGTGTTGTCTAATTACAAATTCAAATTACCGTGCAAAATACCTCTGGCACTTGGGAAAAAAGCACAAAAAAAATTATCAATTGTGATGATTATGTAGATTCAAGAGATGCAATCACATCGCATCGCATTTTACTTCGCGTGCTAAAACCATTCAACATGCATCTTTTCTATCCATCTGGGCATATCTGTTTTTTCATGCTTTTATGGTGGCAACTGCCACTATTTTAGCTGCTAACTTCACTTGCGGTTCTATTATGCGCACGTGAGTTAATTTCACTTTTCACTCTTGTCATTGAATTCGATGCTTGAAAAGAAGAAATCAGAGCAGCTATTTACTATTTCAAGCCCTCAATAATAAAAAAATATATCTTTCCGCAAATTTGTCTATGAAATTGCTTGTTGTTTGTCAGATCGTGAATCATCTTCATACGGATAGCATCACGCAATTGCACGTTTGTGAAACTCAAAGTGACAGTGCTGTAGGAAAAATTCTAGTCATGGTGTTTTTTTTCTCGCAAGTGACTGGTACTGGTGGCAGTTTTCTATAGTTGAATTTGTTAAGTAAAAAACAAGTCAAGCTCAAGCTTGCGGAACAGAAAATATTGAAGTAGTCACGTAAATCCGTTTGCACAGAAAAAACTAAAGCTTGGTTGACTATTACTTGCTTCCGCTATTTTTACCGAATGTGTCAGATTTTGCTTTTGTAAAAAAAACATCACAACTTACCCTAAATTTATTCTCTAAAATCGATAACATTTATAATTACGCTTTCGATTGGCTGTTCGGAGTTAAGTCCACTACTTTTACTCTAAAAATGTTCGTTTGTTTCGGTTTCCATTTTTTTAGATGGCGATGGCGACGTTTGAGTGTGTATGATTTAATTTGTGAATACGACATTTTTACTTACGATAGAGGTACTATAGGGCAAGTTTTGCATTTGGAAAAAAATCGTACTCGAGATTTCAATCAAAAATGACATTACGATGATATAGAACACGTGGGTGGCAATGGCGCAGTGGATAAAGTGCTTGATTGCTAACGTAGACGTGTGGGTTCGATCCCCACGCTAGGCGCATTCTTTTCTATTCCTCCAATTTTAATTGGATGTCGCCCATGGGTTAAAATGAGACAGTCAATATATGGTTCTCAAATCCACTGTGTCAAACTAGTGCCGTGCAATTCAGGTTGCATTTAGAAGACCTTAGGTCTTACAGGTATGTAGTTAAATTTTAAAAAAATGGGTCTGGCAATTCCGTCTGTCTGTCTGTCTGTAGAACGATCTACAGCCTAAACGGCTGAACCGATTTTGTTCAAACTTGGTGGTTAGGCGTTTTATGTGATTGTCCCAAATAGATTTTTGAATAGTGATTTTAGCCCCAAAAATAACGGGACTTGCCATACAAATTTTTCTACCATCTTAATTTTCTCTAAAACGGCTCTAACGATTTTGATAAAATTTTGTGTGAGTATTGCTTTGAGTACGGTCTACATTTTGGCCGAAAAAGTTTTTTTTTAAATATTTTGTTATTAACGGTACCTGCCATACAACCATTTTATAGATTTTCGACTTTCTCATAAACCCCTCAACCGATTTCCATCAAAATTTGTATACAGGATCTCCTTTGATTTCTAAATAATACTGCATTTAAAATTTTTTTTTTTGAAAATTCAATATTTCGAAAACCAGTGGACGATTTTTTCTGAAATTTTGTTTTTAAATTTATATTATTAAATATGTAAAATTTTCATAACAATTTTTTTTTAGAAATTCCTAAATTTGAATTTTTTATATATAAAAAATTAAATGAAAAACGACTTTAAAAATACATTTAGCCGTTTCCATTAAGAATCTTTTGCACATAATGTGATCGATTGGAATCGAAAAGCAATAAAACACTCCGAAAATACAATCGAAATCGACGTAAGCATCAAACATTCGTTTGGATCTTGGTTCGGAGTACTTTTCCACTTGTTTTTCGAGTTGATTATGAACATTATGTTTTCAGAGTCACTTATATTACCGATTTCATGATACAGGAGTTTTTTTGATTTTTTCTCTAAAATTACTCTTGTCGGCAGTGACAAATCATTCACGAAAATAGTGACATTCAGTTGTGTATGCGTAAATTTGTGAAACCGATTTTTTATGCCCAAATCGAATCGAAGACGATTTATAAAAAAACACGATTGGAGAAGAACAACGAACTTCCTGTATGTACTCAAGATATTAAGACCTAGTTTATCTAAATCCACAGTTTTTATAAATTAAGTGTGGATTGTAGACATTCTCATATTTTGGTTGTAAGACAACGGTGACCCAATTTTATGAAAAGAGTAATTCTGATAATTTCGCTGTCTTGATTTCGTTAATGAAAGCATAATTTACAATACATTATTTTCAATATATTTTTCACAACTGACAGTTAAAAGGTTATGCCAAAAGAAATCAGATTAACATAATAAGCAAATTCCTTTGTGATCACAAAAAAATCCCAAGTCATGAATGTACAATTATGTAAGCTGGAATTTATATTCAACTCAAAATTAGCTAGCAACAATGGCAGGTTCTAAAAGCTCTTAAAAAAGATTTAAGGGCCAGTGTGCCGAGTTAAGAAGGCGGAGTAATTGTGGTTATTCTAAATAAAGAATAAGCATAAATCAATTTGTCTGTTCGATCCCAAAAACTAGCATTTACCCCTTTTACACGCCAGTATTGAAACACCTTACCGGCAAAGCAACACGATTCTGTATGGACGTTTACACACCATATTTGCCGGGGAGGGACTGTCAAAAATCAAAAAAAAATTGTTGAAGTAAAAATGGACGATGATTTAAAAATGTTTCTGTCCTACAACTCATTGGATACTAATTTGAATAAATTTGCATGTTATTATTTTTAATCATTTCTAAAAGAATAGTTACTTCAGGTTGAAGCCAGATACATTTATCGTTTTCAGCCATCATGCATTCACTCGCTCAGTTCCAAACAATATGTCGTCACATTATACCGGAACAATATTTATCGAAATATCTACTGTGTCGGTATATCTCCTTTTCACACGACCATAAAACCTTATCGACACTATGTATCGGTACAGTGTTTCGCGGCATTTAAATTTTTATGCAAATAATCGATTCAGAGTTGGGTTGAAACGTAATTCTCAAAAAAAGGATATTTATTTTTAAAAAGTTTAGACATGACGTAAATCCGAGAAGAGATACAATAGATGAAGCCATTTTTAACTAGAATCAACTAGCATATAAACGAGTATTTGTTGTGGTTTTCTTTGATGTAGAAATTTTATTCTTTAAACAAATTAAATCAGCACGAGTTTCAGCACTGTCAACAGCAAACAGAGTGCTGACCAGCAAAACACATTGCCATCAGTACGCAATTTCCAAATGTTTGACATTGCATCAAAACAAACACAGCTTCAAGTTATTATTATTTTTTTTTTTTGAGTATAGGGCCACTAAATATGGTTTTAAAATAATGGCAGCCAATCGGCCAATTACATTTTTGAACTGGGTATGCAGTCTTAAAGTCTCTTTTCAAATCTGTTATCCGATTTACTCTACCTCTTTCCGTTGCTGAGATATTCAGAATGGTTTTGACGTATATTCATCAAAATCATCAAGTTCACATATTGTTTTGACGTAAATACCAACTTTTGGCATTTACGTCAAATTTTTCATGCAATTTACGAAAATTTTTTTTTGAGAATTGTTTCGACGTACGTCTTACTGTCTTGCAACGTAAGTCACGAAAAATTAAATGGTCGTTAAATATTGACTTGACGCATGTGCACATAAATTGCAGTATAATGCTTAGAAATCGTATATACATACGTCATAAGCACGAAAAATATTATATTTTTCATTTGCCATATGTGAATACAAGTCCAACTGTATCGATAAAAAAGTATAAATATCACAGCCAATCAAAGTCTGCTAAGCTTTGGGAAAGAAATGCTTTGTTATCGCTAAAACTCCAGTGCCCTATATGATTCTGGAACTTCTTTCATAAGGACTTATAATTCAAATTGAATAAAGTTTTATTCAAATGTTTCACATGTTATAGATTAATAGACGAGGTGGTCCCAAATGAGAGCATTCTCGGGACGATGTAAATTATGCTTAGAGTTCAAGCGGATCAGACTTTTTTATAAAAAAAATAAAAACAACACGATTTTTTTTGGAAACTTATTGTTCTCAGAATAATATCTTAATACTAAGCGATGATACTGTTGCCACGGTCTTTACCTATAATTTTGAGAAGTATTCTGTCTAAATATGACACTTCTGGTAAAAAGTTTGTTAAAATAATTTTAGTTAATATATTTATCCAATATTCTTCTAAGCAGAAAGTAATGTGTCTTCAAAAAATGATGCAGCTATACATTTTACTAAAACAAACTATTATACGAAAAGCCAGATTTGTTTCAAATTTCTTTCACGCAAAATGCGAGGGATTTGAGACATGAAATGAGCTCAGTTATTTAAAAATAAAAACAAATTTTGGAACGCCGAAAACTGTATGTAATCAATAGTTACAAGTTATTCAGAAACAAAAGAAAAACATAAAAAATTAAAGTTATAGAAAGATTTTTACTTTTTCGGAAGATAAGTTAAACTGCTTTATTTAAATTATGTAAACATATTGGCGCAAAATTTTAAACAACCTACTATTAAGGCCTTAACACGATACTAGTTAGCAATTTACTATATACATAGTAGTCTACTAACTTTTCATGAATTTTAAACCTTTTGTTAACTAGTAAAATGCTAATTAAGTAGATAGCAAAGCATTTGTGTAGGGTTTGAATTTTGATGAACACAATTATTGTGTTTATGCGTTGTAAATTGTACTCTAAATAAATATTCGATGTTTATATTTTTATCATTTTAACTTCATTATTTACAAAAATAAACAAAAATGACACCAGCTGGATTCGAACCTGGGCCTCCCGCGGGCAAAGGCGATATTCTATCAAAACGACATGTGGATTTAATACGATACTAAAAATTTAATGTAGCCATTCGGTGATTTTAACTTTAGTAAAATGTTAAGAAGACAATACGATACTAAACTCGTTTAAAATTAGCAAAATCCTCTTTTAAACCTAGTATCATACTAAAAATGATTTAACATATTACTAAATCGTTTAAAATTTTGCGCCATTATAATTAATTTATTTATTCATTGAAAATGTTCCCTTTTTGTTAAGTATTAATTACAAATGTGCTATGTTTCCTCGTCCTTTAAAAAAACAAAGTACAAAAATGTCTGAAGTCAATGGCGCAAAATTTTAAACGATTTAGTAAAATGTTAAGTCCACTTTTAGAAATTGACTAAGCTAAAAAGATGATTGAGCTAATTTTAACGATTTTAACATTTTACTAAAGTTAACATCACGGAATGGCTACTTGAACTTTTAGCATTTTGCTAAATCCATTATGGAATCTGATAGTATATCAGCCTTGCATGCGGGGTGCCCAGGTTCGAGTCCTGCTGGTGCACAATTTTTTTTTGTTCTTTTTTTTGTAAATAATGAAGTTAAAATGATGAAAATAGAAATAACTAATAACTTTTTAGAACACATGTTGGGCTTTCATCAACATATAATTTACAACGCATAACAACAATAATTGTGTTCTTTAAAATTTAAACCCTACAAATGCTCAGCTTTCTGCTTAATTGGCAATTTACTAGTTTAAAAAAGTTTAAAAATTTTGAAATAGTTATTCAATCAATAAGCACTTAGGAAATTGCTAACTAGTAAAATGTTAAGCCCTTAACAATGGGTTGCTTAAAATTTTGCGCCAATGTGTTTTTCCTTTTTAAACTGTGTCTTTTATTAAGAAGAAGCATTTAAAAAGCGAGAATACAGAATCTTAATTTAGTTCAGTACTGTAATGCCGTATAGGTTTTCTTGACGTACGTGTATGAAGAAAATAAACTTCTGATTTTTATGGCGTGCATATACGGCAAACTCACTCATTTTGTACAAAAATTTAAATATTTTGAAAACTAAAAGAGTCTCAGATATCCAATAACATTTGTATATAAAAGAAAATTCTTAACTATATCATACTAAAAATCAAAAATCAGTTACTTTTTTCGCAATAGACTTGGAAAAATTTAAACGCGATTTCCCAAAAATGTAAAATGGCGTATACGGCACTTCAATACTAGGGCGACGCAATGTTACTTGTACCATTGCTCGTGTAGGTTTAATTTATTTCAACCTTAGCTTAGGGTCTCATGAAAACTGGATTCACTAGCGATGTGGCTAAAGTTCGTTCGACCATATGATGGTCTAGGTGAACCGCAGGCGCAAACGTCAACGAAACATCGATTTTTATCAATTTGGCAAATTCCTTTGGAAACTTGGAAATTCGTTGCTTCGAACTATAGTCTATGGCCTGAAGATGTTCCTGAAAGATCTGAACAGATTCTGACCACAATTTTTCTCCACATCACTGTTTAAGTCATTTCCATTTTTAGAAAAAAAAAATAAAACTAAACTAAATGCAAACAGGCAAGTGAAATTGAAATAAAAATATGGAACTTAATGCATTTTAAAGCCATAAACAGATAAAACTTACAACTCAAGTGGATACCAAATAAGACCGCAGTCTGAACACCATCATACTGCACCACTCGAAAAAAGGAAATTGTCGGAATGCCTTGATGTATCAGCAAAAAGCCTTTGAACACAATAAATTCCAGACTCCTTTTTCTATATTTAAAAAAAATAAGAACGCACAACAATTTGCCCATAAAGCCACCACCACATTCAATTGAAACACAACGCCCAGCTTCCGTTCGGGAGTTGTTTTTTTTTTTGTTTCGTCGGTCGTCGTTGTCGTCTTCGATGTGGAACTCAGTTTTGTAAGTGAGACGATTCATTAAAAATATTTATATGAAAATGTTTTTTCTCCATCAAACCAAAAAAAAAGAGAAATGCTTCCAAAACAGAATAAGTTACTTACATTTCTGCCTATAATATAGTTGGGGCTTAGATGTTTTTAGATTTCAATGAAAGAACGTGCTTGGAAATTTAATACTTGCTGGTGGCACACATAATGTCGTAATTTGAATAATGGAATCACATGTAATTGTTTTCGTATGTCATTAAAGAATTAAAATAATATTTTGTACATCTTTTCAAAAAGTGTAAATTATGGAATATATGAGACATTTTTATTTTAATACTTATTACAGTCAAACCAACTTATTTGAAAACAATTTAGATTGAAAAATGGCTTTAAATTACGTATTTTAACTATGTCCGTGTTTTTTTTTTCAACAAATGTCACATTTATGTAATTTTTGGATTTATGCTTTACTGAATTCAAATTCATTGAGTTTTACCTTCGCAGTAGCAAAATGCGGAACTCGAAAAAATTAATCAAAAAGCGAGCAATAACAACGACTGTAGGGATTCAGCGACTTATTACTTACTTATTTAAAATTATTAAAATACTATGGCCATTGTGTGAAATTTATCAGGTGTCATTGCCATTTTGTCAGCTGTTATTTTCTGTCAGAAATGTTTGTGGATTTAATCAGAGTCAGAGAGTCACGTCAGAGTCAAAGTCAAACTGATTTTGACCTGTTTGTTCACATTTGCGTTCACGATTTACAAAAAAAATCGCAATATTACACCAGTTTTTTGCACCGGATCTTGAATACCACTATGCACACTGCATTAACTTGCTTGCTACTGACATGGATTGAAGAAAGTACGGAGATTCAGGGATTCCTGAGATGTAAAAAATTTCAGTGTAACTGCTAATCCTTGTTTCTATTTGAACTCCTTTCGGTTGTACGGATTCTTTTAAATATTGACATATTGAATAGATATTAACTTTATTGAAACATATATCTGGACTCTTTACTCCAGTTAATTTAGAAAAGTTCAATCGTATTAATAACTCCACAATTTCTTAACCTGGATGCAATTTTCACTAGAACCCGTAAATACATACGTTAATTACTACCGGGCTTTAAAATCGGAATGTAGAAAACTTAACTGTTCAATTCTTAACTTGCTTTTCTAGCAAATACACAGATAATACCGCTATTAGGCGGTCAATTATGACCCAAGGTTAAAATGCGTTAAAAGTACACATTTATCAGTTTTGTTGGACGTCCGTCAAACAAAATTTTCATTTTCAATACTACATCAAAATATTATTTTTCTTATTCCGTACTGACAAAGATTCAAAAATGAAATAATAACCAACAAAAATACATACTTGTTGAATGTTGTTCGGTGAATGATTGACATACACATCATCGATCAAGAACCCTGCCTGACAGGCAATATCAAAAAATTTTTGTGAGCAGTCCTTCATCGGTGTCATGCCATCATGCAAGTGTACACATTATCGATCGTGAGCAAAACTGTCACCCATGTTCGATAATGTGTATCCCACTTTAGTGGGGTATTAAAGGATGATATTTGACAACAATTTGCACACCCATAAAACACAAAATAAATAGAGTTCATACTTATTGTTTTAGATTTTATTCATGAATTTTCGGACGGACCCTATTTTTGTTATCGAAAATTGTAACATGCCGATTAACTTCAATTCTATGGTTTATTAAAGTTGTGGATTAGAGGTGGAATAATCCCTTTTTATTAATAATGCTATGTAAGAGAATAAGTGATATTTACTCATTTTCACTTAAACAGATTATTTGTTACGACATAATTTATTTAAATTACCATTTTTCGTAGTTTCATTTAAGCGGGCTTATGTACATTCTGGCACGAGTACGATAACTTTGGCGCCAAGATATAATAACGGTTTTTGGTAGAGGGGCTTAATACAAGCATTTTTTACTATGGGAGGGGGGTCTATCTCCCCTCGTTTAGGCGGGAGGGGCAATTTTATAAAAATTTACTTAAAATCTTTAAACAAATATTAAAAAAGAACGGCAACACTTACCGTTATAAATTATACCTTTTTCAAAAGTCAGAACTCTACAATTTATAATAAATTTTAAGAAAAGTTGTTTCAGTCAATAGTTTTTGAAATAATTGACTTCAAACTCACAATTTATGAAAAAAAAGTTAAAAAAATCACTTTGAGTATTATTTTTCTCATGATTATAAATACCAATAAAGAAGTAATTGATGCAGTTAATTGTTCCAATTATTTTTTAATCAAACACTGAAAACTATTCGTTTCTATGTTTTCTAGTTTTTGAGAAAATTGAAAAACAAAAAAAAATAATTTTGTATCAGATGGGTGCATGTAAAGAATCTGGATTAAAAAAAATAATTGATATTATATACATAAACGTATGTACATATGTCATGCCCATTTCAATCTCTTTTTTCTAAATATCCGGTTAGGTACTTGGCCAAAACTTAAACATTTAATATATTTGAGCATGAAAATTTATTGCATTATAAAAAAATTTGCATTACCATTTCCATTACGACAACACAACGGCAGCAAATTCTCATAGTTTCTTAATATGCACATATGTTTGTGTCATACATAGATATGCATATAACTATGTACACACATATAATGCAGCCACAGTAAAAAGTATGTATATAGTTACATCATAAAAAACAAGACCAAGCATTCGATGTTTGTACCGTTATTTTTATACAGGTTTGGTGCAGGTTATTGTTTACCAAAGCCATTCTTCATTTAACGTTTGAAAGAGTAGTGTTTCCTTTTTAAGAATGGCGGCTAAGCATCCACTTCTTCACCCAAAATTAAATAATTTTTCGATTTTTTGTTCGTTTGGGGATTTGGTGTCAACAAACGAAAAAAGTATCCCGTTTTTAGAAGAAATCGGGTTAATTCCCTCCAAAACGTCTACTCCACCTCTGTGTTGTGATATTTTAATGACCGTGGAAAATTCAAAAAGTGCAAAGTTCGGTTGGTAAGTAACCGCATTAACTGTAATAAAATCACAAAGGTATATATGAAATTTACGATGCAAACAGTGAGATGCCTAAGGGGGGGCATGCTGCCCCCCTGCAACCCCCCTGCTTGGGCTCACTATAGGCTTTGGGGAGGGTGAAAATTTTATTATATGCAAAGTTTCTTTAAAATTAAAGAATCTTTTGGGTTTAAAGAACAAGTATAGTTTTACTATTTTTCAATTACATATCTTAAAAACTAGAAGACATAAAAAGAAGTAGTTTTCTGTGTTTGATAAAAAAATAATTGGAGCAGTTAACTACATCAATTATTTGTTTATCGATATCCATAATCATGAGAAAAATAATATTCAGTGATTTTTGTAACTTTTTTTCATAAATTTTGACTTTGAAGTCAATTATTTAAAAAACTATTGACTAAAACAACTTTATTTAAAATTAATTATAAATTGTAGAGTTCGGACTTTTGAAAAAGGTATAATTTATAACTGTAAGTGTTGCCGTTCTTTTTTAATATTTTTTTAAAGATTTTAAGTAAATTTTTATAAAATTGCCCCTCCCGCCTAAACGAGGGGAGATAGACCCCCCCGACCATAGTAAAAAAGGCTTGTATTAAGCCCCTCTGCCAAAAACCATTATTATATCTTGGCGTCATAGTTATCGTACTCTCCCCTACATTCTATATTCACTCCAAATATCAACAGCTTATATGACGTATGCATCTATGTTTACACTGGTATATAATAAAGAAATACATACCATCTGAAATATAAATATTTGTCTTTTTTTAGCAGAACAATTCCTTAAATAACTCTTTCTTATTGCTTTGAACAAACTTTAATTAACTGTGGGAAAATTTGAAAAAAAATATGAATGATGTGTAATATGTGTGTTATTACTCTTTTTAAGAGTATTTTTAGTTAAAGGAATCAAAAAAAAAACTTCCCCAAAGATCTGAGTTGCGCCATAAAGATGAAGCATAAGATTTACACATTTGTACAAACAAACTAAAAAATATGAAGAAGACGCAAATAAAATGCGATGAAACATCATCTGTTGCTTGCTTAAATCGTTGCATGCAAATAAACATTGCTGCAAAAAATATGCATTTCGGTTCGAATGCTAACACATTTCACAATGTATAGATACACCTTGTGTTGCAGATAGTTTATATACCGATACGATCGCATATCAAAAATTTCATTTAACCAAAGAAGACACCTTTACCATTTTTGAGAGAGATTCAATCAATGCATCTATTCCATTGAAGTTTTAAGAGTCGACGTGTATTATGGCAGACCTTGGAATTGCTAGTCTGGAGATTTACTGCGATTTCGCAAGCTGATGCGAACATGACACAGCAAAATAACGAAGAGGTTTCGCATCAATTATGCCATTGGAAGTTGCTGCATTAAAAAAAAAAACACAGAAACAAAGGAGACTCCAAAGTCCAAGTAACCGATGAAGTGTGATACCCATCAGTGCATTGGCATCGGGATGAACAAAATTATTTGCTACTTATGAAGTTTTTAAAGGCAACTTCATGATTAGTAAAAAAAATCATGTGTAAAATATACAAAGAATGTATTATACATCTAGAAACGTCAACAAATTATGCATTTATTTATTTATATATTTCAATATGCATATCTACCCCGATTACGAAATCCGATGAATGAACTGCGGAGGGAGTTGAACTCGATATTTTCAAAAATAAAGTAGTATTCTAAAGATCCCTTTGCTTTATTTTCTATCATTTTATTTATCTTTCTCTTTATGAAGCATGACAGATGGTATTCTAAAAATATAGCTCGTGGAGCGGAGACACCTTGTAAACATTCGAAAAGCGGCTGATGTTAATATAGTTGCGAAAAGTATGCAGCAAATCTGCTTTGACAGTTTTCACATTGATCTGACGCAACCGATCACTTATTTGATATGTTATCTCAGAAGCCAAGCTATCTGAGTATATTTGTGAACGAATCAGATAGGTCAGGTGAGAGCTGTCAAGAAGCAGAACGAAACTCATAACAAGTGTATTTTGCAGTCAGCTGTTCTATATATTTATTCTGGGATAGTTATTCATGAGAACAGCTGTTTTTTCATCAGATGTGTTCTTGCACAACACAAAGTTATTCCAGATTACTCAAAATAAATAAATGAACGTCTGCAATAAGAACAATTTAAATAAATTGGTTTCACGTCAAACTAGATTACCGTTTTCGAGGACACGTCAAACCACAAATCTATGATAAGAAATCCAAACGAACATAAGAAAGCAAACTTTTGGTAAATTATCACCCCTTTTATCGCATCTATGTAAACAGACCACAATGAGCGCAAATTCGTGCGACCTTTCGGTGGATTTTATTAATAATCGTCTTAAGATTGTAACCGCACCCATATGTCCAGTCCAGCAATGCTAAAGGTAGGTAGTTACACAGTATCCGGTATCATAAAGAGGGGAGTTGGTCTTCAATGAACCTGGAAATTGGGATAGGTCCGCTTCTTTATGAATGGTCTTACTGATTTTGATTAAGACACGAAAAACCTTTTAACCGGATGTTGTGAATAAAAGGCGGCCCCTCAAGCAATTATTTATCTACTCTCTTCCTACTATTTTGTGGAGAAATTTTCTGATTAAAACATGTTTGCACAGTGATATTTTTTTTGCATTATTATTAAATACGAAAAAATGTTGTTACAAAGTTTGTGTAAACTTCACTTTTCATGACAAGTCTGTGTGTGAGTAATTGCGAACTAAAAGATTTGTCCTTCAATTTTAAATCGTACATTTCAATGTCATCTTGTTAATGTTGACACATAAGTAAATTAATTTTTAACTAAAATAATTTTAATACCTACTTAGTATAAGAAGAAGTGAAAATGAATTATTTGGTCAGTTTAAATTAATTTCTTTGTTAATATATCAAGTGACAAATCATGCATTATATCCGTCAATGTTTATTCAAAAAAGGCTTAATTGGGTGATAAATGAAATAAACTGGTTTTATAAGCATGTTGACCTTTAAAATTTTGGAATTGGAATGAATGTCTACATTTGTTTAGAGAAAAAATGAAATACAATGTAAAATCGGAAAAAAAAATTAATTTCAATCTTTCTTTTGATGGGAATTGAGATCACGGTAAAAATACACAATACCAAGCGCAAAAGATGATAACTTTTTGAATTACCCAAGTAGCCCAGCCCAAAACTGCCAACTGTCACCAATTGCAAATAATTTTCTCTAATTACTATTCGAGACTTGCATTTATGTCTTATTTGGATTGGTAATCGGATGAACTCTCCGATCCAGGATTCGAATCGACCAAGTAAACACTATATCCTCCCCTCTGAAGACATATGAGAGTGTATGTGTAAAGCGGCCGATTATCAAATGCACATTTGTGATTATTTTATTTTGTAAACATGGCCGACATCGCAACTTTGAATTTGAGTTTGACATTTAGTGTGTGTATCTCTGCATCTGCATCTTTATTGCACTCTTTAAAATTTGACATGTTCTCAATTTCTGTCCAGCAAAAGTCTTGGTCATAGATAAATGATACCAAGATACGAATCCTCGGTAGGTTTTCCTACAGGCTGAAAATTGACTTTAGCAGTAAATATGTGCATAAGAATTGACTTTAGCTGTAAATGTGTTCATCCAATCATCGCATTAAATTGTTTTTGTAATTCACATTTATTTATCGACACGAATCAAATTACAAGAACAACAATGTAAGCAATTTGATTTTAGAGGGGAAACGTACAAAAATAAAACGGTCTGCTTAGACGGTAAGGAAAGAGAAGATAGACAAATGTTCCATAATCATAATGGAGATTTCTGTCAAAAGTGAACCAGTGTGGAAACTAAATGTTCAAGAATTATTTGTTAGTGGATGTCGACAATCAGTGTTTGTAGATTTACATTAACAATCTGATCGGGCATCGCGTCTATGTAGGGCAAATAAATGAAACGTATGTATTAGTAATTTAGAGTTTTCACCGTTTCAAAAGATAAAAAAAGAAGATTAACTTTGAGAGCATCATTCAAATTATGTAAAAGTTCGGCAGGCAGCTTCATCTTTCTCAAGCGTAAAGAAAAATTGCGGGCGTTCACTCACTTATTAGATATGTTATCTCGGATAACAAGCTATCGAAGTACATCTGTGGACGAATCAGATAGGTTAGCTGAAAGCTGTCAAAAAACAGAACAAAAGGCATAACAAATGAATTTTGCAGTCAGCTGTTCTATACTTTTGTTCTCAGATAGTTAGTTATTAAAAATTTGTTGAGATAACTCAAAATAGCTTTCATGAGAACAGCTGTGTTTTTATCAGATGTGCTTTTACACGCATTACAACAGAAATTATTACAGATTGCTGAGAATAACTGAGTGAACGTCCTCATTCACTTTTCCGATGAATGGGTTCATTTCGATATTTGGAATAGGTTCGTTCGATTGGTACATCTATGGATCGTATGAAGATTTAAATGAGATCTAGTTTAAACCTTCATTTGAAGAGATTTAAATTTGTATGGTAAACGGGCATCGGCGTATGACTTTCAATTATTTATTTTGGATTTTCTATCCGTTTGCTTGTAGCGTTCTTTGAAAATGATTTACAATAGCACTGCACTGAAGAACAACATTATCCGAGAACCACTTGAGTGTATACCCTATGGCGGTGTTATTGATAATTATTTTTATTTTTTTTGTAATTTACTCAAGGGATTACAATGGCAATTTTAGAATTAGTTTTTAATGAAAAATAAGACGACATAGACAACGGCAAGAATGCGACCGCGAGGCTGACAGGCGAGCACAAATCTGTCACGCCACGGTCACACCCGAACAGCAATACACAATTGTGTCAGGTCACCTAACATTGATATTTGACATACATCCACTACTTTTTCTTTATTTTCCATATTTACAATATAATATAAAGTTAATTACCTAATGAAATTCGTTTTGTTATCAATGTTCACATTAGCCAAAGAAATCAATAAAACCTCAGAAAAAAATCATAAGAGGTCCAATGCCGTGTGCTACATAAACTCATTTCTACGAAGAAACAGCAATAAACTTAAATGGTCAAATAAATCATTCCACCACATTGGCATGCTCTGGGTATTTAACCTCTTATAATACTTGTACAAGCATTATATTTAATTAAAATAAGCTTATGGCAGCACTGGCCAACAACAATATTATGGCCAAACTGCAAAACCAATTTTATAAAAAAAAATACTACATTTCGAAAATGGAGGTGGTATGAAAACTGATAGACATGAATTACCGTTGACAGATGAAGTTTTACTTTGTTTGATTTTTCTCTATCTTTATAATATACATAAACATACCTAAACCTAATTTGTTTTGTACAAAAGCGAAAGTCATGTACAAGATGGTTTTTTCATCAAAGTGTATGTCTTAATGACATACAGCGAATTAAGCACTTGCAGACAAAAAAAAAAAACAAATTACAACTATCTAAGGAATTTTAATTCGTTTTTAAACAAATTTCTCTTTTTTTTGTAAATAAAAAATAAAAATTCAGTGTCGATCACCATATTTAATTCAATTAAATTAACTGTCAAAGCATAACGCTTTTATGCAAATTGCAAATTACTATTTCTCTATATGAATTGTGTATGGATTACTCAAATGAATAAAAGAAAACTGTTAAGGGCGAAAATCATTAACAATTCACACAGCAATCAGTACCGATCCTATAACATTTTACAAAAGAAAAAAAAATGCAAACCATTATACCTACATGTTTTGCATTTCATATTATGACAGTGAAAACGAAAGTGACAGTTCCAAAGTCAGAAACTAATTTAAATTTTATATTGACAATCTCCATTGATGTCATTTGAAAGAGATTAAGAGTCAACGAGGTCAACAATCACTTTTTCGACACTAGCTCATTATATAGCGATACGATTTGAAACGCATAACGGTGATTTTGGATTATTTAAATCGATTTTCGTGATAATTTGTCATGATGGTTTGGGACCCGATGTAATAATTTTAAATTCTAATACCTGCAAAGAAACAAATTAAAATTCTTTCCTTGTACCGTTGAACAAGTTAAACACGACCGTGTCGCGCCAGGTGCATGGTGTATTTTATTTTGTTTACAAATCTACCACGATGAAGTCCAAGTATTTCTTCTAGGTTTTTTTCCTTTTTTTATATATGTATATAAATTATATATAGATTGTCGGTTTGAATAGAAATAGATTGCAATTTTCTCATGCGTTTTCAGATACAATAATAATTAACTATTCTAATTGGCATCTGAGCAAATTTTTTTAAAGCAAAGCTTATAGTTGCTCAATGGCAACTTGTTTGGTGGGATTCATAATTTTGAATAAGCAAACATTTAAAAGGAGTGGTTGGTATGAGGCAAGAAATAAATTAAATTCTATTAAGTACACTTACATGAAAATTGATATCAATTAATGTTGGTTGCCGGGTTCCTGAAACGAAGGAAAATGAATGATTTATTAGACCAGGATTGTGATTATCTACCTGTATTAGAAATTTGTATGAAAATTTATTCAAAACACATTCAGCACTTGCATGTAGAACATATAAATACCCCACAACAATGAACTGGCCTTATTCTTTGCTTCTCAAATAATCAACGGCAGAAATTCTCTAATATCTAGAAACAATATCATAACTCCAACGGGCTTACGGAGTTAATCCATTTTAGCTTAGCCATGCGAGCATTCTCGCATAGACACTCATCATAAAATGGGGAAAAGAGAATGTATAATGATTCTATTGTTCACTTCTGGATGCAATGACGCATGCATTTTTCTGGTACATCAGCTTAATATCTCTAACAATAATAAATAAATATTATATGGGAAAGTTCTTGACCACAAATTTTCGCATCAGCGAAAGTAAAACATTGATAGGGGGAACCTAACCTAAAAATAAGACATCAACAAAATTTCTCGAAACAGAACATCTTTGACAATTCAATTCACTGTTTCGTTGATATACAGTTTTATCGACGCACGATGGTCCTAACAACCTTCATAAGATATATTTCCACCAAAGCGAAATCTCGGATTTCGTTAATTTCAGTCCAAATCACCACAATGTATCGATATCTCCTTTTATATGATTGATCATATAGAGGGTAGTCAAAACCCCATTTTGAGATTGCGAAATGCAATATTTTGTTAAAATTGCAATGAAATCAAAATCACATTACCGATTCGGGCCATTCATAGTGAACGAGTGGCATTTTAAACTTCACCATACTTAGGTGAAAAGCTTTTTCTGTGCAATTTACGATATTTTACACTAACGCTTAAGAGGTAAAAAGAAAGAGAGAGAGAGAGTATTCATTTTTATTTGACATTTGATTTTGAAGAAATACAAACATATATGAGGGCTTAGTTGGTTGATGACGAAAACAAACAAAAATTTCTTGTTTATGCTTTTAAGAGACGAAATCGTGATTTGGCGGTGTGATTAGCAATTTGAAATCTCGAAAGCTTGCTGCTGAAATGCTAGATTTCGTTTTAGTGGAAATATGCTTTAAGCCAAGTAAAGTTTCTCGTCGAAAAAAACATATATATATGTATTTCTTATGGGTGATTTTTTTCGAAAAAAAAACATGTTTAAATTTTATCCCGAAAAAAAATTATATTGTTTAGTTATTGACCAATTGGTTGAATTATTATAGGTGTTCGAGATTTAAATATATCTCTTTTGGCTGTTTTGGTCGTAATGTTTTTTTTATGAAACAATTTCATTTCCTTTCCAGACGTTTCGACGGTGGTTGCCGTCTTCTTCAGGGGATCTTTTATTAACAAAAATAAAATGAACATATTATACACCTTGAATTTCACGCCGCAAATGCGAAAATAGTCACACAAATCCTCCTAGATAATGGCTATCCAATGGAAATTATACGGAGTTTGATAATTCGCCAAAAACACAAAGCTCCTGTTGATAATCGGCAAAAAGAGAGAGGTATGTATTTATAAGAGTATAGTTTATGTTCTCAAACTGTCAGAAAACTTTAAAGAAGCGATAAAAATAGTACTAATGATGTCAGTTTAGCGTATAAATCCAATAGGAAACTGGCACCTCTTTTCACCAACATGAAAACAAAAACGGAAAAGGATAAGTGCACAGACGTAGTCTATAAAATTAACTTTCGTGGCAATGCGGAAGAAAATTGCAATCTTTCCTATATCGGTACAACGAAACAAATTCTTCGTCAACGAATTTCCAACAACAAATCCGACATTAATTTAAAAAGCACTGGGAAGACAGCATTGGCCTTACACTCCATTGAGCGTGAACACAAACCAGATTTTAACAGAGTGGAAATCCTGGAAAGGGAGAAACATGTCTCCAAGCGGTATACTCTAGAAACGCTTCATATTATTAACAACAAAAACAATATGAATCGTAAACAAGACAGCCAGAACATTTCATCGGTGTACTGCTCTTTGGTGACTAAGCAGTCCGAGACAATTTAAAGCCGACTAAACTTCAATCGAAGTGTTTTTTTTTATATCATAAAAAATTAAATGTTCTTATGTGTATAATATGTTCATTTTATTTTTGTTAATAAAAGATCCCCTGAAAAAGACGGCAACCACCGTCGAAACGTCGGGAAAGGAAATGAAATTGTTTCATTAAAAAAACATTACGACCTAAACAGCCAAAAGAGATATATTTAAATCTCGAACACCTATAATGAAACAAAATTATATTCACCACGAATATTTTTTTTCCTGCAACGAAAATTTAGTGACTTTGTTTTATGCAAAAAAACAATATGATTCGGGTTTACATATGTGTATATTCGTTTTACCCTCAAATGTTTGTCTCTTGAAAAAAATTATATCCCCAACATATTGTTTTCGTTCTAAAAAGTTTTAGATTCAAAAGATGATGCAAATTCATTGGTAACGGTAAAGTTTGGAGCGAGATCTGCAAACGAACAGATATATATACTAGATAAATCAAAAGAGCGCATTGCAATTATCCTCGAAGAAAAAAAAACCATGCAACAAAATTAATTAAAATTTCAACGGGAATCTATTTCCAGCGGGACGTCAAATTAATTTTTAAATTGGCTGTTAGCTGCTTGTTTTTTGTTGTTTTCCCTTTGTGATTCTGTTTTTTTTTTCTTAAATCGATGTTTGACAAATTTGAAGTAAAGCTTTTAAAAAGCTTTTAACTGGATTTCAAGAAAGTTTGTTATATTTCTTAGATAACTTTACTTTAAAAAATTAAGCCCAATCGCTATGTTTTCCTAGGTAAAAAAGTAGATTTCACCATAGAAATAATATTTACATAAAATGGAGATTTCTGTAAATTTATGTACGTTTTGTGAGTTTTGTTAGATTTTATTCTGCTGGGACAAATGTTTCTTGATGTAATTTTTTTTTTTTTAAATGGTTTGAAAGTGGATATAATGTATGGTAACTATACTTTTTAATATTATTTACATAGGATAGACACACATTTACCACAGGAAAATAAAATCGTCAATTTGCCTAAGAATTGATATGTAATATCTTGCTACGCAAAGGTTTTTGTATATAGAAGAACTTGGCTATTTGAAACATTTATGTTTTTGGTGTGATTTCACTACTTTTTGCAAAGATTTTTTTTATCAGGAAAGTATTAGTGGAATAAACGCCCCATGAATTCCTAATAAGGTAACGTAAGTTTTTAATATAAGCCTTTTGTCCGCACAACAAGTCCTACCCCTCTACCAATTTTCATTAGTTACAAGTGGTCTATTGAAACGGTAATAATTGATAAGAAGTGGGTGGATGAAACGCATGAAAAATTTCATAATTTCAACTTTTTCTTTGTATACACCTGAAAGCTGACTGCTCTAACAAACATAATCCTGCACCAATCGGAAGTGCACTCAATATATTTAATATTAATTCTGTGAAAATGGCTGCTTATCGCTATCCTATCGCTCTACAAAATGTTATCATTCTACGAAAATAAGTAGTTCTCTACATAGTTGATATCAATTCTATGCAAATGGGCAGGTGCCACGCCCCTGAACGTAAAATCTCAAATTTTAAAATGTTGCCTTTGCTTGCACTTAAAGCCATAGCGTCGACCAAATTTCATCGTTCCACGCCGGTCAGAAGTGCTCCAAATAATTTATATCGGTTCTATGAAAATAGGTGGATACTACGCCCCTGAATAAAAAATCTTAAGTTTTAAAATTTTACCTTTGCCTGCGCTTTAAGCCCTACCGCTGTACCAAATTTCATTAATCTACTACAATCAGAAGTGCTCCAAATAATTTATATCAATTCCATGAAAATGGGCGGGTACCACGCCCCTGAATGGAAAATCTTGAATTTTCGATTTTTTACTTTGTATACACCACAAGGCCTATCTTTGTGTGAAATTACAAGACTCTCGGGAAGTGCTCCAAAATTTGATGATCTGTCAGTCAGTTACGGTTTTTGTGATTTTTGCATTCTTATATCTCGGGAACCACTAAATCTAAAGAATTGAAATTTAGTGAGTTGCCTAATCCTGGTGTGCTTAGCAAATGCTGAGAGTTTGAAGTTTCTGACTTCATTGGTACTGAAGTTAGAGGGGGGGGGGTCGAAAATCGACTGAGTTTGTTCTTGTTAAAAGGGTGTAGTGCCAGAACTTGTCTGGGCACTACCGTGCCCTTTGATTAAAAACTAAAACAAATGATCTGACAGAACCCTCCATATACTGAAGGGAAAGTCTACCTTTTTGCCTAACCGAAAAAAGCACCTGGATCACCATTCCATGTGAAGTTCACAAAAATTGTCAGTACAGAGCTTTTTTCAAGCCAGTGGTGCCTGTGTATACTCTCACCACACTGAATTGAAAAACCTACCACTGTAAAACTTACACGAATTGCAGGTAATTTCCTACAAAATATCGTACATCCCAC
Source organism: Philhelius pedissequus (assembly GCA_910595825.1). Classification (NCBI taxonomy): domain Eukaryota; kingdom Metazoa; phylum Arthropoda; class Insecta; order Diptera; family Syrphidae; genus Philhelius; species Philhelius pedissequus. The sequence continues at coordinate 31,866,807 of OU343161.1, forward strand.
CATGACCGTCATAATTGCATGGCTTTAGCATACTAATCATCTACTCGTTTCTACTTTCGCTGTATAAGTTACAAAAACTGCAACCCAACAGAGTTACCAATACTAATTGAAAGCGATACAAAAGAGCTTTTTCAGGGTTTTTTCCAAAGAGATTTCTGTTTTAAAGCTTTTGAGAACAAAATTTAGTAAGGTGGGAAAGGGAAGTGTTGTCGCTTTGATTTTCTCCTTTTTATTTGGTTGTATTTCTAAAATTAACAGTTAATATTTTTTCCTTTCCGTGTTTTTTGCAAAAAAAGTTATTTGTGTAAAGTATCGAAACATTCATAACAAATTGGGTAGATATTCATTTCAAAAGATTTTGTCATACCGCTTGGTGGTGTGGAAATTATTGTCATTGAATTTATTTAATTAAGGTTTTATTTGTTTTAAATAAGCAGATGGAAACCCATACACACACTTCTTTCATATTTGCGGCCGTTTATAATGATAAGTTAGGAAACCCTATGAGAGCTTTTAATGGAACCAGAGTGAGAGGCAAATTCCCTATCTTTCCTGTACTGACAACTTTTGTTGAACAGAGTATACTATTAATTTGATAGTAGAGATTTTTAACGTGGTTGTGTATAAGATTAAAATCGTATTTGTGTTGGCTTTTGTGGTAACAATGGATGTGGCAATGAAACAATTAAGTTAGCATTAGCTTTTCCCGACGTTTCGGCAGGGATTGCTGCCTTCTTCAGTGGAACTTTATTACACATAAGACATAAATAATAAGGAATATAACAGATTTAAAATCAAACAATTAACAATAAACTTAGGTACATTTTAAATCTGTTATAAGTTTATTGTGGATTGTTTTATTTTAAATCTGTTACATTCCTAATTATTTATGTTTTATGTGTAATAAAGTTTCCCTGAAGAAAGCAGCAACCCCTGTCGAAACGTCGGGAAAAGCTAATGCTAACTTAATTGTTTCATTGCCATATTCATTGTGACCACAAAAGCCAACACAAGTAAGATTTTAATCTTATACACAACCAGATTCAATCCAAATTGGTCAATAACTTATCTTGATTTTTAAAGTGTTTCTTATTTTAATAAATTAAAGATTTTATTTAATTAACTAACACGCAAATTATTTATTTATTACTTATATATATATTTCGGAAGTTATGCTTCTATCGTTAGTAAGCTCTATTAAAATAATAATGAAACATTTTTTCGCACGCAATTGTAATGTGGTGAATTAAGAGTGGATACTTCTAAAAAAAAAAACTGCTTTTATTTTATAAACTTCAGTTTTACAACTGCATACTGGAAACATATTTTTACTTCACTGTGTCATTTTTGAATGGCGTTTCTTTGATCATATTTTTAGCTTTTTAGGTTTTACTTATTTACGGAACAGGTGTTAAAATATTACCGGTTTTTAAACTAGTGCCACATTGAATCCCATTTGCATATCATATGATTTTATAATAGAAGAATTCAAGTTTCCAAACCACGATTTTAAAATAAAGTTTCTAATATGAATTAATTATTGCGGTTCTAATTTAATTAAAATTAACTCAATTTGCTAGTTTATTTTGAGCTATCAGAAACTAATTTTAGCATGATAAATTAAAATTTTATATTCGGTCATATAAACACCATCATTCACAACACCCCTGTTAAGCTGTTCTATTTGTTTTAGTTTTTGTACGATTATGAATTTTTCTAACTTTATTAAAATGATCTTATCATTGGAAACGGGGAACTCGAACAAATTAGAATAACAATATATCAGTAAAACAACTTCTTAAGCAGGTAGATAGATTCCCCAATAGAAAACCAGCAAACTATTGGCCTATTTCGGAAAACTAGTTTAATCATTAGCCTAAATTAAAAATCTTCCAACTAATATCGTCAGCTGCCATTAAAAACATTTCGAACCATTCATTACTTGTGTTTTCGTTTCAATTCAAGCCCCTCTGGTGGTATCTTGTTGTACTACGCATGGAATAAGATGAATTCTATTCGCTCCAATGAACCGTTCGATTACTGCATTTAATTTTTTTTCTTTGGTCTTCTTAAACCGATTTCCTTGCAACCGTGAGCAAGCACAGTAACCTGTCCTCTGTCTTCTTGTAGAAATAAAAAAAAAATAAAACAGTCATAGACCATTGAATTTTATGGGGGAATTGTATGCCTAGTATATTGTGTATGAAGAAGCCCCTCTAAGCAATAGAAAAGAAGACACACAAGCCACAAAATGTTGTTTTTTTTTTCTTCGGATATTAAATTCATCAGCTTTTTAGTAGCACATTCAATTGGCTTACAAAATGGGGTATCCCATAGAGAAAACAAAACGACAAATTGATTGGGGGATACGGTCTTTTGCATCTCTATTTGCAATCTTTTGACATGCTTATATACTATATGTTAGAAGTGGATTTGTGTGTCCTAAAAAAACATTGCTCCGAGCGGCAACGCATTTACGCCAACTGTGGCACACATTTCTCATTTAACTGGGAACGATAAATCGGCAGCACACACGAATCTAACTTAAATTTTTACATTTGCTCGGCTTTCCGCTCGCTGCACTATCTGTGTCGATATACAGGGCCGGCCGACCGGCCGGCGCGGCGCCACGGATGGTCGACACTACAATATTCAAATATATAGAATGGCAAGTTTTTTAAGATTTTCTTATTTTCGTTATACTGTTAGGCTGTATAACCACAAGGCTGGACTCTATCACCAATATTGTTTATTTTGATTAATTCTCAAGAAGTAGAATAAACATTGCAGGGTTCGCATGAAGAGATCACCTTTTCTCCAAATTCGTGTAGTTCAACTTAAGAACGTATCTCTATGACTGACAGTAAATCCATGGAATTAAAGGGTGGTATGGAACTTGCTAACTAAACTAAAGCAACGGCCATAAGGGAGGGTAAAACGGGGTAAAACGGGGTTTAATTCTTTCTTATTTTGAATTACATCGAAGAGGTTGAAAAAAGTTGCATGAGCAGAAGAGGACAAAAATATCTTACATGCCCGAGGACGTACTAAACACCATTTTGTATTTGTATCTAGTATGTGACCAACAGCGTTGGTTGGTGATGCACATAGCGAGGATTCCTAAATGCCTCAACAACTACAACTGATTACTGCAGTCCGACAACTAGCATCAGTAAAGCAGTAAAAAGTTTGAGTTTATGTTTTCATCCAGAAAAAACTCAGATGATGACGTGCGTCGTGACAATAGATTGCGACCCAATTATTTCTACTGATGGTTTAAAGATGGAGTGTGATGTTGGAATCTTTTCTGAATATCTAAATATCTCTAGTTGCCCGATGTTGCTATGCTATTGTCTTTCAATCTTAGTTACTGGCAATCATGAAAGCGTGCAATGCCAACTAGAATCTGAATATGGCTATTATCACAGACAACCTGACCACCGTTTCGATTGAAACATTCTTCAATTGGGTGCAGCAATTTCGAGTCTGAAAATTAATCTTGGTGTAGTCATATTCTATAATTTCCGGGTCAAAATGAACAAGCTTATAAGCTTGGACAAGCAGGGATCAATCATTTCATGGTTTACTTGCGGAAAGAGTCAACACCCACTTATAATTATGAAGGGCGTTATGCTTACAATGTTCCTTAACACCGTGTCTCCACGTTCTATATTTTATAGTATACTATCTGTCATTTTGATAGAAGGAAAGAAAAGTAGAATGCTAGAATTTTGGCATTGGGCATTTCATACCATACTATTTCAATTGCACAAATGTCGCGAAGGAAGACGTATCGCTATTCTTTTGCTCTAGTACCATTATAACAATAAGTTTGTTTTCTCCAAACCCCGGGATAATTGGTTAAAAAAAACGAACACGGGGATTAGTGAGAAAGCTTGGCAGCTGTATTCCATTTGAAAGAATGAATATAATGAAAAAGAGTTTGGTAGCACAATTCTTATCCTCTCCAAAAGCTAAGCCCCGAGAATTCTCTGGGCTTAAGCTAAACACCCCCGGGGATTACTTGTTGTTGGATTGAACATGCAAATTGTTAATCCCACTCATCGTTTTTTTCGTCCAATTTCCCCGGGACTTAGGAGAAAACACGCCTAATAACACCTACCACAATACTATCGATAGAATGTTATGAGCTGTGCAATGTCTAGTATGAAATGTTTTATAGTATGCTATTTGTGGTCTCCACGAGCAATTTTCATAGTATGCTATCTAGCTTAATAGAAAATCTTTCTTGTGAAAACCCCATGTAACGAATCAAACCAAGGTGGAACAGTTCATTTGTTACGAAAATCCAGATAAGCCGTTTATGATCGTTGCTAGCTCTTGTGGAAATTGGCAAATATAGACCTCACTGTCGGAGCTGTGGGGATATTTATTTAATTTGCAATTGTTGTACTCTATTCAAAATCAGAGCAAAGTCATTAAGAACAGTATTAACTAACTACGTTAACGAACTTGCGGAAATGAAGATCAAATACTTGATTGCTTTTCTGAACTCGTACTCGACGGAATGGTTTCATCGTTGGATTTCCAAAGGCGCGATTTGGCGGTTTGGGGATTTTGACGGGCATTTCACATAGTAGCCGGATGATCCAACCAGCTCTTACTTTAGCACTAGTCAAATAGCTTTCTAGTTTTGATGCGGTTGGTTGACCAGGTAGTTTTCTAAAGGCAACCAGGTCATATGACAACCATACGACTCATCGGAAACATATTCATCCTGCTATGAATTAATTACAAACTGTACGCTTCCCTGAGGATATATCCATAATCCCCAAAATACATTCCATCGATAGTTTAAAAACCGAGCTAGCCTACCTAAAGCAGCCAGCTATCAAGATTCCTCAATATTGGTGCCCACTCATGGACTGCTTTAACGTACGACAAGGTTGAATTTTCAAATCAATAGATTCAAAACAGTACTAATCAGGTCATAGAATTCAATGAATTAATCATATTTTGACGTAGCAGTTCAACATCAGAAGAGAGCATATGGTCATGCTAGAACTCCTCGATGTACATCATGGATCATAATGCAGAAACATTTTGTTTGATAGTAAGTTCTTACAATTTTAACACTTAAAACAAGAGCCTGTTTCTTCTACTTTTTAGATAATCCAGCACTGTGTGAAAGGAGCTTACACCTCTATTTACACAATGCAGTTGAAATGAAACTGGTTGCTGACATAGAGCTTACCAATTCAAGATACCAGTACGACCTGTTTGCTATTTTATAGGTCGATGTATATTGAAAACTGTTGTTAGGGTGAGGTATGTTCTTTTTTATTTAAAATTATTTTCCTGCACTGCATTTAAAGACTTCCTTGGCAAAAAACCACAGATATTCGTAGCGTCGTATGAAAATATTGAGCAATGAGATTGCAATGATCGTTACGAAAGAATATAAAAGCATGACAACATTGATTGTTGTGTAGCACCACAATTATCGTGGAATTCACCAGATCTCTGTGAACTTTTTCAAACATCGCCGTTGCCAGCGGCGCTGCGCTGCGCGGCACGCTGCACAGTGTCGTTATTAGGTTTTTTTTTGGAGAGTTTAAGAGTGACTCATTGGTGAACAACCAGCTGTGTTACTCTGGGAAAACTTTTTTCTTAGTTTAAATATTTATGTACTTTGGAACTTATGTAAGTTTTGTGAAGCATTATCAATTCTAATATGACAAACGTTCGAGAAAGGCGTTTGTGAAGCCATAAAGTGTTCTCCTGTGTTAAGCTGTCACATATGGGTCTAAGGCTTTATTTGTCTTTTTATTCATTCACATATTGCCTTTGTTTATTATAGAAAGTGAATAGCTGTGGAGCTATCTCTTTTTTGAAGATTTTAAAAATTCAAGTCATTACATTTGATGGAATTAATGTGCTTTACAGATTTTCGGTATGACATGTGTTGTGTGTTATGCAATGAAAGGTGTTCCATCGAAACAAATATTGGCCCGTATGAATACTAAATGAGTACATTCTGCATACTAATGGTATATGCTAGTAGTTATTATATGCCAATGTCATATTTGTATTTGATTGAAAAATCATGCAAGGAATTAACAAATACGATTTTTAAAATAAAAAAAATCCGTAAATTTTGCATTTCGTATTCCACTATTTGTACTGCAGAAAAAAATTATTAAGCTAATAGATAAATTTAAAAAAGAGTTTGGACAACAGCTCTTTTGTTTTAAAGGACATATGAATGGAAACTATTTTTAAGTTAACTGTATATTAGTTCATTACTTTAGTACGATTTTTTGTAAGCAACAATATTTGACAATTAAAACCGACTAATTGGTTAATGCGTTAGACTGTCATGCTTAATATCTGGCTGGCTTCGAAGTTGGCTCGGTGTTGCACAAATCAATAAAGTGAAAAGCCTACCAAGAATCTTTTGTCAGAATGATATACCTTTCATTCAAGGTAGAATATCTTATGTGTTTTCTCCTGATGTAGGGTAGGATTGAGAGTATAATCCTCTAGATAACGGTGTTCCATTATTGATTTTATTGAATTGAACCAAAACCAACTGATTGTCACTGGATGTGCTCATTTTGATGTACAAATTTATCGCATTTGGAGAAAATTAATATGCGCATTTTCTAAACGCCACCGTTACATTCGAAAAAAATGCACAGTTTGTTGCATTGGTGATGATTGTGAGCTGCTCTTTGAAGTCATCGGACCATATTATCTTAAGAATGAAGTATATAACCATATTACGGTCAACGGTGCTGGCTATTGAGCCACAATTTATGACTTTTCCGTTCCCCTATTATGAACTGAATGAATGTGATAAAGATTTGTTACCAGCTAAGTCGTATTACAGCAAAACATATGAAAATAATGAAAGAATTAATCAATTAAGGCATAATTTAGCCTACTGCAGATCCCCAACACGCAAGATTCTAATGCAGATAAATCAAATAATATTATTAGAACTAATAATAAATTTTGTTCAAACTTATGCGTCTTCTGTAAATGCAAATGGTTTAATTTATCGTCTTTTACACTTGAAATGATTTGTGAAGAAATTATAAATTATGTGTTCGGGATTTCCTATTGACGAATCAAAATTACACTGTCACAAGCTTAAATAAAAATTTGAATGAACTAAAATACATAGATTTTAAGCACGATGTCTCTAATAAATTGTTGAATATTTTCCTCGATTCGAATAAAAGGTGTAAATAGGCAGAATGCGTGGTGCACCCTACTTTGTCCAACAAAAATTTTGCCTAAAATCCTTATGTGAAAGCTTTCTTAAAATCAGTGGGTGCAACTGATTTCTGGAATCGGTGGAATGTCAGCTGAGTTCCTAAAAGCGGATCCCATCACAATTGATGTCATTTTCATCAAGTTGATTAAATTAGTTTCTGAAAGAAAAACATGATATTTACAAAGGATAGAGGGCATTAGCGTGCACAGGTTTTTTCAAAACCAACCTCTGTTTTCTTTTCTTTAATTCTTTGAATGTTCTAAACATGGGGCAACACAATTTCAAATAAAAAGTCGGCTCAGTTATAATTTTCTCTATAATAATCTCAATTCACTGAAGCATGAAGAATACAAGTTGTTCAATTTCCGGGATTTCGCTTATTTCGATTTGCAATTCGTATTTAATCGTATTTCGGAAAAACGTAAAGGAAGAGCTGGAAATCGAAAAATTGAATTCTGTCCGCTTTTTATAATTCTGTTTCTTAAAATCCCGGTTTTTAATCCAGCTTCTTATATTGTAATCCTGATATCCCGCATTCTTATAATCCCGATTTTGGTGATGCCGTTTCTTAAAATCCCATTTGTTACTATCCCGTTAGTTAAATTCCCGCTTTTGGAATCAACTCAAGGTGCAAAAAAGAGAAAACCAAAAAAGTGGGCCCGCAATTCCGTCTGTCTGTCTGTTTGTCTGGCTGTCCATCTGTTTGTCTGTACAACTCTCTACAGCCTAAACGGCTGAAGCGATTTTCTTTAAACTTTAAGCGTTTCAGGTGATTGTCCAAAATAAATTTTTGAATTGTTGTCTTAGCCCCAAAAATAACGGTACTTTCCATACAAATTTTTCTACCATCTTAATTATCTCGAAAACGGCTAGAACGATTTTATAAAAATTAGTGTGTGTACTACTTTGGGTATGGTCTACATTTTGGACAACATTTTTTTTTTTAATATTTTGTTATTAACGGTACCCGCCGTACAACCATTTTAATGATTTTCGACTTCCTCATAAACGACTCAACGGATTTCGATATTTAATTATAATAATTATTATATTTAATTTAATTTTAAATAATACTGCATTTCAAAATTTTCGAAAAGTAGTTTTTTGGATTTTTGAAAAAATATGTTTTTTTTTAGAAAATTCAATAATGAAATTTTGTTTTTGAATTTATATTATTAAATATTTAAAATGTCCACACCAATTTTTTTTAGAAAAAATTGAGTATTTTTATATATATTAAGTGAAAAACGACTTTAAAAATACATACAAATATTTTTGTATTAAGAATATTTTGCATATAATTTAATCGGGCATAGGAGCAAGTACGTGCGATCCAGTCGTGCAATTTATTTTATAGGTATTTCTTTTTTCAATTTCGAGTAAACAATTTTAGTTATAGTATGATTTTTATATAACATAATTTAACCAAGAATATAGTTTTTCTGTTAACTAACAAAACAATAAAAAATAATAGCTTTCTCAAACTCATATTTATATCTCTTATGTATAAAGAACATTCCACATTATGTTTGTGCGCTATTTTCTTTTTTTCGGCTTGATCGATTTGAATGAAATTTTAAGGAGATCTTAGGACATATTTGGAGATTGCATATAAGAAATCTGTTTGCCGCCCGAATTCTAGAATCGGAGTTATGACAAAAAATGTCACTCACATGTTTGTTATTGCTTTCTTAGTATAAGTAATGTGTTTTGGTTTGTATATACACACTTTTATTTTGGTTTCTCTTTGTTGCCGCGTTTACACACACAACAACAACATTTGATTCCCATTAAATGGATTTTAATATTTTATTTTGTCGGTTGTCTAGAATGTTCCATGGATTTTCTGAATGGCCTAAGGTAGCCATTCACGATGCGACGGTCGTACGGATGGTCGCACCAGTCGTCGTATCATAGGTCGGAATAATGCGACGGAGAAGTATATGAGATATATATTAGAGGACGCTGTCCTGCGATCAATGCCACAACCATAGATTGCGTTATAAATACATTGACTAAAGATGTGCTCGATTTCGCAGGTGTCCTTTTCACATTATAATTCTATATTCAGCAAATGTGCCATTTTTCTTGCTGCAATTGATTCGAGTTTTGCGTATTATTACACTGATTCCGATCTAACCTAGGACGACGTACCTACACGTCTGGCAATTATAATTAATCAGAATGTCCGTGATAATCAAACGCAAGAGGAACGTGCAGAAGAAATAAATGGAGACGTGCCCATATTGCACAGCTTTAAACTGCAAAATCACCACCACAAATTCGACAAAAAGTTACTAGAAGAAGAAAAGTGGTAAATGAAGACTTCAATTGCGCTGCTTTGGAATACGATTCCGCAATCGGATTTACTTTCCCGACGCTCTCGGTGGGACATACAAGACATTCGTCATTTAGTTGATTCTAGCAACAATTCGGCCAAGATCTCTTTCGTTGTCGCATCCTATGGCATTGCTGCAACACTTTTTGAAGGGGTCGAACTGCACATTCCGCTTTGAAGTTGGCGATGTATTTTCTCACGGTTGACAAGCCAATAGCGTGCACAATTGCCAAGAATTCGGCGAAAGCGCAATTGATGCGAAAATGCAAATTCATGATTTGGGATGAATGCACGATGGCGCATAAACGAGCTTTGGATGCAGTTGACCGAACAATGAATGATTTACACGGTGATATTCGAGATGATTTGGCGGGGATATGATATTGCTCAGCAAAGATTTTCGTCGAACGCTTTTCCTCATCCCTAAATCTACTGCTGCCGATGAATTTAATGCATGCTTGAAATCGTCGTCTTTGTGCCGGCATGTCAAGAAGTTGAAATTGACCACAAATGTGAGAGTGGCATTGCACAATGACATAACAGCTGTTGAATTCTCAAGCTCTTTTCTTTTTTTCGGCTTGATCGATTTGAATGAAATTTTAAGGAGATCTTAGGACATATTTGGAGATTGCATATAAGAAATCTGTTTGCCGCCCGAATTCTAGAATCGGAGTTATGACAAAAAATGTCACTCACATGTTTGTTATTGCTTTCTTAGTATAAGTAATGTGTTTTGGTTTGTATATACACACTTTTATTTTGGTTTCTCTTTGTTGCCGCGTTTACACACACAACAACAACATTTGATTCCCATTAAATGGATTTTAATATTTTATTTTGTCGGTTGTCTAGAATGTTCCATGGATTTTCTGAATGGCCTAAGGTAGCCATTCACGATGCGACGGTCGTACGGATGGTCGCACCAGTCGTCGTATCATAGGTCGGAATAATGCGACGGAGAAGTATATGAGATATATATTAGAGGACGCTGTCCTGCGATCAATGCCACAACCATAGATTGCGTTATAAATACATTGACTAAAGATGTGCTCGATTTCGCAGGTGTCCTTTTCACATTATAATTCTATATTCAGCAAATGTGCCATTTTTCTTGCTGCAATTGATTCGAGTTTTGCGTATTATTACACTGATTCCGATCTAACCTTGGACGACGTACCTACACGTCTGGCAATTATAATTAATCAGAATGTCCGTGATAATCAAACGCAAGAGGAACGTGCAGAAGAAATAAATGGAGACGTGCCCATATTGCACAGCTTTAAACTGCAAAATCACCACCACAAATTCGACAAAAAGTTACTAGAAGAAGAAAAGTGGTAAATGAAGACTTCAATTGCGCTGCTTTGGAATACGATTCCGCAATCGGATTTACTTTCCCGACGCTCTCGGTGGGACATACAAGACATTCGTCATTTAGTTGATTCTAGCAACAATTCGGCCAAGATCTCTTTCGTTGTCGCATCCTATGGCATTGCTGCAACACTTTTTGAAGGGGTCGAACTGCACATTCCGCTTTGAAGTTGGCGATGTATTTTCTCACGGTTGACAAGCCAATAGCGTGCACAATTGCCAAGAATTCGGCGAAAGCGCAATTGATGCGAAAATGCAAATTCATGATTTGGGATGAATGCACGATGGCGCATAAACGAGCTTTGGATGCAGTTGACCGAACAATGAATGATTTACACGGTGATATTCGAGATGATTTGGCGGGGATATGATATTGCTCAGCAAAGATTTTCGTCGAACGCTTTTCCTCATCCCTAAATCTACTGCTGCCGATGAATTTAATGCAAGCTTGAAATCGTCGTCTTTGTGCCGGCATGTCAAGAAGTTGAAATTGACCACAAATGTGAGAGTGGCATTGCACAATGACATAACAGCTGTTGAATTCTCAAGCTCAAGACAACTGCTGGCGCTTGGCAATGGCCAAATTTCTGTTGATGTCTCGACTGGATTGATATCATTCGCCGCAAATTTTTTGCGAGTTAAGAACGTTGAAAGAGAAATTCATCACCAAAGTGTTCCCCGGGAGTACAAAAAATTATAAAAATCTCGATTGGAATTGTGAACGGATAATACTAGCACTAGCAGTTAAGAAAAAGGACGTCGTCAATAACTTGGTAAATAGTCTTTGTTGTTTGTTTTTGCGCTAAAAAACAAATCGAAAATTATTGTTTATCATACCTTCTTTACTCTCTACTGATTTTCATTCATTTCATTCAAATAAATCACATTGAAATTTGAACTGTTTGTGCTTTATTACATCTCTGCAGAATAAAGGAAATGGAATAATATTGAACGTTTGATACATATTTCATTTCCATTCAGTTTCATTCGTTCTTTAGAATGATAGATTTTGATTGAAAATAAGTAGAATGAACGAAACATTGCCTTGCCTTCAATCATTCGATTGAAATTGAAAGACACTAAGCCTGTTGAACAATTGGTATTGAAATTGATTAATTCAATTTATTTTTAGTATTTTAGTATTTATTTTATTTATGATTAGCTTACACAGTAAGACAAATAATATCTTATTTATAGTGCAGCTCTTAAGATGTACAATAGCTTCCCACTTTAAATTCTAAAGCAAGTTGTTACAAATATATTAAACAAAGATACAAAAAATAATTTCATATATTTACTTATATAAGTTTCTAAAGAATAGTTCCATCTCTTTTCGCATTTGTTTCGCGCAATTCAAACTTCTAATTTCTCTAGGCAATGAATTCCAAGAGCTGACGAAAAATTGGAGTTCGGAGGTCAAACAGCGAAAACGCGGAATCAAAAGATGATGTGTTCGATTTGAATTTAAAAAACAAATTTGATTGTAAAGATACTCTGGTTCTCGGGTAAGGAGTATATCTGAAAAAACAGTAACTGTGCGAAGTTTTATAAAGTTATCGAAGGTCATACCAAGGAATCTTGAAACATATTGTAAAACTCTATCATAACGCCGTAGCCCATAAACATAACGTACACCACTATTGAAAACGACATTTAGTTTCCTTTTACTTACAGAGTCCACATTGCGGAAAATGTCGCAACTATAGGTTAACAGAGGCAAAAATAAAGTTTTTACTAAGAGCACTCTAGTTTTAAAAGGGATTATGTGCTGAATAGGACAAAGCAACCGTAATACGCCATAAGCTTTAGCGACGGTGCTGTTAACATGAAGGTCCCACGTAAGATTCCGATTGAACACTACACCCAAGTTCTTAGCAGATTTACTTTAAATTTACTTGCTCCGATTGCAATCGATCACGATTGACATAGCACTAGAATAAACTTGGAGTTTCCATGTTTCACGGATGTCGTATGTTTGCGATTTCGGTAAGCCCCTTTTTTTTATTTATTACGCATAACGCAAAAAACGTAGTTTACCAAAAAGCTTAGTATTGAATTTTAACTTAATTTCTTCTCATTGAATTTATTTCAATAATGCCCTTCATTATTAAATTTAATAACCTAACGAAACACAACTCGTATGAGTTGACTGATTAAACACATAATCGCTTATCAAGAGTTTCAATTAAATAAATATTAGATAATATAGATGGAAAAGCGAAACGGCGTTCGGCTGAATTTGATGTATATATTTAATAAAACTTTTGCATAAAGAATTGGAATTAACCAAACTACAGCATGTGAATGCTCGGAATTATTAATTCCATTGCATTAACGAATTTGATCGAAATGGAGTTCGCCGAGCAGCTAATTGTATTTTGTTAATTTTGTTCTTTTTCACTCCGAATATGTATACCCACTAATAACAAATCTATAAACTTGTCCTTCGAGTCACAACATTTAAAATGTTTCTGTTGAAAGACACAATTTTTTAGTTAACCTTTAAGTTATTATTCACAAGGCATAATATTAATCAGTGACAAAATCAGACAGTTGAAATAAGTTATTTTTTTTATTTTTTAAAAATAGTTTTTTTATCTTTTGAATCTCGTTAAGTCTTTCTTAATTTAACTTCTAGCTTCAAGTAGCATTACTGTCAACATTAATTGCACTTCAACTAACTAGTTTCTTCCATAAATGTCAAAACGTGCTTCAACACCAGCGAACACCAAGAACGAAAAACCGTATAGTGACATACTTACTACGAGTATATACCATATGCCGTTGCGTTTTTAATAAACATAATTTTCATAGAAGATGCACCTATGGGTTAAGTCGTCAAGTCAAGATCACCGCTGCACCACACTTCATCGCCATCATGGATGGCATGGCACAAACAAAACTGTTAAATGGCCGCCTCAACGCGTTTTATTCAAGTAATGACCTTCAGATAATTGTGTGAGTGAAGCTCAACAACAACGAATACCATGCCGCCGCCGCCCGCCATTGCCGCTGGGTTGACGATAGACGGTAGCACCTTTTTTTTTAAAAACAAGATGCCATTAAAACTTACGGAGTACGAGCCATATATGTTTCCAATTTCTTGACTGTCCAGATTATGCGGCATCTGGAAGAAGAGACCCACTACTTTTGAGTGTGAACATAGTATCTCTCTGTGTATATCTAAATCTTCCGCCAGAATAATGCATTCCGGTGTAAAGTGGAAATTGCGGTCCCTTGTCTTTGGCCTGGTGAAGGTGATGATATGCGTTACCAGGAAAACCGGTTGCCTTCAGCCTGACCACAAACGACAACGACGACGACGACGATGCGATGCGACGACTCGATCACGATGGACGGTGTGTTGCGTTGACCATTCATCCATTCGTTGGTCATTGTGCTAACCAAGTTTTAAAAATCTTGGTTCTGTTTGCGTGGAAAGTTTTAGGTTTTACTTAAACATTTAAAATTCTTTTTTTTTTTATTTTTCTTAGAACAACTATTTACAAGTCGATGTGCTTGGTGCTAAGTAAGCAAAAGTAAGCGGTGAACGCTAGAAGTTACATAGAAATACATGAGAACAGGTTGATGGCATGGGAGAATGGCATTTGAAATTAGGACGTTGCAAATGTCAGTAGAACTAGATTTTGAAGAAAGGGTATTTACCTATGCTTGAAGTTGCATGTCATACTTCTTGTTACAGAAATTTATATAATTTTTTTTCCAATCTGATTTATTAGCTAAAAAAATAAAGGTAATTGGTTCATAGAGCTTGCGGCAAGGAAAAAAAGTTAAAAGAAACTTGAAGAATTTGTGCAGTGTTTGGCGAAGCAACATTTAAACGTACATCATTGATGGGTGATGATGCAATTGCATCAAACTTCTTCATAGTTGATATGGTTTCAAAATTAGTTTAATTTGAGTTGTTCAATGTTTGATAGAAATGTATGTACTAACTTAAACGTTGAAACTGAAATAATTGACTGTACAGGAGTCTGTATAATACTAATTCTAAGATTTTTGTATTGGTTGAAAATAAAATGCTTGATATAACTAAAGTCAATAACAAATTTAACACATTTCTGAGTCATCATGTTAGTCATCACGTGAGTTTATTTATGCAGAAATTTATTTTGTATTAATTGTGAATGTTAAGCCCGTACGATTCTTTTCTGCGATATACAGGGTGTTCCAAAAGTCAACGTCGACACGAAAACGCGTGATAGGGTATGTGGTGATAGTTATCAGAAAAATAATTTAAAAATTCGTAGCCAAGTATTTTGTGAGTTATAGGCATTCGAAAAAAAATCGAAAAAATTGTCAGTCTGTGACCGTCTTTCAAAACATTACTTTTTTGCCCAACTAATTACTCAAAATTTTTACTTACTTACTTAACTTCCTTTATCCGGCTCCAGATCCATGGAGGGTCGCTGCCTGACATATTGCGGTCTTTTATCGATTGCGGTCCCTCGTACGCTCCCTCCAGTCGTCGAGACAAAGCGCTCTTGCGTCTGTAACCGCCTGGTCCCTGTAGCGGAGGTTCGGTCTTCCTGGTCGTCTCTAATCTTGGGGCTGGGATTCGAAAATTTTCTTGGCTGGAGCGTTGTTATCCATTCGCTGGATGTGACCGACCCAGTGTAGTCGACGCGATTTGGCTCTTTGGACTACATCCACATCTTGGTACAGCTTGTACAATTCTCGATTGAATCTTCTCCTCCATTCGCCCTTTTCGCATATAGGACCAAATATCCTCCGAAGAATTTTTCTCTCGAAAGTGCCCAGTATCAATTCCGCTTTTTTACTTAACGTACAGCACTCGGCGCCGTAGAGTAGAACTGTAGAAAATTAGCGTTTTGTATAGGGTGCACATTGTCTTTCGAGACAGGAGTTTTGAAGCCATTTGTTTGGCCAAACCGAAGTAGCAGCGGTTCGCTAGGGTAATTGTTCGTTTGATTTCCACTAAAGTGTCGTTCGTGGAATTGATGTTACCTCGAAATTACTGCTACCAATAGTGACGTTTTATCCTAGGCGATGGACAGATGAGGCTTTGTTTGTTGATAGCATATACTTGGTTTTGCCCTCATTCACTTCAAGACCAACGCATTTCATCTGTTCATCAATAACTGTAAATGCTTCAAGTGTAGCTCGCTTGGAGCGGCCGATGATATCGATGTCGTCCGCATAACCAAGGAGTTGGGCAGACCTGTTGAAGATAGTGCCTTCCAGGTTAAAACCATTCTTGTGTACTATCTGCTCCTGGACTATGTTGAAGAAGTCACATGATAGCGCATCTCCTTGTCTGAACCCTATTCACGTCTGGAAAAGCTCAGATGAACTGTTTCCCATTTGCACGTTGCACCGCGTATTTTGCAACGTCATGCGGCATAGCTGGATCAGTTTTTTCGGGATCCCGAGTTCCGACATCGCCAATAGAAGCTCTTGGCGGCTTATGCTATCGTATGCGGCTTTGAAGTCAATGAAAAGATGGTGCGTCTCGACTTGAAATTCGTTGGTCTTTCCAGAATTTGCCTTAATATGAACATTTGGTCTATCGTTGATCTGCCTGGCCTGAAGCCACACTGGTACGTGCCGATGATAGTGTTGCAGAAAGGTTTTAGATGATCACATAGAACGTTGGATAGGATTTTGTAGGCAACATTAAGAAGGGATATGCCTCTGTAGTTTTTGCAGGACATATGATCGCCTTTTTTGTAGATTGGGCATATGGAGCTATTTGACCAGTCGTCGGGCATGCTTTCCTCCTCCCACACTTGGTTGATGAGCTGGTGCATGCGCCCTACCAGGACATCTCCTCCATACTTGAAGAGTTCGGCAGGTAGGCCATTCGAGCCGGCGGATTTGTTGTCCTTAAGTTTGTGGATGGCTTTCTTAACCTCTTCAGTACTGGGCGCTGGGAACTTAAATATATTATTGGTATTTAAGTTTTAGTTTTAATTATTTTTTTTCTTTCTCTCTTGTTAATTTTATTTTCCTTTTCTCTTATTATCTTTTTTTTCCTATAAATTCTCTATTTTTCCTAAAATTTCTCTATTTTTTGTAAACTGAGTTTGCTTATCTTTTATTTTGTTTTACACTATTCTTTAACTATGATACATTTTTATTTTTGCTCTATTTGTGGGGATACTCTTAAGCTTTATCTTTTCGCGTTATTTCTTTCTCCAAGGAAATATATTTATATATTTATAGATCTAACCATAGGCGGGAGTGTTTCTGATAGTGGTGGAGGTAATGAGGCTCTGCAAACGATGGTAAGAATTTTTTGTAGTCAGAATCAGGGACTTAAAATTTGCCATTTGAATGCTCAAAGTTTACATGGGCAATTGCCGAGTTTCAATATGTTTTCCATGATTCTAAGGTTGATGCAATCTGCGTGTCGGAAACCTTTGAGGGGTTACAAGCTTTTTCGGTCTGATAGGAGAAGGATGTCTGGCGGTGGCGTTGCAATATACGTAAAAGAAAGTCTAATTTGTAAGCAAAGATGTATTGCGCCTGTCTGGTACAAGTAGTTGTCTTCTGGGAGTATTATACCGACCAAATAGAAATATTAATATAGAACTCATAAGTACTTTGATTGAATAAATAACGACTACTTCTACTAATATTATTTTGCGCGGAGACTTCAACAGTAATATTATTACTGAAAGAAGCCACACTTATATTTTAAATATATTTGATTTACATCCAGTTAATACTAGTTGTCTTACACATTTTACGAGTAGCTCTAGCACATTGCTGGATTTATTTTTTGTAAATAGTATGGATGACGATGGAGAATGCACGCTGCTCCATTAAGATCGGCAAAGACCTTACAGACACCTTTCATGTCAAAAAAGGTTTTAGGCAGGGCGACGTGCTGTCATGCGACTTCTTTAACCTCATTCTTGAAAGAATAGTGCAAAACTCTCCAACACTAGAGGCACAATCTTTCAAAAGTCCGTCCAATTACTCGCTTACGCTGACGACATTGACATAATCGGACGAACAAAGCGTGATGTCAGTGGTGCTTTCGTGAGTATTGAGAAGGAAGCCAAGAAGATGGGTTTAACAGTGAACGGAAGCAAAACAAAATATATGCTCTCAACAAGAAAGGACACCCAGCACCGGCGTCTCGGGCAGAACGTCGCTATAGACAGCTATAATTTTGAAGTGGTCAGAGACCTTGTATACCTAGGATCCGCTATAAACTCAGCGAATGATACCAGTGCTGAAATCAAACGCAGAATTAATATTGCCAATCGCTGTTTCTTTGGGCTAAGAAGGCAATTGAGAAGCAAAGCCCTCTCTCGAGCAACTAAAATGTTCATATATAAAACGCTCATCATCCCAGTTTTGATGTATGGTGCAGAGACATGGACAATGTTAACGGTGGATGACAACGCGTTAGTTTGTTTTGAGAGGAAAATTCTCCGGGTGATTTTTGGTCCCGTCTGCATAGATGGGGAATAGAGAAGACGATACAACAACGAACTATACGACCTGTACAGTTTACACCGACCTAGTCACAAAATTGAAAAGCCAACGACTGAGATGGCTGGGTCACCTAGAGGGAATGGACACCAATGCTCCGGCCCGGAAAGTCTTTGAATCCTGCCCCGTGGGAGAGCGCAGTAGAGGTGAACAGCGTAAAAGTTGGCGAACGCAAGTGGAAGAGGATCTCAACCAACTTGGAGTACGAAACTGGAGACATATAGCTAGAAACTGAGCCGACTGGAAGAAGCTTGTTGGTTGAGGCCCTGGTCCACCCCGGACTGTAGCGCCACCTTAAGTAAGTAAGTAAGTAAGTAAGTATGGAAAGAATCCGTTTTTATAATCAAGTTTCAGCTCTTGCATTTTCCAAGCATGACTTTATATTTTTAACTTTTGATTTCGACATCAGTGAACATACATGCCCAACGACTTATACATACAGAGACTTTAAAAATGTTAATAGCATTGCCCTTGAGCAACACATAAACAGTTTTCCTTGGCATCTGGTTTGCTCAATGCATTCACGCTATGATCAAGTCGAGTTCTTAAACAAAAACATTGAAACTATTTTTGATGAGCATATTCCTATAAGAAAAGGGATAGTCAGAGATATTTCAAAAGCGTTGTTAACAAACGAAATCATAGAATTAATGGCTCTACGGGCTGCAGCTTACAGACGATGGAAACGTTTTCGAATAGATGCACTTAATCAAATATACAAAACTCTGCGCAATTCTGTTGTTCGAAAAATAAGAGAGGCTTAACAACAATATTATTCAACTCATCTTAATACACAAGGTAATTGTCGAAAACTGTGGAGTAATCTTAGAGATTTGGGCATTGCGAAACAAAAACTAAGTAGTCCTGTTTGTGCTGATACCAATGAATTAAATCGCCAATTTGTTTCCTCACCATATCCTCCTCCCACTGTAGTACATGACACCAGCTTCCATGATGAAATTCCTACCTCATCAGGAATACAATTTTCCTTTAAGAGAATTGATAATACGGATTTTGTAGAGAGTGTTTTGTCTTTTAAATCTGATGGTACTGGATGTGATGGAATACACACGGTTTTTGTCAAAGCCATCTTGCCATTGTTGTTGGATTATTTCACACACGTTATTAATACAGTTTTAATGACAGGAATTTTCCCGCAGCAATGGAAAATGGCAAACATTATACCCATTCCAAAGAACTCAACAGGTACAGAATTTAGACCAATTTCGATTCTACCTTTTCTGTCGAAAGTTTGTGAGCTTGTAAAACAGTTGCATTACTGCCCTGTAAAGCGTTGTTGAGGATGTAAGAGAGAAGTTGGCCGAAAATTATATTACGTTTCTGGTACTTTTGGATTTTTCAAAAGCGTTCGATATGGTTGACCATTCAGTCCTCATTAAAAAACTTCGCAATCATTTCAACTTTTCTTCATTCGCTACAAAACTTGCCTCGTCATATTTAAGTGAGAGGAAACAAGCAGTGACTATTGGGAATGTTTCATCAGATTTTATTTGCCTGACCCGAGGTGTTGCTCAATGATCCATACTGGAACCACTGTTATTCTCAATATATGTAAATGATATTGTATCTAGTATACTTCATTCATCAAAACGGCTCTATGTAGACGATATACAAATCTACCACACTTGTCTACTTGGTTTTATAGAAAACTGTGCTTGAAGGTAATGAAGACTTAAAACATATTTCGTGCTGGGCTATCGAAAACGCACTATCATTGAATCCAAACAAATGCAAATGTTTACTTATTTCCAAAAATAAAATTGATCCTTTCAAATTTTCCACCCATAATACTTAACAACTCTCCGATTACGTTTGTTGAATCTGATAAAAATCTTAGTGTCATGTTCAATCAAATACTTTCATGGGATAACCACATCAATTGGATTGTAGGCAAAGCGTATGGAATTCTTCAGACATTATGGACAGCTCAACAATTCACACCAATAAAGACCCGAATAATTCTAGCTAAATCCTTGGTTATTCCTGTGCTAATTTATGGATGTGAAATTTATTACAACTGTAATAGCAATAGTAAGAGAAAACTTAAAGTTGCTTTTAAAGGCACTTTATGCTATGTATATAACCTTAGGAGGTATGACCATATATCTTACATATCAATGAATTTGTAGAACATGACTTTTGAAAATTTTCTTAAGTTTCGGATACTCATTCTTCTTCAAAATATAAGACAAACAAAACAACCTCCATGTCTTTATAATAAAATCAGATTTCCGGCGTCTAACAGATCTTCTGTTTTAATATTACCTCGATTCTATTATTTAAAATCAGGGTGGCAATGGCGCAGTGGATAAAGTGCTTGATTGCTACATTAGACGTGTGGGTTCGATCCCCACGCTAGGCGCATACTTTTCTATACCTCCAATTTTAATTGGATGCCGCCCATCGGTTAAAATTTGACTGTCAATACCTGGTTATCAAATCCACTGTGCCAAACTAATGCCATGCAATTCAGGTTGCATTTAAAAGACCTTAGGTCTTACAGGCATATAGTTAAATTAAAAAAAGAAAAAGAAAAAAAGACAGTTCTTCATTGCTGCCATCAGCCTTTGGAATACACTTCCGCGATATTTCGAGAAACGAGTGACACGCATCGATTTAAGAGGAAATTGGGGCTATTCCTGGCAAATCAGAGCAACTAAACTTTTAATGAATCATGTATCATCTTTTAAATTTATTTTTATTTTTCAGCAAACTGAGTAGGGTTATATTTTTTATACATTAAGTAATTAAAAATTTAATTTAAATTTGTAATATAATTTCAAATTAAAATTAAAATTGTATCTATTATTTCTAATTATTATTATATAATTATAATATAATTTGAAGTAAAAATTAAAAATTGAATATAAAACAAAAATGTTAAATCAATGTGAAATTAATATCTAAGTGGAGATATCTAAGTTCAAGTTGTAACTCATTCTATTTATCAGTCATATTTTTTAATTTAAGCAATATATTTGTATATATTTATTTTTACTATTATCTATCACATATAAGTTATTTCTTATTGTATTAGAGCATAATCAATAAAGATTAAGGATTAAAGATTATATGTACAAATTAAGATGTGACTTTTGTACCAATCGATATTCTGCCTCCCCTACAGGGTATTGGGAAAATCAAAAACATCATTAAGACATGATGTGCAAGCTAACTTAGGATTAATAACGGGTTATCCATTTTCCGGTTTTAAAATTAAACGTAAATAAAACACACATATAAAATATTTTTTTTCATGATATTTCTTTTTTATAAATATTTATTATTATTTTATTTTTATTTATATATATTTATTATAAAGTTTGAACGTTGACATTATGTGTGAAACACTACATCATTTAAATGACCACTACGCGAATTGTTGCAAGCATCGATTCTTTTGAGGTAATTTTCGACCACTTTTTGGCACATATTGGGCGGTATCTCAGCCATAACTTGACGAATGTTGGTTTTCAAGTCTTCAAGAGTTAAAGGTTTATCTGCATAAACATGGTCTTTCGCGTAGCCCCACAAAAAAAAGTCCAGCGGTGTCAAATCGCATGATCTTGGTGGCCAGTTGATATCGCCACGACGAGAAATTACGCGGCCAGGAAATGTCTCTTGCAATAAAGCCATATTCGCTCGAGTTGTGTGGCATGTGGAACCGTCTTGTTGAAACCACATATTCTCCAAGTCGTATTCTTCAATAGCAGGAGGAAAAAAAAGGTCGGTTATCATATGCCCATAACGCTCCAAATTGACGGTGACAGTCGTTCCATCGTCGTTTTCGAAGAAGTAAGGTCCAATCACAACTCCGGACAAAAGAGCGCCCCAAACAGTGACTTGTTGTGGATGTAATGGCCTCTCCTCAAATACTTGAGGATTCTCAGAACCCCAAATACGACAATTTTGTTTATTAACATACCGAAATATACGAAACGATGATGCACAAGCCTTACAATATCTGTAACCAATCCAGTCTCTTCAAATTTCTCCACAATTTTGCCAATTGCTTGCGTAGTTGCACGATTATATAAACCATAATCTCCTCTTAAAGCACGATATGTGGCTGTGGCAGAATCACAATTTTTGTAGAAGGTTTTAACAATTTTTATGGGTTGTGCGATAGTTAAGCGATCCTTTATCGTAAATGTTAGACTTTTAACTGACAAAAAAAATTGGTTTAACAACTTAGTTTGACAGATGCCGAATTCCAGCACTATACTTTTGAAACCGCCAAATGGATAACCCTTTAGTTTGGCATTATGCAAATTTTAAATTATGACTCATCTTTCTATAGATGTACTACATTACAAAATTAAAATATTCTCCCATTTGAGGTTAAGTGTCTCAAGACTTCTCCTATACCGGTTTCTTTATGATAATCAGAAAGAATAATGTGCATAACTTTTGATTGCTTATGCCTAAATTAATCAAAATACAAGAATTTTATGACGACAATAGAACAAAAAGAGCAAAAAAAAACTCGTATTCTGTAACATATTAACACCAACCAATCCCACGTAGCTAAACCATACAAAAGTCCAGTCTAACTTAAAGAAATAATTTTGAATGCGAAAAAAACAAGTTGAAGGTTAAAAACCGCTAAAATTATGTTTCTTTAGATGGGAACAAAGTCAAGACCGTTAAGAAATGTCTCGTCCCAAACAACATTCATGTGTGTCGTCAAATATCACTTGATGACATCAACTAATAACTTAACACCACCGTCCAGCCCATACTCGGCCATGAGCTAGCTATTCATTCAGCAAACAAAATAAATAATAAATTGCAAGTTATTTTGTTTTTTGCAAAAGAATTCGTATCTGTGAAACATGTTTTTCCGCGTGTTTAATAAGCTTTTAATTGTACCTAAGGCAAGCTGTTTTTTTTTTTTTAATCTAAAATGGTTCTTGTGAATTACATTCAATGACAGAATAACACGATATGGCCCCATATACTATGCCTGCTTGCTTAAGCAGTGAAATAAGACCATTTGCCAGAATCACGTTTTTTTAAACCCAAATTGAGCTGCTTGCTTTAGGACTTAGACTTTAAATACATACAATCAGATCAACAATCTGGCAATAATTCTCACTTAATGATTGGATAACACTTGTGTACACTTTAGATATTGTATTTAAATGGATCTATAAGTGAAAGTTCTTTGTGAGGTCCGAAACAATCAGCTTAAGGTGTGTCGCATTAGGTATAGCTAGTGCTTTAACACCTGTAACAAAAGTCACAACAATTTGCACGCCAAGTATGTAATTTAAATAAATTTACCTCGGCAACGAGCAGTAATCTGAATGAAAGAACAATCTCAAATGTCCTTCGAGGGTTAACAAATATAGTTAACCTTGAATGGACTGCTATAGCTGAGGCTGAGCTTGTTCAGTTGGTGTGTTGCATGCTGCACTAAATGTTAAACAGTGCATGGATCTTGGAGTTGCACATAAAAAAAATTGTTCTGTCACCGCAGCAGAAAACCTTGATTAGGTTCGTTCTTGTTTTTAACAGTATATATAATCATTAACCAACCTCTCATTGCAGTTATGTCCAATCTTTTAGAATATAACTTTTTTTTTGTAAATTAATTAAATTGATGAAGACAGGTTTTTGAGTTGCCGTTTAATAAATTGTTTTCTGTGGTAATCAACTATGAATCAGCCCGTTGTTGGTATAAGACATTGGAAGGTTTGATGAGTGATCGTGCAAACTGTAAAACTTGTTTTCCATTAGTAAATTTTTGATCAAATAAGTATAATGTGGGTAAAACGAAGTGAGTTTCTACAACTATAAGCAAACACAATAGGATGTGTCACAATGACATTTTTTTCGTATGTCATTGAATAAGTTATGATGAGTGATCATGTTGATTTAGCTTGGATGCGGCACTTTATTTTCGATTTTCTTTTAGAAATTTGTTTTTTTTTTCTGTCTATACGGGTGAAATATACCACCCGTTCAATAAATTTTTTTTTTGATTTGGCCCAACATATAAGAGAACCATTCTACCACTTTGAAGGAATTCCTAAAAAATGCATTGAACATTGGATTGCTCGATGTGATCTGGGCCTCAAAATCAAAAACAAACAGATCTGGTCCTTTTTAACAAATATAAGCTTTTCAGCTTAGATCTTCCTTCTATCAAAGGTGTTATCACGGTAAAATTTATCGCAACAAATACTATATTCTTTTAGTTCCCTTTTTCTTTCTCTCCATAGTTCTTTCCACAGGTGTTTCATTCAACTTGCTGAGAGGGAGAGGAGAGAGGGCAGCCATTGTCCATCAGCAATCGGTTCTCTCTCTATCAGTAGATTGAAGAAACCAAATTGCCAAGGTTGACACTTAAGTGGATGGGTGATCCACTTCATCGCGTTTGATTGACAGATAGACGGCTTGTTCAACTTTACTAAAAGAAGCACGTATGACAGTTGGTCTCCGATGCTGAAGTTACTCATTACGACAATGGCTGCTTGTCCAGTCTAAATCAATTATTTATATTTTCAATGTAAAAGATGGAACGTTAAATTCTGCTAGTCCTTATCCCCCAAATCTCCAAAAAAGCCCAACGATTTAGAATATACATATACCTTGGTACCGGTTTTTCTTACTAATTTTTTTTAATGGAATGGGAAAAATGTGAGTAAAATAAATGTTCAGTTTCTTTCTGGTTTGCCAAAACTTTCTTTAAAAAGCTTAGTGGGTTAATTGCACTCTTCGAATTGCCGCCCACTGGAAGTCCTGCCAGAGTTCGACAAATTCGAAAATAAGCATTAAGCTGGGGTTCAAGGTGCGAAGGTAGGAAAGGCTGTTCACTACCGAAAATATTGAGGGTAGCGTAGTATTGGAAATAGGAAGAAGAGGTCATCCAGTGAAAATAAAAAGCTGGAAAATAACTTATTACCCGTTAAGATAGCGAACCGGAGTGGAGGTTTAAAATAAAAAAACAAGGAAAAGGAAAATAAAAAAACAAGGAAAGTTTTGAGAAAAAGTAAGGACATTGAAACTTTGGCGAATTCTTAAATACTTTAGGAAATTGTAAAAACATATTGATTCGGTCGAGGTAAGAGGGCAAAATAGTTTTCTAGGAAAAAGAGGTAAAATCAGTAAAAGCTTATTATAGATTCTTTTTTTTTTGTCCAAGCATCTAAGGGCTATCTACCTGTTGCAGTTCGAACTAGAATTCGCATTGCTTTTTTGGGTATCATTAACCTCCTCGTGCATAAAAGTTAAAATTACACAAGTCGTGTTTTGTTACTGTCGTAGGTCGCGGTTGAATTTAGGCGTACATCGTAGCTTAAATAATAACTAAATAAATTATTTTGGATTTGGTACGCGGCGAAAATTTGTAACAGTTTGTTACCAGCATTCTCAAACGAAACTTATTTTAGATGAGAAGTTCAGACCCTCCTTATGAATATCGAATCGAACGATCGACGAACAAACCTTTTTTTCTTACTTCTATAAAATCATAGGATATTTTACCAAAAAAAATATTACGTTTAATTTTCGACCAATAAATAATTAATAACAATAGCTTGGAAACAATAAATAGTAAACAAAAGTCACATTGGCACCCTACTTATAGTAACATTTCCTCGACGAAAAAAAACAGCAAGTAATACTTATGGGAGTGCTTTTTGCGCAAAGAAAATGCTTGACGTTCATTTTTTATCGTGTAAACTAACCTGAAGAAAAAAAAACTATACCTGCCACCAATATTTTTTGTGTGAGAAAATAGATATTTTTATCTCTCTGAATTTTTTGGTCTCACCACAAATATTTTTTGCATTCAGAAAAGTTGAATTGTATAATAATATAATTTTAAGCAAAAAAGCTATTGGAAATAAATGGAAAATCCAACTCGGAAGAATGCATACTTCAATTATTAGACCATTTTTAAGCACACACTCTCTCTCTGCTGCACTGGACATCCTATTCCATCTGAAAACTTCGATATCTTCGTTAAACAGATGGATGCAAGTACAGTCAATCGCATTAAAGCGTCTTACCAGTGATTCAATGCTAAAAGTGGCTGCTCCATCATTCTACAAATAGTCGGATCAGTTTTAAGTAATTTTTACTACACCATTCCTCATTTGCAGTTTAAAGTCTCTACACCAACCAGATCTACCGGGGAAGACGAATAATAATTTATCTGGGAAAATTCTACAACAAGGATGTAAGCGAACGTCATAAGAACCCCCAAATGGTTTAACAAGTAACCAAATAAGTCTCCTAGATTCGTATAATATCTAAATGGGCATTTTTTTAGTCTAAGTGTGTCAACTGCCGACATCTACGTCAAACTAATATAATACTATGATGCCAACGAAGCGAAAACTCGGATTTCATAGATTTCAGTCCAAATCTTCGCATATCACCATCAAGTTTTGGGATTTCGAAATGAAAGATTTCTTTGAAATCTCACTGAAATCACATTACCGATGCGGGCTATTCATATTGAAAGAGTCCATTTTCAACTAATTACGATCTTTCACTCTAACGATAATGAAGCAAAAAGGGATAGTATGACATTTTATTTGACATTTGAACTTGGAGTAATACAAGTTCCTATAGTTTTGTGCAAATTTGTATCGCTCTGAGAGAATCAGAGTCTACATATGTATTTTTTTCGCCTAAAAATGACAGGGGCACAGCTCATGTAAACGTGCCATATTTCTTTGCATATGATATTGCGTTAAATATGTATCATTGTGCTTCGATATTTACGTTGTAGACAGATTCAGAATTAGTTATGTCGTTTTCTATTTGCCAATAGGGCTTTTTACTAAGCTATCTCTCTCTAAAGTGTCCCATCCCTTTCTCTATACATCTAGTGACACTTTGAGGAAAAACAAAACAATTTGATGTAGAGAATCCAACAAAGTTTTGTCTCAAAGTGATTTATCTGCCATTTTTTTTGCCATTGACGTATTGCGTCAGTACCCTATTGGGATTTTGATCCTGGTTTTCAAATTTTTCTTGGCAAAAAGAACGGCAAAATGAAATCAATTTTTTTTAATTGTATGTTTGTATTCTGTCGTTTGGGTTTTTTTTTTTTTTTTTTTATAACTTTGTACGCGCTCAAGGGTTTAAGAATACCCTTTATATGTTTTTTTTTCTTAACACAGCACGGCCATCCGGTGGAAGAGGAGAAAGAAGGATAGGAAAGATGTGTGGCGCGATGTTCTGAGACTAGAACTGGTTGTTGTCTCAGATTTATCTCCAGGGATGGCGGCTGAACTAATGCGAAGAGAATTACCGTGTCTAATTTATTTATGTCCCTTATAATTCGCATTATTTTATTTATTTCTTTGTCATATTTTATGGGTATGCTAGCTTACTCAAACACATGTTGTTGGTGTTATGCCTAAACAGCATGTAATGAGCAAAGCAGCAACTTATTTTATGACAATTTTGAGAATTGGTTTTTAATGGAATATAAGAAGACATAGACAACGGCAGGAATCGAACCTTTGACCACGAGGTTGACAGGCGAGCAAACAACTATCGCGCCACGGTCACCCCCAATGTATGTTTTTTGTATGTTGTATGTTTTTATCTACGAAATTCACAACTCGCTATCACGCTTAAGCAAATGCAGCTTTACTTTGGTGGGTGTGCAAGTGCGTGTTTTATATACGTGTAAATCCCTTTAAAAATCTAGATCTGTGATTTAGATCCCGAATCAAAAAAAAATCGATAAGTTTGCGAGAATAGAACGCGAAAATTGGTCCGGGAAGAAAAATCTCTGAGGCATTGATTATTTTGGTTGAAAAGAAAATTACATTATTATTTGGCCAGTTTGCTGTTTCTTTCAATACAGTTTTAATTTCCGCGTTCTCCACACCATCGAAACCAAACTGGGTCCCCTGCAATAGTCGCAAGAAGTGTTCGATGCAGCATTTGCATTGAAAAAGTGAATTAACCATACAAAGAGATGTTAAATGATATTTTTTTTGCCCTAAGTTACTGAATTGGGCTTATGACAGATTTTAGGAGGACCGCAGCTACATCTCACACAGATCGTGCAATTAAGTAGATTTTGAAACGCCAATTTACGATTGTATCGCCATCTCGATTTCGATAAAAATAGTGCTGGTTATTATTGATTTTGATATATTTTTATGATAATTAAAAAAAATGGCACGGAAAAATTAACTAAGGTCAATTCAGTACCTAACAAACTCACTGTAGCAAACAAAAATATAGTATAATTTTGTTGTATTACTCCACTGCAGTATTGTGCTTTCATCACCTTCATGTAGATTTTCAGGAGTGTAATCGGATCAGGTCTTAAACAATAGTTGATTGTTAAAAGTTAGATGAAAACAAAAATTAATAAATTGAACGATCGCGTTTGTCGACACTGGCCTTCATAATCAATAGTGCTCCCAGTTTAGGACATTTTTCCTCAAGGGCCTTAGTGATCTCGCAAATACTGATACATAAGACGCCTTGCAAGCTCTATAGAGAACTTTAAATGGTTTAACGAGTAGACAAGACGAATGCTGGTAGATTCATGCAGTATGACAATGGACCAAATTAATTAGTAGAATTGTGTCGCTTGTTCGCCGACAGCCAATTCTAACTAAAACATAACCTGTCTCAACACCGAGGTCTGTCATAAAATTGAAAATAGTTGTTTTTTAGTTTCTGTCAAACATGCATGAACTTAAGTTTTAAATACCTTTTTCAGATCCAATTAGAGACGCTGCTACAACTCCTGAAATAGAAAAAGAAACACATCATTAATGAACCTGATTTTTACAAAAAAAAAATAAAAAAACAAATATGTATATAAATTCAATCTTAATTAGCCTTAAATGAATTAAAACACCTAAGAGTCAAGTATGATTAAAACCAATACCAGTCCTTGACTTGTTTTTTTTTTTACATATTTTGGTTGCATTTCATTCATTCAGTTTTGTTACAAAACTTTCTGAGTAACATCAAAATAAATCAGAAAGCCAAATACAGTGTATTGTATATATGTGTATACTCGTACCTATCTAAAACGATAGTTGAATAAAATCAAACGCAAAATACGCTTGCTGACCAAAATAAAAAAAAAATCCAAATAATTCGCAATAACGTGATTGGAATTTTGCGAATTCATTGACATAAATTGATTTGATCGATGCGATGTTGAGAAAGGCTACGCCAAGACACCAAAACCAGCATCGAATCAACAAAGAAGAAACTTATGCAAGCATTTCAAATTGGAGTCAAGTTGTAGCCGATTGCATACAAATAAGGCAATTTCTAGGGCGTGGATTGCACAACATTTTAAATTAAATAAAAAATCAAATTCATTGAAAACTAATACATATTTGCTGAAGAAGAATAAAGAGTTACAAGTGATTTTAAATAAAATAATTCAAAGTTAAAATTTATGAGTGCAACTGATTAACAATAATGTATGTACATCATTTATTAACTGATTATTCGGGCAAGAGACATTTTTGATTAATATTTTTTACTGAAATGGTAATAGAGATTCAACTCCGCCGGAATTGTATTTAGGTGATCTCATCAATGCATTTAGGGGTGTTTAATTTCGAAAGGAAACTGATCAAAAGCCCAAAAGACACAATTGTGTCTTTTAATGAAATTATAAATACCTGCATATGACATCATTTTTTAACAGTCATCTTTAGCTTAAGTATATTTATCTTTAGCTTAAGTATATTTGTTAGAGTTTAGTTCGTATTATTAATTTTTTTTCCTTAATTTTTTGGCAATCATTTAGTTTTTTTCTTAAGTTATCACTTATTTTTTATATGCTTTACCTTAAAATTTAATCATATAAATAATGCAACTAGGCAGATTATGTATTTTGAAACCTATATCAAAAAAAAAACTAACGAAATTACATATATAGGACGGAAACTCCAAATGAAATAAATATTACAATAGTTCGTCTGATGTTCCAGGGCTCACTGGAGAAGTTTCCACATATTTTATTATTTATTGATATTTAATTCATTTATTTTCTTTTCTTATTGCTACTGTGATATACTATTTTGATAAAATGATCAACAAAAACCAAATAACAAAATGTATGACAAATATCTAAAGTTTACTCCTTAAGCGGCCCATTCACATGACTCTTGTGTCGACACCGGTGTCATGACACAAAATATTCATTCAGCGATACACACAACACCAATCCGCACACATTAGTTGTTAATTTAGGATCAATGAGACAACACTAAAGCAAATCCCTATAGAGCTCAATAAATGATATCCAAAAGTC
Organism: Philhelius pedissequus; assembly: GCA_910595825.1. NCBI lineage: Eukaryota > Metazoa > Arthropoda > Insecta > Diptera > Syrphidae > Philhelius > Philhelius pedissequus. Next base: position 31,897,536 of record OU343161.1, read on the forward strand.
AGAGCTATATACGTATAGCCACATTAACGTCTATACCCGATCACGAACAGAATGTAACTGAAATATTCCTCGAATGTATTATACACATTCCCACACACATAACACAGACAGAAGCACATACACGAAAAATCAAAATGTTTTGATTTTGTCGACACCGTGTCCGACACCAGAAATCTGTGTATACACAAGCCCACGCACGCTCCGCATTGAACAACACTGACACAAGTACCATACACCAGTGTTATGTGTATGGACCGCTTTAAGTTTCATGTCCGCAAGTTACAAAATACATAATTTCTATTTTGAACTTATCTTCTTGAAGCCAACTAAACGGATGATTTGAAATTTAACAGCTCTGAAAACTTTCTCAAATATAAAACCTGTCACTGAGTGTGTGTGTAAAAAAAAGTTAGATCGAACAATACCCAGTTCACCATATTGCATGATATACTCTGTCCAACAAAAATAGTTACTACAGGGAAGATATGACGCTTGCCTCTCACTCAGACTGTAATAGATGCCAGTAAGTTCGTACTGTTTTAAAGCTCTTAAAAGCTTTAGTAAGCATACTACCACAAACGTAGCAGTGGTAACTCTGATTCAATGTATTTATTGATTGCGCTTGAATGTGCAATAGGTGGGTTCTGGTGGAAAAATGTACGCTGGTTTTAACAAGATTAAAAAACCAATTTGTGTGTAACTCAGTGGTAATTTTCAGTGGTAATTTCAGCAAACAGGCACTAGTGTATCTCAAAATGCTCTCCCATAAGGACTGTACTGACTATTTAGCGAACAACGAACAAACCTATTTAGTATATAATGTATACATTGTGTTTCACGATGACTTAACGTAACTTCTTTCGAACATAATCAGTGTGTTTCTTTATTCATTCTGGGATATCCAGAATATTCGAAATATAAATATTGCGTTTCTTTATTCCACGGAATATTCTGGATAAACTATTTTGTTATTTCTTTATTTATTCCGCAACGGTTGGAAGGCATTCTTTTTATTCCATGTTAAGCACGGAATGAAAAGAATATTTTCAGAATATCCTCCTCATGTCAATGTCAAACAAGCAAAAAATGACAGCTGCCAAAGACGTAAGCCAAGTAAGTAAAGTTAGTTCTTTATTCATTCCATTTTGGATATTCAGGATAAACATTTCGCCTGTTCCATCCATTCCATTCCTTATCCGGAATAAATAAAGAAACACACTCATGTAATGCGAAATAGAAGAAAAGTGAGAAAGAAAACAATATGTCTTATGAGTCGGGTCAAATTTCGGAGACTGATTTTTGAAATTTCTCTTTTACATTTTTCATATTTCAATATGCCTGTTTGGTAACTAGAAATTTTCTAAGTTTCCCAAACTTGCGATTTTTTCCAATGGGTTTTGACACCAAAATGTGAAAATGTGTACAAATTCGTACGAATTTTAACGTTACCAAACACACCGAATATGTACAATATTTGTGTAACTCACATGTATACCTGTATGGTTTCTCGGAAATTTAATCCAGAGATAAAATAAAAAGGCAAAAGAACTGTCAAATTTGAGTCCAGACTTATGTCGTTTTAATTTGATATTCCGGAATGCTTCTGCAATCTTCTGAAAGTGTTCACTTGGGAAAATTATTCTGATTCTGACAAGAGAAATTTGCTTCTGAATTCGAGATCAGAGTCGAAACCAAATCCCATACACACATTCATATGCTTAAACGTCAAGCTCAACGAGTGTCATTTTTTGAATCCTAATTGTGCAACAAATAGGATTTTATTATAATATTATTTTGATTATTTTCACATATACAACAATTTTTACATATACAATCACATTACACTTCAGAATTTTTTTTATAATCTACACGCGCTCAAGGGATTATACTACCCCTTAAATGTTTCAACACAGCGCGGGCGTAAGGTAAGGAAAAGAAAGAAGGATATGAAAGATGTGTGGCGAGATGTTCTGAGACTGGAGGTGGTTGTTGTCTCAGATTTTATCTCCCAGGGATGGCGGCTGAACTGCTGCGGAGAAATTTCCGTATCTTATTTATATATGTCCCTTATAATTCATATTATTTTTCTTAGTTCGTTGTCATATTTATCGGTATACTAGTTTTACTCAATCACATGTTGTGTTATGTCTAAACAGCATGTAATGAGTAAGTCAGCAACTCGTATTATATTTATTTTAGAATTTTTAATGAAAAAATAAGAGGACATAGACTATGGCAGGGATCGAACCTGTGACAATGAGGTTAACAGGCGAACACACAACTATCGCGCCACGACCAACCCAAGTTGGCAAAAAAAATGTTTTCAGTTGGTATTCCGGATCAGAAATAAATTCCGGTTTGCCAAATAAAAACCCCATTAAAAATTATAGTGCGGGAATAAGATTAAAGTCACCATAACAATAAATAGTGACAGATTACGAGAATAATGCCGGATTTACACGAGTGACAATTTGCCATTAAAATGTCATTAAACTGGCAAAATAATGGTAAAATCAATTCATTAATGGTAAGCATTTACACGGGGCAAAATAATGACTGTTCTTCCTCGCGATGTGCCATTATTTTCAAAATGATGTCACTGCGCATTTACATGACGCCATTTTAATGGCAATACTTAATGCCAGTTTTCCCTGCCATTTTTTTTAACTATGAAAATAATGACAAATTTTCAAACCATTTACACGATTTTGTCATTAATGTATATAAAATGGAAGAAATAATGGCAATTTGTCACTCGTGTAAATCCTGCATAACTTTTAACCATTCGTATGATGGTTTGCTACACCAATGAATGGTTTGAATATAAACTCACAGAAGTCCATATTTGCAAAAATATTAATTTGCATGATTTAATTATAAAAATAATAAATAATAAATAGATATAATTAAAAGTATTTTAAATGCAAGTCAGAGTATGGTATAACAATAACAAAAACCTGTCACAAAATAAAATTCTCAACACTAAACTAGACAAGGATTAAGAACACTCAATAACATATATCGTACATATAGACGATGAGTTATACAAAATGCGATCAATGTGCTGGGATGTAAAAAATTATTGTATGGTATAATTTCTGGGGTACAGAAAAATAAACCGCTCTTCACGAAATACGGTGTATGTTGTTGTTCAAATGTCAAAAACAAAACAAGGATAGCTTCTGGAAATGCTCAATTGACACACTTATGCATGTAGTAGATTGCTACTAGCGAAACTGATTTGTTAGGCTCCAGTAAGTAAAGTACTAACGAATTTACGTCTATAGTAGAAGACTTTTACTGAGTGTGCAATTTCAATGACAGCTTGTGATTTAGCGATTCTTTACTAGTACTACACAACTGTAGTAGCACAATCTGTCATTAAAAACGTTTAATATTTGTTGATGTGTAAACATCTAAAAAAACCGTAGGTATACGATAAGTTCCATATAGCCAGTTACGGATAACATTTACGGGTGATTGCATTTAAGACCCTGTTTACATTGGGAAAATTTCTGACATACTGCATCGTTTTTACACATCTTAAGCGTGAATCCCGACACTCACCCTTATTTTTAATATTTTGAATGACAGAAATGTCAAAATGTAACTAAAATTTTGTACTTTACTCGAACACTTGAGAAGCTTACTTAACTTTTGCTAACACTAAATTTCTTACTACAACTGCAACTTTACATTTATCTCTCAATTATAATAAATCTACGTGCTACAAGTGCTACAGTTCAATCTTTGTATTTGCACAGTTGCGTACGTGCATGATTAATATTAAGATTAAATTATATAATATCTCTAAATATCATAATAACTGCACAATTAAAATTCTAAGAACCAAAAAAGTATTTAATTTCAAATCAGACAAATGTTTAATAATATAAACAAACAAAATTATAAAGGTTTTTGTCGAAATCTTCAATTACTGTATTAAGACTAAAATTGGTCCAAATTGGTAGTATAGGGAAATAAACAAACAGACCTAGTTAAAACGCATTAAGAAAATGTAAACAAAAATATTTAATGATCCTAAGTTCGGTCATGGAAAAAAAATATGAAACCATTTAGCAAATTGCACAGTCTTTCAGATATTAATGTGCAATAAAGAAAGCCTATAGACTTCAACTGTTTGCGAAAGACTGATAGACAAAACAAACGTGATTAATTCATTAACCTCAACAGTTATTCGTGTTTTAAGGCAACATCGTGGTTCATGGTCTTCTTCCGCTTCCACACCGCTCATAATGTTTTTTTTTTTGTTTTTTTGTTTTTTGACTTGGCATAAACTTTATGTTTATATTTTCTCATATTTGTCTTTATTATATTTATTTAATAATATTGCGGTCTTGGATTGTTTCATATTTCTCCACCACCATATGCACACGAATGTGAAATTCAAGCGCTTTGCAATATTACGTTCCTACGATAAATTTTGCCAAGTAAGGTGATAAATTGATATTGCTCCACGACGACGACGACACGGTGAGTTTTAGACGGGCTTTTGTGCACACTTTTGAGGTGAATGCAATTATTTGTACTTTGATATTGAAGGCTTAGGCATTATTGCATTGTATATAGCAAAATTTTGATGTGTCAACTGAAATTAGTTGCCATTAAAGTTTGTTTTAGGTTTTCGCAATTGAAATTGACCTTAAAAAATATTTCATAAAAAGAATCAGATGTAAACAAATTAAAAGTGCAATCACCTTAATGAAATTTTACGTTTTAAGTTTGTTTCGTTTTTTTTTGTACTACCAATGCATATCAGCTGCAGATTTCCGTTTCGAATTTTCTGAATTTGGCCTATAAATCTTGTAGACAGTTGGTGTGGAAATTATTTATACGAAATAATGGGCTTTGTTGAAAGGTGAGGAATCAGAGTAGACAAAGCTTAGTTATAGGAAAAATAAAGAGTGTGTGTAGAAGTGAAACTTGCCTAATTTGAAAGAATTTTTTCTTTCATAATTCTATGTCAGCTAAAACATATTTCATATTTTTCGGTTACACATTTTTTTTTAGTAAACGTGTCGGGTTATCGGTTTGACAGCTCCATAGACATTTTTACGACCTACGCTGCAAAAGAAGTTTTACTTCAAATCGTATTTTATTTTTTATATATTTATACATATATTTATAATAAAAAATAAAAAAAAAAGAAAAAAATAGGTTCCGCTTTTCACATTTTTAATAGTTTTTTTTAATGCAGAAAATGAAGCTTCTTTCGACTCGTCACGAGTAGTTTTTTCAGTTGGAATCAAAAAATGATTGATGTACATTGATTGTAGATACTTTTAGCATTCTATAAAGGTTTACACGATTCCAATCAAGCTAGTAGCTTAGAAGTGACCAGCCACAAGAAGTTTGATTTTTCGCATTCTCACAAAAAAAAATGGAAAATAGGTATGCGAAAAATGAAATTGAAATTTTCATATTTTGCGTTGGTGCTATTCCGTTGCCCTCTTTTCTTGCATTCCTCGTCACGAATCGACTATAAACAATTTAATTAGAGTTCCGACCGACCGGCGAACGTTCCGAGTTACCTCGAAAAACATGATATAATGTCGATTTCGTTTCAATAAAAACATTGACCTACCGTCGATCCGCCGACATTTTTTTTCTGAAAATCAGATTCGTTTCAAATTAAAAATAATTTGTTTTCCGGAAAAACAGATCCGTATTGAATCTCTCCCTAAATTCCTAAACGCAAGATTTGCAAAGCAAGTTTCGTGCTAAGCAAAATTGAAAATTAAGAAGCAAGTGAAGTGCACAACACAAGTTTAAAACTTGCACAATTGCATTGAAGTTCGCGCAAGAAAAAAGAATGAACTGCGTTTTAGCACAGTGTGCTTAGCAGAGATTTTTCTGTTTGCGTTTAGGGACAGTTTGCTTAGCATATTATGCGCAAGGTTTGCGTATAGGAACTCGCCCTCTTTTTGGAGACGGATTCAAAACGGATTTGTACACAGATTCTTACACACACCACAATATTTGTTTTGCAGTTTCTCATTTGCTGTGTTGTCAATTAATTTTTATTTTGTGTACAGTAAATATAAATTAATATTATTAAAAAAATAAAATATTGTTAAAAAATTCTTGGAAACAAATTATTAAAAAAGTGCAAGTGGATTAAGGAATTCCCCAGCGGCGGAATCAGAAAATAAAAACGAAATAATAATGTATTGACGAATTGAAGATGTGTTTTTTTAGAACTGTCAAGCAACTCACAAAAAGAGATTAGATCCCAAATCGTTCTTTTCAAAACCAGACCTATGTATTGAAACGAAATCGCCATAAGAATACCTCTTCTTAGATGTTGGCTTTTTTTCTTCTTGTTAACGCAAAGACTGTATATGGGAAATTTATAATTTCCCAAATAGGTATATCATTTATCAAATTTAACCAAAATTTTAACTCAATTGACACACGGCCAATACCAAACCAATACTTTTTGCTTTGAAAACAACGATTACGGATCTAATCTCTTTTTGTGACTGTGTGTGTTGCTTGGCAGTTCTAAAAAGAAAAAAATCTTCAATTCGTTAATACATCAGCATTTCGTTTTTATTTGCTGATATCGCCGCGGGGAAATTCCTAAATGCACTTGAAGTTTTTTAATATTTGTTTACATGAAGTTTTTAACAATATTTTTCTTTTTTAACAATATTAATTTACTTTTTCTGAACACTGCCCCAAATAAAAATTAATTCACAACACAACTATTGAGAAACTTCAAAACAAATATTGTTGAAAAAATGGTTTGCGCATTACTCTAGATGGCGCTGTTGATGACGGGAAGAGTTTTTAAGTTCTGTACACATTATTAATGGGGGGTTGGTGTGAAGTGTCAACCCAGTTTAATAAACCGAGTTAACTCGGGTTATATTTTTGCAAACCGAGTTGGCGAACGATAAAAGAACAGAGCCAGAAAAGCGAGTAATTGAATGAATGAAAAAGCAAACCGACAAGAACATATTCAAAACTACCCCCCTTTTGTTTTGGTTTAGTAGTAATTTAACCGGCTGTGGCTCGGTTTCTCCCATAGCTTGTTGTAGTTATTTTTTTCAGATGTAAGTGTTGTTTGTTTTGTGTATGAGGTATTTTGCTGTCGTATATATGTAGCATCAAACCAAAGTGAATCGGAGCGCAAGCACACACATGCATCTGTTATGAAGGTAGACGGTAGCTAATATAATACCCCGCTTCGGTGGGAAAAGCGAAATCTCGGATTACGTAGATTTCAGTCCAAATCCAAGATTTCGTTGAAATCACAATGAAATCTCATTACCGATGCGGGCCATTCATAATGAACGAGTCCATTTTAAACTTCACCACACCTAGGTAAAAAAAACTTTTATGTGCCTCGTTTAAATGCCTATCATTATTGATTTGATCTTACCATTATTTTGCCAGTTTAAAGGCATGAGTTAATGGCAATTTGTCAGTCGTGTAAATCCGGCATAAGGCTGTGTTATCTATGTGCCTATTCGAAGATAAACTTAAAAGTTACTTGTGTAATCAAATGCGAATGACAGCAGGGTTTTTCGGGCCTTTATCTTATTATTTTATGCTGTCAAACATCACTTTTAATGGTTCTGCAATTTAACTGAGCTTCACTGACGGTTCAAGCATAAAATTTGCTATTTCAAATCAATTAAACCTGGGACCATTGTTGAACCTCAATCAATCAACCAAATTCGTTGATTTAAATTAGCTGAAACACTGATCAATATTTGAATTACGTTTGTAGAAGGAACCCTAACGGCCATTCGCACAAACGTCACCGTCAGTGCAACTTTGATTTGCTGTTAAACAATTTTATTCACCGATTTCGACGAGTTAAGTGACGTTTAACGTTGGTAAAAATTGTGATCCGTGGGTTATTAACTTAAACTCACGAATTTTAACCTAACGATATAATCTCACCGATTTATATTAGCAGCCCTATTAGTAAATATTTAATGCTTATTCCACATCTAATCCATGAGTTTGCTGATGGCTACTTGTACAAACTTGCCTTAAATATTTGAACCCAGATTCAGCAATTTAAATTCACTATTTCGGAGGAAAAACTGGACTTCAAAGATAATTCAAGTTGCAAGTATGTAATAAAAGTCTCATACATTTAAACCCATCGTTGAACAGCAGTTCATCCACCAAAATATGCAGATACATTTTCTGAACCATAAATCAAATTAATTCAAAATAGCTTTTAACCAACTGATGAGTCCAAGTGAGATTGCCGGGACGAAACGCAAATTTTATTTTGTGGACTAAAGGCCGTTAAAAGCTATTTTGAATCAAAAATTCGACAAGTTTAATCAAATATATTGCTAAGTCTTCTACTTGGCTGAGTAATTTCAGTAGTATATGAAATTATTGTATTATAAAAAAAAACACCTTCTCATAAATCAAATTCACCGATTTCGACGAGGAGTGACGTTTAACGGTGGTTAAAATAGTGTTCCGTTGGATTCTCAACTTACAGTCACGAATTTTAACAAAACGATTTAATCTCACCGATTTAGTAGCCCTATTAGTAAATAAAAAATGCTTATTCCATGTCTAATACAGGATTTTACTGAGAGCCAGTTGTACACATGTGGTTTAAATATTTGAACAGTGATTCTGGAATTTTATCTCAATCCAATTGAGTTCAACGATAATTCAAGATGCAAGTATGTAAAAGAAGTCTAACAGAGTTAATTTGTTTTTTTTTTTTTTTTCAATTTAATAGTAATAATAATTAATAATGAAAAAGTTTAATTTGAAAAGTTATAAGTGATATTTGGAACAGGGTTTCTTGTTTTATTAAGAAAAAATTATAAAGAATTAGACTGTTTGTTTTTTTTTTAATTAATGACGGTCGCCGTTCCGTTGCGTTACATGGAAAATGTTTACCCCCGGTAAAGAAGTTTCACTTCAAAAATATAAATATTATAAAATCTTTTGTTTGCTTCCCGATTTTTGTTTATTAATTTCCATATTCAAATTGAAATAAAATCGCCCTTATGAGTTTAGATACTTTAATGTTATTCTATCGGTTAAAAATGCCCAAGAAAAACACACACACATTTAGTTTTCCTAGAAAATGCTGCCGTTGTTCTCGTAACTTAGTTCATACATTTTAAAACTTTACAACCACGCTCAAATGTACAGTTCACACAGATTGTATAATATTTAAATTGTTGCATGTAAAAGACAACGTCATCATTACAAATTAAGAGGCAATCAGGGTTTGATAAATGAAAATCGGCTTATGATTCGACATTGAACTTTTCAATGGTATGGAAATCCTTCAATTATGTGTCGACAACTGGTTAAATAATGAATAGGTTGCTAGGCTAGAGACATGATACATATGAAACATTAAACCCATCTTGACCGAGACTTAAAACATTTTTTATACGAACTGAAATGCACCAAAATAATATCATGAATACATTTAACTATACGGCAGATGTAGGGAATGAAAAATGTAGGGAATTTTTCATGAATTAGTTCTTTTAAGTGTCCTGGGATGTGGCTAATACGATTATCTTCTAGTCAGTCTGTTATCAGAAGCTAGAACTTAGACCTTTATAAACTGGAAAGATTAACTTTGAATTGATAAATCTCATCGGCCTTACATTAGAAACTTTGAGTCGCACCGAACATATTAAAATTTGAATGCTTCGCACATTGAAGCAACACAAAATGAATGTATGTTGTTTTTTTTTTTGACGTGTGGTTTTCAATCTGGTAATACTTTTTTCGGAGTTGGTCTTTTTTTTCATTTCATAATGAATAGACTTACTCCTGAACACCGTTTCCAAATCGTGCCAAACATTACCAAAATAATGATTCGGTTCGCGCGACGCATCCCGATTTTCACAAGAACATTTTGTTCAGCGATGAAGCTCACTTTTGGTTAAATGTGTACATTAATAAGCAAAATTGTCGTATTTGCAGTGATCATAATCCACAAGCCATTGTTGAGATGCCCGCCACAGTTACATCCTCAAAAAGTAGGCCCATGTTCTATAACTCAGGCCATAACTTTTCCTCACTTAATGTCTCTGAAATAAAATGCAAGACTGGATCGCACGTACTTGCTCCTATGTTCGATTGCATTATATGCACAATATATTCATAATAATTTCATAAATGAAATTGAAAACGTTGTGCACCACTGCAACATTAAAACCTACCACACTGAAGTACCAAGTTCCATACAATCAATTTATATATCACCAGTAACAAAGGAAGATATTTTTCAGATTTTAGTCAAATTAAAATTAAACAAATCACCAGGAACAGACGCTATACTATTAGAACGCATAGTAAACCTGAGCTTGGAGCAATCATATGTACCAGATGAACTGAAAGTGGCAATAGTTCGACCAATTTGTAAAACTGGCATAAAAGCAGATATCATGAACTATAGACCTATTTCAATACTCCCAATAGTAGACAAAATCGTGGAGCAGGTAATGGCGCTACAACTTCAAAAAAACATCAACAAATACAACATTATAAACAGAAACCAGTATGGATTTACAAAAAACAAAAACACTAGCAAACTCCTGGCTGAATTCGCAAATATTATCAACACGAATCTCAATAAAAGCTATCATAACATTGTTATCTCCATTGACTTCAAAAAAGCTTTTGATACATTAGGTTTCAAAAAGCTTTTCGAAATGCTAGAAAAAATAGGGATACGGGGATACAATCTAGAGTGGTTTAAAAGCTACCTAACAAATAGAAAAATAAAAGTGAAGATATCAAACTCATTAAGCAGAGAAAAAAATCTACAGTATGGAGTTCCTCAAGGATCTATTCTGGGACCATTGCTGTACATAATATATAAAAATCAAATTCTAAGCGTGTTACATAATAGCATCGGATTTGCTTTCGCAGATGACACAGCGATCATTGTAAGTTATAGAGACCTGTCAATAGCAACCACCATAATGCAGGGGGAATTTGATTCAATCCTAAGATGGTGTCACGATTTTGGACTGATTATGAATTAAAAAAAAAAACTAATACACATCAGACCTACACATGTAGTGAAAACAAAAATAAAAATAAAATTCCACAACACAAAATGCCTACATCAAAGTGCTGATGAAGAGATGCTGAATTATGATGATAATTGCCAAGAGTAAGTTGAAAATGTACAGCATTATAAGTATTTAGGTGTTGAACTTGACTGTTTCTTCAAATGGGATCTTCACACTACTCAACTCTGCAAAAGACTTCGAAAAGCAGTATACGCTTTTCATCACTTAAGTATATACACCAATTATAATATCTTGAAACAGGTTTATTTTTCGTTATTGGAATCAATTCTAAGGTATGGAATACTGGGATGGGGAAATACCACACCAAGTTATTTACAAGAACTACAAAAAAAAACAAAATCGCGTATTCAAAATTTTAATAAAATCCAAAAACATGATGAACTCGGAATTATATTCTGATCAACAAACAGCTTACAAGCAACTTGGATTGTTAAACATAAAACAACTGTTTGAACTGAATATACTCGAAGAATACTACAATAATCAACTCTACAAGCGACCAATAGAACATGAATTCAATACACGAAGAAGAGCATATGGTTTTCTACAAACATTAACGTATAAAAACTCGTACGGCCGACAACAGTTCTCCGTTATTATACCGCAGATCTTCAATGCAGTAACCAGAGAACTACTTATTATATCTTCTGATGACAGGAGGAAAGAACTTCTAAAAAATCATCTATTAAACCTAAATTAGGAGAAAAGAAAAAAAAATAATATTCAAATAATACAACATTCTGCAGAAAAGCCTCTTTAGGCTTCGCAGATATTTATTTTAAAACTTATAGTAAATTTATTTTTATAGAATAAAGAAAAAAGAACTCAAAAAACAAATTAAATCAATAACTGACAAACTTCAAAGTGACAGCTGACAGATCATTTGAAAAATTATTTCCAATTTAAACGAAAGGTTCAAAAGGTTTGTGTGTAGATTCAGGTCAAATCTTCCTAACTAAAGAGGCATCTTGAGATCTCATCTTCAAATCCTATTTTGTTTAAATAAAGCATACAAAATAGAAATGTGCAAAACTTTTTTCCAATGGAAAACGACAAAATAAAATAAACTACGTATACCTAGCAGACAAAACAAACTAAATTTTTTTTGTTTGAAAGTACAAGAATCAATTATCAAAGTACATAAGTACAAGAGTTAAACTCAAAATTATCAATATAATATGTATTTACGGATATGTAAGTACTCATACTTTTGTATATTTCCAAGCAACAACATTAACCCTTTAATATAAGATCCGGAACAAAACTCTCTAGTTTGATTTTCCCCTTAGTGCACATGTCAAGGTACATTATTTTTAATTATTTAGGGCTCTTCTCATAAAGACATCAATCGCACTAAAGCCCCTCAACAACATTCGCTTAAGAATCTTAACCTATTTTTAAAATTCCTCATCCTTATCAGATGAAGGCACAAGCTATAAAAAAAAGATTCAATGCACTCGAAGAACTATTTATAATAAGCATCAACATTCAATAGACGACCATTAAGAGATAAATATAATTACAGCATCCATCTGCATTCTAATGGGTTTTTATGGAAAAAAAATTATGTAGCTAAGTATGAACTCAGAAAACAAATAAGATTTTCAAATATGGTCTTTTTTATGAACAAAAAAAGTTAGTTCTGCGTGAAGAACTGAAAATTGCAATAAAAAACCGTAAACGATAAAAGACGCCATATTAATAATTTTATATGAAATTATTACTTACCTAAAATATCTACAAACAGGAACCCATAAAAGGTACGCACTTAAGCCGGGACTATTGTAGGGCAAACAATAAAACTAATAACAATTTGACACTTTATTGTCCTTTAGGAATTAATAGAAATTTGAATTTCTCATTGAAATAAATAATTTAAATAATGTTGACAGTTTCAAAAGAAATCATCTACTTTGTTTTATTTGTCAAAGTTTACGGACGCCAGTGTACAGTTGTACACTGGGCTTTAAACAAATGATCAATAGATAAATCATTTTTAAGCTAAGCCATAAATCTACATCATTTTTAGAGTGAAAGCCTTTGCATAAAAAATGAATAGATTATTGGAAATTGGCAACCGTCTACACCTGTTTTTGTGCAAAGATAATTATCTTTTGTTTGTTGTAAAGTAGTGGGTAAGGTTCTGTCGTGTGGTATTGGTTTAAACTGGTCGTTTCGTCTCGTATAGTGTAAGAAAGATCAAACCATTTAAAAAAGCTGTAAAATACACACAATGTATGTAGCGAAGAGTTATTTTCTTCTGGCAGGTACTCTATCCATGGACTGATGGTTGATGGTCCGTTTTATGTATTTCTGACGAGTTTGTATTTTGCTTTTTTAATGAACTGAGTGATTAAATCATCTTGTTGAGTAGCCGGTTTTTATTTAAATTGATTGATGTCTTGAAAGCTAATTTAAAGAGTAGGCAGATTCATTAAAAAAAGAGAAAAACTAAACTAACAAACTTTTGACCAGACTTTAGAAAGTACCAGCAGGAAAATATTACCGCGTTTTGTTTATTATGATTTATTTATGTAAATAGGTAGGTACATATATTTTCGAACCAAAAAGTTGGCTTACTACAGAACAACTGCAAAACAAGGAACATGGAGTCTATTTGCCACTTCTATTCACTCTTGTGTGAAGTTTATTTGTCTATGGCTGAATTATCTAGACTTTACACTTATCTACCACTCTAAATGCTTCATTTTAACTTAAATGATGATAGGTTAAATCCTGTAAAGTGGAACAGATATACTTAATGTCGCATCCTTTAAAAAAAATACTGGTACATAAAATAAATCAGTTACTGGGAGACCTCTGTTCGGGATGAAAAAGTTATGTTAATAGTTCCCGGAGGAAAAGTTAGTAGTTGTATCTAAATAATAGACAGATAGATAATTACACTCTTTACAGCTTAAGCGAAACGACAAGTTTTCGTTCAGACAAATTTTTTAGTTAATAGGGTTTTTCACTTAAGCGTGCTTCACTGTACAATTGAAGAATGAAATTATGGGTTAATGCCAAAATCATATTTTTTTTGAAGGACTAATTTTGCATTTTTTCAATATAGTTATATCAAGCACTCATCTACGTTCAATCCCTAGGTGTTCCCTTTTAGTTCAAACGACGACAACATATTCTGGGAGCTGAAGTATAACAAATGACTATGAGGGCTTATACTTATAAAACCATTAATGTTATATTTCGAAATTGTAAAATTTTGTATCTGAAAAACGAACAACAAATTGATTGGTTAAGTATGATAGGCTTTGTCCATCCTCACAAAATATTATGTATGGCCTGAAGTTTCTTATATGTTGAACGATCAGACTAGAAATGACCGTCAATCTCTATGATTCCTGAAATTTCGACAAGATAGATCGATCCTGATTGATGCCTTGACCGATTGTCAAAGGGTTCTAAAAAGAACGATTGATAGATAAACCGACTATGTTCTGATTTGCGAATAAGAATCTATATCTATTTGACTGAGATCGAATACGAAAAAACGAGCGAAAGCGAACAAAAAAAGACAAAGATTTTCCACTTAAGGTTGATACAAGCTTTTTCATTATTTCATTTGCGGTGCTATTTATATGACAAAATCAGTCCAAATTTTGAGAGATTACGTTAACCTTTTTTTTTATTTTAAGGTGAATTGAAATTTAAAAATTTGGCGAATGGTATAATTTTACCGCCAAATTTGTATTTAAATATAATGTAATTTGTTTTAGTATAAGTCAACCAATGTATAATGAAATTAGTGATTAATTAAATAAACAAGTACATAGCATGATTTCATTAATTATGATAGTAAATGGTGATAAATCGGTTCTGCTCAAACATATGTTTAAATAAACCCTTGAAGACCAGAAACATCTAATCAGAACCGAAAAATCAACATTTCTTGCCAACCCCAAGGAAATATAAAAAGTAGGCGTGGAAGTGGGTGGATTTTATTCTGGATTTTTATTTAATTTAAACGAGAATGCTTAAAACACTAAGGCCCGTTTGCTGATACGAATCATAAATATTTATGTTCAACTTAAAACCCTTAAAGGCTACTTTTTTCTCTGCATAAACGGTCACATAAGATCTTAAGTAGAACTTAAATGCTTAAGTTGTGTATCAGCAAGCGGGCCTAAGATACAATATCTTATACTATTTTTCTCAGCTTATTTTACAAAAGAGCTAAAAATTTGATTTATTCAATTTATAATTTATTATAAAGAAGAGTACACTAATTACAATTCAAAAATTATTTGTAAAATTTCTGAAAAATATAGTGTGAACGCTTTGTTTATGCTTGTGGTTTCTAAAATTTTGAAATATGATGTCGCAAGGAGTTCCACAGACACACAGAGTCTGATATGAAAAACCATGATGAATTAACTGATGAGACCTATGCGAGGAAACTAATCTTATCCTTTCAAAGCAGTAATTCGGTTAGCGACACAGCAAAATATTTCAAAATATTTAAAAATAATATTTATTAAATTTAAGCTTTTACTTTTAACATAAGCGACGATTACTAACACCTTATTAGGGGTATTCACGATCTGGTGTACCAAGTCTTGTTAAAGTGTAAAATTTTATTTTTTTTACAACAGACTGTGAACACACCTTTACTAATCTGTAGCAACACTGAAGCAAATGTCAAAATCTGTTTCACATTTGTTCTGAAGAAGGCTTAAGTTTGTGTTAAAAAAATCTTACATCCTTGTATTTTTCTGTTACAATAGGGTTCGGGTATTGTAAAAGTGTAAAAGTATAAGATTTTGACATTCAGTATATTTTGTTTTTGTAGTCCAAAAAAATGCTACACTTTTACACTTTTACAATGATACAAGACCAGATACACCGGATCGTGAATACCCCTATTGTTTTCACAAAAATATTGTTTTTTTAATTGTTCTTAATAAATAAATGGACGAATTGACACGACACTTATGTATGACAATCAAAACGCACAAACTTTAAAATGAAACAATTAAAAAGGGTAGGTACCTGTATGCATTTCGGACTGTTTACAGTCCATCATCAGAATCACGACTAATCCAATTAGTGAAGCATAAACTAATAACTTAAAGACCAGAAACCTCTGCTTTCATTTGACATTTGCCAACAAGCTGAAACACGCACACAAGTAACTTTTCTGTTCCTCTTCCAAAAGACACATTGATAAAAACGCACACAAGAATCTTTTCTGTTCCTCTTCCTATAGACCCATAGACAACACAGCCCTAGTAATTTGTTTTTGTTTTGCTTTTCGATTTCCCATCTATTCATGGATACAGTTTCAAAGCACCAAATACAACAATGTAAACAAATGGGTTTTGGGGGGTGAAACGTACGAAAGTTTCCAATTTTATTTGGCTTATTTGTGTAGTGAAGTTCTTCTTTTTGTTTCTTATATATTTCTTTTGTGACATTCAATTAGAGAGAAGAGATTATATTTCCGTTGTCAGCATTGATTGCATTTGAGTCACTTTGTATAAAAAAGCTTTCATAAGCATCTAATTTTCTTTCATCTCTCACTTCCTTTTTTAATTGTAAACAGTTTGCATTTATTGAATGTTTTAATGTTAAAGCGTGTTCTGCTATGCATGAACACCGAAAGCCAAAAATTTTGCTTACTTTTTTAATTAAATCACTACCTTTCTTTTATCATTTTTGGTAAAGGATTTTTGTTTATTTCTTTATAGCCATTACATTCAACATTCTATTTTCATAATCGCTTTTGTTTAACACTACTAATTTATTTCCTTTGCCGGATTAAACTTATTATGAGCGATGAGAACATTTCCATCTGAACAGTCACATACAATAAATAAATAAAGAAGATTTGGGTTTATGGGGGCATACCTATACATATATTATGAATAACTGCCTTTTCGATTGGTCGTCCGAAAAGCTTCCGAATGCTTCTGAAACTGTTCGGTTGGTAACAAATTACAGTTCTTCTCCTGGATAGAAGAGGCATTTCCTTCTGCAATGTCCATACCAATATTGTGTAGGGATGAGCAAAATTAAAAACATGCATATTAACATCGAAAATACAATATCGATATCAGAAATATCGATGTTTTTTTTAAAAAAAATCAAAATCAAGAATCAAGTGTTAACTTGTTCGATTGGAATTCAGGATCCGATTACCAATCGAAAAGGGCATAAGTGAAAAATTCCATATTTATCAGACAGAATGTCTGCTATTTGACATTTACAAACTTAGTCCTTCGCTAAGCCATCGAAGACGGTGGTTTAGTGAAGGAATAAGAATTGACATTAACATTTACAGGAACATAGAATAAAAAGAGATAGAGTTGATACTTTTTGTAGTAGATTTTATTCGGAAATTTTCCATTTTTTATTA
Organism: Philhelius pedissequus; assembly: GCA_910595825.1. Lineage (NCBI taxonomy): Eukaryota > Metazoa > Arthropoda > Insecta > Diptera > Syrphidae > Philhelius > Philhelius pedissequus. The sequence goes on from OU343161.1 coordinate 31,914,990, forward strand.
ATTGAAAATTTTAGTCCGCAAATTAACTTTCATTTTATGGTTTAGTTAAGTCATGGATTAGCATGGACATGTTGTTACAAAAAAATTAAAATATTACCTATGTATTGTCACAAACATCCAGCATTAAATATTCAAATTTTAACTATTTTACTTTTAGCAGTTTAGGACTATTTATAGTAACAATTTTGGCCACTCTCCTACAAATCATTGATCCACTTTTCTGTACAAAAAATGTATGTACCTATGGACTAGCAGTCAAATAATTAAAAAAAAATATGAAATCATCTCGGATGATCGTTTTTTTTTGGGCCACCCTATATCTTATTAATTAAGACTTCATCATGTTCAATAAAAAGGCAATTTAACAAAATATTATTCTTTTGTTAATTTAACAAAATAGTATTCTTTTGTTTAATAAAAAAAAACTCACGATATTTTAATATCAAAGCAAGATCATTTATTATAATTTTTTTTGTTTCATTACATTGAATGTCTTCCGGCCTGCGTTTAACAAACTGCCTTCTTTTTGCGTTAAGTTGTCACTATTTAAAGAAAAGGGAATAGAACTGGATAGCCAACGGGTATCAAAGTGTAAAGGCGGTTATCTCCTTTCAAGTCCGTTGACCTCCACAATGTCTATTTGTGAAAATTATTGAATTAGAGTCTGATGTACATAGACAGATACCCTCACTTATAAAATGAAAATTCCAGATCCATTTACAAACTGTGACAGCATGGAGATGTTTAACTGTCAGACAAACGAGCTCATTGAATGAAAAGATTGAAGATTTGTCAAACTGCATTCAGTGATGTGTTGTAATTTTTCAAAATGTCATATTGCTACTGAGTTAAATAAATTTGTAGGAAATAAATGCATAGAATGGAATTAAATCGAGGGTTAGAATAATCCAATTGCAGTCTGTTTAGAAGGAAAGGCTCTTAGATTAAAAACAATATAAAATTTAATTTGAGTTCAATATGAAATTAACAAACAATAAACACTTAAGGAGCATTTTTTTTATCAACAACCACTAAGAATCAACAACGTCAAATCTAAACAAGCTGTCGTCAAAATTAATATAAAATATTTATTACAAGTTTTTCTTTTATTGTACATACATATTTATGAATATTAAATATTCCAATTTATAGCACAATCCAGGAACTATTAAAAAAGATACGCTATGCTTACTATATAAACATACTGATTATATTCATTATGACAGTTAATTTAATCCAGCAACTTAAGTTATATAGCGTTAGATGGTGAAGCTTTTTAATTGGCCTTTCTTTATTAATTTTGCGGTTTTTTATTTTTTTCTTCAATTTTAGAGTGATCTCGTTTTAACATGTATGTATTTGCATTTAAAATGTGTCTGCGCAAAAGAATTAAGCAGTGAAAGTTGTTTTTTAACAATTTTAACATTAATTATCGATTTACAAAAATTCCGAAATTGTGAAAATGAATTCCGCAAACTGCAATTTATAGAAACTTATTCTAGTTTCGAAATGTTTAAATTTTTATATACGTTTGAGGCACTCCAAAAATCATTAAAAAAATAACACGATTGAGTGTACTTGGTGTGTTCTTGGGACTTTTTTTTATTCCATAGGCATTTTTTTTACTTTGAAATTTCAATTTTATTAGAAATACAGAAATATAATTTGATTGCTGCTTTCATCTTGTCTTTTTTTGGATTAGGTGATGCTGCCTCTAGAATAAGAGTAATATTGTCACTGACAGTGACTCTACGCACGAAGTATAACTTCAAAAATTGAGTACATTGCAGTGAAAGTACGAAGTTTAATCAATATCGTTAGAATCATTTTGAAGTAAATTTCAAAAAAAGTTAAATCATTAGATTGCAGTTACCCGTACCTAATGACCTTAAACAAAAGTGCGAACTAATTCTATAGGAAATTACACAGGAATATGTATAGATTATGTACCAAAATTGAAGCAAATAACCGTTCATCATTTTAGGTGCCATGTGCACCTGGACCCTATTTCATAAACGTTGACAGGTAACAGTTATACGAATTTGTTGAACTTGTATGAGAAAATTATAAAGTGTATATGCATATTTTCTCCAATTTTCCGATAATTTTACATAAATGCCAAATTATTATACGAGTTCACAAATATAAGATTTGATTCGACAGCAAATTTTTCAGTTTAGCTCTCAAAGCAGATTTTTTGATATCTCGTTTTTGTGAGCTGTCGTATTTATTGGAAAAAAATTTGACAACTGTCAAATTGTCACTTTACAAACTATTAGGCACCTGTCACATGTTGCCAATAGACAAACACACTTTTAAGGAGCGTATGACGCAACGTTGCCGTAGTGGCACGATCGTGCCATTTTGACACGAAAAAATCTCGTGGCACGGTGGCACGAAAAAATTCAAAATGGCACGCTTTTTTCATTTCCCGAATTTAAGGTTAATAATTTAAGCTCAGTGTAAACACAGTGTTAGATTTCATCAGCATATCTGGAAACGTCCTTTCAATTCATTAATGGAATTAACTGGACGCATTCTTTCGAAATCCGAAATCAAAAATAATACACATTTTTTTTTCCTGTTTACCAGTTTTTGATTCGGCTTGGCTGCTATTCTGTAGACGGTTTTGTCTTATTTTTTTTCTTGCTACAACGGAAAAAAATGATCAGACAAAAAAACTATTTGACCTTTTTAATGATTACACAAAAAAAACGTATTACAAATTTTTAGATTACATTCTTACCCAAACAGACAAACTAAACGTTTCATTTCAAAGCGAGACCCCAAAAATATTTTTTTTAGTTTCAGATATTAATACTTTTCACAAAATTGTACTTAAAAATTTTTTAGAAGAAGATTGTGTTTACTCTTTAAAACAAGATGTTACCTGGTATGAGGCCCAAAACTGTAAGCCAGTATCTGATATTGTTTTGGAAATCTATGGTAGAACTTTTGGGTTTAAGTACTGATGAACAATTCAATGTCTTGAAAAATTGTCGTCCATTTTATAAGAAACTTTCACAAGATATTGAGAGAAAGCTTTGTTTAGAAAACAAGGTGCTAATTGCTTTGATAAATATTGACCCTGTCTTCCTAAAACAAAATTCAAACATAAAAAGTAGTTATTTGTTCATACTTAAGAATTCTTGTTTCAAAATGTTCTCATCTATTTGAGTGCGAAAAAGTTGTTCTTTTTACCGAATTGAGAAACAATTTTAAAATCGGCCTAGTTGAAAATGTTTTTCTAAAAGATTCAAAAACATTTTGGATTAAGTTATATAAACTAAGAAACAATATTGATGAATGTTCGTTAATATTACAAAATATATGTTGAGCCTCCTTAGTTTGCTTCATGGAATCGCATCGGCCAATCGAGTTTTTTCTAGGCTTAATAACATTATTAAGTCATTTAATAAAACAGACTATCATTATAAAACATTAAATGCAATTATGGCATATAATGAAATCAAGCCAAATAATTGCAAACATTTCAAACCTGCAAATTTAATTATTTAAATTTTATTTATTTATTTTGTATTGTTTAATTAACAACTTCCTTGTCAGAAGATAGTCGATGGATTCATTAATCATTATATAAAAAAATACTAATTTTAGTTATTTTTTTAATTAATTTTAATATCATAAAAGAATACATGTGATTTTTTGTATTATTTATATTACATATAAATAAGAAATGAAGTAAATAGAGTTTTATTTTGTTTTTTGATCAAACATATATGTTTTCCTTATTATGGCACGCTAATGCCACGCTCATTTGGAAAAAGTGGCACGATATTTTTTATTTTTGCGGCAACGCTGGTAGGACGTGTTTAGACTTAGACAAGGAAGCTCTCAAGTTGTTTTAATTCAAAGCATCAACAAAAAGTGTTATTTCCTTCCTCAAATACTCAAAATTAGAGAAAATAGCTAAATATGAATCAAATGTCTTATTCCATTTTTTTTAAATAAAAATTGTTTAATTTCTTGCTAAACATACTTTAAGACGACGCGCGATCATTGAATAAATTCCAAAACAAAGTACTTAAGTATGGATCTGGGTATGCCAGGAAGTGCATCCAATTTTCAATCATAGACTCTGGTTTCTCTTTCTCTTAATAATGGGGTCTGTTCGTTGCTGCTGTTGCAGCAGCACCCATTATCCCATTACGCACAGTTAGTGTGTGCTATGTACATTTTTATGTTGTGTGTAACGTTGCAACGCATCGTTTTTTTTTATTATTATTATTTTCTTTGTGTGCTGTGAATGTCTGAGCTTGAGTTGATTGATTTAAAGACACGGAAAATGAAAAAAAAAAAACTTAAATTGAATTTCCTACATGAACAGCACTTTTGAGTGTTTCACTCTGCTGTTTCTGGTGTCACTCGCTATGAACTGTCAATGAGAATTAGAAGCATTAACTTAAACTGCCATTTTAATAATGTTTGTGTCTGGGTTTCTGGCACCGTTATATAAAAAAAATTGCTTTTTTCCCAAATTAAGTTAAGATTGTGATTGCATCAACTAACAGCTGATTGAGGTATTATGTATGAGTCGAGTAATGACAGTGTATTTATTTTTAGATTTGAATTATGAAATGAAAATTGGGGTCGATCCTCTAGATCTTTGGCGCCACATCTTGAATCATCTTTCTTTAGGTAAATATTATATAACTTAATTACTTAACTCAGACGAAACTACTTTATAGTAATTTAAAACAAATCTAGGCGAATATAGTTATTTTGCAATTAAGGGCATTTTCCTGAGTTAGTCACAGCGGGTGATCTTGAAGCAGTCACTTTGCGCGCAGTACTTAGATGGATTTATTAATATGTATTAACCGCTGCGGTTAATGATCTCACAGAGCCAATCAATAAAACAGGAAAAGATGAATATAAAAAAAAATTAACAAGAAAAGTTGAACTTGCCCATGGCGCCTAGTTTTGCTCCGCCATAAGGCAGCATACATTATATGCTCGACGACAACGACATCGACGCAAATTAGTATCTGACTACAACTAATTCCGCCTAAGCTGCCTCTGACGAGGTGTCTCGTCTGCAAGATGTGCGATGCAAAAATATGTACATAAATTATATAGTTGCCTACGTATACTATCTGTATACGTATATAATGTTCCGGTCGCCTTTAAAACATGCAATTTTAAAGCAAAGTGCCATTGATGAATTGATTAGGGCTTTTCAATGTGAGATCATCGGTAAGAAAAAATGCACGAAAAGGGGGTTTATTGACGTCACACTTATTTTATAAATGATGGTCATTATTGATGGTCCAATGACTAATAAAATCGCTATATTCAATAAATGTTCATATAATAAATTGATTTTGGCGCAAAATTTTAAACAGCATAATACTACTTAACGATAATTTGGTAATCTTAAAGAACTTTATTAAAATATTCCGGATTTTTAACTACTTTTTAATTATCACCATCATAAACCTAATTTATGGATAAACTGCAGCTGAACACGCCCAAGAGAGTACAAAAACTAAGCGAACATAACTTTTTGACGCTTGTAAATGTCATTTAGTACGATACTAAAAAGATAAAGTAGTCAGTTGGTGATTTTAACTTTAGTAAAATGTTAAGAAGATAGTACGATAAAATTAGCAAAATCCTTTTTTAGCCTAGTATCATACTAACAATGAAAAAACATATTACTAAATCCACTAAAATGTTGCGCCTTTGTTTTTGAAGAATCTGGTCCCTTGGAAACTTTTAGTTATTGATCAACAGAAAACTGCATAATTAGAGTCGTCAAAATTGGAGTTAGTGGATCTTGGTGAGGACGCAGTGGGGATTTTTGAAGGTCAATGGCGGAATGGTCAGATGATACCCCAATGTCTGGATGACTCAAGGAAAACCTTAGATTTTCAGGAAGAGTTTTGCAAAGAAGAGAATCTATTCCCAGTTGCAACAATCAACAAAGAAAATGAAAACTACGGAGGAAGTAATCAACGAGCAAAATTAGTGAATGGAGTGCTGCTGAGTATTTTAGCAGAAATTCTGTTAACGTGCAAACGAATTTCCAAAGAAGTAGTAGTTAGTATAGCCAGCTTTCAGTAGGTAGTTAGAAATATTTGGCACAAGAAAAATAAACTATTTGTTAAGCTGCATATCTAGTTTTTGGGACAGTTTTGCAGTCATCATCAGCTGAAAAAAAAACTTGAATTTGTTTAACATTTTCGGAATTTCAAAAGTTGGAATTTTTTTTAAAGAATTATCAATTTACGCAGAAATATTCCTACTAATATTTGTACGTATATAGTGATTGTTGTCTCAATGTCAAATGCCAAACTAACACGCCACAAACATAATGCGCTTTCCTGTATTCTTCTTCCCAGTCTTTAAGCACGTTTGCCTGTATCTTCCTCGATCCGGGGCACCATGCTTCCAGTTAACCAGTCCAAGCACTCTGACACCTCCGATAACCCAGTATAACCTCTCATGTTCTGCGTATTGTCCAGCACCTCAATCCTTACAGCGAGCATGTGCACTTAGTTTTTTGTTTTTTTCAAAACCGAAGTAGAACCGGTTTGCTTAGGTAATTCTTCTTCACTGACTCGAAATTATTACTATCAATATTGACGTTTTGTCCCAAGCAGTAGACAGATGTTTGTTTGTGTGTCGATTGTACTCGTTTAATTCAATACCAACAAATTTCAAATGTTCCTCAGTCACCTACAACTATCCTTTGGGAGCCGTTTATAACGGCAAAATCGCCCCTAAACCCAAGGAGCTGGACATCTATTGTTTTAGATGTACCCGTGTTCATGCCCGCTCTACGAATTACCTTGTCCAGATGACGGTTGCAAAAGTCATATGATAACGCATAAGTTGCCAAAACCTAGTTAGGAATAGTTCGGAAGTATTTGGTCTTTTTCAAAATTTTTCTTAGAGTGAAGCCTGAAGATTTGGTCTATGCTCGATCTGCCGGACAAAAAACAGCACTCATATTCGCCGATTAAAGTTTTGGAGAAGAACTTAAAGCTTATCAAAAGATATAGATCTGATGAAAAAAACAACAAAAAAAAGACATGAAAGACTCAAATTTTAATTTTCCGCCCATAATTTATGGTACGGGCAATTAAGTTCAAAAACAGAATGGAGACATCTCCAATTAATCTGTTACAATTTCGCTAATTGAACTGCGAAATGCAAGCCGCAAAGCAGAAAGAAATTTTTCTTTATAAATTGTTCGTTTCGCATCAGCAGCGTTCTAGACTTAAGTCGCCAAGTTCTAGTAGTGAGGTTAATACTAATGTGTACAGTATGCATAAGAGCTAAACATTTTTAGGATTTGTTTTTATTAGGAGTATTCATGCAAAGTCGTAAAACAATAGATACGTTTATTTTTTGGTAAGTGAACCGTGAAATTTTGTAATTTAGACAAATTGGATAAAATTATCTAATGAAATAGCGGCGGAAACTTATCCAAACGCTAGTGTGACTTTTAGTTGGGCGTGTCCAGAAATATGATTACATTAACTATCTCAGAGTTCGGAGGACTTAAAAAAAACTACCCCGTGTTCTGTAACTATTGGGTTGAGATTATTTGACAATGATAAAAGCTTCTTTTCGTAAATTTTTAACGCCGAAATCATTTTCTTATCCAATTCTTTCCTGACATACAAAAAACAAAAACAATTATTGTTTATCATATATATTTTTATAGTGTATAATCTCTCGTTCATATTTTGCATTGGTTTGGGGAGGTTTTCGATTTAGAAATAACTCTGAAATCTGAACGGGCCCATCTGTCACACACATATCTGTCACATATTTGACGTTTAACAAACAGCTGATTCAATTAAAATTTAAAATGGCGCTCATGTAAACTTTAGTGCACAAATAAGCCAAAATAAGATTGGAAACTTTCGTACGTTTCACCCCCCAAAACCCATTTGTTTACATTGTTGTATTTGTAGCTTTGAAACTCTATCCATGAATAGATGGGAAATCGAAAAACAAAACAAAAACAAATTACTAGGGCTGTGTTGTCTATGTGTCTATAGGAAGAGGAACAGAAAAGTTACTTGTGTGCGTGTTTCAGCTTGTAGGCAAATGTCAAATGAAAGCAGAGGTTTCCGGTCTTTACGTTATTAGTTTATGCTTTAGTGTAAGCTTATCTTTTTACACAATTGGTAAACCTATCTCGTTGCATGAATACCATTAATGATCTGAAAAATATTAAGTAGGTATCAGATCTTACCTGATAGTCTTTTTATCTTTAAATCCATTTTGCTTTGTTTATGATAAGGTTTTGTTCTTTAGAACGGGTTACGTCCATTTATGAATAAATTAAGGCCCATTTCAAGTTATCATATAACAGCCTACACATAAAGATTTCGTGACACCTTCAAGTTTAAAAAAAAATATTTCTCAGATATTTTTTGTGTGTGGTAACAGCTAACGATATCACCATTATTTTTTGTCAAATTTCCATGGATATCGTAAAAGATGCCTATATTCAGATCACTAATAAAGATTTCTAAAAATAACCTTTAATAAAAAACAAATCAAATCTACACAAAGAGCTTTAATCTTTTTGTATGAAAAAAAGTATAAATCAAAACCACAATACATCAGTCGACGTGACTACAAGCGAAGCATTATATCATTCGAACGGTAATTATACAAATAAAGCAAAGTTCAAAAGCAATTTCATTTAAACTAAATCAACTAAAAAAGGAAATGTCTCTCTACAATATCTGTATTCCTCTCGGCTCAGATCAACAATGATATTGAAATACACTAGAATGGGCAGATGGAATTACTGCAATCAATTTCGCGCCATATCTAAAGAAACTGGCTGGGCTGTATATTGCCGGCTTTAAGATCACGTAGAGAGCAGTGTGGGTGATTTGAAAAGAGTAAAGTAATAGCTTCGGATTTGCTATAAAATTTAAATGAAACCAACAAGCAATAAAGTCGTGCATAAAAACTGTATTAATATTTGCATGTTGTATTTGCAAATGCAGTGTTTATGCTGTAGGTAGGTATACCATAGATTAAAAAAAAAAAAAAAAAAAAAACAACCTTCCTTTTACTTTTTAATTATTTCCTTTTTAGCTGAAATGCGCATCTAACGGTATACATATATCTAACTGTTGTTTTTTTTTTTGAATTTCGCTTTACGTTAAAATGTTTCATAATTAGTTATGAACACTGATGCAGCAAAACATTAAAATTGTATGTGCCAATTATCTGCACATCTTTATTAAGTATCCGTACTTGGTTTCTCTAAAAATACAAACGGTTTGAAAGCTTTCCATAAGGTACCTGAAAACTGGAACTGTGTTCAATTTTCCAAAACAGAGAGAGAAAGAGAGATCGATGCTAGATTTGTTCAAGTGTAAAACATGTATTTTCCAGACTTGATTGACTTTGGTTAGGGAAGTTATGTTAATGGGTATCTTATTTTTTTGTTTGCGAATTTTCTCAACACTCAAAATTTGTTTCCAATTGTATCCATTGCTAGTAGTGTCAAAGTTAATTCTCTCTACCTTTCTTTTAATTCTTGTTCAGTTAAAATGAGGCAACGTTTAACCATATTATAGGCAATCATCCCCTTTATACCTAAACTCTGCTATTAAGACTGTTATAAAAACAACTTCTGGGTATACTTATTAAGTAAAACGATAGAACGATATCGTTATGACGATCGTTGTCTCTATGTCCCCTTTCACACAGGGAAACCAGTTGCTGAAGATTTTTTTGACGTTTTCCTTTAATTGCCTTGTAGCTTTCACACGAAGGAATTGATGAGGAATCTGAGTTGCTCGTTTTTTGAATTGCTTTTGATTTGACATTCGCTTTTTGTAAACAAACAATTTGCTTCGCGGCGGGAAAATTCTACACAATTTTGAGTTATAAATTAACTGCAGCTTATTTTTAGAAAAATAAATTCAAAATAAAGAAACCATTGTGCGATTATATAGGTAAATGTTTTGTTTTTTTTTTATTGTGGTTGTTAATAATGGTTTGCTAAATTAATATATTAAAAGGTCACGGAAAAACAATGAACAAGGAGAAAATTGATTTGTGTGCAGATTTGTTGTGCGTTTCTCCTGCCATCCAAATCTTGGACCCAACACATGATAGTGATGATGGGAAGATTATTTTGGGCTTATTGGAATGCACCGAAGCTTTATTGGTACAGATGGATACATAAACCACTGACAGGATGATATTGCTGATACCTGTGGTGCTGCCTGCTGCTCGCTAATACAGGAACGTCATTATAAACCAAATGTGATGATGAAGCCACAAGCTGAGGGCTTACTTGGTCCGTGCGTTTTTGTTGTCGATTTTCCATGTCTAGGCGCATAATTGTATGTATCAAATGTGTACCAACTCGTGATGGATTGAATTAAATGCATGGCCTACAAGAATTAAAACTTGAAATTTTCTTTCACAATGAATTTGTTTAAGTAGCTTTATTGGTTTGATTAATGTAATAATATAATTGTAAGAAACAATTTCTCTTTAAAAAAAATATGTTTGACATCTATCAGAGACAGAAGTCAAAATGGAAACCTAAGAAAATTTCAAAGCATAACGTCAAAAAAATCTCTTCAAATCGTTGACCGGGGAGATTTTTTTCATTCCCCTTACTTTTTGCCCTTCTCACCAACAAACTCTCAGTTACCGGCAACTCAGTTTCCATGTGTGAAAGGGGTCTATCATATCAATGAATAAAGATAAGAATAGCTATAGTAAAACCCTATTATTCGATCGTTTTCTTTTTATAGAATGAGTACCCTGATAAAACAATTCTTTTTAGTCAGGGGAAAAGCTCCATCTCCAGTAGCCCTGATGAATAATTTGTTTTAATATTTTTATCGAAATATAAATACTGTTGTAACCATATATCCCTCATTATGTGCAAGAGCGATATAAATCAAAAATCTAAGCACACCATTGCATTGTAGAGAAACATTTGTCTTCTATATATGGCACTATAGACGCTTTTCAAGAACTTTTTCGCTATTACGATTTTCTTAATCGCATTTGTACATTGATATAGGTACATTTACTAAACTTTAACTGTGGATATCAATGGGAGCCACTATTATTTCTAATATCCCTTCTTAGCTAACATGTCGGCTTCTGTAAAATGACTTAACGAAGACTTATCGAAGCTTAAATTTTAAGTCTTAGTTGCTTTAATGATCCATATGGAACAGAGGCTTACATAAACGAGTTTTGGATTTCTGAACGTTGATTTTTAATTTCCAATCATTACAATATTTATGAATTTTGTCAAAGTAACGTTGCATACAAATTCTGATGAACTAAGCCTAAGGAGCAATTACATCTTAGTCATACGTAAATGAATTAGAAAATCTATTGTCTTTGACTCGCTAATGTAAATGCTAAATAAAATCGATAAGATCGCTCCCTGCCGAAATCGATCTTCGATTTCAATAGCTGCGTTTTATTATCTACGGGTCTGGGTCTGGGTTATTTTTTTAAAACGTTTTACAAAAACAACACGAGATCCAGGTTTCTATCGGGGTTTCTATCTGGGTTTGCAAATATTAGTATTAAGTTCGGCGAACAGAGGGTACATTTCAGTACTAACCCAGATCGTTTTATTTTCACGGGTTATTGGCGATAATAAAACACGGCTAATTACTATAGTTACTTTGACTGCGTTTACACCAGAGCGTTTTTTAATCCATGTTCCCATGTTTTGCACTTATTTCGGTTGCAAGGATACTTTTAAACATTGCCATATTTAATAGGTGTTAACTTTCTTCAATCATATATCAGCACATGCTTAATTTTAAAAAGTTCAAACGAAAATTAAAAAAAAAGGGGGCGATAGCTCTGCATTTCAACTTGAGCAATTTTGTCTACCCCGGTAACCACATACGTCCCTCACCAACGTGCTTAAAAATCGCAAGCTGAATGCTGAAATTGAATGATGTATGAGCTAAAACAATTATTTGCCACTATTAAGAGCCAAAATTCTATAAAATATAAAAAGTAGTGTACTTATTGTAATTTAGGCAAAGGCGAAAACTTAAAATCAAACCCGGCTAACTACTATTATTATTATTATTATAATTTTATTGGAAGTATAATACAATTGTACTAACAATAATTTAATAAAGCGTTAGCTACCAGGGCTTTTTGCTATTTGAAAAAATTCAGGTTTTAAATCAAATATTCTAAGTTAAGTTTAACTAAAATTAAATGAACAAGTTTTATAGTATCTTTAGAAATAATTGATAAAAGTTGTGTTAAGGGTTTTCCGGATGTATTTCTTGATATTCTGTCGATGTAGTCGCATTGTAGCATATGAGAGATGGTGAGGGGTGTGGTGGGCGTACAAAAGTTGCATGATGTGGGAGGTTGCTTTGAAATAACATGCTCGTGAGTAATCTTTGTATGTCCCATTCTTAGCCGAATATAATTTTTGGTCCAAGATGAAAGTAAGTCGCTAGGGTAAAGTGCTCTGTCTGCGTTTGGGTTGATCTTGGAATAGTGATGACGATACTCAAGCCAAGAGTTTTTTAAGTTAGATCTCATCGTCGCATTGCAGTGTTTTTTAAAGTCTTTGGCATTGAAAAAATAGAAACTGAGAAGGGGCTCTTTTTGAGCCTTTTTGGCTGCAAGGTCTGCGAGATTGTTACCAGCGATGTCCATATGCCCTGGAACCCAGGCAATTTTAAGGTTTTTCCTTTTTTCAATAAGTTTGTCACGTATGACAAGAATTATAGAAGAATAGTTGTTGATGTTTTTGATGGCATTGATTGTTGATAAACTGTCAGTAAAAATAATAGTTTTTTTGTTTTTGGTAGATTCGATAGCTTTAAGTAGTGCAAATGCTTCAGCTGCTAACTACTAATTTACTTTATTACAAGAAAATCTGTAGGCATTATTGGCTTAAACGTAAATGCAAAAGATTTTTAATGATGTGCTTAAAAATTTGTTTCTTTTTGTTACGGCAAATGGTCTGGTTGTTGGACTTGTTGAATCGGCAGTTTGAATATTCTGTTTTGGTTAAATTAAATAAAAGCTTTCTTTTTATTAGCTGTAGACCCACCAATCATTTAAGCTCTTTAAAATCCTAATGTTATGATGTTTCAGCTCTGTTCCCGGTAGCAGCACCTTTTATCGGCAAATACATTGACGACGACAGTAGTTATGCCAAACATATTGTGGCTCATTATTTTACATACCAGCATTCATTCCATACTAAAATGTTCTATGTCCCAGCATATTAACGAATGATCATAAACTTAATATTAACACTTTCATCACACGATGTACAATTTGTTGGAAAGATTTTCTATATCAATTTTGATAGTTCGTTTACGATGTCGTAAGCTTTCTGATGATTTCACATGCATTGCCGATACTTGGAAAAAGACGATGAATTTTTGAGTTGGGTGTCGTATTTAAGTACTATGACCATGAGAGCGACCAACGACCAACGAATTAGCGAATATTCGTCCATTTTGACATTTTGTTCACATTGCTTTTTTATTCTTATATTCTATTCTATTCGTCACGAATATAGTTTGAAAATCTGATTTTGAGGTTAGACGCGTGCGAACAAATTACTCGTTGAAAGGTGGATCATGGACTGTTTTAAGCAGTAATTGTTATGTTTTCTGGTAATTACAATTTGAAATTGGTAATTCCAAATCATATTTCTGGTAATTACTATTTTGCTCTGCACCATATAATTAGATCTTTTTTATACTTTTTTACATGCCCGGCGCTCTAAACTAATATCAACTTTTACTTAGTTTCAATACGAACTTCCGAACAAACAGAACTAAAATGAAATACACAAATATCGTCTAGATTAACAGCTCGCGCTATTTATCCGGATTGATTTGTGTTGTATCTGTATCTGTATCGTACTAAGGTAGCTTGGCTAACCTACCCACTTCGTACTCGAACGCGGATACTAACAGTAGCACTCGCACTGTTGATTTCAGTGTACTGTATTTTTGAGTTCGGATTCGTTGACAGTTATTTTTATTTGGGTTCAAATGATCAAATTATTCTGAATACGGCCCTGTCTGTGCAATGGAAGATCTTTTCGTATATGACGATATTCTGAAAAAGATCTCTTCAATTTGCACTGACCGAACCAATGTAAGAAGCGGTGAATCTGGTGGCATGTGGGCGAATTTGGAAAGACACATTTCTAAAAATGGTTCTAAAATATCATTAAGGAAGATTTGATGTGCCGGACATCGCTCAGATTAGCTTTCAAATATCTAAAAATTTGTTTTTTTCTTAATTCTGATTCGGATTTCATCTTATTTTCATGTCTCAGCCATTTGGGTAACGGAGCTTCAGAAAATAGCATCCGAAATCAAGTTGGAACTAGTATCGATGCCTAAAATCGAGTTGAATAAAGATATATGCCGCAAGGTAAACTCGTGAAATCAATAGTTGTACAACCGATTAGTTCCGTAAAAAAGTTATCGATAAGAAAGTAAGTATGTAGTTACAACAACGATTTCAATGTGAAAGCGAAGCTCTTTTGCCTGATTTTGATGCTTTCTTAAAATTTGACGTTAAAAAAATTACATAAATTAATTTCAGCAGATGTAGATTTGACAAAGCTTTAATTCCAGTACAATGAATTTGCCAGAATAAAATCCTGACCAAATTAACTCTCAAAAAATTTTCCCAATATCTGGCTGCACCTGAACGATACTGTCATTTTAAGCAGTTGAAAACAATATTAGCATGTCTTCACGACGAACATTTGACGCAGGTCTCCGAGACAAGACCGAAATATTTCGATTTTGACGAGACCGAGACGAGACTAACAAAAGTCTCAGCTAGTCTCGTCTCGTTGCCAGCCCTAGTTCACACAAAATTTCAAAATTCCAGTCAGCAACTATCCAAGTTTCCACATACAACTTGAAACTGAAAATCGAAAAAAATTGTTTATTTTGGTTGTCCCTGGCAACCATTTTGAAACACGAAATTTCCGACCAAGTGAGTTTTTTGACACAAAATAAACGGCTTTTAATGAGATTTTGTAGGTGGATAGATGTCATTAGATTCCCGCAGGATAGAAAGTCCGTATAGCATCGTACGGGAATCTGCTATTAAAAATGGTGTGCAAAAATGGCTCGAACTCTTTTTGAGTTGTTCGTAATCTCCAGGAGAAGGTTTTTACGAAAGAAAATGTTGGCAAGACCCTCCAAAGGAGTCGGGAAATTTTAAAAATCGAAAATTGATTTTTTGTATAGAATTGTGTATGCAAACGTTCCGGAATGGCGTTTCGAATGAAAAAATTGAAAATTGAAATATCCATATGCATATATATATTTATAGGGTGATTTGATGATTTTGGACAATATAAAGGTGGATAATTCGTTGTGAAGCTTGGAAAATTTCGGATAATCCTACTAATATTATAAATTTATCCCGAAAAATGGAACCGAACGTTTCCTATGGCGATTCTTAAATATGAACAAAATGTATACTTGGATTTTTGTTCCGCATTCATGCCTCATCCATTGAATGGATTTTAATAAAATTTGGTAAGCAGCCAGAAGATTAGCCATGATTTATTTTTCGGAACTTTATTTTTGTAGTTCTCACTTTTTGAGTCCAATATAAAATCTTCGCTTTGTTCGTTAACATGACCATACACAACGAACATCGAAGCCAACGAACACGACAAAATCTAAATTTTTCGCCAACAGCAAGCGGCTCGCGAACCAGCCCATTTACAAGAGGAGCACAGCGACCGCGAGCATGCTGGGCGAACATGTTCGTCGTTTGTGCCTACATTCAACGACTGAACTGTTTTTAATGAAATTTTGTAGTTGAATAGATGATTTCATTAGATTCCCGTGGGTCCCTAGCATCACAGGGGTATCTGCTAGTAAATTATATTTCTACAATTTTGTTTAGAATTTGTGAAGAATTTAGGTTGGTAAATTGGTTTAAACGGAAATTATTCGTTTATTCGTCGGTCGTTGGTCGCTCTCATGTGAATAATCCATTAAACTTTGTGTATAACATCTTATGCTGACTTCTTTTTCATTATTGAATGAAAAATGGGTGGGACTAAATGAAAATGTTCCTCTTTCGAACGACGATGATGGAATTTGCCAATAGATCGCCATTGCGTAATTCTTAATTCGAAATTAAACCTGATAAGACAGGCTTCTGTTTTCCATGTCATAATACTCAAATGGCAATCCCAACTAACATTTCAGCAGCGGGAAGGCTTCGGTAATTCATTTCAGTTTCGATAAGACATTACAGAAACTTTAAAGAAGCTAAAATGTTAGAATAAAGAAATGCATTACGGTTTGGTAGGAAAAAGGCTTATAAATAATATACCATGGTGGTCAAGTAAAACTGTATTAACCTTGTAATTTAAAACAAATAATTACTCATACCCCAAAAAAACGCTGCTATATTTCGCTACAAGCCGTAACAATAGGTCAACATAAGTTATACGCCCTTGAACCAGTTTATTTTTATATTAACATTACGCATACATGTATACATATAACTTTTCAATCATTTTTTTCTCATTAGGACTGTCAAAAGAATGAAGCATTAATTATTAACAAAAAAAAAATTTAATGAATTCATATATTAAAATTCAAGAGACAATCTTCCACATATGGTAGCTGGTCTGCAAGTACCCTTCAAACAAATAATGAACGAATACAAACCTACTCACTCCACAACTTCATAACAATGAAAGTCTTAGCGAAGCTAGGCTAGTATCAACACTCTATTAATAAATGATCACACGCGGAAAAATAAACTAAAAAAAAAACTCGTAATAAGCCTTTATGTCCAACTAATGCGAACTATCTATTCCGCATTCGAGAGATACTCCATTGTGTAGAAATCCCAAGTAGCTATATAGTTCGTCCAAATACCATACCAGTTACTTAATCGCAATTGAAGCAAATATTGCAATAAGTGATATAATTTTGGACGGCAGCAGCGTGGCATTGTCATTTGAAACTTAACTAAAATTAAGAACAAATCTGATCTAGCTACTTAGCTTTATTTAGCTGACATCATTGACCAACCATAAAAGGTGTGATCGAAGCTCTAAACATTTATAATAATCGCCGATAAATTCGTCATGAGTGGGCGCTGACAGGGTTTTATTTTTTTGTTGGACTTTTTTGTACAAACACTCAGTCGACACGATTACGTTCCATGGAATTGGATTGAGATTTGGTTTTTTTATGGTTTCCACATGGCTAATATCATTATTACCTCAGCATGCAAGGCAGAGAAGTATGTTTGTACATGCAGACGAAACTATCAAACAAAAAAAATATACATACATACATATCTACCGAAAATTCAAAAAGCATGCCAAAAGAAGCTCCGCGGCATGAAAGTAAAAGTATTTCGTTCCGAGTCGCACCCGTCAGACGGTGGCGTCGTCCTCGTCGTCGCTTCGTCAATGTTGTTTCTTTGGCGTCGCAATCAATGCACCCAGCGAAAGTTGAAAGAAAGTTTTTTTTTTGTTGTTGTTGTTTAATTGGAAAGCAATTTGTATTGCGCGTATACCTAACCCAACTTATCGCAACCATTTGTGTTACTGATAGAATTGTTTAGTTTAAAGATCGACTAACTTAGCTCTTATTAGATTGTCGGCATGTGCCTGCATTAAACACACATTTTTACATCCGAGATGTTTGGTCTGATTTTTTTTATCGTAAAGTATTAGGCTTGATGAAAGATGTTCTAATTTAATATGTGCGGCCAAACTAGGAAGTTAACAAGGCTGCGTGCGCGTTCAACAGTTCCCGTCGCTAAAATTATCCATTATCAATGTAGCATATTTATCGATTTAGGTACCTACCTATACTGATTGAAAAGTGTAGACGCAATGCAAGGGTACATTCTATTCCAATATAGATACCTACAAATGAATGAAACATCAGCTTAAATAGACCAAAATACGGTGAGGGAGAACACCATTATTATGTAGTGTTTGAAAGCTTCAAAATGATTTAACCTCTCTGCGAATAGATATTAACAGAAACTGAAACTGCTAACTATTAAAATTAACAAATGCATTAGCATGCTATTCCTTTTAGTTTTTTTTAACTTTTTTTTATCATTTTTGTTCTCTTCTTTCTTTAATTTATAGATCTACTGATCGTATATTTTTAAATTTTTATATTTTATTTTTTAACTGCTTGCATTAAGCCAGCCAATAACCCTTCTTCTTCAATGCTCGCATCGTCCATAAATACAACTTGTTGTGTTAGGCTGGCATTAGCAAAGCACAGAGGCGCACAATTTTAAACAGCCTGACCTTAAGGGCTTAGCATGACGCTACTTAACAGTTTGCTAATACTAAAACAATTTACTAATATTTTCGTAATTTTAAACACTTTTTAACTAGCACCATACTCAATCTTTTTTCATAATAAACTACAAATAAATACGCCTAAAAAAGTGCAAAAAAGGAAGCGAACATAGCTTTTTGACGTTTGTAAATTTCAAAGTGGCATATGTATTTAGTACTTTAGTACGATACTAAAAAAATAAAGTAGCCATTTTATGATTTTAATTTTAGTAAAATGTTAAGAAATTAGTACGATACTAAAATGGTTTAAAATTAGCAAAATCCTCTTTTTAGCCTAGTATCATGCTAAAAATAATTTAACCGACTAAAATTTTGGCGCCATAATTTTTAAAATATAATAAAAAAAACTTTAATATTTTGTTTTATTTTTTGGAAAAAATTAAATATCTCTATTATTTCTGTTATTTATTTTTTAAAATAAGGTAGTTTCCCTGCCGTACATGCTTTAGGTGTCTGTAAGGTCGTCACCCTATCGGAAGATGATAAAATTTTGCGAACCGAAACAATATTACCTCGTTTTTATGCACTAAACCTGTATAGAATTGAAATGACTCAATTCTGTTTCAAGAGAAGATATAAGTCGAAGTTTGTGCTGAGATCCCTGAGTTGAGAAGTAAGTTTGCCCACTTTCATACAAGGCAACTAGTTGCTTGAGATTTTGTTAACGTTTTATTTTAATTTGTTTAAAAATCTTTTTTTTGTTTTCACAAAAACAGAGAGTTGCTCGTCTGACCTCATCATGAAAACAAAACGATAAAAAAATCTCTTCAATTCTGTCCAGCGAGATTTTGTTCACTCCCCTTACACGGTGTCTCCACGCTGAAACGTTAAAGTGAAAATGCCAACCAAATAGTATACTTTCGATAGAATGCTATGAGTTGTGCAATGTCTAGTATGAAATTTTTTATAGAATGCTATTTGTGGTCTCCACGAGCAATTTTCATAGAATGCTATGCTAGAACATCTAGCTCGTGGAGACCCAATGTTACTTCTTGCCCACCTCTCCTACAAACAAAATGTTGCTAGCAACTTAGTGTCCTCATGTGAAAGAGAAGTTTTGCATAAACAGTCTGTTAGAGACGCCATCTTGTCATCTCAATATCTTTTAATCTTAACTTCCAATGGATAACTCAACTCGATATGAAAACCTGTGTCTATCTCCTAACCTATTGCAAGTCGACCTCTCGATGAAGTATGTAAATGGGGTAAATTATTCCACGTTCTTTAGAAGAATAAGAGCCTGATTACACGAGCGTAAAAATAAATCAATTCAAAAAAAAAGAACGGATGATTTTTAGAATGAAAGAAAGGGATGGAAAAAAAGGCCAAGTGTAACAATTTTCAGATATGAGTATTGGGTTAAAAATAAAGTTTCTTTCTAAAACGTTATCCTTTTGACATATATTTTCATTTGCGGGCGAAGGAGACGTTACTACTCAATCGCTTAATTTTCCTCGTACCACTTTCATTTGGTTTTATTTTTAACAGATTCGGTTCCTTATCTATTGTCCAATTCCCTTGCGCATGCCCACTCAATTTGTTTTGTGTTTGTTTCCACAAATCCGATTCTATTTTGCGCTCGTATAACCAAGCACTAACAATACATGTCTTGTTGATGTGTATTTGGTATGCGTTTACTTCATAAATATCAAAGAAGAATTGACGTTTAGCGCCATTTGCAAATTATAACATCTTACAATAAAGTGACAACTTTTGCTTCACCTGATAGACCACTATTACACGAGGAAACTGAGTTGTCAGCAACTTTTAGTTTGTTGGAAAGAAGGGCAAGAACTGAGAAGAGTGAACAAAATCTGCCTTGTCAACTATTTGAAGAGATTTGTTTGGCATTCCCTTTTAAACTAAGCGTCAAGCCAAGAGACATTTAAGGGAAACAAGACAATGTCCTCGTGTAAAAGGTACGGGAAATTTTTAAAGCAATTAAAATAAAATCTCCAGCAACTAGTTGCCTGTGTTAAAGGGAACTTACATCTGCACTATAATAATGAACATAACATAAAGAAATTTAGTACATAATATTAGTCGATGTCTTCTATACCGTTGCAGATAGATTCTCTTATTGTTTTTTTGTATGTATGTATTGGGAGCGCACTACTACAATTATGTGGAGAAATGCAAATGGATATTTCGCTAGAATATTTTTTTATAAAAATAGCTATAAGATAATGAAAGACCGTGATGTTCAATGGGAGTTAATGTTTGGGTTATATTTCTGTCTCTTTCCCTAGAGTTTTTATTTTTGAATATTAGTCTCGAAAACATACAATACTTCTATTGAGTGGTCTGAAAGTTAATTTCTAATCCAAAGAAGAAATCCATCTATTCCAAATACTGGCATTTTTAATAAAATGAGCTCTATCAAATGCTTTGAAATATCAATATGCAATATGCAATATGACGCTGTAAGAATTTCTGCCACGGTTCGGTGATATATTCTACCAGATCACCAGTAGACATATTACCTACATACTACTTAAGCAACATTGTCGATCATTAAGGAGCTTTCGTTATTCAAGATCAAAGGACATGGCTGTGCCCAGAAAAGGTCTGGCACTACACCCACTTCCACGAACGAACTCGGTCCCCTCTATCTTCAGTAGCATTAAGTCAGAAACTTCAAATCCGAATATTTGCCAATCTAGTCAAGCACAGGCAGCTCACCAAATTTCAACTTTTTGGCATTGTTGGTTCCTAAGATATAAAACCTCAAAAATCACAAGAACCGTAGCTGACTTACTGACTGACAGATCATCAAAATTACGGAGTACTTTCCGGAATCGTAGAGAATCTTGTAATTTTACAAAACATAGATTTTTTTTCATTCAGGGGGTGTGGTATCCACGAACTTCCTCATATTTGGTCCTTTTTAATGGAGCATCTCCGATTCCTGTAAGACGATGCAATTTGTTAGAGCGGTAGAGCTCAAATTACATACAAAGGAACGAATTTAAAATTTCAGGTTTTCCATTGAGTGGGCGTAAGCTTCCTGAAGTAAAAACTGATAATTCTTCTTGAAGCAAAGAAAACGAAAAGTAATTTTATATTTTTTTTTTATTAGATTCAAAATTGCCAGAAATGACTCATGACTATAAATTGCGGTAGGTATCTACTTCAAAACTAAACCGGTGATGCCGTTCAAAATATTGGAAGAAAACATGACATAATATTAGTCAATTGTATTCGTAATCAAAGAGCAAAACTTTTCTCTTAAAAATAAAGGTTTTAACTTTCATTTACGACATTTTGTAATAACAATCTCGGATAGATTCTATAGAAAATATATTTTCTATTTCAATACTGCCTAAGCTACATTGGAATTGGAAACATATAAAGTAACAAAGTGTCAAAAGATGCCTCACAGTTTCGGCGTCATTGTCTTATTTCAAACCTTGAAACCGATGTGAATGCATAAAATGCATGCATCGCTGCACCTAGAAAAGAATTGGATTTTTGTGGCATTTCGTATAAAAGGTGTGTTTTATTGGCATTGACAAGCTTAAAGAATTCAACATGAAATTGGGTTATGCATAAAATAATACCTAATGAACATGAATTACATAGAGGACACCTATAATAGGCTTAAGGCTATCTTCTTAAAGTCTTAAGTATAGTATATAAAACTATGCAGCTACCGTTCGTCTGGCAGTTCTTTTCTATCATCGTTATATACCTATTTTTTTTTTTTGGTTTAATAAAATTCACTTTTTTAGGAATTAAAATTTGGCTAACTTCTCTTACCTAATCTTTGTAGTAGCTTCTAATAAGCTATTTTTTTACTCAAGGCAGACTGTATGTACATATATAAAATTAGACTCGTATACACAACTATTTATAGGCTTATTTCAATTTTACCTATATCAAACTACCAAAGAATAACTTCACCACCTTTGATTTCCTAAATTCATTCACATGACATGAAGCACAATTTATTGCGGTAATCCTAATGAGATCAGCAATTAAGCTGTCTGTCAAAATAATTTTTTTTTTCACATCCGGTAAAATAAACATATTTTCAAAAATTCGCAAAAGACTTAAGTACTAAACAACAACATTAATAAAATAGAAAGAAAGAAAAAAGAATTCCATTGTGCTTGTTTAGATCATTGGCCTATTCCGATTTCCATACAGTTAAATTGGAAACGAAATTGATTTCATCAATTTCCATCAGTATCGATCTAGATCAATTATAATAATTTGTTTCCATTTGATTGAGTTTCTCTGATCAGTGATTTTTATTCTCTTTATTCAGAAGAACACCCAGACCAGACAATAATTTTAAATTGAAGTCTAAATGTTACTGACACACTTATTGCTCCGCTCGGTCTCGGGTGATAATTGAATTATAATTCAATTGTTATGCTTATGCAAAGGCAGCCGCCCCTCATGATGAAGAGTTCATACAGTGATATAGAGGGTGAGAAAGAGAGATAGAGTTGAGATTAGCCTATTCAACTAATTAGCGTGAATGAAAAATCTAGTATCGTGCCTCGTGAGCTCACCGAATCGCAAAATGCACTTTTGCAGTTGTTTTCCTTTTTTTCTAATTAGTCCTCGAGCCCATTTACAAAATAGTCTCGTTTAAGTTTTAAGTGCTTTTCTAGGCAAAATAAATGAATGTTTTAAATCAGAACAGAGGAATTTAGTAAGAGTGTGCAGTGTGCTGCCCACAATCACCGTTCTGGATCACTGTTTGCACTCGTTTAACAATGTTTAACAAGATGTCGCTCATAAATCAATTTGGCTACGTTTTAAGTCACAAAATGCTTGACGAAAGTCCCGTTTTTCAATCCTCCGTCAATCACAACAATTTGCCATTCTGTCTGTCTTACTGAAATTATACTCACACCACCGAATCTCGAAATTATTCTGAATGTAATATGCCTTTTTTAATCATTTATCGCTTTTGATAAGTAATCCGACAAAAAACCGAAAATAAAAACATTCTGAACCATTACTCAGAATCCAAGCAGACAATTGGAGTTTCAAATTGCCAAAATAAAATACATTTCAGAAATCAAATTGAACGTGGCGAGATTAGGTTTTTGAACTGTCAAACTCTATTCGTGTTCCACATGTGGTTTTCCTTTATTAAAAGAAATCTATAAATCTCTCAAGAAAAGGATTTTGAAAGTTAAATTCTTCAATTAAGCTAAAAAATTGATTTTTTTTATTCCGTATTTTTCGTTGGATCTACAATAATTGACAATTGGCAGTTCGATAAGTGTTTGTTTCCATACATTTATTTTAGCAGAGAAAAGTAAAAGTGTAAAGATTACAAAATAATAATTTCATTAAAATATAAAGAAGAATTGATAGATTCATCTTCGGAGACAACAATACGAGAACAAAAGAAAATCAATTCAAATTTTATTCGCCACAAAAAAAAATCGAATTCCACATCAAATTCTGAATTTATGAATAATCACATAAAACTAACGTAAAAATCAGATGTAGTTTTCGAGTGGTAAACTAAACACATAATATTGTTGGTTGATCTAGATCTGTCAAAAAAAAATATTTTTTGCGTTCCATTGGGCCAAATTAAATTGATTTATTTTTAATGTTTGATCATTTTTTTGAAAACCTAGACTTGCCCATCCCTGTACTAAAACTATGTAGTACAATTTTCAGCTGTCAAAGGAATCAGTTTATCTCCAACAAAAACACGTCATTCATCATTAGGGCAGAAGCTATAATCATCCAAATTAATTGTAAATGATTTTAAATGTTCTTTTTCTTGAAAAATTAAATAATTATAAAATGTTTTACTCACTTTTCACAACTTGAGCTAAGATCAATAAAATTGGACAGCTATACCGAATCAGTTTCGCAGACACAAATACAATACCAAATAAAATCGATCTGAAATCGTGTTCCATTGTGCTTAGGTTTTAGTTAGTAAATCAATATTGATATCCGGATTTACCTATAGAAAGCCACATTGAATAATCTATTATGAAACTTCATTCGAATTCGAAACGAATACAAAAAAACAACAAACAATATGAACGTTGGCCGTTGGTCGCTCTCATGTGGATAGTGTTATCACTCAGTAATGATAAACGGTGTAATACGAAAATCAAAGCGAAAACAAAATAATTTAATGAAATGTAAAAAATCAAACAATATGTTTGTCTTTTTTTCTTAACGGGAAGGTAGTTTAACGAAAGAAATGTTGATATTCTACTACACATATCACTCTATTATTTATGTAGCTGGAATATGTGGTAAGACTAAAATGTCTTCAAAATAAGCAGTCAGTTATTAGTTATAAGCGGTTTAATTAACATCAACGCACACTAAAATCTTATATTTTAAGATATGCAGATAGGAGGAATGCATATGCGGATTAAAATATTACTCCTACTCGGTTTAAAGACAAAATTATAATTTACTAAAATTTAAGACAAAGAAAGTCAATAACAACATGTAACGTACTCGTATGTAAATTGCTTAAAGTAAACATAAGCATACATGACAGTTTTCATCTTATGCTACGTTTTCACCTAAAGATAATCCGGTTTAAATTGAGAAGATTAAAAATTAATCTTCAAGTGTTTTCACCAGTGAAACAAAGATTAGTTTGACGTTTTCACTATGAATTGTCATTCAAAAGTCAATACAACAAGACAAAAACAAAATAATTGGGAAGAATAATAATAATTTCGGTGCAGTGAACAAATTTAGTTTCAATAAATAAAAATAATTAATAACTTTAAAGTATTGTTATCCCAACATCTTGCAGCATATAGATATATTTACATAAATACCGTAATCGCCTTTGCACGGTTTTCGTTTTTATATATTTGGGAAAGAACAACTCAAAGTATTAATGTAGGATAGCTAAAACATTTTCCATTACAAATTCGAGGCAGCGACCGCTTTGACCTTTGTAGCTTTATTGCATTTTTTATTTTTTACTTATTTATAAACAAAAACAGACCAGAGTTTTTTTTTCTTGTTGAATGTCAATGGAGAAAATATGACATTAGAATAGGCGCGTTCTATGAAATAAGGTTTGTTTCTTTTGACAATCTTCTCCTTCGAAGAAGATTTCAATGAGATTAATTTCTAATCTTCATTTAAGGAGATTAAAATTTGTATGGGAAATCTTCAAGATTTAGAAGATTTCAAAGAGGATTTATGGTTAATCCACTTAAATCTGGATTAAGTGGTAGGTGAAAACGTAGTATTAGATGAAGTGATGTTTAATATTAATTTTTTGTAAGGAAAATGTGGTGAAATTATCCGCATACCGTTCGGTACACAAAAAACACCTAGAGTGAGGTGAAGTCAATGACATTTAAAAGAGTTACTTTGCTATTTGTGCTAAAAAGTTGATGATATACTACATTTAGACAAACAACTGACGGGCTAGTTAAGTCACATTGCAACATAATCACCACGCTTTCTCGGTTTGCAATTTTTCCTGCGTCATAATGTTATGTTTTTTCATTCGTTATGTAGTTATATACTTTATTGCAAACTTTTTAAAAATCCATGCACCTCACCACTGAATATGTTACATATAAAAATAATGTTCATAAATAATATTTATCGAATCGAATATCGAATACATAATGAAGGACCTTTTTTCATAAAAAAAATAATACAACTTTACTAACGGCAATACAAGGAACCCTATTTCAAAGGAAAAAATATGAACAAAAATCCAATTAATCTAATGAATCTCAAAAGACTCATTGTTATTCCTAATTTGTTTGACAGGCTTCTGAAAATACAAGTTTGGCTTTGAGTTGAGTGTGAGTGTACGTGTAACTTGACGAAAGTGTCACGTTGTATCGGGCAACACTACTCTTGTATGATCAAAGCAAATATGCATTTTACACCTTTTCTGGGATGGAAAAGTTGTTTGCATTTTTCTTTCCAATTATAAGACCACTACAAAAAGTGAGCTGACTTTGTAGGTGTGGATAGTAGTTTTTTTTTGTTGTAAATGCGGTTTGAGTTTGAGTAAATTCTTTTACAACTACAAGAAATAAGCAACTTTGTTGTGTCCGGGTAAGAAAAATGTCGTTTTAATTATATAATTATTAGTTTTTTTTATAGTATTATCAGTTAAAGATTGTAAACAAAATGTAAATTGCAAAACAGTTTCTACACCAAAATACTAATTTTAATATTAATAGGCGTGTTTTTTTTTTAAGCCCGTGGAAATTGGATTAACAATTTACATGCTAAATCCAACATCAACTAATACCCGGGGGTGCTTAGCTTAAGCCTAGAGAATTCTTGGGCTTAACTTTTGGAGAGGATAAAAACGGTGCTACCAAATTCATTTTCATTATTTTCATTCTTTCAAATGCAACACTGCTGCCAAGCTTTCTCACTAAGCCCCGTCGTCGTTTTTTTTCCAACCAATTATCCCGGGGCTTGGAAAAAAACGCACCTAATTTATGCTTTATTACATGGGGTGTTTATACAGGAGTGGAAAAAAATTAATGTAAAGAAAATTGTATTAACATATAACATTATTTTACTTTGTAAATGTGCAGTTAGATAAAAAATCTATGTAGCTATTTGTTTTAATAAAAGTGAAGTGGTAGGATTTTTGTTAAGCGTGTAATTGTTTTATTCGTAGATACAATTACCAAAAAAATGTCAAACATATAAAACTTGAGATATGGATAACGTTTAAAACTGGAAATGGGGACCGACCAATTAGTGCTGGGGTACGCCGCGCCGGCGTCGTTTTGATATCATAAACTTGTTAGAACTGTAACTAAAAACCAGATTAGATGTAATGGGTGTGTGGCCATAATGCATTGTATATGATCACTATTTACCAATCTGGGTACTGCACTGGGCACCCTGCCTCAGACAAACCGATCTGATTTTCCAAGTTGATCATTCAGTTATTTATTTGAATGCGACCTTTGGATGTGTCTTTTTCTGATATTCGCTAATTACCACCTGAAATTATCATTGATTTATCTAAAGATGATTAGTTGTAAGCCGTTCTGGACCGTTTGTTGATACACAACTTAAGCATTTAAGTTCTAATTAAGCACTTATGTGGAAGTTTACGCAGACGAAACAGTAGCCCATAAGCGAGCCTTAGAGTCCAGTTTTTCTTAAAGAGTTAAATTAACTCTGTTAAATCAGATTTATTGAATCACTTAACTTGGAGTCAGGAATTTTTACTTTCAGCGTTTGAGTTCACGTTTTTTTATCGAACTTTTTACTAGCCCGAAATTTAAATCTTTTCGTATCGCAAAACAATGGCATCAGCCTCATTCAAAAATCGAACCATAGCTTTCCGGTTAGGTTGGTGTTGTTGTAAGCCCATGTGAAAACACTGTTGATGACAAATCAGCTGCTGCCAAAAAAAAAAATATTCAAGCTATCTGAAAAGCTTTGGTTTACTTTGTATGTATGTATAATGTCAAAAAATATGCACAAACCATACAAATTTAACCTATCCGATGCTGCTTAATCAGGAACTTAGGTGGATACTATTACTAACCTATCTTAGATATGCAATCGTACCTACATTTAAAGTACCCTATGCCAGTGAGCTCAATACAGAATTCCCTATCTATCTTTCACTTCTATGTGTGTATTGAAAAAAATCTGTATTTTAATCCTCGTTAAAATATAAAAATCGAACTTTCTTGGTTAAATTATGACTTTTTAGTACGCCCATTATCATTGGAGTAGTGTTTTTGGAGTTGAGATGGGTTATATGGGTTGGTCAATAGGTCATTGAAGGTGAAATAGCCATTTTGGTTTCGATATTTTAATCATGGTTTGGTTATCCACCATAAATAAGTTATAGAATTAAGGATTCCAACATTTGACTTTTCAAAATGGTATGTTATAATATATTTTACCTTTTCAAACTAACTATGCAGCTTTGTACTTAGCTTTATTTCAAAATAAATCCGCTTAAACATAAATCTTAGAAACTGAAGTCCAAATAAATAAACGAACTTGCTCTTGTACCTAACAACTTTAATGTAGCTAACCATTGAGGTTTAGTTAGTTAGGTGTAGTTATCCTCTGCAGTTTTAAAGCCTATGTAGGTAAGATTAACTTGATTACATAGGTAGCTTCCTTCAAATGTATGTTTAAATCTAAGTTATGGATTTTAATTATGTAAGTTGGGAGTGTAAAATGTATCTACATATATATACATATTGATGGAACCTAAGTATGTTAACATGTACATATAATAATGAAAATGAAGGATGTAGGTGGGTGGGTAGCTATATACATACAACTTCATAATTTAGGTGCAATATGCATTACATACGATTCATGTGATTTTTAAAGACACATATGTATATATAAATGTATGAGGGCCTATATTGTATTTAGTATTCAGTGACGTACGCAAAAATACGTAAAATGGGAATAATAATAAGTTAGAAATAAATAATTCACATACTTAAATGTTTTTATGTTGCTTAGTCGTTATAGTTTGAGGGAAAACAAAGATTAAGTTTGAATTCGCTGATTAATTAGAATATATCAAAAAAAAATTCAAAAATCGTTGGAGCGGTTTTTTAATAAATTAATTTTTTATGTATAAAATTTTGAAAACATTTTTAGCAAAAAAAATTGAAACGCCATTTTGAAGATATTATTAATATACATATAAAATTCGAATTAAAAAAAAAATTCTGTAACTGGTTTTTGAAAAATCGATTTTTCAAAAAAAAAAAATTATTTATTTTTTAAAATTCGAAAAACTTTTTTTTTTTTGAAAATTTGAGTTTGCAGTTTTATTAACAATTTTAGGGAGCATTTGTATAAAAAAATTTATTGTAATCGGTTCATCCAATATTGAGAAAGTCGAAAATATGAAAAGTGCTTCTATGGGAAGTTAATAAGTACGCAACAAGAAATATTTGTATACTTAAAAGTGAACTGTACTAATTTAAGAACACTCAAACTTTTTTATAAAAAGTTTTTGGACCGTTTTCGAGAAATACATTTTTTCTTAACGGTTTCTTAACATTTGTATGGAAGGTACCATTGTTTTTTATTTAAGAACAATAATTTTTTTAACTATTCAAGATAATGTCAAAAAAGCACTAAATACGAAGTTTCGAAAAAATCTATTTAGTCGTTTTCGAAATTTTGAATTTTCAAAAAAAATTTTTTTGAAAAATGTTGGTATACAATAGTGTTTAAACTTTCTAGTAGCTTTTGCGTAAAAAATTCAAAAAAATCAAATTAACCGTTTCCGAGAAAATCGAAAACCAAAAAAATGGTTCTACTAGAGTACCAAAAAAAAACTTTTTCCCAAAAAAAAATTATCGAAAGGTACCGTTTTTGCGTTAAGTGACCGAATATTCCACTCCGCTAACGAAGAAAAAGTTACGCAAATACTCTTAGGCAACAGCTTTCCGACAGAAGTTATAAGAAACTTGATACTTCGTCAAAAACAACAAGTTCGTTCAGAATATAAGTTGGAAGAGAGGAGATGTGTTTATAAGAGTGTCATTTATGTGCCCAAACTTTCCGAAAATTTCAAAGAAATGGTCACGAAAAACAACTCGGAAATCAACTTGGCATATAGGTCGAACCAGACTTTTACATCCCTATTCACCAATCTGAAGACGAAACCCGACAAAAATCGCCGTTCAGACGTAGTTTATAAAATAAATTGCCAGGGGTAAACGGATGAATCCTGCAATATTTGCTACATCGGCACCACCAAACAACTCCTTCGGCAAAGAATGGCGAACCACAAGTCAGATATTCGCCTAAAAAGTTCTGAGAAGATGACAGTGGCTTCTCACATCGTTGATACCGGTCACACACCAAACTTCGAGGGAGTGGAGATCCTTGCAACAGAAAAACATACATCTAAACGTTACACACTAGAGAGACTGCATATAATTAATAACAAAAATAGTATGAACCGCAAATAAGACACACAAAATATATCTGCCGTTTACTGTTCATTAGTTTCTGACAATAAATATCATAAAACGTAGACTAATCTGCAATCTGTTTCGATCTGTTTTTTTTTTTATATGTTTCAAACAAATTATTGTTATGTATATTAAAAATCTTAAAATTTAACGTTATGTAAGTCATATTTTGTTCGTTTACTTGTATCAATATGTACATAATATCTCTTTTTAATTTTGTAAATAAAGACACCCCTGAAGAAGACGGCCACCACCGTCGAAACGTTGGGAAAATAAAATGAAAATTGCATCTGATTAATCTCCATTACGACCAATAAAGCCGACGAGAATCACTTCTTAGGCCGTGTGTGATTTGCGTTAAAATGGGGACGTTCACTCAATTATTCTCAGCAATCTGGAATAACTTTCTGTTGTTGTAATGCGTGCAAAGCCACATCTGATGAAAAAACAGATGCTCTCATGACAGCTATCTTGAGTTATCCCAAAAAAATTGGAATAACTAGCTATCCGAGACGAAATGTATAGAACCAGCTGACTGCTAAATTCGTTGGTATGCGTTTTGCTTTGATTTTTTGACAGCTTTCAGCTAACCTATCTGATTCGTCCACAGATATAACCCGATAGCTTGGTATCCGAGATAACATATCTAATAAGTGAGTGATCGCCCCCAATGTTGGTTAAATTTTGTAACTTGGTTAAAATTTGACACTAGCGTGGTGAATAAAATTAGTTAAAATGTAGGCAGCTGTAGAGCAGGCTAAATTTGCGTTAAAATTCAACGTTTCTCAAGGTAGAGTAATTTGAAACTGTAAGCGATAACGGAAAAGTAAGATGAACTCCAAAATGTCCAGATCTACTGGGAAACCATATAATAAATGTAAGTTTTAATTTATTCAATTGAAAAATTAAATTACATTATTATTTTTGTTTGTGTAGAGACCCTACAAGGGGAAAAAACAAATATTATAATCCGGTGATATTTTAACAAATATAAAATAATTGATTAAAATATTCATTGTATTTCATTCTGCAAAAACTGAATACAAATAGAATGATTTGCCAGCTTGTCAAATTCTTCAGCTGTGAAAACTAGTGTTTACATACTAAATCAACAAACTAACCATAATGGGAATTGTTTTGAAAAGATTTGGAATTGTTGTTTTATAATATTAAATTAACGATGGAAAACCGAAACATGTTTGTAAAACTTAGAATTCGTTACTTTTTCGTGCCAAATTATTAACTTTATATCTTCTAAGTCGGATTTTGGGAAAGAAATTAATTAACTTGAACAACAAAAAAAAATGTTTTTAGGGAAATTTCTTCAATCTTGAAGGAATTTTTGCCAAGATAGTGTTTTAATAAATCCCTTTTAACGCAATTCACACAGCAACTAGCTAAATCTGATCCCACCACAAACCAAACTTCAAAATTTAACCAAGGTAGACAATTTAACCAACATTTTAACGCAATTCACACACGGCCTTAAAAATTAAGTCCAAATAGGTCCCATTTCCCTTCATTAATGAACGGTTTGGAACCGTTGGAGCCGTTTTTGAGAAAAATTAGATTTTTGTTGTTGGCCAAAAAAAATGTATGGGAGCTACTGTTATTTGTCGTCTTAAAAAAAATGAAAAAACGTGTGGGCATATTACCGAAAAAACAATATGTACCAGTCGATCTCGTACTGTGGAGGTGTTAAGACGTTTTCGGCTTCCCAGTTTTTCCAATTAAAATTCGTGTGTGAGCTTAAGTTCTAAATTAAATCAAGATTTCATAAGTGGTGCAGTAGCACAGTGGTAGAGTGGCCGACCGAGAATCCAAGGGTCGCCAGTTCGATTCCCAGGAGGGCATCAGAACTTTATCAGCTTTTTTTCACAACCGTGAAGTAGTTAACTTTATTGGTTGGGAAAACCAACAAAGGAGGAGGAGTTTAAGCACCGGGGCATCGAAAGGTGTCCTAGGGCCAATGAGGCCAGCGATGGCATCAGCTGAGGGAACATCGAAAGATGTTCCAACTACAAGCAGTGATTCTGCAGCAACAACATCAACAGCAATAACAACAACGGCAACATCATCCGATGCTAATCAAAAGCGCAGAAAGAGGATCAAGTGCGCACCAAATTTGGTAAAAAGGAGATCCACGGCCACCTCAGCAAAGCTGCCAGCTGGGGTGCATACGTCCGATATAGATGAGACGTCAGAGGCAGCAAGACAAACCGAGTTAGACACTTCACCCGAAGAGGGTATAGCATATATGTCTGAAGAAGGAGAAGGGCACTTCACGACGGGCGATAGTACTGCCTTCGTGAACCTCTCCACATCAGAGGCGTCATCTGAGGAGGACGAGGAACAAGAAATGATCGCTAAAATTGTAACAATGGAGGCAGAAATCCAAGAGTTGAAAAGTAAAGTTAAGGCCAGCCAAGAAGCGCGCCGAGCGAAACAACTAAAAGAACTCGGCGAACAAGAACAACAACAGAAAAAAGAACAATTACAAAAACAACAGCCACAGCAGCAGCCAAAACAACAACGGCAAAAACAACAACAACAACAGCAACAGCAGCAGACACAAGTCCAGAAACAACCGCAAGAAAAACAGCAGCAGCAGATTCAAAAGCAGCAGAATCAACAGCCGCAGAAAAATCAGTCTCAGCAGCAGCA
Organism: Philhelius pedissequus; assembly: GCA_910595825.1. Lineage (NCBI taxonomy): Eukaryota > Metazoa > Arthropoda > Insecta > Diptera > Syrphidae > Philhelius > Philhelius pedissequus. Next base: position 31,947,954 of record OU343161.1, read on the forward strand.
GCCACAGCCGCCGATCATGAAAAAAGAAAAGGTGCCACCCATTAATACTTATAAAATGGAGTTACAGGATACCATAAATGTATGTAAGTTGACCATAGGTCAAAATTTTACTATTAAAAGATTAAATAACGATAGGCATGCTATCCAGTGCTTCACACTGGAACAGCACAAAAAAATTAAAGAGTTGCTGAAAGAAACTACTACCGAATTCTTTAGTTTCACCCCTAAAACCGAAAAATTTCAAACGGTCCTTTTGAAGGGCATAGATTCCTGCACGGAACCACAGGTGCTCTTAAATGAACTCCGCCAACAAGCGAATGACGATCTCGACTTTATCGGGGTCAAGCCGTTCGCTACAGTTAGAGCTAGGCGGGAGAAGCGGAGACTTCCCTTCTTCCTTGTTCAACTCTCACCCAGCAGCAAACTGGATAGTTTGAGGAGTATATCCGTCCTCAACTATCAGGTTGTAACTTGGGACAAATTAAAAAGGCGCGGCGACATGCTTCAATGCATGCGCTGCCAAAGGTTCGGCCACGCCGCAGCAAACTGCGAAATGCAGTCACGCTGCGTTAAGTGTGGAGAGAACCACAATGCAGATGAATGCAAGTTAGGAAAGGAACGGGTCGAAGATAGGACCCAGCTTAAATGTGTACTCTGCCGAGGCGCCGGACACCCCGCTAATTATCGGGGATGCCCGACGTTTCAGCTTATAAAAAACAATAAAGCAGCAAAGCAAACAGTGGTAGAAAAGCGTCCAACAGTGCGCCCTCCTACAACAACGCCCGTCAACCCCCAAATTTCTTACGCCCAAATGGCGTCAGGAAGGGGAAGCACGGTACAGCCTACACCAAAGGTCGCCCAACAGGCCCCCGTGCCTAAGGCGCCGGCGGCACAGGCGGATATTATGGGCGTTCTACTGGCCATCCAGGGCCAGTTGAACGGCCTCCAAAACCAGATCAGGGAGCAGGCGACTAGGGTGGATTATATCTACTCTGTTTTGCCGAGCTTAACGCAACTTAGAGGTTAAGGGCGCGCTGCCGGAGAGGCCCTTTAAGATCCTAGCTGTGAATGTAAATTCACTGATTAGGACCGAACGTAGAGCGAATTTATTCCAATTGCTTAAAGACATAAGTCCAGATGTGTTTATGGCTAGCGAAACTAAGCTTAACCAGAAACATAAATTGACTAACAACAATTACAATATCGTAAGGAGAGACCGACCCAACTCCACTCAAGGAGGGGGCGTCGCAATCTTTATACGTAAAGGCATTAGTCATAAGGTAATATATAATAGTGATGTGCGTAAATTTCGGACGTTAGAGGCATGCATCATATGCATTCATCTCCAACAGGGGAAGCGAATGTATGTGATCGCTGCCTATGCACCGGAAACACCTCAGCCCACACAGTTTATAACAGAGCTTGAAAAGCTTTTTGAATGCTTAAGATTAAGCTCGGAAGAAAACCACTACATATTGGCTGGTGATTTAAATGCCAAACATATAGATTGGGGAAATCAAATACAAAATCCTCGTGGTAACCATCTGTATAATTGGATGGGTCGATACAACCTGGAGTATCGCATTGAACTTCTCGCTACAGACAGGCCATCGTTTCCAAGAAGCGGTGCCTATCTGGATCTATTGTTGAAAGACGCAAGACTAACAATTACTGACACTGTGGGCCAACGGCCTAAAAATTGTTTAAGAACGATCGAGTACGACAGTGACCACTGCGGACTCGCCGCCGTAATACAACTTCCGAACGAGCTTATGGAATTGGAGGAGTATGTACCTGTGCATACTTACAATTACAGTAAGGTGCGCTGGCCACGCTTCTCGAACTTCTTATTGAGCGAATTACGTTCAAATGATATATCCCCACCAAATGACAGGAACCTGACAAATACTGAAATTGACAGATACTTAGAACAAATGGACGAAATAATTCAACGAACAATGAATAGGACAATACCGAAATACAAAGAACGTAACGCAACTGACATGTACCGTAACGCGACAATTGATGCACTACACAGACAAAAAAGTGGCTTACTGACAAGACTAAAACGCTTGTACAGACGGTTTACTGACACACGAGATCTGGAGATAAGGACACTGAAGTCGTCCATAAAAAACATCAACCAATTGATCAAAGAAAATTATAGGTTGTCCATTAATTTGTTTTGGGACAACAAAATTCGGGCCGTGAACGCTACCGACCCGAGTATGTTCCCGCAAATTAATAAGATATTCAGAAGAAAAGATCAAAACGACCTTCCGTGTCTTAAGCTCCAGAGGACGCCACAAAACAGAGACGTACTCTTGACAGCGGGCATAGATCCAGATGACGCCGTCTTGGACGATGACCTCTTCATAATCGAAGATCCGCAGGAGAAGGTGGAGGCGGTGGGGGCTGTTTTTCAGCAAGTGTACAAGGTGAATGCTAGCATTCGCCCGAACCATGACCTGGAGAGCAGAGCTCTGGTTCACCACTTTTACCTGCGGAACGATATAACGCAGTGGCGATCTGAGAACCTTGGTTTTACCGGGTTTAATGATGAACATTTGGCAAACGCCATAATCGCCGAGCGAAATGGGACCAGTTCCCTGTTAATTTCGAAGATTGAGCTTCAGCTCATCTTTGATTCACTAAAGAAAAAGAAATCAGCAGGAGTCGATGGTATATCCAACGTTGTACTACGACATTTGCCTCAAGAAGCAGTTGACATATATACCACACTGTTTAACAACGCACTGAATAATGCATATTATCCAGTGCGGTGGAAGACAGCAGTGGTGCATCCTCTCCCTAAAAAGGGAAAGGACAATTCCAATCCGGCGAATCTCCGGTCGATAAGTCTTCTTCCGAGTATCAGCAAAGTATTTGAAAAGGTTATTAATAGAGCCCTGTTCAAGTGGGCGGAGGACAAAAATATCATCCCGGATAATCAGTTCGGTTTTAAGGCGGGACATGACACAATTCATGCCGCGTCTAAACTAGTTTCTGATATCCAATGGAACAAAACTAAAAAGCAGTGTACGGGTGCCTGTCTGGTTGATTTGGAGAAGGCCTTCGACACCGTATGGTTAGAAGGTCTCTATCTAAAGCTAACCAGACTAGGTATAAGTAAACCTCTATTGTATATGCTTTATGACATGCTAAATGGTAGAAAGTTTGTTGTCAAGAGTGGCAATGTAACTTCTACTGCAATTTTTAATATTAATAATGGTCTTCAGCAGGGAGCGGTTAACTCGCCGATTCTATTCAGCATTTACACCAGCGATCTGATAGGTAGTCTAACTCAGGCAATTGCGTACGCCGACGATCTAATTGCGTACAGAACAGCTCCAACAGTTGAGGTCATCAAAATTCTCTTGCAGCGTGACTTCGACAAGATTCAGCGATATTGTGATGACTGGAAGTTGAAAATCAACTTCCAGAAATCAGAAACTATTTTGTTTAGGACTCCGTTGTCTAGCGCCTCAAGGGATACGAGAAAGAACTGGCGCAAGCTGGTGATCGTAGGGCCACATGGACATCCACTGGCGAGTAAAAGTGTAGTAAAGTACCTTGGCATCTGGTTGGATCAGTACTTGTATTTCGACAGACATATAGGTGCTGCTCTGGCCAGGGCTAGGGGAGCCTTTGCCCTGACAAAACGATTGTTTTATAGCAGTCGTCTTGACAGCAGGGTGAAGGTGATTTGCTACATGGCCTTCATCAGGCCGATGATTGCCTATGGATGCCCGGTGTGGTTCAACGTTGCCCCATCTCAAATGGAAAAGATTCGGGTGTTTGAGAGGCAGTGTCTTCGACGTTGCCTTGGATTACACAGAACACCAGAGTCGGAGTACAAACGATATTATTCCAACCAGGTTGTATACAACGGAGCCAACATAAACAGAATAGATAATTTTTTGTTTAAGCTGATTCGGGGTCACGTTGCAAGAGCGATGTCCTCAACTAACAACTTAATTTTTGGGGCGTATTACCCAAATAACCAATATTTCGAGAGTGCGCGGTTAAGTGGCTACATCCCTCCCGAGGCATTCCTCTATTTAGACAGTCGAGGGCTGATACAGGATGGAGGGGCGGTTCCGCTCATCTACCACGTCAGCCGGAAAACTGTGGATAGGCGACTCCTTTATGGTCGAGACGTCATCGCTCAAGGTGGAGAAGAGCGCCTTCGGTTCAGTAGGACTGTGTCCGATCGGGACCGGAGGGATAGGGCGAAACAGGAGAACCAGTTCTGGTGGCTCTCTGAACAGCATCGTGATATTTAAAGTCGATGAAGATGGTATATCTTGGCCGACTTACATAGATTTAGGGAATTAGGTATAGGGAACAGTCGTGGTGGCACCAAAAAAAAAAAATTAAAAATATGTATGTATGCGGGGGCATGCGTGCATGTATCTGCGTGTCTGTACATGTATGTGCGTACGTATATGTACGTGCGTATGTACATGTATGGGTGGGTTGCATGTTTGTATGTGTCTGCATGCATATAAAAAATAAACAAAAAAAAATTAAAAAACGAAAAAAATGCTGCTGTGGCTGTTCTAGTTTTTAAGTAGTTTTAAGTATTATTAGGTATTTTAAGTATTGTAAGTTATTTTTAGTTAGTATAAGTTAGTTTTATTTAGTTTTAATTATTTTTAATATATATTTAGGTTTAGTTTATAAGTTAAAAAAAAAATGATCAGATATCAAGTTTTTGTGAAATTTCCTTGAAATATAAAATAAAATAAAAAAAAAATTTAGATTTAATTAAAATAGTTTTTAGGTCGAAAGACATTAGTTTTAAGAGTTATAGTTTAATTTAGAGCGCCCGTAAAGGGCCAGTAAATTAGTTGTAAGTTATTGATAATTAGGCTAGTTTTAAACATTTTTGTCTAGCTTTAAGATAGTTATAAGTTAAAATGAAATAAAAATGAATTTAAAAAAAAAAAAAAAAAAAAAAAAAAAAAAAAAAACAATATGTACCAAGTTTGAAGCAAATCTATCAAAGTGTTTAGGCTGTAGGCTCAAGGACAGACAGGCAGACTGACAGACCGGTGTTCTCTATGATCGTAATGTCGTGTTTGATTGTTAGAATTTTTTTTTTTTACGAATACATAACTTCCTTATAGTACCTATAATCGCAAGTAAAATCTTTTACCAAAAACTTGTAATTTGATACTTTTTTTTATTTTCTCGCTGTATTACGCAACGACTACGGCTTTTTTTCTATTCTAAATTAATTTTCGATATGTATTATATAATTTATCTTGACTATTCGTAACGGTCACGTTTTTCTAAAACTATTAGTTCTTAAATCAGATGCACCGTCACCGTGGGATCGCCACTGTACCCATACGATGTGAAGTATTTATCTTTATTTTATTTTTTCTTTGATAATATATTTTATCATTCATTGACAGTTGCTTTTTTGTTAATGTAGTTATTTTAATTTTTTTTTATTTTTAGTTAAACCTAAACATTTTGGGCACATTGTACAAATCTTGGGTAACAGGCTTGTTATGAAGCTTATTTGCTTTCTCTGCCGTTGGCAATCATGTGTTTTCGTGCGTCAACTGCCTATTAAACACATCTTGATCTTGTCTATGTGTTTACATTAGTTATGGGTTAATATAGTGAGCCTAGCGATTATGACATTGAATTATGCATACTTTGGTGGTTTCTTGATGAAAATAATATATGTTAATGGTTACAATAAGACGATATATGCAATGAAGAATGATCTTTGAACTTTATTTTAACTTTCTTAAATTTTTAATTAGAAGACTTACTTATTTCAGGTGCATACTCAATTAATACATAAATACCGTAAAGTACTAGAAGCGGCATATATATTATAATGCTGCACGGTTGTAGCTTGGGCGCCAGTTAACCTGCGTAGTTGTTTACTTTTCAATTGTTGCAAAATAAAGTTATAGTCAGTCAACCTTCATCTTTTCAAATTTGAAGACAAAAAAAACCAAAACTGTGGAATCTTACCCTCAAAAATCCTTTTCAACCAAAAGCTACACTGCTCACTTAACACGACGAGAACAGACTTTAGCTCCATATTCATCTAGTCGATGATGACAATAATTTATTAAAAGAGAGTATAACGTTTTTTTTTTTTTTGCAAATACCAAAATGTAGACCTCGAGGAAAATTAAGATTCTACTTTATTCATTAGTTGAAATCGAAATATGCCTAAAATTTTAAGATATCGCGATTTGTATGAGAATTTTTGCAGAGCTATAAGCCCAAAATGGGTTTTCTCACTCGTTGCTCTGCCTTTCACGCACATAGGCACGTTTTGATAATTAGACTTTTTTTTACACCTAGCAAATAGATGAGTGGCGTATGTGGTGGCGGGGTTAAATAAAACTGCCCATGTTGAAAAATGTCTGTTATCACCTTTCTTCTTTGTGACTTTCGTTATAGTTCGATTGAACGTTTCTCAATTATTTGGAGCAAACAGTGCAGGGATATTTCAATTCTATTCGACTTCTATTAAATATCACACAGTCTTATTCATAAACGAATTTAAGAGACTGCGTAAAGTTACAATATATTTAAACGCAGAAATGTTATTCATACATATGTAAGGTGGCATAAAGGCATTTTAAGCTAAACATGTTTAAATGTTGAAGAGTGGCTATACACACAACTATATTTCAGTATATTTCGGTACCGAAATGTCATTTTGCCATTACGTTAAATAATAACAAACAAATTGTTTCTAAAATTATTATACATGAATCCCATCACAATTCACATTCTTTTACTTTTAAATTTGGATTCCATATTTTATAAATAATTCAATCAACAGAAGAAATGTTTTCTTTTTTCACAAATAGTTTTGATTCATGATATCTTAACGTAGTAGATTACTCATTTGGATTCTACTATATTTGACACAACGTGATTGTAACTAAAATGGATATTAATGAGCCTTACTAAATTCGTAACCCATGTGTAAATACTCAACCGTTGAGGGGCGTTTTAACGAATTCTATTGAATACAATTACCATCATCTTTACAATCAAATTGAATCCAATACAGAATAAAGAATTAAAATTGGCCACGTTCAAAAGGTGACAGTTAAGTATGACAAGTTTCTAATATCTGTTTGGTCAGCTGTCAAACATTTTATGAATTCTTAACTGAAGGAATATTCGAATGTGTTTCGAATTTGTACAATCAACCAAAAAAGGTTTTTTAGTTGATTTAGTGTTTTGTAAGATCAACCAAAGGTTGAAAACAAATTTCAAGTTTGACATGTGAAATTTCAACTAGTGTTTTTAGTCAATGGCATCATTCAGTGCTGTTGTATTCCCATGTAAATTTTTTTTTTGGCAGCAGTTGATTTGTCATCAACTGTGTTCTTACATGGGAATATAACAACACCAACCGGATAGCAATAGTTCTGTTATTGAATGAGGTCAATGGGCCTGCACACACGGGATGGACAATTTTTGGACTAAGACCGGTTTTCGTCTTTAGTCCAAGCACACACGAGATGATTTCAGTTGAGCGAAGAATTGTATATATGAACCTCTTTTTGCATGCGTTAGTATGGCTATCGTTTTTGACTGTTTAAACTGTTGTGTATGTGTTAGTTTTGGTCTTCGTTCATCCACGAAATTTAGGGTTGAAATTTCAGTCCGTTCCATACTGCACACTTCGCTTCCCTTGCCCACAAATCTGTTCTTAGTCCGGAGAAAATAGTCTCGTGTATGCAGGCCCAATGAATACAATAAACTACATAATAATGTCCGTTATGTTTTTGAACGTTATAAATAGCTGCTCTGTAAAATGAGTTTTAGGCCCGTTTGCTGATTTGCATCATAATTTCTGTTAATAGCTAAGTTCCACATAAATTTTAAGTTATACATACATTTATTTATGTTGCACGTAAGAATCTATGTGAAACTTAGCAAAGTATTAGATTAAAAATACATCCAAGTTCACTTCGAACTATGTATGTGATATGTCAAAATTTGAAAATATTGCATACAAACTTTAAATTTAAACTGGGAAATTGTATTATAATTGTGTATTTTTGTTTATAAAATTAAAAAAAGATATCTGTATTTGTGCGGTACATACATTTACGCTTCCATCCGTACGCTTCTTGTAATCGTCTGTTGGCAATCGCGAATTATTGGTGATGGCGACCGATGTTGGTGACGGAGCAGCTGGTTGCTACTTCCGGAACAGTTGGAGAAACCTCAACTTGTAGAGCTTCTGGATTGCCAACTGTGCTTGCAGTGGAGTCGAGGTATGTAGATGGTGTAGGCGATAAAGAGACAAACAGAATTTCTTCGAATTTAGAGTCAATTTCTTCTTCTATTGACTTTTGACCCTTTTTCGGTTTCAGTTTCTTCGGATACTTTGGGAAATTGTTAATCATATAACGTTCCATATGTAGGTTTGACAGTTTCCTCATCAAAGCTACTGCTGCGGCTGCCGGGAGCTTCAAAGCCACCATTTTCATAAATTGTGTTGGGTTTAGCTTGGCAGCATCCATGGAATGGTCCCCACCTTTATAAATAGTTGTATCATCACCAACACCCCCACCGCCTTCCTCTTCTTCCGATAGATACAGACAGTTTCATGGCGAGAATGTAGCCGCCGTCACCGTCGACACTTTCATCCAAAATCGTGGCCTCCACTGCCATTGAAATACGATGGAAACTTCGTTTTCGTTTGGGCGAAATAATTTTAGATTTTTTTGGAACATCGCGTCAGGTTAATTTTAATGGCAAACGCCTTCGTAAAGCGAGGTTTGAAAAAAATTGCAATTTGCACAAGCACCACCACAAGCTATACATAAACACAAGAGATCAAGCGAGAAACATCGCAAAATATAGTTGCAATTTAATTACTCCAATCTGTTTTCTTTTTGGATTTAAGGTTCACCCTGTACTCAGATTCGGACGCAGTTTTGTATAATCGAAGCTTCAATCAGTTTCTTATTATTCATTATTCTTTTGTTAACCAATTTTTTTTGTAAAAACAGAGGTGATCAAAAATGAAGAAAAATATTAATTTTTCTGGTATATTTGACGAGGAATCAAACCTCTGAAATTTCAGAGATGTTCACGTCATTGCCAAGCACATCCATAATTTTAAAATCCATTTTTATTTATTTCTTATGTTAAATGAGTTGATAACTAAAAAAACAAATACCTATCCAAAAATTGTTTTTAAGAGTGCTTCAATCCCTTATGTCATACTTAAATATTTTATGTGCTACTTTTTCTAAAACATAAACTATGTTCGACTTAACGACTTTTATGTTTAGGTTTCAGTTTCAGCAGGGCTCTATGTATTACTTAAGCGTTTATGTGGAACATAAAATCTTAAGTTTCGTATGAGCAAACGGGCATTAGTCCCCTTTCACACAAGGAAACTGAGTTGCCTGCAACTGAGAGTTTTGACGGCGAGAAGGACAAGAAGTAAGTTGTATGAAAGGGGACTTATGGCGTTTTTATTTGGCAATCTAAAATCCCTCTCCGATACCGGATCCCAACTGAAAATTTTGGTATAATTCTGACGATTCTGAATTTTAATGAGATTGTATGTGTGAAAGTAACTGTGTGCGTGGAAATATTCAAATTAAAAAAAAAAAATATTTGCTGCACAATTATTATACAAAAATGATAACAGTCGAATGAATATGAATGTCAGTGATTCTGGTTTCGATTCTGATATCAAATCCAGAAGCAAAATTATCTTCTTTTCAGAATCTGGGGCCCCAGCACGTAACTTGATACAATCGAGTTTTGTCGATAAAATAGAGAATTGGAAGCACCTATTTTGGTTCAATCGAGTTTTCTCTAACGATACAATCCAGGATACAACTGAGGATTGTATCGAACAAAACTCGATTGTATCAAGTTACATGCTGAGGCCACAGAGCTGTCATTTTTTCTCAAGTGAACTTTTTCAGAAGAGTCCAGAAGGCTTCCGGATCGTCAAATAGAAACGGCATTAGAGTCACAGTTATTAACAAAATATTGCAATGTCATAGATAAGTGTCAAAAACGTCAGTTTGATTTGAAAGTTTATTCTCATTGGAAGATCTGTTTGTCTACAACATGTTTATAGTATTGTTTATTTTAAAGTTATGAGAAAAAACCTTCAGTCGATAGTAGACAAGAGAAAGTAATCAAGCCAACAAAAACTTTGATACCTACCTACCTACACAAATATTTATGTTTTTCATTGTGAATTTTGAAAAGCATTTCAATCTGTTTTCTTATCCAATAGCTAAATCTCTTTGTTTGTTTCTGCTGGCAAAAAAAAAGAGACGAGCACGTTCATATGTATCTTCTTCGGTTTCAATTTCAGCAACAAACGCAATTGCAATCCATAAACAAATTGAGTCAAGACCTCAGCCTGTCTATTGTTGCAAATAACATTGAACATAAACAGAGAGTGGCGGCATTGCGGCGGAAACCGGCACAAAAGACGCAAAATATACTGTAAATAGTATTTTTTTTATATTTTACTTCTTCTTTTTTTTATTTTGTTCAAGGCATTTCAAAAGTTCATTGCATTACACATACACACTGTACCTAGTGGTTGCTTGTTAATATCTTACATACATATGTATGTATGTAGAAGATGCTGCAAGATCTCTTCCACACATAGTCACAAAAAGGTGAAGTTTTGCACAATGCTTTTAGCGCTATGTAACAATAAGCGCAATTATAGCTAGGCGCATATACAGACATACATGTTATGTATATTTAGACACAACGCGCCGCCCGGATAGATATTTTATCTTGTATCTAACGGAGTGCAGGTTGCAGCATCCGTTGTGGAACATAAATTATTTAACAAACAACCGGAGAGGAGATACTTAAAACGTAAAGCCAAGTACCTACCTCTCAAAGTGCCTGAGCCTCTATTTAAAAAAATAACAGTTGGTTGAAGTAAAATTAAAAATAAGGTGTAGTATTGTATAGGGCCTAAATTTTGCTATGCAAATCTATCCATATAGGATGTTACTCAATTGATACCTTATTATATATTATATTAAAGAGTTAATTAAAACTGATATTCAAATATTTTATTTACTTCTTTATAGAATTCAAGGGAATTGTTTCTTCGAGAAAAAATACTAGTCTTCTAAAATAATTAGTATCAGTTATTACGATTATCACATTGTTTATAATATATTCCGACTGCCGAACGTGATTCAATTAGATTCCACCTTTTCCATGATGTATAATAAGTATGTTTTTACCAAGCCCGAATAAAATGGGACGAAAAAAACATGGTTGACTACAGAACTTACATGTTAAATGCAAAAACAATGTATTCGGTATTAGCTTAGTGTGAAGAATTTTCGGCTATTAGGTATTGTGCAGGTATTTCTTGTTCCGCAGAAAACTGGTCTACGGCCGCGAATTACTTCGGTAAATCAATTGTTTTTTTTCTGTAATTATTCTTTAATTCCCGCTGTCAATTTCTTTCACCCAAAAAACACAGGGTGGTTTTTCTGAAAGTGATAGAGCACTATTAGCGAGTTTCATTCAAATTTCAAAGATCTCCTCTCAAAATCGAGATTTGATTTTTTCAATGAAACTTTTTTCCAGATTTAATTGTACTATTGGTGAATGACTGATACACACATTCCTCAAAAAATCATATCTTCACCATCAGATGACATTATTTGTTCATTTTTTAATTTTTTTTATCACTAGTTCTCAAGTTCAAAACAAATTAATAACAAAATATTTAACATTTGACCCTTGAGAGAAAAGACTTTTTGCATGGATGTGTGGATTCAGAATAAATCTGAGATTTAATCTAGGTCTGCTCTTTTTGTTGGAATGAAACTCTGAAAATTCAAAAAGATCCAATCTTTTTACAGAAAGAGCCACTCTTTTCTTGAATGAAACTTGCAATAAGTATATTAAATCTTAAGCCTCTAGATTGTCTAATATGATTTTCCTTTCAACGAAGACGGATCCCTACTTAAATTCAATTCTTTTTGAATTGAAAGAAATTTGAAAAAACGTAGCAATCTCTTTTATTGAATGTGCGTTGGAAAAAAACAATTTCATATATATTTTTCTCACAATTATAATTTATTAACCAATCGAACTTGCATCTAAACGTTTTGCAAATAATCACAAGAATTGACATCGCCTAAATGTTAGGTTTGTTGTGTATGTAAAAATCCGTGTGAGAATCTGGGTAAATCCGTTTTCAAAAATATATTCCAGATAATTCAATTCTTTTAGAAAAAAATTCAATTTCTTTGTCTATGGAATTCGTTTAAGGGAAATAAATTGCTACAAATACGTCGCGAATAAATATTTATGTTGTAAGGAAATCGATATAAGTCAATACATATTTACTAATTCAGTGAAAAATTGCGTAAGAAAAAATCCTAAAATGTTACTTGTCACTATTTTGCATAACAAAAATAATTGAATAATTTGAAATTTAGACTCTTCGATAGCTAAATGTGAACATTGAACACGCAGTCGACTTTAAAGTAAATCAAGTTTATAGTCTCTGAGTGGCCAGCTGTCAAAAATTTGATTAGAAAACTAGTTAATTTACTCAAACTTGGAACTTTACTTCAAAAATATACCCTTTCTTAAGCCGTTTTTATTTGGCAATCGAGGAGCTTTCTGGACTCTTCTGAAACAATTCACTTGGGCAAAAATTGACAGTTCTGATTCTGAAAAGAATTGAAATTTGCTTCTCAAACCAGAAACACTCACAGATTCATATTGTTAAACGTCAAACTCAACATTTGTCATTTTTGTATCCTAATTGTGCAACAAATATTATTTTCACATATACAAGCACACCAAATTTCAGGATCGTCAGAATCAAAAAAGTCTTAAGTTGGGATACCCGATCGGAAAAAGGTAAAAACGTCATTAGTTAATCTTACAAAAAGTAATGCCAATATTTGTTGAGATATAAAATGAGTTCTTGTTAAATTGTCGACATTTTTTAGTATTCGATACACTCTTTAAAAGATTTCTTCACAATTTTCGACATTATATAAAAATCCTTTGTAGATAGAGGAAAATATTATTTTTTTTTAATAATTGCCTGCACAAACAATTCATTTACAGCCATAATAAGAAGAAATGCTAATTCCACCGCTAGTACATGATTTTACTAAACCATAGAATGAAAGTTATGCGGTTTTCCATTGGTAAATGAAGAATTTGATGCGGAATTTGATTTTTTTTAGTGGCGAATGGAATGTTATTTGGATTTAATTTTGTTTGTTGACGTGTATATATTATATTCGCGTCTGTGAAACTGACAGCTGTCAGTGCTTCCAATTGCACTTGTATTTAGAAGTGTTAGAAAAAGAGGGGTAGATTCGCCAAAATATACTGATCTGCGAATTTGATTCAGAATCAAAAAAATATTAATTTTTGTTTAACTGTCAAAAAATCCATGTTTTGATAGATTCGTGTCAAAAACGTATTTGATTCTTGTACCAATGGAAAACCACATTAGTCTGCGGACTAAAAAAAATCCACTAGAATAAATATCAACTCTATCTCTTTTTAATATATGTCCCTGTACATTTTGTTCTTAATGTCAATTCTTAGTCCTTCGCTAAACCACCGTCTTTGATGGTTTAGCGGAGGACTAAGTTTGTAAATGTCAAATAACAGTAATTCTGTTTTATTAATAGCATTTCGTACTTAGTCCAATAATAATGAGTCCTAAACCTTTCCTTGTCCACGTTTATTAATTTAGGTGTTAAAGTTTAACTGGTAGATAACATACAGCTGATAATTCTGACACAAATGCACTTGACTTGAAATGATAGTTCTTGACTTCTTTCTTCTTGACCAATTCGCTTTGTTGCAAGTAATTTTTTTTGTCAAATAGCCAATCAGAAGCCAAACATTTGGCTATCTTTTTTTGAATGATCAACTAAAGGCAAACCTAACATGAGAAAAAGTAACTAGATTTCTTATGTCGAATTCCTTAAAACCAAACATTCGATTTTTTGAAACACAATCGTATTAGCTATTTCAAACAATGTATTTTATGCTGTCAAAACATAGCTTGCGTTCTTAGCAAGACTTCAACGATGTCTCACAACAACAAAAATAAAATGCACGACTGGATGCTCTTGTAGCTAACAACTTTTACTATTTATGCTTTTATGTAACCATTGAGGTTTAATTAGTTAGGTGTAGTTATCCTATGCAGGTGTAAAGCATATGTAGGTAAGATTACCTCGATTATTAGTATAATGAATTGTCGAATTAATGATTAAATGAATAGTTACATAGGTACCTACCTACAAATGTATATTTAAATCTAAGTTATGGATTTTAATTATGTAAGTTAGGAGAGTAAAATATATACATATATAAACATATTGATGGAACCTTAGTAACATGTACATAATAATGAAAATGAAGGATGTATTTGCATATAACTTAATAATTTAGGTGCACTATGCATACACAAGATTCATGTGATTCTTAGACACATATATGTATGAATACATAAATGTATGAGGGCCTACATTGTATTTAGTATTCAGTGATGTAGGCAAAAATTCGTAAAAAGGGTATAATAATAAGTTAGAAATAAATGGATAATACACATATTTAAATGTTTTTATGCTGCTTAGTCATTATAGTTTGAGGGAAAACAAAGATTAAGTTTGAATTCACTGATTAATTAAAATATATCAAAAAAAATTTCAAAAATCGTTGGAGCGGTTTTTAATAAATTAATTTTGTATGTATAAAATTTTGAAAACATTTTTAGAAAAAAATTTTAAACGCCATTTTGAAGATATTATTAACATACATATAAAATTTAAATTTAAACAAAAATTCTATGACCGGTTTTATTAACAATTTTAAAGAGTATTTGTATAAAAAAATCTATTTTAATCGGTTCATCCAATATTGAGAAAGTCGAAAATATGAAAAGTGGTTCTATGGAAAGTACCGTTAATAAGTACGCAAAAAAAATATTTTTTACTTAAAAGTGGACTGTACTAATTTAAGAACACAAACATTTTTTATAAGAATTCTTGGAGCCGTTTTTGAGAAACAAAATTTTTTTCGTAACGGTTTTTTTAATATTTATATGGGGGGTACCGTTGTTTTCTATCTTAGGAATATAGTTTTTTTTAATTGTTCAAGATAATATCAAAAAACTACCAAATACGACGTTTGGCAAAAATCCATTAAGTCGTTTTCAAAATTTTGAGTTTTCAACAAAAAAAAAGTTTTTGTGTTTAAACTTTTCAGGAGCTTCTGCGCAAAAAATTTCAAAAAAATCAAATTAACCGTTTTCCAGAAAATCGAAAACCAAAAAATGGTACTACTAGAGGTACCAAAAGTAACAATTTTTTTTCCAAAAAAAAAATTACTGAAATGTTCCCTTTTGCTTCATTAATGAACTGATTTTTATTATAAAAATCGTTGGAGCCGTTTTCGAGAAAAATAAGTTTTCTATTTTTGTCCAGAAAAAAATGTATGGGAGCTACTGTTATTTATCGTCTAAAAAAAATGAAAAAACTTGTGTGCATATTACCGAACAAACAATATATACCTAGTTTGAAGCAAATCCATCCAACCGTTTAGGCTGCAGATTCGCGGAAAGACAGACGGAATTGGGGGACCCACTTTTTTGGTGTTCTCATGATCGTAATGTCATGTTTGATTTTTAGAATTTTTTTTGTGCACGAATCCATAACTTGCCTTAAATCGATTTGAGATCGATTTGATATGTTTGTTAGGAATTCGACATTTACAAACATCCCTTGTGTCTTCTGAGTTGACCATTCGGCAATCTGCCTTGCAGGGTTTACACGAATGCTAAAATTAAGGCCTTAATTTTTTCTAGTTTGTGTACTGAATTTGGTCGTTAAATAATGACTATCTTCATTATGACAGAACAAATTGCAATTTATCATTTAGAAATTTGGTTATATTTGCAAATGGTAAATAATAGTAGAATTCAAAATCTGCCGCGGTAACTGGTTAGATGTAATGAAGATTATGTAAATGACAGACATTGAGGGGAAAGTTCAAAATGAGCTCTATTACAAAAGTGAGGAGATAGGAATCCAAATTTCTTTCCCTCAGTATTTGAAAGCAAAACTGAAAAAAATTAACAGTCCTATTCTGCAATTCACGTGAATCGTATATTCGATCCACCCATTCGATTTCCTTTCACACTGCCTTTGTATTCTGCTATCCATCAGGTGAACCGCGAGCCAATTTGACATTTACGTAAACATCTAATTTGTTTTGATTTCTTTATACATGTTTTCATCTTCGTAATTAAATTTGGTAATAGACAGTATTGGACTTTTTTCCCAATTCTAAGCAGAGGAATAAGAGAATCTTCGAACAGGGAGCTTGGAGAAATGTTAGAAAATCTAAAATAAATATTATGGAACTACTCCGGCAGCCGGATAAAACGTATCTTGATTTATTTTTCAGTTTATTATATTTCAAGACCCGCTAATCTTTTAACACTCGACCAAACAGAAAACAAATACCAAATCCGCACCAACGATATTCGGGTTGGAGTGAGTCGGTTCAAGAGAATATCAGAATATCGCACAATACTACCGACTTCACCAATGTAATACAAAATTCACTTCAAATGAATAACAGAATAGTGATGAGTGAAAATTAAAGAAAAATTTCCCCCTATGAATAGCAGAATTAGCCTGTAAAAAAGTTTTCTAAAATCTCTGACATCAAAACTCTCTTAATTAAATGGTTAGACATTTTTTGCTTTTGTAAAGGCATGGATAAAATATGCAGATTACTTTTAGACATCATGATGTAAAACTTACCTTATATTATAAGAAAAATATATCCCAAAGGCTTAATTTACTCCTAATCAATCCACAAAGTCTTTGTTTTTCCTTTTTTATTCTTAAAAATCGATTTTCTTTAGCAAATACAAAAAATCTTTATGCAAATGTATCTACGTAAAGTCTATCCGCTCGACACTAGGTAGGTATAAAGATATTTCTTTCTCGTTCCACAGAAAAAGTCACCTTCTTTTTGTTTGTAACGTTTTTTTTTTACTAAAGACGATATTTCTTGATGATAAATGAAGGTGTCTTACTTTAGATCATACGAGTATCTATCCAAGTAGTTAGTATCCAAGAGATAAATCGTTGATCACTGCACTTTTACACTTCAAAACAAACAGACAAAAAAAACGATTAAAACCATACGGTATATTTTTTTCTGCTTCTTTTCTTATTCAAGATGATATAGAAAGTAGGTTAACTTTTGCAATCTTTTTTATTCATATACCTACATAAATATTTTTGATTTATATTTTCTTTCACAATATCTTTTAAGATGAAAAAAAAGAAGAATAAATAAATTACCGGAAGAAATTTTCACCAAAATCACGATGACACTTCTGAATTCTGATCGTATCACTTTGTTAATAATAAATTGGAAAGTTTATTTACTCGTTTCGTTTAGTCAATGAATGCGTGTTAAAGGGAGAATGAAGACGAATTATATTCCAAGAACTCAAGAAAACACTAATTCCACCTCTAAAAATAACTCGAATGAGCAATAATTAATAACTCACACGATCGGTCGGCAAAATCGAATGGGTAAATCATAAGATTATCAAATTAATAAATAGGTATAGCTTGAATCGGAGATTTTTTCGATTAGCTATTTCGTTGAATTTTGAAGTTTACAAATTATCAAAACACATGTAATTAAATTAGCTAGATTGTAGTTTTTTTCGTAACTTTATTTTACTTTTGGTGAGAAAAATATCCTTTGCTAATTGATCGCGAAACTATTATGACAGGTCCCGTATTTTGAGAGCCTCCAACATATGGTGGCATTCGCTAGTCGATCGTAACTAAATGATTGGGAAATATTTTCTTTAGCTGGAGATGGAGTCTGTTAAGAGTATCGACGATGACGCCGCCAATGGATTTACTTCTTCATGCCTCACCGCCAAACAACACAAGCCAAGAAAACAACTTTAAAGGCTGTCTTCGGGAGAGATAGAGTCAGAGATGTTTTGTGATCTTGCCAACGGGTGAAAGGGGAGAAGATACCAAAACCAACTGTTTCTACTTTTTTTTTTTAATTCTATTTTACAAGAAGTTTCCATTCGCTTAGTATTTTATTAACGATGATAAATTCATAAAAAAAAAGAACTGTGTAATTCATCCAAACACGATCCACAAGTTTTTGATCGTACACAACACAACGATCACAAAAAGCAAGCAACGTATTTACACGACAGGGTCTCAGAAAGTACTGTGGACTGTGGATAAGCCGTGTCGTGTTGGGGTCGCGATCGCGAGGTGGCCGTTATTTGCTTTTGCAGTAAAGTGTTTCACTCTAGTTAGAGTGGAGTTTATGTTTTCTTTTTTGAGTGATGTCTGATGTATATATCTTTTAATTTAATTAACTTACAACCAATGTGCTCAGGCATTTGAGTTATATTTTTGCTGAAATAAATATACGGTTTTCGATAGATATAGGTATCTACTTGTACGGGCTATGGGATTGGGGTAGTCGTGCCCGTGCGTATACCTAAGTTTAGGTACATAGATCATTATTTGTGTTTTGTTGTGTTAATTGGAGTACATTAAAAATATGTTTTTTTCTTTATCCGTTGTTTATATTTTTCTACTTTTTATTTTTATTGTATTTTTAATGTTTGTTTAGATTAGTTTTGTTTGGTCTTTGGTTAGTGGGTAGTTAGGTAGATAGGTACTAGAGTGACGTAGATAATCATGGATGTTTTCTATTTCGAGGTAACACAGCTAATTTTTATTCATTAATATCTTTTCGTACCTACCTACCCGTATATTTTTTTAAGTGATAGATAATAAGAAAGGGAACAAACCTATCTCGAAATTGATAATAATTGAATCATATCTTTTATGGATAAATTTCAATTATTTTTTTATTTTTTAATTCGAAGAATTGTTGTACTTATCTTCGGTTTGTAAGGTTCTTATCGATAGTAAATAAATAAAATGCACGACTGGATTGATAACAACTTTAATGTAGCTAACCATTGAGGTTTAGTTAGTTAGGTGTAGTTATCCTCGTGCAGTTTTAAAGCCTATGTAGGTAAGATGGATTTTTATTATGTAAGTTAGGAGAGTAAAATGTATCTACATATATGTATATACGTATTGATGGAACCTAAGTATGAAAATGAAGGATGTTGGTGGGTAAGTAGCTAAATGCATATAACTTTATAATTTAGGTGCAATATGCATAAATAAGATTCATGTGATTTTTCAAGACACATATTATGTATATACATATATACATATGTATGTAGGTATAGGGCCTACATTATATTTTATATTTTATATATTTTATATTATATTTAAATGTTTTTATATTGCTTAGTCGTTATAGCATGAGGGAAATCAAAGATCCAATTTCAATTTATCGGTAAATAAGAATAGATCAAAAAAAATTCAAAAATTGTTGCAGCAGTTTTTTTAATAAATTAATCTTTTATGTATTAAATTTTGAAAACATTTAAAAAAAATGGAAACGCCATTTTGAAGATATTATTAATATAAGGTCTGATCTACACTCTGCCAATTGGCACCAATTTCTGCCAAAACCTGTTCCAGACTTACAAATTTGGTAGTTTTTGGCACAAGAAAGCGCTCTTGAGAGAGTAAAATATTTCCCCTTCCTGACAATTTCTTGCCAATTCCTGCCCAATAAATTTTTGTAGGCAGCAATTTGTGGGCAGAAAATTTACAATTGTCAGACTGACGTTTGTCATAAACGAACAAAAAACGGTTCGTTGTTTGTGTGGAAAAATATTTGTTGAACAAATAAATTAATTTAGAAACACTAAAATACAAAATAATTAGTTTGAAGAGAAAAAATGTGAATTTACAGCAAATAAAGAAATAAAAAAAAAAACAAATGTGTTGACGTTTAAAAATTGGCAGAAAATTGTGCTCAAGCTGTTCCAGACTTTTTCGGACTTTATTTCTCTATGAGAGAATTTTATCCCCACTCTTCAAGTTTTGACAATCTACCAATTTATGCCCAAAAAAAGTCTAAATCAGACCTATACATATAAAAGTAAATCTAAAAAAAAATTCTGTGACTGGTTTTTGAAAAATCGATTTTTCAAAAAAAAAATATTTATTTTTTAAAAATCGAAAAACTTTTTTTTGCTAACAATTTTAGGGAGCATTTGTATGAAAAAAATTATTTTAATCGGTTTATCCAATATTGAGAAAGATGAAAATATGAAAAGAGGTTCTATGGGAAGTACCGGTAATAAGTACGCAAAAAAATATTTTTATATTTAAAAGTGAACTGTACTAATCTGAGAACACACAATTTTTTTTATAAAAATTCTTGGAGCCGTTTTCGAGAAATAATTTTTTTTCTTAACGGTTTTTTTAACATTTGTATGGGAGGTACCAATGTTTTTTATTTTACTAAACTAGTTTTTTTTACTATTCAAGATAATTTTAAAACAATCACAAAATACGAAGTTTTAAAAAAATCTATTAAGTCGTTTTCGAAATTTTGAGTTTTCAAAAAAAAATTAATTTCAAAAAAAAAAATTTTTTTTTTGAAAAATTTTGGTACAGCAGCTTCTGCGTAAAAAATTTCAAAAAAATCAAATTAACCGTTTCCGAGAAAATCGAAAACCAAAAAAATGGCTCAACTAGAGGTACCAAAAATAACAATTTTTTCACAAAAAAAAATTATCAAAAGGTACCCTTTCCTTTCGTTAATGAACTGATTTTTTTTATGAAAATCGTTGGAGCCGTTTTTGAGAAAAATAAGATTTTTGTTTTTGGACAATAAAATGTATGGAAGCTACTGTTATTTGGCGTCTTACAAAAATTAATAAAATGTGTGGGCATATTACCGAAAAAAACAATATGTACCAAGTTTGAATCAAATCCACCGAACCGTTTAGGCTACAGACTCGTGGACAGACAGACAGACGGAATTGGGGGACCCACATTTTTGGTGTTCTCTATTATCGTAATGTTTGATTGTTAGAAAAAAACATTTTTTTTTACGAATACATAACTTGCCTTATAGTGCCTATAATCGCATGTAAAAAATATTTAACATAGTAATGAAGTGGTTTTAGTAGGGGAGAGCGTGGCTCGAAGTAACGGGGGTAAGAAGTAAATATAGTATAAGTATATAAGTAATAAGAGAAAAATGTTCGCCATTTCCATAGCTACTGTCGTATACACTTACAGATTGAACCTCGGCGAGATAAGTGGTGCCAAAAATAAGCATGTTTGTAAGAACGGTTTTTAATATATGTTAGGTATACGTGCTTCCTTTGACACTTTCTCACTGTTCACCTGTACCATGTTCTTCCAGTTTTATTTACTCCTGAAGAGTAGGTATATGCCCTATCCAAAGGCTAACAACTGAAACCTTGTTTACAAGGAAGGGAAAAACAAATCCAGAAAAGTTTCAGCCTCTTGATATAAAGAGGAAAAGTTTTTGTGCCTCTTTGCTGTGGGCCTTATTGTAACAGTCAACCAGATAAAAAAACGGATACTGTACAATTTACATAACATACCAAAAGTTGGCCCATGCAAAGTGCACAAAAAGTTCATGAAGTATATACCTATGTATGTTTGCAATTTTTCATTTTGTTCTCACACGAATTATGATTTTTACTTGCGATTAGGGGCAAGTTTTGCATTTAAAAAAAATCGAACTCGAGATTTTAATCAAAGTTGACATTACGATGATAGAGAACACCAAAAAAGTGGGTCCCGCAATTCCGTCCGTCTGCCTGTCAGTCTGTCTGTCTGTCTGTAGAATGATATACCGCCTAAGCGGCTTAACCGATTTAATTCAAACTTGGTGCTTAGGCGTTTTAGGTGATTGTCCAAAATAAATTTTTGAATCGTTGGTTTAGCCGCAAAAATAACGTTACTTTCCATACAAATTTGTCTACTATCTTAATTATTTCGAAAACGGCTCCAAAGATTTTCATAAAATTCGGTATGTGTACTAATTTGGGTATGGTCTTCATTCTGGTCAAACTTTTTTTAATATTTTGTTATTAACGGTACCTGCCATACAACCATTTTATTGATATTCGACTTTATCATAAACGGTTCAATGGATTTCGAACAATTTTTTTTATACAGGAGGTCCTCCGAATTGTAAATAATACTTAATTTCATTATTTTCGAAAAATAGTTTTTTTTTTGGATGTTTGAAAAAAAATATTATTTATTTGAAAATTCAATATTTCGAAAACGGTGGGACCATTTTTTCTGAAACTTTGTTTTTGAATTTATATGATTAAATATATAAAATGTTCATACCATTGTTTTAATGCAAAAATTTTTATATATAAAAAATTAAGTGAAAAACGACTTTAAAAATACATTTAGATGTTTTTATTAAGAATATTTTGCATATAATGTGATCGTTTTGGCTGACTTATTACCAAAATTGTTTGGGGAACATTGGTCTTAGTACATAAGGTGTTACTTTTAGCCCCACTTTCCCATATCAAATCTTAATCGGTTATATTTTTTTAAACTAGCAACAGCGTTATTAAGATTAATGATGAAGTGAAAAAGCCTACACTATATTTGTTGCACTCCTGAACTTTAAAGGATATAAATACATATTATAACTCGAACTATGTAGCATACGTATGAAATTTATTAATTTGAATTTTTAGGAATTTAGGTACCTACTTAAGGCAAGATAAAATGCCTGACTATGACTCACCTACTTGCTCTTATGTTCCTAACAACATGATTCTTAGTTTATAATATAGTTATTTATAAAGAAGTCCATTAGACATCTGGAAATAATATCAATTTTGCAAATAAAATTTGAAAATTCATTACTTAGTTTTTACTTATTTTTTTATAAATTATTTAAAATTTCTTTAATTAAAAAAAATTGGTATGTGAATTTTAAGTATTTAATAATATAAGTTTAAAAATATTTTTTCAAAAAATTTATCTAACTGTTTTCTAAATATTGAATTTTCAGAGAAAACATATATTTTTAGAAAAATTTAGTATGCAGTATTATTTACAATTTGAAGGACTTCCTGAATAAATTTTTGGTTGATCGTGATGGAGCCATTAATGAGCATACCTTCGTAGTTGGTACTTAATTATAAAAATAAATAAATTTGGTTTTATAAAAACTTTGTGAAAGAAACATTTGTAAAAGCTATCTTTTACTCAAAATGAAGAATATTGCACTTGAAAATTTATTTTAATTAAATTAATTAAATTAATATGTTTTCTGGAACTTTGATGCTTAAAAACAAATTTAATTATTTTTTTATTTTTTAAGATTTTCTCCGGTTTACCTTTTTTTGGTGGGCGTGAATTTTCCAGAGGTAAACTAACAATTATTCGCATTTCAGTTTACTATAATTATTGTCCAATTACTTTTTATTTTAATCGTTCAACTTAATTTTGTTTATTCATGTGTATAGAATATAGCTAACACGTTTTATAAAACGCATTATTGATGTTTACAGAAACAAAAATATTTTCATAAATTATATCTACACATATTACATGGCAACAATGACACAACTTAACAGTTGTATTTTGAAAACATAAGTAAAACTCATTGTTGCGTCGTGTTCAATTTTGGTTGCGAACTGCATGGTTCCAAAACATATAAAGTATAACATAATTTAATCTAAGCAACATACGGAAAAATAATGTTTAATACCTTGTAACATAAAAATAACAAAACTACTACAAGCTTGTTTTAAAATAAAGATATTATTTTCGGCAATTAGGGTTGCAAAATGATACTAAACAATAACGGTATTAGAATAGAATTCACTAAATCATTCTCAACAGTTGAACTATTACGCATTGAAAAAGAATTTATTAAGGTCTTACTCAACTTTGCTTAAATTCATATATATGTAAAAACATTTTTGGACCCATTTTAGCTACAATGTCTTTGTGTCAAATAAATATCTTAAAATGCCTCTGTTCAACATTACATAATTTTTATGAATAACATTTCCGCAACAAGCTTTGAAACACATTTATGAACTAAATGTCTTTTATTGTCTCATTAAATTTCAAAAGCATCATTGAATGGCATATCAGATGCAATTAACAAGTGGGCAATAGCTGACATTTTTGTTTTGTAACATTTTAATTTTCATTTTTTGAAGATACAAGATAAATAGCTAAGCAAATTTCGATTATCCATGATAATATTTTACTTATTTGATTTTATTAGAAAATTAGATTAGTCGTATTCATCCGACGATCATGATGAATAGCAAAACCTAGTAATTCGGCGTGTCGCCCGAATACAATTAGCTAAGTTTGCCACATTTTGTAATTGTTTGTTTTTTCGTCTGTCTCTATCGTATCACAAAAAAAAAGTAAAGTTACCCGCGCTAACATTTTTACTCCATCTGCTCGATCATTTTATTCTGAGCTTCTAGAGCGCGCGCGCAGCAAGCTCTGATTGAAAAATGAAACACAACTTGAGCGCTCTGACGTTTCTGAGCTAAAAAAAAAACATGCTCTTAGCTTAAAGAGAATAACGCCTTTTGACACTGCAGTTTTCCAAAACAGTCGCAACGCTTTTTGTTGTGTTCAAGCAGCTATGTAGTTTCAAGTTTTCAATTCTGAACTTAGTTTCGAAATTATATTGCAACTCCAAAAACTAGCTGAAAATTAAGAAAGGTCAGTATTTATTTTAGTTTTTATAATAATCAAAGAAATCTGTTAAAAATTGTTTAAATGTGAATGGCTCCTAACATTCACTATAATCGATTCTCCGACAACACTATCGATATCATTACACATCACTAGTAAATGTAAACTTTTGACAAATGAAATGAAAAAACAACAAACTAAAATGACAGATCAAGAATTTTGTGTTGTTACTCGAAAAAAATGGTTAGCACGAAAAAGTTTAAATAAAAAGCAACCAGTTTACCGATCTACTTCCGATAATGTTTTTCCTGAAGTGGATGTTCCGAAGTTTCTCAAGTATTTATTAGAATCCGTCTCAAACTATTGAATGTATTAAATTTCTTGAATCCAAATCAGGCGACTTCAACGAGTTCGTGATCAAATGGAATCAAGTGACTACTTCCAACTTTGCCTGACTACACTCAATGATAGCCTTCACGAAATTAAAAACAACAAAATTAAAAAGCTAGTTTGCTTTGGCATTGGGCCATTTACAAGAAGCATTCAAGCTCTCCACCAGTTTGGGTTCATTTTGGAATTGCAAAAAAAATTGCAAATCAAAGATGCCATCTACTTTGATCCAGTATTTCGTGAGTCTGAGAAAGAAGTGCTTAAAACTTTGGAATGTTCTCTAATGAAAGAGAATTGTGAGGCTAAATTCCCTTCAGATGTCGTCACTCTATTTTACCTGCCGCATTGCTCGAACTCGCTAACAAATAATCTTCTCTGGAAGAATTGGCTACCGAATATGTTAAGCCAAGTTGTACTTATAAATAATAGCTTTGAGAGTCTGACGAGCAGTGCAACAGATGCAGTGCTTCGTAAGGAATCGACCTATATTCTTGATGTGCAACCTTACGTTAAAGAATTTCCCTTAGAAGATTGCTACGAAATTCACAATATCTTTAACGATTTGTCGATACATCTCTTTCCAATGAATGCCTTGCCAGAGAAGAATTCTGCAATCTGGACAAAGAAAAATGCTCCGGAATATGAAGAGGGAGAAATGGTGACCACGTCTGAGTTCAATAAATTATCTATAAATTGAGTACCTTCAAAGTTCAAAACATAATAATAATTACATGTCTTTTTTTAAATAAAGAAATCTTAATTTTAAATTTATGTTATCAAAACAAATAGGTATGTATATCATAATTTCTTAACCTTACTTTTGTAGCACTGTATCTGTAAGTACACTCTAATGTCGATTTCGTTTCAATAATTAGGATTCGCTACTAAAACCAATACTTTTTGGGTTTGAAAAGAACGATTACGGACCGAATCTCTTTTTGGGACTGTGTGTGTTGGTTGGCAGCTCTAAAAAAAAAAACAAATCTTCAATTCGTTAAAACATCATTATTTCGTTTTAATTTCCCGATTTCGACGCGGGGGAGTTCCTAAACCCACTTGCACTTTTTTAATATTTGTTTCCAAGAAGTTTTTAACAATTTTTTTTATTTTTTAATGCATTAATTTACTTTTTCTGTACACTGCCACAAAATAAAAATTAATTCACAACACAACAATTGAGAAACGTCAAAACAAATATTGTAGTGTGTGTACGAATCTGTGCACAAATCCGTTTTGAATCCGTCTCCAAAAAGAGATTCAATACGGATCTGTTTTTGAAGAAAAAGTATTGGTTTTAATTTGAAACGAATTTGATTTTCAGAAAAAAATTGACGGCGGATCGACGGCAAGTCGATGTTTTTGTTGAAACGAAATCGACATAAATAAAACGGGAGCCTACTTAAGTTTTCTATTGTCATACCATTTCTATTGAATAGAATTCTTTAGCTATTACTACAAATTTCTCGTTTTAAAAACAAATCTTAAAGTTGAAGGAAACAAAATATGTATTTTGTAATTTATAAAATTGTTGATGTTCATTGAAGCCGATAGAAACATCAGAAATAATACTTTTGTTAAGAATAAGAAGACAAAGAACGGTAACTGCTTGTCAATATGGTGTGATTATTTTTTTAAGAACCTTGGTCAAATTCTGTTCAAACGAATTATAAACATAAAGTATCTAGCTAAAATTTAAATACATAATGGTTTGGTTTGAGCTGAAAGAAAGTATTAGGTTAAGGGAAGAAAGCTTTGTTTGGGTTAAGATCAGCCATTCAGGTGAAAACCTGTTGTATTGAAGAGTCAAATTAAAATTTGTGCAGGTGCATGGTGGGACTTTGATATCTCTCTTTCATTTTAATGGAGTAGAAACAGACAACAAACAATTGTTAATGGTGTTTTCGATTATTAAATTCAGATTTCAATTTAAAAATTGATTTTTTGCGTGGCGAATGGAATACAATAGGAATTTATTTTTTCTTTTGACATTGTATTAGTGTAATTTTATGTCTGTGAAACCAACAACGGTTCATTTAAAACTGATTAATTTTCTTTAACACTTTGTTTAACTTTTTACAATCGAAACAAATTACAAATTTAGAACCACATTTGTCAAGCTTATAGCTGAACATTGTATTTGTATTGGTGCAAGGAGGGGTAAATCTCTTGAAAAATCTAGATTTGCAAAAATTATGTAGATTCAAAATTAAATCAATTTATTGTGCCCGATGGTACACAAAAAAGGGGAAATCGGTGTTTGGACAGATCTAGATGTAAAATAAATTAATTTATTTTGCCAATGGAAAACCACATAAGACGA
Source organism: Philhelius pedissequus (assembly GCA_910595825.1). NCBI lineage: Eukaryota > Metazoa > Arthropoda > Insecta > Diptera > Syrphidae > Philhelius > Philhelius pedissequus. The sequence goes on from OU343161.1 coordinate 31,975,353, forward strand.
TGCATATGAAATTTTATGTGGTTTTCCATTGGTAAAATAAATTAATTTATTTTACATCTAGATCTGTCATTTCCCCTTTTTCGTGTACCATTGGGCATAATAAATTGATTTATTTTTGAATCTATATCATTTTTGGAAATCTAGATTTTTCAGCAGATTTACCACTCCTTGCTCCAACAAATACAACTTTCTGCTGTCAGCTTCACAAATGGTTTTGAATTTGTAATTTACTCCGATTGTTAAAAGTTAAATAAAAGGTCCGTTTCTTTACTTTTTGGGTAAAGTTTGGGCTCAAGCTTTTTCATGTTGTTGTTGAATGATTGGCTTGACGGGGTTTTACTCCCTCGAATCGTTAGCAAAAAAGTAACTGTATTATATATAATTTAATTTTTGCTATATGCAGTAAAAATAACAAAAAATTGTTAAAACGACCATAAGTAGAAAAATAAGGGTGAACCGTGTTGAAATCATGAAACAAATTATATGGTGTCCATTTCGTCCTAATAAAATCCGAAGTAGAAGTCAATCCGTAACAGTCATGTTTCACACAAACATTACTCCTTGACCAAACATCATCCGCGTATGGATGATGCTGTACCGTAACGGGAGCATCCTCAGGATGCACAACGACTGCACATATCAGTCCCTAATTGGCCAGTCCCAGGATTGGCATATAACTCACACGAGCACATCACACATCGTACACTAATAGGCGATGCTGTACAGAACAAAGAATCCCTAGGATCCACGCATTAGCCGCCCATAACCGACAAACGGAATTACCCGTTAATCAACTACTGTTCATAAGAGTTACCTAGAACCACATGGAAGCAAGGGTCAGAGGAGCAAACAGTCTCAACATTCCACATATTATTTCGCATTAAGCAGAAAAGACTCATCCTCATCAACTTACTCTACAATTCAATACGTTTTTGTGTCATTCAATAGTGTAAAAAAAATTCGCACTAAGTTAAAAATGAATTTCATATAAAATCATAACCTTTAAAAAGTTACTTTCTTTAAATAGTTTTTTTACATGAGTACAAAATCACATGTCTTATTTAAAGTAAAGGGTTATCCATTTTGCGGTTTCAAAAGTATAGGGCTGGAATTCGGCATCTGTCAAACTAAGTTGTTAAACCAATTTTTTTTTCAGTTGAAAGTCTGACATTTACGAAAATGGATCGCTTAACTATCGCACAACGCATAAAAATTGTTAAAACCTACTACAAAAATGGTGATTCTGCCACAGCCACATATCGTGCTTTAAGAGGAGATTATGGTTTACATATTCGTCCAACTACGCAAGCAATTGGCAAAATTGTGAAGAAATTTGAAGAGACTGGATTGGTTACAGGTATTGTAAGGCCTGTGTATCATCGTTTCGCTCGTACCACTGAAAATATCGCTGCTGTAAGTGAAAGTTATGCCGAAGACCCGAATGTGTCGATTAGAACTGTCTTAAGGCACATATTATGGCTTATTTTGATCTACACCTGCATCCATATAAAGTCCAGCTCACACAACAACTTAAGCCAGCTGATCATTCACAACGTCGTAGATACGTCGAATGGGTGCTTGAACAACAGGCGGTGGACGGCGATTTTTCGAACAAAATTTTCTTCAGCGACGAAGCATATTTCTCACTCGGTGGGTATGTTAATAAACAAAATTGTCGGTTCTGAGAATCCTCAAGTAATTGAAGTGAGGCCATTACATCCACAAAAAGTCACTGTTTGGGGCGCTCTTTGGTCCGGAGGTGTGATTGGACATTACTTCTTCGAAAACGGGTGGACCGACTGTTACCGTCAATTCGGAGCGTTATGGTCATATGATAACCGACTTTGTTACCTGCTATTGAAGAACACGACTTGTAGAATATGTGCTTTCAGCAAGACGGTGCCACATGCCACACAACTCGAGCGAATATGGCTTTATTGCAAGAAACATTTCCTGGCCGCGTAATTTCTCGTCGTGGCGATATCAACTGGCCACCAAGATCATGTTTATACAGACAAAACTTTAACTCTTGAGCACTTGAAAACCAACATTCGTCAAGTTATGGCTGAGATACCACCGCCCAATATGTGTCAAAAACTGGTCGAAAATTACCTCAAAAGAATCGATGCTTGCAACAATTCGCGTTGTGGTCATTTAAATTATGTAGTGTTTCACACATAATGTCAACGTTCAAGCTTTATAATAGAAGGGAAATATTATGAAAAAAAAATATTTTGTATGTGTTTTATTTACATTTACTTTGAAACCGCAAAATGGATAACCCTTTATATAGTGCGTATGCACTCTCGTTCATTTTAATCACAAATAAGTTATTAGTTTATGATTTAAATGTTGTGTACACAAATAAGCCATAATAAGATTGGAAACTTTCGTACGTTTCACCCCCCAAAACCCATTAGTTTACATTGTTTGATTTTGTAGCTTTGAAACCCTATCCATGAATAGATGGGAAATCGAAAAACAAAACAAAATTACTAGGGCTGTGTTGTCTATGTGTCTATAGGAAGAGGAACAGAAAAGATTTTTGTGTGCGTTTTTATCAATGTGTCTATTGGAAGAGGGACAGAAAAGTTACTTATGTGCGTGTTTAAGGCGGCTTTACATGGATCTGCATCTGCAGATTTGAAGAAAAGTAGAGCGGGCCAATAATATAAAACAAACATAAAAGTAAGACTGGGTACACACTAATAACTTACTCGAACTCTGCTATAACTTTCTTGACACATTTCACAATCATATATTCTTAGCGTTCAGGTATGTAGTTTTGAGAAGAAAATTTTCGCTATTTTCGTTGTTTTTAAGCAAACTGAGGTGAAATGGTAAAAAAAAATTTAAAATTCGTTATCTGAACGGAACAAATTATGGTGCAGATGAAAATGCTATAATGAAGATGAACATGTTCATCTTCACTATAATCTGCAATCTTCAGATTCGTACTTCCTATAATCTTCATACATGAAGATGGTCTCCATTTTGGTTTTCGCTCTCTATCGCACAAGTATGAATTTTTTATTTTGTTTCCTCTTTTTTTGCAGATGTCAATGCAGATGAAGATGAAGATGCATGTAAAGCCTCCTTCAGCTTGTAGGCAAATATCAAATGAAAGCAGAGGTTTCGGGCACAAATAAGCCATAATAAAGATTGGAAACCTTCGTACGTTTCACCCCCCAAAACCCATTTGTTTACATTGTTGTATTTGTAGCTTTGAAACTCTATCCATGAATAGATTGGAAATCGAAAAGCAAAACAAAAACAAATTACTAGGGCTGTGTTGTCTATGTGTATATAGGAAGAGGAACAGAAATGTTACTTGTGTGCGTGTTTCAGCTTGTAGGCAAATGTCAAATGAAAGCAGAGGTTTCTGGTTTTTAAGTTATTAGTTTATGGTTTCGGGTCTTTACGTTATTAGTTTATGGTTGTGTATATATGTTCATGTATTAATAGTATAGAGATCTCTCTCTAACTTCAAATGAAATGTTAAGTATATGTGCAGTTTGAAGCTGTGCAATATGGGCACATCTCCATTTATTTCATCTGTACGTTATTCTTAAATTTGCAAGGCGTGGCAGCTCTCATTGTACAATCTTTTTGAATTTATTTTTGCTCATATCAAAACAAACTGAAATTTTCCTCCAAATAGTTAAAAAAAACCGTTTCCGAGAAGTATCAAAAAATGATAATAATGAGCGTGGTGGGGGGCCAGATTTTAAGAAAAGCTTTTTTTTAACTTTTTTCCTACATAACTAATAGAACTTTTTAAAAATTTAAAGTTATAAACAAAAAAAATTTGGGTGTACCATCGGGAAACTTGAAATTTGGTAGTTGTTTTTATTAACTTGGTTGTTTTTTGTAATTTTATTATTGCGGATATGTAAAGTTGATACAAATCACAGTAATTGGACGAAAGAAATACAACTATTTTTCTTACTTAAAAGATATATATATGTATGTAGATATAAAGCCTTTTGATCTTTCTCATATCGGTAATCTTTATACAGTAAATAAATTTATCCTTATACATATGTATGTATATAATATCAACTTTGTACACAAAACAACAACAAAGAAATCTTACCGTGTTTGTAGTATGTCAAACGGAAAGCGCGAATGAATTTTTTTTTAAATCACTATCCAAAATCCCACAAAATGTCAAACAATAATAATCTAAGATATAGAAAACTCATTTCACGGAAGAACAAATTAATTCTATAGTGACTTTTTTTCGTTATTTTTTATTTTTGGTCATAACTCCGGTTCAAGACATTGGACAGCAAACAGATTTCTTATATGCACTCTCCAAACATGTCCTAAGATCTCCTGAAAATTTCCTTCAAATCGATCCAGCCGAAAAAAAGAAGATAGCGCACAAACATAATTTGGATTGTTCTTTATATAAGAAGAAGAAGAGAACATAACATTGAATTATAATTGTGTGTTTAATCGACGAATTACTTCCCCAGTGAATCAAGCAGTGTCCTACACATACATATATAACACTTAACGTTTATTTGATAATGAGAAGCGAAATCTCAGAAATTATGAAAATGAATAATTACATTTTTTTAAATGAAAATGTTCTTATCTTTTTGTTAGACTCAAATTGTTTTGATACCTATTTTTACGCGAATAGGTCAATAGAAATACACTGTTGCTGTGGTGTTCGTTGAGATTAACTCATCTATGGGTTCCGACGTAGAGTTCGCAATCCCGGAATGTCCCGAAATTCGTTTCAATCCCGGGATTTTGGAATTACAAAATTTTGTCCCCGGGATAATGCCGGGACTTTCTTACCTAGTAAAAACTAATTCGGCCTTCTAAAAGCAAAATATTTTATTATTACAAATTTATATCACGTTTTATAACGTCCAATCACTGTTTAATTCTCCTGTCTGGAAAAACAACCTCTCTAGAACTATACTTAGAAAAATCAAAATAAACCAAAAGATGAAGAAGGAAAGGCGAAGGATATCAAATACAAGGATTAGGTTAAAACTTGAGAATAATTACCTCAAAAAAATCAAAGCAAGATTCAAATTCAATTATAAACAATATGCGGGTAACTGTGTTAAGTTGGAAGAGAAAAACTGTGGATATCGTTTTCCTGCTAATTATATAGGTAATAAGTTTTGCATTTACTTTCCATTACGATGATAGGGAACACCATAGAAGTGGATCCCGCATTTGCGTCTGTCTGTTTTTTTTTTACATATTTTGTTATTAACGGTATACAACCATTTTTTTGATTTTGGACTTTCTCATAAAAGACTCAACGGATTTCGATTAATTTTTTTTGCAGTAGCACCTGGGCTTGGCTCACGATATTGTAGAAACCATCAAATCCCCAGTGTAGCTGATGAGCATATCATATAGTCCACTAAAAGTTCAAGCAAATGGACAGCATCACCCATTCTGGAATATAAGTGATTATGAATAATGTGCGAAACTAGGAACTGGGGTGGATGGAATTTGGTTGGCTTCTTCTGTTGCTGTTCCGATAGAGTTTCGCCACACACATCACTTAGTCGCCATTTAAGAAAATCGGCATAACTCAAAAAACTTGATTCTTCGGATAATCAGTTTAAAGTTTTTGAGTCGGATAAATTTCCATAATGTTATTTTTGTTTAATGTTTTAAATTATTTTTTTCGAATTATGTTTTAAATTTTAGTCAGGTCCACATTTAATTTAATGAAAAAAAAAATTGAAAAATAAAAACGGATACGATTAGGTTGTGAAAATGAGGATCTATGGAGATCCTTCCAAATTAGGTCACTTTTCCAGAAACAATTTATTATACTCAGGCAACGTATTTTTTTTTATTTCGTAGTTAGTTCATCAAAGCTTTGTCAAATATTATAATGACTTAAGATATAAGATATAGAAATTAATTTATTTCTAAATGATTTCTGAAAAATATTTTCTAGAAATATGGCATAACTCATAAAAGTGTCATTTCGAAAAGAAGTTTTTTCAGTTTATCAAGAAAAGTGAACCATTTTCTTTTAAAACAGAAAATATTACTAGTACTTAACTTTTTGAGAACACTGCTCAATTTTTAGTAAGTGCACTATTCTATATATATTTCCTTGATTATCTTGCACACAACACCGGTTTTCCGCATAAAACACATCTATTGGCGACGATACACCCGCGGCACTTACTGAATTATGTCTGTATTCCCCATTGGCAAATAAAGAAATGTAATTTATACATATTTGCTTATCTTCATTATTACAACTATAATAAAGAATCCGCATCAATTAAATTTTTTTATTTGTTTCTAATATTCAGCTTCGCCCAATAATTTCACTGCGCAATTCACCTTTAATTGTGGTGAGCTTCGTTGTGAGTTTTCTTGTGACGATTGGGGGAGAATTCGATAAATTTTATCGAGTCACAATAATTATCAGAAGGAATAGTCACAAGGGCTTCTGACTTGTGACACGTCGCAAGGGGGAGAATCGGGCTGTTAAAACACGATTCCTATTTTTTGGTTGTGTGGCGATGGCTAGGCACACGTCCGTCCATGGCGAAATCCAGTAGCCACCCCAATCTGTTGTATGCATAAAGATGACGGCAAAAGTTGTTAAGTATCAAACAGCTCTATTATTCGATACTCATTCAATACTCGTTTGGGAAACGTCATTCAAATTGTCAAAAAATCACAAGAAAACCCAAATCCAGAATAGCGGCCGTAGTTAAATTTTAAAATTTTAGGAAACTCAGGGTTTATTTTAAATTCAAATTTAATATAACATGAATTGCACTATAAATAAGACCCCTGCACAACCTCCCTTATCACATTTTGACAAATCATTCAGTGACAATCCCTGGGATGTTCTATTTTGTTCACTCAACGAAATCGAGCCAGTTTTTGCCGAGATGGAATTCCCTGAAGAAAAAGCCTTTCTTGAAGAACAAATTGTTGATCCACGTAATAAATTACCAATAACTCAATCTTTTTACGATCACTCAATATACCCAAGACCAGAAATATTCAGATGTCCCAATAGATCCACATTGAATTACAAAGAACATTCAATATGTTTGGCCTTAATCCAATCGGTAAAAGCTAAACAACAAATTTTTCCTCATCAGGTGGAATGCTTTGAAAAAACAGCTCCACGACGATTTGCAGAACAAGAGGCTTTCTTAAGTTTTCTGTCGCAGTACAACAATGCAAGCTATGAAAAGATTTATTCTAAAGAAACTATGTTCGTAGATCTTTACAAAAAGTTTTACCAGCGCGAGGTGCAGCTGCTAATGGAGAAACATCCTGACGTGATTTTTCAAATCCACACCGGTTTTCCGGTCCCAAGATTGTGTGGCAATTCAGACAAATTGGGTAGCATTTCGGATATTGAATTCGTTGGTGGCAATTACAGTTCTGTCCGATTAAATCCGAATTTAAATATTTCAAACATGAAGCCGCGAATCGAGGCATACTTTGACCTCTATTTGAATGAAGTTACTGCTGATGTAGATAAAGAAATCGTCCAGCAGGCACAATATAATATTTCATCTGAAGCCCTTGTGTTTCTTCTCAGCGCTGGAGAATATATAGATATTCCTTCGGAAGTTATGGTTGATGTAGTGGTGGGAGACGATGGAGAAAATGTAATTTATATAAATGACATACTTCCATCCAGAAATACTGGGCCACACACTGCTGAACTAGTGGTTACACTCAGCACTGAAAATTTTCTGAAAATGAAGGCCGACGAATGTCCACCTGAAATACAAGCCACCGACTTTAAAGGAGCCTACCAGATACAAACTATTGCTGACTTTATGAATACGCAGGAACATCAAGATCATACTCAGTCTTCTCCAACCACCCCAAAAAGCTATGTATATGTCAAATGGAATCTGAATATAGAGAATGGCAATAAGCAAATCCGGGTCATTTCTCGAACTAAATCCGGTCATAGGGATGCCTTGCGGACAAGGGAAACATTCCATAGTCTCAAACTGGAGTATAAACCACAATTTGGCTGTGAAATCATCAGCAAAACCAGTCTCCTAAGAGATTGGCTGCAACTCCAGCTCTCCAAATCACTAGACTCATCGATCAATCGACATCGCATCAACGCCAATACCTTCAAAACAGTCCTCCAAGAGAATCTTCAGCTCGAGGAAATCGAACTTGAGTTAGAAAGACGTTACAAGGTGAAACCCTGCCGTTTGCTTGGTTCACTGGGGGACTTCCTTGGCCTTCTTAGCAAGGTTGGGCCGGGCAAGTACCTGCTGCGATACAATCCCCGTTTCCAAGACAAATTAATGCTCTACACCGAAGTCACTGGATCCACCAGTAAATCCAGTCTCAGTTTGCATAGTCTGCTGCAAGAGTCTCCGAACGATTTGGCATTTATGACACTAAGACTGTTAACACCCATAGACGACTCATTGTGTACAGCAATGCACGACTTCTACAAAATCCTGCCATGTGCATTCCCGGCGGGACGGAGCGATGCCAAAACTACAAGAAGAATAATTGACGACAGGACATTCATTCACAAAAAGGCCAAAGCTAAGATGGACATCCAAATAGCTAAGGCAAAAAGACTTAAGGCGAAAAGAAACATTGTTAAGCGATCGAAGAGAGCTCAAAAGAAAAAACAGAAAGCCAAAGACACACAGGAACAGCAAAACGAAACTACAGAACTAGAGGAGGAAATCAAAAACGATCGAATTTTGTTTGGCTTTAATTGATATTTCCAAAGCGCATATGTATGTAGGTATATAAATAAATTACATTAGTTGATTAAATGCTGGGATCTTATTTTGTTTCCAATGTTACCCCATTTGATGTCTGTGGAGGTGGTCCAACACTGGTTGCACCATTGGTTTCAACAATTTTGCAATCGGCGGAATTGCTTTTGATTCCATCCCAGAAGCCCTGTTCATCTTCAGACATGTGATCTATACTGTCGTCATCGTACTGATCTTCGTCACTGGAGCTATCGTTTAACTTCGACTGCAATTCCCGAATAGAATGCATCAGCAGATAGAAATTCTTTTTCCTATAATCGAGCTTTCGGTTTAGACGAATTTCTTCTTCCTCGAGGTTGTTCAATTCGCTTTTGAGGTTTTCCAGCTTCTTGGATGTCTCCTCGCGATCTGGTTGGGTTTGTATGACTTTGGCAAGCACATCATATTCCATGCGATTTTTGCGGATTTTCTTAGCCAAAACTAGTTCGGCCTTGCTTGTTTCGATTTCCTTGTTGGCCAACTCGATACTGGCCTCAATAGTGTTCGATAACGTTTCGTAGTTTTTCAGTTCTTGCTGGATCATTTTCTCGATTGTTTGTGATTTGGTTGCGGCAAATGTACATTGAGCCAATTGAGCAAGCAGGCGATCATATATTATTTGACTGTGGGGAAAATGTATAAGGGACAATTTAATTTTTTATAAGAAATGTAAATTTGTTCATTATGTACTTATTTTCTGGAGTATCGTTTTTAGTGGAGCACCATTTAATGAATGTTTTGAGAAGGATGTTAAGTCGTCTGTCGTCTCCGGTGCCGTCGCCATCGATTAATAGCCGGCGTTTAATAACGTCGTCTTCATAAGATATAATATAATACAATCTGTACTTCATTATTTATTAATTTTGTTCAACTTACCATCGGTCATTTTCTTGTAAATTATTTGTTTTTCTTCCTAATAAATATTAAAATCTCATGTCGATTTCGTTTCAACAAAAACATCGACTTGCCGTCGATCCGCCGTCAATTTTTTTCTGAAAATCAAATTCGTTTCAAATTAAAACCAATACTTTTACTTCAAAAACAGATCCGTATTGAATCTCTTTTTGGAGACGGATTCAAAACGGATTTGTGCACAGATTCGTACACACACTACAATATTTGTTTTGACGTTTCTCAATTGTTGTGTTGTGAATTAATTTTTATTTTGTGGCAGTGTACAGAAAAAGTAAATTAATATATTAAAAAATAAAAAAAAATTGTTAAAAACTTCTTGGAAACAAATATTAAAAAAGTGCAAGTGGGTTTAGGAACTCCCCCGCGTCGGAATCGGGAAATTAAAACGAAATAATGATGTTTTAACGAATTGAAGATTTGTTTTTTTTTTAGAGCTGCCAAGCAACACACACAGTCCCAAAAAGAGATTCGGTCCGTAATCGTTCTTTTCAAAGCCAAAAAGTATTGGTTTTAGTAGCGAATCCTAATTATTGAAACGAAATCGACATCAAATTTTCACCTTTTTCTACTAATTCAAGTTGACATTAGTTTGACATATATGTTTTTCCATAAATATAAGGCAAGTCCCACATAAAAAAGTACCCAGTTCAGAACATGAACCCGATTTCTCGGACAAATTTTTTTTGGGCTTTTCCATTGATAATGCTACGTTTTCAACTAAAGATAATCCGGTTTAAATTGAGAAGATTAAAAATTAATCTTCAAGTGTTTTCACCAGTGATAAAAAGATTAGTTTGACGTTTTCAGTATGAATTGTCGTTCAAAAGTCAATACAACAAGACAAAAACTAAATAATTGGGAAGAAGAATAATAATTTCGGTGCAGTGAACAAATTTAATTTCAATAAATAAAAATGAGTAATAACTTTGAAATATTGTTATCCCAACATCTTGCAGCAAATAGATATATTAACATAAACATTGTGATCGCCTTTGCACGGTTTTCGTTTTTATATATTTGAAAAAGAACAACTTCAAAGTATTACTGTAGAATAGCTAAAACATTTTCCATTACAAATTCGAGGCACCGACCGCTTTGGTCTTTGTAGCTTTATTGCATTTTTTATTTTTATACATATTTATAAACAAAAACAGAAATTGAAGGCAATGAAAAATTATACCAGACAAAAACAAATTATATAATGTTGGACAGTTTTTTTTATTGAATGTCAATGGAGAAAATATGACGTTAGAATAGGCGCGCTCTATGATATAAGGTTTGTTTCTTTTGCGAATCTTCTACTTCGAAGAAGATTTCAATGAGATTAATTTCTAATCTTCATTTAAGGAGATTAAAATTTGTATGGGAAATCTTCAAGATTTAGAAGATTTCAAAGAGGATTTATGGTTAATCCACTTAAATCTGGATTAAGTGGTAGGTGAAAACGTAGTATAATGCTACGTTTTCACCTAAAGATAATCTGGTTTAAATTGAGAAGATTAAAAATTAATCTTCAAGTGTTTTCACCAGTGAAAAAAAGATTAGTTTGACGTTTTCACTATGAATTGTCATTCAAAAGTCAATACAAGAAGACAAACACAAGATAATTGAGAAGAAGAATAATAACTTCGGTGCAGTCAACAAATTTAATTTCAATTAATAAAAATGAGTAATAACTTTAAAATATTGTTATCCCAACATCTTTGCAGCAAATAGATATATTTACATAAATACTGTAATCGCCTTTGCACGGTTTTCGTTTTTATATATTTGGGAAAGAACAACTTTAAGGTATTACTGTAGGATAGCTAAAACATTTTCCATTACAAATTCGAGGCACCGACCGCTTTGGTCTTCGTAGCTTTATTGCATTTTATATTTTTATACTTATTAAAAACAGAAACAGAATTTGAAGGCAACGACAAATTATACCAGACAAAACAAATTAAACAATGTTGGACAGTTTTTTTTTGTTGAATGTCAATGGAGAAAATGACATAAGAATAGGCGCGTTCTATGAAATAAGGTTTGTTTCTTTTGACAATCTTCTACTTCAAAGAAGATTTCAACGAGATTAATTTCTAATCTTCTTCTGAGAAGATTAAAATTTGTATGGGAAATCTTCAAGTTTTCAGAAGATTTCAAAGAGGATTTATGGTTAATCCACTTAAATCTGGATTAAGTGGTAGGTGAAAACTTAGTATAATACTACGTTTCCACAGAACCTTAATCTCTTGTAGATTTAAGCAGGCTATACATGTATCTTCATCTTCATCTGCATCGACATCTGCAAAAAAAGAGGAAACAAAATAAAAAAATCATACTTGTGCGATAGAGAGCGAAGACCAAAATGAAGATGATCTTCATGTATGAAAATTATAGGAAGCATAAATCTGAAGAATGCAGATTATAGTGAAGATGAACATGTTCATCTGCACCATAATTTGTTCCGTTCAGATAACGAATTTTCAATTTATTTTTTACCATTTCACCTCAGTTTGCTTAAAAACAACGAAAATAGCGAATATTTTTTCTCAAAACTACATACCTGAATGATAAGAACATGTGATTGTGAGATGTGTCAAGAAAGTTATAGCAGAGTTCGAGTATGTTATAAGTGTGTACCCTGTCTAACTTTTATGTTTGTTTTATATTATTGGCCCGCTCTACTTTTCTTCAATTCTGCAGATGCAGATCCATGTAAAGCCGCCTTTACTAATCTCAAAAAGTGGTTCCACCGCTCCAAAAGTAGATTAATTTTGACAGCACTATTCAAAATGCATATATCTTTTCATTTTCTCTTATGATGTAGAAGTGAGACAGGCAGCTTCATCTGTGTCAATCGAAGAGAATGTGTTCATTTCGATATGGAAATCTTCATCTGAGAAGATTAAAATTTGTATGGTACGTTTTCACCTACAACTTAATACAGATTTAAGTGGATTAACCATAAGTCCTCTTTGAAATCTTCTAAATCTTGAAGATTTCCCATACAAATTTTATACTCCTTAAATGAAGATTAGAAATTAATCTCATTGAAATCTTCTTCGAAGTAAAAGGTTCTCAAAAGAAACAAACCTTATTTCATAGAGCACGCCTATTCTAATGACATATTTTCTCCATTGACATTAAACAAAAAAATAAAAAACTGTCCAACATTATTTAATTTGTTTTTGTCTGGTATAATTTGTCGTTGCCTTCGAATTCTGTTATTGATTATAAATAAGTATATGTAATGTATTTATTTGTACTAAGTAATGTTATTTGTTATTAATTTGCTTTACTAAGAAATGTTAAATGTAATATAAGCCTTAAGGCGGCTTTACATGGATCTGCAACTGCAGACTTGAAGAAAAGTAGAGCGGGCCAAATTAGTGTGTTTCTTTATTTATTCCGGATAAGGAATAGAATGGATGGAAAAGACGAAATGTTTATCTAGAATATCAAGAAGGGAATGAATAAAGAAACAAAAATTCTCTCCGGAATAGAAAAGAAAAAAAGATGACATCAATCAGCTCTCTTAAAGTGTAGTGATGATGAAAAGAAAACAGATATCTCTATGGAAAATAGGAAAAATAAATTATTATTAATTTATTAATTCATGAAAGGTCACATTTAATTGTTATTTATATATTTATTTCAATAATAAAAATATAAGGTGCGTTTTTTTGCAATCCCCGGGGGAATTGGTTGAAAAAAACGACCAAGGCGCTTGAGTGAAACACTTGGTAGCACTATTTATTAATTAGCAAGATGACATTTGAAAAACAACTGTAATGCAAGAAAAAAATAAACATCATTGTTTGCCTCAACCTCATTCTTCTAAAAATCATCGGGTTGATTTGTTTTGTGTAATTTCGATATATTTTTTGAATTTAAACAACTTTTCTATTAAAAAAACATAAAAAGAACCAAGTTAATTATTATTTATACAAAAAAATGTGAATCAAGTAATTTGAAAATTGAAATAAAGTATTTTGGAAATTGTTTTTAGCCGATGTGATTTTCTTTTAATTTAATTTTCACGAATACAGTGGTACATAGAATTCAACTACTTGAAAACTACCCCATTCGTCGGTCACTGGTGACATGATATTAGTGGACGAGTTGCTTATTCGGGCGGGACGCTCAGTTCCTATGTCTTCTCAGAGAAACCTTTGTTTTGTTGTTCATTCAATTCTTGTTAATTGAACGAATATCAACTTCAGGAAATGTTTTTTTATTTAATAAAAATTTTACAGTCAAGTTTTAATATACCTATAATAAAAATAAACGCAAAAATGAAAATCGCTGTAGAAGGTTGTGCTCATGGCGAGGTCGAAAAAACCGTAGAGGCAATACAAAAGCGAAAAATGTTAAAATAGATTTGTTTTTGCGGAATGTATATTAAAAGGTAGGTTAGGTTAGGTTGACATGGCCGTCAGGAAAACAACTAACCCACAGAGACCAAATGCTCAACCAAACCAAACAAAATTGATAATTATCTGACATGTCAAAATGTCACTTTTGAAGTTTCTATACATTTTATCGATAACTTAGTGAAAAAGTGTTTGGTAGCACAGTTTTTATCCTCTCCAATAGCTAAGCCCCGAGAATTCTCTGGGCTTAAGCTAAGCACCCCCGGGGATTAGTTGTTGTTGGATTTAACATGCAAATCGTTAATCCTACTCATCGTTTTTTTCGTCCAATTTCCCCGGGGCTTAGAAAAAAACACGCCAATAAACAATGTTTGGTCATCCATTTTGTTTACTTACTTGGTTTTCGTCTTTGGCTGCTGTCATTTGTTTTGCTTTCATATGAAATGGTTATTCCTAGAATATTCTTTTCATTCCGTATTTAATATGGAATAAAAAGAATGCATTCCAAACATTCCGGAATGAATAAAGAAACAACAAAATAGTTTATCCGGAATAAACCATGGAATAAAGAAACGCAAAACTGGTATTCCGAATATTCTGGACATACCAGAATGAATAAAGAAACACACTCAATATAAAACAAACATAAAAGTAAGACAGGGTACACACTAATAACTTACTCTAACTCTGCTATAACTTTCTTGACACATCTCACAATCACATGTTCTTAGCGTTCAGGTATGTAGCTTTGAGAAGATAATTTTCGATACTTTCGTTGTTTTTAAGCAAACTGAGGTGATATGGTAAAAAAAGAAAATTCGTTATCTGAACGGAACAAATTATGGTGCAGATGAAAATGCTATAATGAAGATGAACAGGTTCATATTCACTATAATCTGCAATCTTCAGATTCATACCTCCTATAATCTTCATACATGAAGATGATCTCCATTTTATGATTTTTTTATTTTGTTTCCTCTTTTTTTGCAGATGTCGATGAAGATATATGTAAAGCCTCCTTTTTTTGCAGATGAAGATACATGTAAAGCCTCCTTTAGTGAAAAAGTTTTTGGTAGCAAAGTTTTTATCCTCACCAATAAGTACCCCGAGAATTGTCTGGGTTTAAGCTAAGCACCCCCGGGGATTAGTTGTTGTTGGATTTAACATGCAAATTGTTAATCCTACTCTTCGTTTTTTTCGTCCAATTTCCCCGGGGCTCAGAAAAAAACACGCCTTCTTCATGGGGAAGTCTTATGGCCTTTTCTATTGGCCGTCCGGAACACGTTCCCCCAATAAAACACCTGGAAACAATTTTACTAATTCTGAATTGTATGTATCACTGTATTGTGAAAATTAAATAAAAAAAAATCACATCGGCTAGAAAGAATTTCCAAAACACTTGATTTCAATGTAGATACACATTTTTTTGTATCAGTAATAATTATAACTTTCTTCTTTTTATGTTATTTTGCCAGAAAAGTAGTTAAATTCAATAAACACATCGAAATTACACAACAAATCAACCCGATGATTTTGACATTTTAATTATGTGAGTGTATTAGTAATTCTGTTTTCGATTCTGAAATGAAATCCAGAATCGTTTTCTGTTCTGTTTAGAGTAACAACTGTCATTTTGTGGGGGTCAGAACAGTTCTGGACGGCCAATCGAAAAGGCCATTATTTCTTGCCTTTTTAAAGATGGCGGATGAGTCTGAGATATGTTGTGTGATTTGGGTATCTAGGTTGAAAAAAAAATCTGTGAAACCAACGTCAGATTTTTGCGGATTCGACAGCCGAGTTGTTTTCATAACAGTTGGAGTTCAATTATCAAATAATTATTTAATAAGGAACATCAAGAGAACCTTCAAAAATGGCCTCGAAAACACTTCGTTCTTTGTTAAGCGAATTGCGTCAAGCATCACCAAATGGATGCATCAAAGAAAACCTTGCAGCCCGCTATATCTTGGCACAATACAAAAAATACCAAACAACCGATCAACAACTCTGCAAGGCACGCGAAGAAGTTCATTTTTTAGGCAAAACATACCTCACCTACTTGTCCAGTTTGAGAAAATACAACCAGTTACATAAGGAATTTCATGCGAAAGGCGAAAGATCGGTAAGAGAAACTGCCGATATGGTTGGTTTCAAATTACCTACAGATCCCAAATAAAGAAATTAATAATAAAACTCATGTTTAGTTATAAACTAGAACATAAAAGAAATAAAATTTTGTTTCTTTTTGGTAAAATTGTGTACATTTATACTTAAACATAAATCACGAGATTCAAATAATTAAACACGATGACTTGACCTTGATACGAATCTCTTGTTTTTTGAAGAATAATTGACTTATTATAATTTGCAATAATAATGAATGTAAATTGACTTAGCAATAGGTAAACTCATTTTGATGCCGCTCCCTCATCACATATACATCGACGAGAAGCTCTGCGAAGTTAGAAAACGACAACAATGTCTCGCGTTCTGCCAGGAGCATTGTCAAAGCAGTCGCAGAGTTTTGATTTGACGCTAGGGCTACAGCGCGACGCACCCGCTTTACAGCGCAAATCTTACTTTCTGCCTCCATCAACATCGTGGGTATGGTCAGGATTACATGTAAAAGCGCTGTTGTCTTCTCGAACACCGAAATCAGCTTATACTTATGGAACACCCACAACAAGTCATGGGCATTCCTGCATACCATCAAATCCGTTCGCGTATACAAAGTCTGTAATTCTAATCGGAGTTTGTCCGGAAACTGAAATTGAAAGTACTCAATGGCATTGTGTAGGATGTTGTCGGGGAAATTTCCATGGAACTTATAGTACTGCTCCGATTTGAACAGAATATGTGCCTCCCAATGATTGGTAAATCTAAATCGTTCTTGAATCTCCTTTAATATAACATTGCAGACCTCGATTTTTGCGAATGCCCTCATAAAAGCTTCGCTCTTCTTGTCATCGTTGTCGCTGTTCTCAACAGCAATGGCGTCTTTGGTTTTTCGAATTTCGTCCAAGAATTCATTTATGCCCTCGGCAATTTTCACCGAATCTACAAATGAGTTTTGGAGACTAACATAAAACACGTTCACATCGGCCATGAGGTAGTAGAAGAATGACAGGAAGTACATGAATCCCTCATTTGTCAGCAGTTTTTCATAAACATCAGCTTCTCTGATGAAGTGAGGCGACGAATCCAAATCAGTATGGAGTATGATCATGAAATTCAGAATTTCACATTTGTTCTCATAAATAAACACCAATGCACCCTTCTCAAAGCTTCCTTCGCAATAAAGCGGTGTCGCTTCAAAAAAAGCTTGGAGTATGCTTGGGTTCTTCTCAAAAAATCCATACATTCCGTACAGATTCGCAAAGAAGTCTCTGACTCGACTGTTCTTGCATACTGCTCGCTCCATCACTTCGGTCAACTTATAGGCATGGTAGTGGACATAGATGGCATTCTTGTACTCCAATGTTATCAGTCTGTGGAGGTCGGCAATTAGAGGACTGAACACTACACCACCGATGTGTGACTGTGCGATTAGCTTGTCCTTTTGCGTTGGCAGGATTGTGGACAACTCCCTAAGAATGCATTCAGTTGTCGCCTTCGGATTCCTCTCCGAGGGGTTGATAAGTGTCCAGAATCGTTCTACTACTCGATTATCCAGCATATATCGCAGGATTAGAACTAATTGGTCTTTTTGTGCAAGGTCTGTTGTCTCTTCGGTGATTATGGCAATAAATTTGGAGGCATTGACCTCTTCCAATACTTTGGATTGATATAACTGAAGTGCAGCTCTTAGAATTTGTTGTTGGAAATCTTTCGGATTGATGTTTTTAAAAAATGGGGAATACTCATAGCATTCCTGGAGTGTTCCATCGACTTTAAAAAGCAATTCCATAAGATTGCAGGTTTCTAGTTTAACATTCCAACTGTATTCGCCATTTAACACATATTCGTATAGATTGGAATGTTCTATAAAGCCTTTGATGATCCGGAGCAAAAGTTGCCGGTTTCTTCGGACATTCTCATTGTGAGTTTTGTGAATTCCGTTTTCTAGAGATTTGTTTATGGTGACTGTCTGTAGCGAGAGTATTTTGTGGATTTGTACGAAAGATAAACAGCACATTACTTACCTTGCCCAAAAGTGCCACATCCAGGGCATTCTTAATATGACTTTCCAACCTTGTATGGTAACGAATGAATTTCTGATTAGGATTGGAGGTGCCTTTTTGGGTACCAGTCGTACTCATAAGCACACATGGATAACAATAGAATGTCTTTTTCTTTTCACAACCGCAAGCCCAGTCAATTTCTCTGTAAATCTTCGACGATTGTATCAATTGGTAGGATTTATTGGCAGAGTTCTTGTCAGTGGCGTTTTTTGTTTTTCCATTGGGTGGTGCGTCCTTGTCTATTTTACAACAAAAACTAGGCCGTGGTGGACCTAGTTCGAGAATTCTTAATTTCTCTGATAGCGGAAGGTTTTGGAAGTCGAGTTTTATCAGTTCGCGAACGTTGAAGGGTTGACGACCGTTTATGTAAAGGCAATTTACGGCGTTCATTTTATTTTATCTTTCGCAAAGATATGAGATAGATAATTATAAATGCTATTTTCAATTATATATTGTGATAAGTTTTTTTAATATTTAACACGTACGAAAAACATAAGTACAACGAAAAAACTTTGGCATGTTTTCCCCTGTTGTATTTTTTTAATTTTAATATTTACTTTTGTTTTTTTTTTTATTTTTATAGTTTACACTACTTCTATATCCTGAGAGTTCAGATGGGACGGCTTTGCCGTTGAAGTTTCAGTAGCCGCTGAGGTTTGTTTGTGTTATGGACTTTTCGATTGGCCGTCCAGAACTGTTCTGACGCCCACAAAATGACAGTTGTTACTCTAAACAGAAGAGATTTGAATGGATTTCATTTCAGAATCGAAAACAGAATTACTAATGTCGATTTCGTTTCAATAATTAGGATTCGCTACTAAAACCAATACTTTTTGGCTTTGAAAAGAACGATTACGGACCGAATCTCTTTTTGGGACTGTGTGTGTTGCTTGGCAGCTCTAAGAAAAAAACAAATCTTCAATTCGTTAAAACATCATTATTTCGTTTTAATTTCCCGATTCCGACGCGGGGGAGTTCCTAAACCCACTTGCACTTTGTTAATATTTGTTTCCAAGAAGTTTTTAACAATTTTTTTTATTTTTTAATATATTAATTTACTTTTTCTGTACACTGCCACAAAATAAAAATTAATTCACAACACAACAATTGAGAAACGTCAAAACAAATATTGTAGTGTGTGTACGAATCTGTGCACAAATCCGTTTTGAATCCGTCTCCAAAAAGAGATTCAATACGGATCTGTTTTTGAAGAAAAAGTATTGGTTTTAATTTGAAACGAATTTGATTTTCAGAAAAAAATTGACGGCGGATCGACGGCAAGTCGATGTTTTTGTTGAAAAGAAATCGACATTAAACTCATTCTCTGGTAAAATAACATAAAAAGAAGCAAGTTATAATTATTATTGATACAAGAAAATGTGTATCTAAATTGAAATCAAGTGTTTTGGAAATTCTTTTTAGCCGATGTGATTTTCTTTTAATTTAATTTTCACAAATGCAGTGATACATATAATTCAGAATCAGTCAAATTGTTTACGGCTGTTTTATTGGGGGAACGTGTTCCTGACGGCCAATCGAAAAGGCCATTAGTTTCGGTAGTTTGCTGTTGTCATACAATTAGTCTTGTTCAATGAGGAAGTTTCATTTTCCACAATTTTTAGCTAATGTAGTTCAATTTTTTTTTAATGATTTATACTATGTTTATTGCAACGTTTTCACCTAAAGATAATCCGGTTTAAATTAAGAAGATTAAAAATTTATCTTCAAGTGTTTTCACCAGTGAAAAAAAAGATTAGTTTGACGTTTTCACTATGAATTGTCATTCAAAAGTCAATACAACAAGACAAACACAAAATAATTTGGAAGAAGAATAATACTTTCGGTCCAGTAAACAATTTTAATTTCAATAAATAAAAATGAGTAATAACTTTAAAATATTGTCATCCCAACATCTTGCAGCAAATAGATATATTTACATACATAAATACTGTAATCGCCTTTGCACGTTTTTTTTATATATTTGGGAAAGAACAACTTCAAAGTATTACTGTAGCATAGCTAAAACATTTTCCATTACAAATTCGAGGCACCGACCGCTTTGGTCTTTGTAGCTTTATTGCATTTTTTATTTTTATACTTATTTATAAACAAAAACAGAATTTGAAGGCAACGACAAATTATACCAGACAAAAACAAATTAAATAATGTTGGACAGTTTTTTTTTTTGTTGAATGTCAATGGAGAAAATATGATACTAGAATATAGGCGTTCTATGAAATAAGGTTTGTTTCTTTTGAGAATCTTCTACTTCGATGAAGATTTCAATGAGATTAATTTCTAATCTTCATTTAAAGAGATTAAAATTTGTATGGGAAATCTTCAAAATTTAGAAGATTTCAAAGAGGATTTATGGTTAATCCACTTAAATCTGGATTAAGTGGTAGGTGAAAACGTAGTATTAACCTAAAGATAATCCGGCTTAAGTTGAGTGGATTAAAAATTAATTTTGAAGTGCTTTCACCAGTGAAAAAACTATTAGTTTGACTTTTTCACTCTGAATTGCCATTGAAAAGTAAAACAAAATAGGCAAAACAGGCGCCAACCGTATGAAGTTCTATTAGGAATGATTATTTATATAAAACAAACATAAAAGTAAGACAGGATACACACTAATAACTTACTCGAACTCTGCTATAACTTTCTTGACACATCTCACAATCACATGCTCTTAGCGTTCAGGTATGTAGTTTTGAGAAGAATATTTTCGCTATTTTCGTTGCTTTTAAACAATCTGAGGTGAAATGGTAAAAAAAAACTTTAAAATTCGTTATCTGAACGGAAAAAATTATGGTGCAGATGAAAATGCTATAATGAAGATGAACATGTTCATCTTCACTATGATCTGCAATCTTCAGGTTCGTACTTCCTATAATCTTCATACATGGAGATGATCTCCATTTTGATTTTCGCTCTCTATCGCACAAGTATGAATTTTTTATTTTGTTTCCTCTTTTTTTGCAGATGTCAATGCAGATGAAGATGAAGATGCATGTAAAGCCTCCTTATCCCGTACCAGTGGATGAACCGAAAAAGAATAAAAAGCAACTTTATATATTTGATGCAATTGAATATTTATTAGTAAAAGAATAACTCATTCCAATTTGGAAAAGACAACCTTGTGTGCGACGCCAGTAAAAAGATCTTGTAAATTGAATGTGCAACGAGTGTATCTGTAAGATGCGATGAAAAGTATTCGTGTTGTTCGGTTGGTTGCCATGTTGCTATATAGGGTGATACGTAACAATGAAGTGTAAACTGCAATTCTCCCCATCGTTATGTGGTCAAAGGCGCACGCCAAGGACACTTCCAGTGCTTAGGACTGGGTAGACGTTTCGCTAAAATATCCGCTCCCATGTCCTCAGTCTTCAAATAACTAAGATGAATGTTGTTGTTAGGTAATGCTTCCCGAACAAAGTGGTGTTGAACATCGATATGTTTGGTGCGGGAATGGAATATGCGATTTCAACCAAGTTTCGGAGCTCCCATGTTGTCAGACAGTACCGACACATCTTTCACGAGCGATTCGAATCCGAGTTCTCTAATGAATCTCTGCAAATAAATACCTTCTTTCACTGATTCTGTCAAGCTCATGTATTCTGCTTCTGTGGAAAAAAGTGCCACAGTTCTCTGCTTGCTCGACACCCATGTTATAGCTCCCCCAGCAAGGATGAAAGCATATCCGGTATAAGAACGTCTGTCATTCGGGCAATTCCCCCAATCTGCGTCTACCATACCTGTCAATCCAGCCTCCGATGGTGCATAACTCAGACCTTTGGTGCCCGGCAGGTAGCGTAAGACTCGTTTAGCAGCAATCCAGTGCTCGTGCATATGGTTGTCGTTGAACTGACTTAACCAGCTAACGGCATAAGCGATGTCAGGACGAGTACCCATAGCCAAATGACTTGAATTACCGCACCTGAAACAACCTAAACAATTATTTTTATTTGTAACGGGATGATTTTTATTGATTTGAACATTATCTTTCTTATTATTTTTTGGATAGTTCTTGTTGTTGCGTGTGTTGCTGCTGCTGTTCGTTTGTTTTTTATGAGATGTAATGTAGTTGATTGTATTGCTAGGTGTACGTAGATCTCCATGTAATTGATTTGCGTCTCTTTCCGAGAGTTCAATTCCAATTGCTGTCTTAACTGCATTGTCGAGTGTAAGAGCTGTGGTCTCTAAGAGTCGGGACTGCTTACGTTTACTTGCGAGACCAAAAACTAACTGATTACGAAGAGCTGTATCAAGATAAGAGCCAAATTTGCAGTGTAAGCTGAGTTTTTGTAGAGAAGTAATGCACTCTTGAATACTTTCTCCATCACGTTGCTTTCTCTGGTGAAATCTGAAGTTCTCGGCAATATCCAGAGGTTCTGGGACGTAGAAAGATTTCATCACAAAGCTCTGTGTATGATTTTGATGTTGGTAGCGCCGGTGCGAGCTTGTCGCAGAGTATGTCGTATGCGGCAGCGCCAATGAAATGAAGAAGATAGTGTATTAAGCTGTTCATTGACTTGAAAAACCATGAAGGAACCCTCTAATCGTTGTACCCAGCGATCCCAATTTGATGCAGATGAGTCAAACATCTCAATCGTGAAACTGGCTTGCACTGAGGCCATTGTCGATGTTTGATTCTGTAGAAATTATAGTTTTTCCTCGCTCTTGTCTTCCACTTGATTTTTCGGAGGCATTTAAAAGTAACTTTGCGTATTGCTTAACGTGTAAAAAAATGTAATTATAAGTATAATTCGTGTAAATTAGTTAGGGAAAATATCCCATCCTCGTCGGCAATTTTTCGTGTATGTAATGTGATTTGACGTGGTATGAAAACACTTTAAATTTCAAGTTCTTAATAATTATTTTCTTTATTTAACTTTCAAAATAATCCTACAAAAATGGTCTTAACTTGAAAAAAAGCGACGGAAAACGGAAGAGGACGAAGCTGCAGGATATTTCCAAAAGTTGGCAAAATGTTTCGTTCAGTTTCGCCTATTGTTGCATGCAATAATGCAGCCAAAATATTTATTAATACGGAATGTAGTTAAATCCTAACAAGGTGATATAATTAAAAAGTTTTAACTGAACTTGTAAAGAAATTAGGTACGCAACCAATGCTTAACAACAAAGCTTTTGCAAACAGAAAAAGGAGCAAATGTAGCAAAGTTTCGTTAATAAATGAAAAACAAAGTCCAAGTTGTATTGAATATGTACATACCTATACTTTTATTGCCAATTTTTTAAATAATAAAAAACAATAAAACAATAAAAACAACACTAAACAAAAAAAAATTAAACAAAAGAAAAACAAATCACATAAGGAGTGATAAAACTTAAAAGGTACATGGTATTTCAAAAAATTCATTCATTTTTACAAAAATAAAATCCAAAAAAACTCCAAGCCAAATAGTTATAAGTAATATAAATTAAAAGTATAGGAAAGTAGTAATAATATAATAAATACAAATCAAATTTGGCGGTTTTTAAAATACTTAATATTTCACTGTTTAATTTTATTAAATTATCCAGCTTTGTATCCAGCGAGGCTTGCATGATTCTTGCTTTCTCCAAGGCTTCCCTGTACCCAATATTTTGTGTCTTCCTAATTTTGGAAGGCTTGAGGCTGCAATTATCATCTTCCTCAACCAATTCATTTCCAAATTCTAAATATGTATACAAAATTGTATTGGAATTCAATTATATAACGAATAAATTGTATACTTACATCGTTATCGTATTCACGATCATCAGAAGTTGGGGTTCCCATTTCTGGTGTTAAAGCATATCCCGGTCGATTGCATGAATGGTAATTATCGATAGCACCTTTTCTTCGAAATCGTTGAGTGTTCGGGGGCCATCCACGTGGCTCGCACCACCAGTTTGATTTAGGAACGCCTTACATTCGGCCGTTCTCCTCTTCACAGTCGATTTTATGTCTGTCCAGCACTAAAATAAACAAGAATATAAAAAACTGTGTCCTTCCTATGTCAAAGCCAAAATTGTTTTTTTGTGTACCTACCTTTTTCCACTGTTCGATCGATTTAACGCTGGGGCCTTGAGCGTTCAATTTTACACTCAAGAGCCCCCATGTCACGTCGTTGTTCTGCCGGGAATGTATGCCGGTGAACTGGCATCTGGGAAACGATTTATTTTCTGCCATAAAATCCACCAGCATACTCTTCTGTGCACCTGTTACACGCGAGGATCTCTGAAATTATAAAATGTTAATAAAATAATATTAAAAACTAAGACTTTGTTTTATTTCACTAAAAATTTAAGTGTCAAATATTTCCGATTTGAATTATTCGCGAGCTAGATTGTAAGTGATAAAATTTGACGTATTACATGAGTAGATTAACGACTTTCGTTCTTCCAGAACTCCATTTTATCGCATACTTCCAGTATCCCATTTCAATTAGTTCCGTTCCATAAAATTATCGCCTGTCAAAGCTGCAGAACCTGATTGATGCCATTAAATAATTGTCGTTCTAATTTTCAACGTTTCTCGACGATTTTCATCGATGCGATACTTACAGAACATAGCCTGCCATGTCCTCCACTGGTTGCATTGCCTTAATATTATTTGGATCTTCTCACTTTCTATGAACTATTTAATTATTTTTTTACAGAAGTTTTTTATACTGAGCACAACTAAAGTTCTTTATTTTGACACTAATATTGTTTAGTTTCTCATTTGTTTAGTTAACAATTTAAAATTTATTGTGAAATGAAAAACACTTTTCTGCATCACAGATTTACAATTAAATAAACAATGCAAACAAAAACACAAACAATAGCAATTAAATAATTATAATATAAATATAATATGAAACAAAATTTAAAAAATATGAAATGTATCTTGAGGTACACTTTTGAGCAGATCAAATTTTCCTTTTTTGTTTTTATCTCTAGCTATTTTGCTAGTAATACAATTTGACGTTAATCGATAAAGTTAACGATTTTCAAAGATACAGAAATACATTTTATCGCATTTTTACAGTGTTTCAGTTCCGTTTGTTTCAGTCGGTAAAGTTAACGATTGTCAAACCATACAGAAACACGATGATGCGATTAATTGATTCTTATTCCAATTTTCACCGTACTCTACAATTTTTTCCAAGGACAAATTGTATCTCTAATTTTCCCCCACCAGTACTCTCCTAAACGCAAAATAAACATTTTTATTTCGAGCTGTACCTACATGCAAAAATTTCCACTTAATTTTTCCAAAAATTATGCCTGAATCATTATTTTGCTAGACAAGTTGTGATGTTTCATGTATTGTGCCTTTCATCACCTCATAGGATAGCGTATCCCCTGTTTAGGTTTTGCAATATTAAAAGATATTAGGAGATATATGACCAGAAAAAAATGACCGTCATTATGTTGAATACATAAAACACGTCTTGGATACCCTCACCCACTTTGATTAGTTCATTTGGTGTTACTAGAACTCGGATGACTGCAAAATATGCATTTTGCTTTGAATTTTTTTATAGCTTTCAGCTAACCTATCTGATTCGTCCACAGATATATTCCGATTGCTTAGTATCCGAGATAACCACCTGTTATCACATAAATTAATGTTTCCAACTACGTAATGTAAAACTAAGTTCCTCTTAACGATTCTGGCGCGTGGATAATACAAGAAACATCCTTCATTTTTTACTTGTAACGGACCAAGTCAAATGGAAATTACTTGCTTGCTTTAAAAAAACTCGACCACGCAGTCAATATCGCCAAAAAGAAAGAAAAAATACGAATATAAAACCTACATACTTGCAATAAAAGATTTTTTTGTTAAAAGTTTTCGTTTTATATATTTTTTAATTTTTGATTCAATAGTTCAACAGTTGGCTGTCGCCAACACCACCCTTATTACGATTGGCGTTTATCTTGAGCGACAGCTCTCACTTTTTGTGTAGTCACTTTTTAGGCGTTTTAGTGTCGGTATTACGATACTAAAACGCCACTCGTTGTCGATCGAAATACGTTCCACATAAGCAGCTGTGTCCCTGTTCTGCAACTTTCGAATTGATAAAAATAGTCGAGAAACGATGAGAATTGGAACGAAAATCAAGCTATCGCCTCTTTCTATTTCTCCATCGTTTGACAATCGTTAACTTTATCGACTGAAACAAACGGAACTGAAATACTGGAAAAATGCTATAAAATGTGTTTCTGTATCCTTGAAAATCGTTAACTATTTCGATTTAAACGTCAAATTTTATCACTAGCAAAATATCTAGTGAGATAAAATAAAAACCCCAAATAAGCCATACTATATATATGTTATTAGTTATATAAATATATGTTATTAGTTTATGATAAGCCATAAACTTGCTTAAAGAAGTCACATACAACAGACTTTGAATCGGTTCTCTTATCAACCTTCTGTGCCTGGGCAGGGCTGAATAGTACACCGAATTGCTTCCTCTACTGTAATTTCTTTTCCTACTCCTCTTTCTTTTTTACGGCATCGGTTTTCGGATGATGTCCACCAGCATGAACTTGTTTCTGGACTTGTTGAATGAATTTTTGTTTTTTGAATAGATCACAATAACATATAAAACGATTAACGACAGAACGCTATTAACAAAAAGCAAACAAATTGAGATTACAAAACAAAGTAAAAAAATTGTTTATTTCACATATGAGATGCCAAAATGACATTTCAATTTATCGCCTTCCAGCCAAACAAAAAGGAAAATTTAAGGTATCGCCTCTATTTGCAGAAACACATTTTTCCCTAGAGGCGATAAGTGAGGAATGGAGCGTTTCATTTTTTAACGATGCGATAATTTATCGGCTCAGTTGCAGAACATTGGCACTGATTTTGAAAAATATAAATATGATTTGATTGAAAAATCAAATATGGATACAAGCATTGCAAAACAGATGCATGCATATATTTTCGACAAGAGAAAGAGTATGGTTTTTGTTGCAGTATACGTAGACGATTTTCTGATTTTGATGCATGGAAAAATCAACTTAAAGCTAATCTTAAAAATTACTTTAACATGAAAGATCTTGGTCAAGCTGGAAGCTGTATTGGAATGAGAATCACTAGGGATCGTAAGAATGGAACCATTACATTAGACCAGAAGAAATATACTGAACAAATTCTTGAACGATTTGGTATGTCTGATTACAATCCAATTGATTCACCAATTGATTCCAATTTCAAATTGACAAAGGACATGTCAGCAAAGACTAAAGAAGAAGTAAACGATATGAGAAATGTTCCCTATCAAGAAGCAGTTGCAAGTATTTTATACTTATCGCAATGTACACGGCCAGACTTAACATATTGCGATTGGAAATCTAAGCAGATTTAATCATGAACCAGAAAGGCCGCATTGGAAAACAGTGAAAAGAATCTTTCGATATTTAAAGAAAACAAGTTGACCTTCAAATCACTTAATGATGAAAATTCGAAATTACATGGTTATTGCGATGCTGATTGGGCATCAGACCCGGATGACAGAAAATCTTGCACTGGCTATATTTTTAAACTTGAAGCAGTGCAAATTCATGGACAAGCAAGAAACAGCCAACGGTCGCACTTTCCACTGCTGAAGCTGAATATATGGCTCTTACACCGGCAACTCAGGAGGCAATTTGGATAAGACAGCTGTTGACAGAATTATTGGGCAACTATGAAATTTATAGCTATAATCAAAGTGCTATCAACATGGCTAAAAATCAAATGTATAGTCCGCGAACTAAACATATCGATATTCGTCATCATTTTGTTCGTGAAAAATTGGATAATGGTGACATTCCGGTTAATTATATTAATACCAATTAGATGATTGCAGATAATTTAACCAAGGCAGTAAATAACGAAACACATGCTTTTTGCACAAGAAATATGGGTTTGAATTATAAACTTAAAATCATTTTTTTTCTAATTCTTGTTTTATTATTATTTAAATTATTTTTATGTATATGGTCATTGATGCATATAGATACCATTACATATATACATGCTTATATTCATTTACTTAGTTTTGTGTTTGGTTAATTCTTCCAACTATTGAAAAATTATATTTTGTTTTAAACTTAAATTTAAAAAAAAAAATGTATGCATTGGTTAAGTGGGGATGTTGAAATAATCTGTACTTACACTACTGTATGTATATTATATTCATTTAATCAATTTAAGTATTTTTGCTTATCAAATATCTATCAATATTATTAAAATATATTTTTCTTCACTTCAATAAAAATATTGAAACTGTTCACAACTAAATTGGTTTCTGAACTTTTATTTCTGGAACACACGCAATTCTTCTACAAATATTAAATTGTTAAAAGAACAATGTGCGTCAAATGATAAAGAAAAAATTTAAATGTCTAAATTTCCATATCAAGAGCTCATTGGAAGTTTACTATTTGCAGCTCAGTTAACGCGACCAGATATATGCTATGCAGTTAATTATTTAAGCAGATTTAATAATAATCCTGGACATATACACTGGTTAGCGGGAAAAAGAATATTAAGATATTTGAAAGGAACAATAGACTTAACATTAACTTACCAGAAAACTAAAAATGACGATTCTAAAATAAAAGGCTATTGTGATGCTGATTTTGCAAATGACCAAGATAAAAGAAAATCTGTTAAGTGGATATATGTTTTAAAACAAAATGGCGTTATTTCCTGGGGATCTAAAAGGCTGGTCTACTTGCGAAGCAGAATATATGGCAATAGGCACAGTCGTCCAAGAAGCATTATGGATGAAATGATTAGAAGAAGAAATTTTTAATAAACAAATTAAAGCAACAGATATATTTATTTTGTGATAATCATGGAGCGGTTCAGCTAGCAATCAATGAAAACTATCATCAGCAAACAAAACATATAGATGTCCGGCGTCATTTTATTAGAGATGCTATAGTAAATAATAAAATAAAACTTAAAACTGTTTCTTCAAGTAAAATGATGGCTGACATTTTAACAAAACCTTTTCCTGGATCTAAAATTACAGCATTTAACACATTAATGGGACTTTGTTAATTTATTTAATTTTAGTGAGAAAGTTGAAATTGAAAATTAAATATACTTGTTTTGTTTTATATAGCTAGCTGTTCTATGTACCTTAAATTAATTATTTTATTTTAATCGAATAATAAAGAATTGTATTCATTCGTTCTGAATATCTAAAACACAAAGGACGTGTTTTTCATCAAAATTAATTCATTTTAAAATTTATTGTTGAAATCAACACTTACACATTTTGTTTAAACACTTTAATTTATAATTTTGTTTTAAACAGATTTTCTTGTTTGATATTTTTGTAAACAAATTAATATTTTTCTCCAGTCTTAAGTTTTTCAAATAATTCGAATGATAGCAAATAAATTATCCTTATTCTTTTGTAAAAGGATTTCTTTTATTTCTTTACTTCTCTTGGCAATACGTTGAACCACACTATTTTTCAAGAACATTTCCAACATCTATTGTCCAATCTTTAGAGAAATCTATCGAATAGGAATATATATACAATACCTATATTGTTATCTATACATATTTGGTTTTAAATATATCAATGGTGTACTATTTGATCGTTAGTAATTAAGTTCCTTTCTGGATTTCATTAAATCTATATTTCACTGGCCAGAACCAAATTTTCAAATTGCCAGTATTGATTTAAAAATTATACACTTCTTCATTTCATGAAGTTTACTACAGCGCCAGCGTATAATTTCAATTTTTTTGAAATGAAAATATGCCACCTAAAAGAAATTCCTTTATTAAGCCCATTTTGGATTCGAAAAGGGTATAAGTCTATTTTATGGCACTCTGGAAGAATATGTAGACTAATGTGATATGTTAACAAATGAAAATAAGCAATCTAATCAATATCACGGAAGTGGACTTCAGTGTAAAAGGTGTAACCTTAGTAGGCACGCTGAATGCATAAAAAGGCTTACACAAATAAACAAACCGCAATTTGTCAAAAAATGTCGTCTATTTGCAATTTCCTAAATTCAATTAGCCCTATTACGACTTGCGAAAAAAATAGAATCCATA
The DNA here is from genome assembly GCA_910595825.1 of Philhelius pedissequus. Classification (NCBI taxonomy): domain Eukaryota; kingdom Metazoa; phylum Arthropoda; class Insecta; order Diptera; family Syrphidae; genus Philhelius; species Philhelius pedissequus. The sequence continues at coordinate 32,005,630 of OU343161.1, forward strand.
GTTGTGAAATATTCCTTGCAAATCAAGAACCGTTTTTTGTTCGTCTTCAAAACAAAAAGTAAATGTTTAAAAATAAAAAAAAAATGATATTCAGCATATTAATCGAAAACTTGAACCAACTCCTCCCGAAAAAAGTTATAAATGATGTCAACATCGGTCGAAATTCGTATTTATTTTCAATTATGGACACTCGTTTTTGTTTCTCTTTTCCAATTTTAATTTTTTTGCTTATTTCATATCCAATTTACTTGCACAATTAGTTAAAATTCATTTCCATAGAAATACTAAACATTTACGGATCTAAAATTCTCCAGATAAAATCATAACGGATTCGAAAGGTATAAGCTTTGGGCAAATTCACAAACGCAAGATTTGCAAAGCAGGTCTCATGTTGAATAAATGCACGAACCCGGTTAAAATTTAAAAGCAAGTATGCAATATGACTTTAAAACTTGCACAAATTTACTGGCTTTCGTCCAAGAAAAAGTAATGAATTGGAGCTGAATAGGAATTTGTCCCTTAATTGCCTGATAACTGAAATATATATAGATAACAATCCACCATTTTTTGTTAAATTAAAAGACGGAATATTAATTTTAACAACTCTTTTGAGCAGGATTTATTTTTATTAAACATTTCTTTCATTTTACATTGATGAGTCTATTTTAAAACAATGTAAATAGTTTTTTTTTTTATAAAATTCATATTTTAAGTTAACTAGTATTATAATAACATAACAGTTTTGTTTAGTCTTTCATTGGAATTTCGCATTCTTTTTTAAATACACATAATAACCTTAAATCTTACTGAAATTCAAATACTTTTTGGCTTAATCGACTTCCTCTACAGTAGGCCCACTTCCGTTAGCAAACCCATTTCCTGATGGCTGTCCCCCACCAGCACCAGCTCCGGTATGTATTTTAGTCATAATTGGACTGCAGATTTTTGTAGCTTCTTCCATCTTGTGCTCGAATTCTTCCTTTTCTGCTGTGGTGTTGTTGTCCAACCATTTGATGGTTTCACTGCAGCATTCTAAAGCCCTATCTTTTTCAGACTGTCCCAACTTGCTGCCAGCCTGTTCCACTGCTTGCTTAACATTAAACACATAACCTTCTAAGCTATTGCGAGCAGCGATACGTTGACGTTGTTTGTCATCTTCTTCTTGGTATTTCTCGGCCTCAGACACCATTCTGTCGATTTCGGCTTGTGATAGTCGACCCTTGTCATTTTTGATGGTGATGTTCTTCGCTGCACCGGAACCCATCTCCTTGGCAGCAACATTCAAGATTCCATTTGCGTCCAGGTCGAATGTCACATCTATCTTTGGAACTCCACGAGGGGCTGGTGGAATACCAGTCAAATTGAAAGTACCCAGAATGTTGTTGTCTTTGGTAAGTGCCCTTTCTCCTTCGAACACCTGTATAGTTACGGCTGGTTGGTTGTCGGCATAAGTCGTGAACGTTTTCGATTGCTTGCAGGGAATTCTGGAATTACGCTCAATGAGTTTCGTCATAACACCGCCAGCTGTTTCAATGCCAAGTGACAAAGGAGCGACATCCACTAATAGCACATCCTGAATTTCGCTACTTTTGTCACCACTAAGAATTGCTGCCTGAATGGCTGCTCCATAGGCAACAGCCTCATCTGGATTGATGGACAGATTTAGTGCTTTGCCATTGAAGAACGTTTGCAGCAGATTCTGCACTTTGGGAATTCTAGTTGAACCTCCAACCAACACAATGTCATGAATTTGACCTTTATCCATTTTGGCATCCTTCAGAGCTTTCTCCACGGGATCCAGAGTCGAACGGAATAGATCAGAACACAGTTCTTCAAAACGAGCTCGACTGATCCTTGTGTAGAAGTCAACTCCTTCGTACAGAGCATCAATTTCAAGAGTCGCCTCGGTGCTAGATGAGAGTGTTCGCTTGGCTCTTTCAGCTGCTGTTCTTAGCCGTCGAAGAGCTCGTGGATTAGATTTTAAGTCCTTCTTATATTTACGCTTGAATTCTTCGCAGAAATGATTCACCAGGCGGTTGTCGAAGTCTTCACCTCCCAAGTGTGTGTCTCCAGCTGTCGATCTGACTTCGAATAATGACCCTTCATCAATTGTGAGTATGGACACATCAAAGGTTCCACCTCCCAAGTCGAATATAAGCACATTCCGTTCACCAGACAGATTTTTGTCCAAGCCATAAGCTAAGGCAGCTGCTGTTGGTTCATTGATAATTCTGAGCACGTTCAACCCAGCAATTGCTCCAGCGTCTTTAGTTGCTTGTCGCTGCGAGTCATTGAAATAAGCTGGAACTGTGATCACCGCATCTCTGAGAGTATATCCCAAATAAGCCTCAGCAGTCTCCTTCATCTTCGTCAGAACCATTGAGCTGACTTCCTCTGGAGCGAAGGTCTTTTGTTCCCCCTTAAACTCTACACTGATCTTCGGTTTTCCACAGTCGCTCACAACTTTGAATGGCCAATGCTTCATATCATCTTGAATCTTCTGGTCGTCAAACTTTCGTCCAATCAACCTCTTTGCGTCGAACACTGTGTTTTTGGGATTCATGGCAACCTGGTTCTTGGCGGCATCACCGATGAGTCGCTCTGAATCCGTAAATGCCACATAGCTGGGCGTTGTTCGATTTCCCTGGTCATTTGCGATAATTTCAACCTTACCGTGCTGGAAGACTCCGACACAGGAGTAGGTAGTTCCCAAATCAATACCGATTGCTGGCATATTTTATGCAAAATTTATAAATTTGGTTTTTCAACTTCAAAATAAGACGGATAGACGATTGTTTCCTATTTTTCAAAATTACTTTTACAACAAATTACTTTATGTACTTTAAAAATGCTTTACTGTTTTCACTTAACTGCGACTTAACACTTTTCAATTTTTAATGCAATTTCAAAAAGCCTCAATTTATATAAATCAGATGTCGTAGATGAATAACACAATACAGAATAAACCGAAGAGAATCACACCGGCTTTTATATAGTTTTTAATCCAAAGAGAAATTTCTCGAATCATCTTCTAGAGAAATGTAGAATATTGTAGAAGCCATATATAAAAATGTAAGCAAAACAATACAAGAAGTAAACAAGGATAAAGAGTAGCAAAAGATAAAGAGATATATTTTAGATGGAGAAATTTAATAGGAGAAAATCGAGGAGTACAAATAGTGAGAGCAGAGACTTTTCGGATGAAAGTAGGGGAGGCAGAATGTTTAAACAAAATAACAAAACCTGTGTTTTCTCTTTCAACATTTATAAAAGGAAAACTCAAAGAAGCAAGAGGACTGCCAACCTATTAAAATTTCAATCTACTTTTTGGTCTACTATATTATTCATGAAAGAATAAAAGTCACATTTTTGTTACTTTTATCATAAAAGATTTCGATAAAATGTTGCAAAAACTTTTATTACGTTAACAAATTATTCTTAAAAGGAGATATACATATATATATGCCTAATAACTAACACAAATATGTAAATAATTTCAAACTAAGTTATTTAAATACACGAAAACACAGAACACATTTGATGGATATAACATAAGAAAGTAGTCGCTCATCTTGCAGGCGCGTTTCCTTCAATTTTTGATATTGGATATACATATTAAATTCAAGAACTGTTATGGACAAATTACATAGAATAATAATTTATCTACGCGAAACAAAAAACGATCCTGTGGAATGGTTAATTTCATTATTGTTATTCGTCGTGCCAAATGCCGAGATTTCTTAATTACCACAGCTGATAATTTGATAGCAGATTTTAGGTCTGTTCCTATAAATGTTTCTTTTTCAAAGCTCCATAACAGACTTTTATAAAAGATCGAACTCCTTAATGCCAACTATAAAATATCTTTTATGAAAATCTTTCGTTATTTCCATACTCTTCAGTTAGATTCTCCAACATTTAAATTAAATTTAAATCTGATTAGGTTGGCAGTTCTCTTGCTTCATCAAGTCTGTTTTTTATTATGAAGAGAAATACTACTTTACTCCGAAAAGTCTGCTCATTATTTGCATACTCCTCCATTGCTACTCCTACATTTCCCCTAAAATGTATTTCTTCATCTCTTGCAAACTCTAAGAGTGGAAAATGTTTGGACAAGATTAAAAAAACCTGTTGTATTTCTCTTTCGAAAAAAAATATACGAAGCTCGATGAAGTAATAGCACCATAAACTAATAATTTCAATCTTTTCATTTATATATGTACTTCAATGAGCCAATGGACAAAAAATACGTTTTTACTTTAAGCTGAAATTAGATCATTGACAAAATATACTAAAGAAATCCATGGCTGTTACTTAACAATATTCGGATTTTCGTGATAATTGTTGTTGTGGAAAACCTTATTACAAACATAATTTCTTATTGTCATACTTTACTTAATGATGCTTTAAGCAATTGAGAATAGAGTAAATATACTGCTTCTGCTTCTGCTTAAGTGGCGCTACAGTCCGGAATGAACCTGGGCCTCAACCAACATGCCTCTCCAATTAGCCCGGTCCTTAGCTAACTGCCTCCAGTTGCGCACTCCAAGTTGGTTGAGGTCGGTTTCTACTTGTGCGCGCCACTAATGCCGGAATTCGAAAAAATACATATCGGAAGTGAGTTATATTTTGTTTATTGGATACCTACTTGTAATTTATTTTATTTATTTGAATAGCTCTTTTCTATGCAATTTTGTGTTTTTTTTTGTTATCAAGAAGAAATTATCTGATAAGAGTCTGAAACTTAGTACGATTCCAAATATTGTGATGTGTATATTTCCTCTATTCTCAATTGTTTAAAGCTTCATTAAGTAAAGTATAATTATGTAAGTTAAACGTTAAAGTGAAAATTTTTAATTATTTTTTTTTCTATCCTTAAATTCATGTTAATGGTGAATTGTACAAACTGATATAGGTAAGAGAATTGAAATTATTATTTCACATTTTTGTTAAATATTATTTAATATTTATTTCATTGTTCCTTGTCATAGAGAAACTATACAACCCAAACCCAAAATAATTGGTCTACTCATCAATTAACAAAATAACTCTTTTTATATACCTATATTTTCTGGTCCCAAGCAGTTGTTTTGTCAATGTAATAAATTACATTTAATAATTAAATTAGACCAAACAGAACTAAATTTGAGAAAACAAATATGCCTCCAGTTCGCATTCTCTAAACAAAGGTAGAGCATAATAGTTGGACTACTCTCTTCGGGATGCAAATTAGTTAGATTATGATGATTTAAAAAGATTTTCAGTTAACCGTTATTAAAAAACTGACATGCACTTGTTTTGTTGGTTATTGATCTCTTGTTTTATGCAAGCCATCAACATTTTAATGTCATCCATGGTGCGTGGCGGTGCATTATCAAGAGACCTTTGGGAAACGAGAATTAAAGTCTTCCAAACGGGATTATCGAGCTATAAAATCGTAAAACAATTCAATTTAGCACGCATCTCAGCACATTATCTCAGAGTCAAAAAATAGTGGAAATGTGGAGATTGGTAAAAAACGGGACGGTCACCAATTAATAATCCTCGAGATTGCCGAATTTTAAAAACAATACAAAAAGAAAATCGACGTCAAACTGCGGCTGCAATAACTGTTCAATTGAGAGAAAGAATCCAAACAAGTGTTTCAATCGACATTTGTAAGCGAAATGTGAAAAAAATTGGATACAAATTTTATAAGATTGGTTTTAGACTTACCTAAATTAGATCTATTTTAATTCGTTAAAAACATAGGCCAAAGAAAAACCACTTTTAACACCTAAACAAAAGAACAAGCGTGTGCCAAACAACTTAAAAACGGGACTTTAAGTCAATGGCGGTCCGTTATTTGGAGTGATGAGTCCAGGTTTGAGGTTTGCGTGGGCGATGAACGAAAACAAGTAATTACAAATTCAAAAGAGGCTTTTCACAAAGATTGCCTTAAAAAACTCTGAAGTTTCCAGCATCTCAAATGATATTGGGATGCATGTCCGGACTGGGTTTGGGCATTTTACATTTTGTAAATGGAATTGTCAATGCTGCCAAGTACAGTGATATTTTGCAAAATGAACTTCTCCCATCAATACCACGACTTCAAGCTAGTGATGGAGACTATATTTTACAACAGGATGGTGCTTCTTGCCATACAGCAAAGTATACAATTGCGTGGTTATCTGCTAAAGCAATTCCTTTACTGGAATGGTTTTCCAGCAGCCCTGACCTTTCACCAATTGAAACTATCTGGCATAAAATGAAACAAAAACTGCGAAAAGAACCATGTCGGACTTAAAAGCTAAAATCATAAATATTTGGGAATCTTTTGGTACCGAAGAATGTTAAAAGCATAGAAGCAGGTATCAAGGCCAAAGGCGACGTAACAACATGGTGAAATGAAAAAAGACCCGTAGGCCAACAATTTTGCACTTAGAAAAATGTATCAATCGTTATTTTATTTTGTAAGACTGCTCTATACCGTTATTTAATTGAAGTAATTTTGTGTTTGCTACTTATTCCTATTCAAAATAAATGTATTAAGAAAAATACCAAAATATTGAGTTTATTTCCGATGGAAATTAAGAATCAGCACCTAAGATTTTATCAACTGAAAATACTTTATTCTATTTAATTGGTTCAATATACAAAGTAGATATTTTCATGTTGCAATTTGGAATATGAAGACATATTAACATTATAACTTTACATTAGATACATTTTACATTATGATTTTAGAGTTACATTTTTGGGTAAATATTCTTTGACGTTTCATCATTTATAGGCTTGTAAAATGGAAAATAAGACCGTAAAACAGCTTCACGAGGAGCTGAGTAAGAGAAACTTAGCAACCAAAGGGACTAGACAACTCATTCTCAGAATATTAAAATTCGATAAAGGGGTAGCACAGCAATGCACAACCAGTAATGAGGCGGTAGATGATACTGCCCCAACGGATCCAAATATAAACATCTCCGTTAGTACGAGAATGGGATCTTATTCGTAGAGAAAAGGATCTATTGGAAAAGAAGCGTAATAGCCTTTGACAGGAACAAGTTTTGAGGGATAAACTTAGACTCTTAAACAGAACCACCGATTCACTGACAACGAAAATACACTGCAGCATCAAAGAAATTGCATAGACTTTACGCACGTTTACACCAGGAGAAGTAACTTCAATGTCAGCAGAACGATGGGTGTCACGAGTAGAAAATCTCAAAAACGTTTATGTTTGGGAAGAAAAAGTTCTATTGATGGCAACTGTATCAAAATTGAACGGTCCAGCGAGATATTGGTGGGACACATCGCAGGAAACTATACCATCTTGGGATCAACTAGTGTATGGGCTGAAAACTAATTTTCCCAATAGATGTAATGAATTAGAAGTCCATCAGGAGCTTGTCAAAAGAGTACGACGACCAAATAAAAGCATCGAAAGTTACTGCTTTGAAATTGTTTATAAAATGATTACAAAAAGAATTCATTTGACGGACAACGCAATCATTCAGTAAATTCTGACAGTTCTTCTGAAAGTTTCTGCTTTGAAATTAACATGATTGCAAAAAGAATTCATATGACGGACAATGCAATCATTCAGTACATTCTGACAGGACTCAAGGATCAGCAAATGAGTTCCAATTTGGCAGGAAACAATTTTAAGGATATTGCAGAAATAGTTGAAAAAATTAGTAGGTATGAAAGCATTCGCAGGGCTACCCGTCAAAATAATTCTACCCCAGGACCCAGACCACCTCCAAGTCATGGAACGGCAGCGTTTAACATGAAACCTTTTACAAGTAGAGGATACAATTCAGATCGTATACCCCGAAGAAACCAACCTCCATTAAGCTGTTACAACTGTAACCAGGTTGGGCACCTGGCTTGGCAATGCATCCAATCAAGGAAAAGACAATGGCCAACTAATAAAGATAATGAGCTCCTGTCAGGAAATCATCGAGATGATACAAAGTTAAGGATCAATTTAGTTTCCTGTGTTGGGTCCGACTGCTACTACAAACCAGTTAAAATAAACGAAAGGCAATACTTTGCATTGCTCGATTCTGGGAGTAAACAGTCAATCATCACTCAAACAGTTGCAGCCGAACTAAAATCACCAATAGAGTAGTGTGACGCAGTCTTACATGGATTTAGCGGTGGTAAATATAAATCCATAGGATGCTTTTCTTGTTCTGTGAAAATCGACAACGTTTGTTTTCCCATTTGTGCTGTGGTGGTCGCATATTAAGTACTTTCTGGATCGGTGTTAATTGGAAAAAGATGTACTTAATAGCCCTCTTTGCGAGATCAGATAACAAGTGACACGCTTGTAGTAGATCGTAAACAAGAAAATATATGTGATGTACAACAGATAACACAAACTAAACCTCGGAATCCCATATCTCTCTGATATTAAAATAAATCCGGACTTTGATTATCACTTCTCAACAACTTTCGAGATTGCATTGCAATGAATCAACAAGAACTTGGAAGGACAAAGCTTATCGAAATGGAGATAGAATTGACAACACAACAGTCCATAGTTCACCATCCTTAAAAGATTCCTTACGCCAAACGAGAATTGCTCTCTTCTATGGTAGCTGAAATACTAGAAAATGGGATTATAAAAGAGTCGCTATCTGATTTTGCTTCACCAGTTATTTTGGTTAAAAACAAGAACGGAGAATAGAGGATGTGTGTGGACTACAGAAAACTGAACTCTGTCACCCGGAAAGTAAATTGCCCATTCCCGCTAATTGAAGAATAGATAAATAACCTTGCTGGTTATAAATATCTTATAGTTCTGGACATGGCATCAGGATACTATCAAATACCAATCAAAAAAGAGCATACCCACTATACTGTATTTAAAACATCGGACGGACTATATGAGTTTATGGTTATGCCATTTGGATTGGCATATGGTCCTGCCAATTTTCAAAAAAAACTTATGAGTAAAGTGAAGGATAAGATGAGGAACGAACCATTAGTTAGTTACATGGATGATTATGTCCTACTTGTAAAATCATTCGAGGATGGACTGATAAAATTGGAGAAGTTTTTAATAATTCTTAAAGAAGCTAATCTGACACTAAATCTCAAAAAGTCCGAATTTTTCAAGATAGAAATAGAATTTCTGGGTCATAAAGTGAAAGATGGAAGTGTTCAACCAGGAGCTGCTAAAACTCTTGCAGTAGAGAAATTTGAAAAACCCAACAATGAGCACGGCATCAGACAGTTCATCGGATTAATAAGTTTTTTTTCGCAAATTCATCAAAAACTATTCGCTGATTGTATAACCGTTAACAAATCTCACCAAAAAGAATTCTAGATTTCAATGGGCGAGCAAGAACAGAGTGCCTTCGACCATCTAAAAAAATGCGTTCCCAACAAACCCGTTCTTGTTTTGAACCAACCTTCTGCGGATCATGAATTGCATACTGATGCCAGTTGTCTTAGAATTGATGGAGTACTCCTGCAGAAACATGGAAAGGATTTACATCCTGTTGATTACTACAGCAGGCAAACAACTGACGAGGAATCAAAATATTACAGCTTCGAGTTGGAAGCTCTGGCAGTTGTAGAAGCCACCGAACGATTTCGGCAATATTTGTTAGGAAAGCATTTTGTGATTATTACCGATTGCCAAGCACTCAACACAGCAATGAATAAGAAATAGTCAATTCCTCGAATCGCACGCTGGTGGTTACGCACGCAGGAATATAATTTTAATGTTTATCATCGTTCTGGTAAACAAATGGTACACGTCGACTCGTTGTCTAGAAATCCTTGTGAAAACGCCAAACAACATAGACGAATCTGATTGGCTTTATTCTCTACAATAACAAGATAAAGAGATAGTAGATATCGTCAACGTTCTTCAACAAAAGCTATCCTGCGAAGCTGAAAAGCAAGTCCATGATTACATGATTACACACTCCAAGAAGGACGACTATGCCGGAAGGTAAATGGTGAGTTACGACTTTTTGTCCCTAAAGGCGTAAGAAATCGGGTTTTGGGGCATAGCCATGACTTGATTGGGCATTGCTCCGAAAAGAAGACGATGGAGCATGTAAAAGCAAGATACTGTTTTCCTCGAATGACACAATTTATAAAAAAATACATTAATGCATGCGTTGAATGCGCATATAACAAAAAGGAGGCGCAGCCACGAGAACTTAATATGATTGACAAGTTCCCGTGCCTTTTGATACCATACATATCGACCACTTGACTTCATCAAGTCAACTAAAGGTAACGCATATTTAATTGAGCTGGTAGATGCTTTCACTAAATATGTTGTTCTCAAAGCATTACCTAGCACTCAAACCAAGCCCGTGCTAAATTTTCTTTATTTGGCATACCACTTCGTGTTGTATCTGACAGAGGGACTGCATTTACCTCAAAATCATTTGTTGAGTTTGTCAAAATTTACGCTATCACACATGTTCTCAATGCCACAAGAACCCCACGAGCAAATGGCCAAGTTGGGAGCTACAATAGAACCATTCTTAACGTTCTTTTGGCTACAGTGGAAGATGAAGACAGATGGGACCAAAAAGTAAGAATCGTCCAATGGGGAATAAACAATACTTACAATTCATGTTACAGGTAGAACAGTACATCAATTACTAATGTGCTATATTCCTCGCGATCCATTCCAAGATGGAATTGCACAGTGTTAATCTTAATCAACGCACCCAGAATAAAGAAAAAATGAGAAACGAAGGGGCCAACACAATAATTAAAAACCAAGTAAAACAAAAACAACGACTCGATTCAAAACACAACAAAGCTAAACAGTACAAAGTTGGAGACTTAGTCATGTCTCTGAATGATGCTCCCAGTTGCTCCCGAACATCAAGAAAATTGGAAGTCAAATATCGTGGACCGTACATCGTCAAATCTGTACTTCCACATGACCGATACGAAGTAGCGTAGCTGATATGCCTCACGCTCCGAGAACTCAAAAGCCATACTCGGCTGTTTGGTCTGCTGATCGGATGAAAAAGTGGATCGAGTTAGACCTCGATTTCGACGAGGACGACGAAAGCGTCAGGATGGACGAATCTATAACAATGCAAGCAGACTATGCAGATGATTCCAATACAAATCGCATCGTTAATAATGAGTAGGCCATGCTTTGTTGTTAAAGGCGAGAAACGATGATGAATGGGTCACTTCAGCCGGAACACCTATATTGAGCGCAACCAGAAGTAAAGTATATGTAAATTGACTAGCACTGAATTAAAAAGATTAACGTTATAAAAATTTAAAGCTATAATAAAGCAAATATTAAAGTTTTATGTTAAAGAGTTTATATAAAACACACCTTGACTCTAAAGTCATGGGTGTAATAGCGCGCGCCTCAGCGTACGAAATTTCAAAGAAGAATTCGAAGAAGAGTCGCGACTCATAAGTCGTGGTGTAATATCAGTCTTACATTAGTAGATGAAAAAAATTGCACTTGATTTGTGAGAACATGAAAATTAAAAGTCGAGTTTTTGTATTTCTTCTTCAAAAAAAGTGACCATATGGAGAGCAAAAAGACCAAGTGACCAAGTAAAAACAAAATGACCTAATTTGGTCATAAATGACCAAATGAAGCAAAAGTATTGCCAACCTATTAAAATTTTAATCTTATAGTTGATTGCCCTTCAAGGCAAAATTGCCCATATTCAAAAACACGAATTTGTGACGGTTTATCTTTACCGGTTTACGGTTAAGATTAAGTGCAATAGGTCAGTAATAAAACTGAATTTCTGCTATTTGACATTTATAAAAGGTTTTTAAATAATATAAATTCTATATACTAAATACTACTGCCGGCATCAGCCAAGTAGAAGACTATATGTGGACGTGTTGAATTATTAATTCAAAATACCTTTTATCGCCTTTAGTCCTACAAAAATTGGCGTTTCGTCCCGGCGATCTTACTTGGACTCTATTGTATTATTAACATCTCATTTGAATTATTAATAAAACCTTCTTATGCCGGATTTATGCAAATAGCAAAATGCCATTTTATCTATCAAATTGTAGCCATTTTTCCTTTTGTCGTGTAAGCGCTCTAAATACTGCCAATATTTTTTTCAACAAAAAAAAAATTGGAACAGATAATTTGGTATAAAATTCTTCCCTTAATATGGCTATGTAATGGGTTATCCATTTTGCGGTTTCAAAAGTAAACGTAAATAAAACGCATATAAAATATTTTTGTTCATGATATTTCTTTTTTATTATAAAGTTTTAACGTTAACATTATGTGTGAAATACTACATGATTTAAATGACCACCACGCATATTTGACACATATTGGGCGGTATCTCAGCTATAACTTGACGAATGTAGGTTTTCAAGTGCTCAAGAGTTAAAGGTTTATCTCCATAAACACGGTCTTTCACGTAGCCCCATAAAAAAGGGTCCAGCGTCCAGTTGATATCGCCACCACGAGAAATTACGCGGCCAGGAAATGTCTCTTGCAATAAAGCCATATTCGCTCGAGTTGTGTGGCATGTGCCACCGTCTTGTTGAAACCACATATTCTCCAAGTCGTATTCTTCAATAGCAGGCAAAAAAGTCGGTTATCATATGACCATAACGCTACGAATTGTCGGTGACAGTCGTTCCATCGTCGTTTTCGAAGAAGTAAGGTCCAATCACACCTCCGGATTAAAGAGCGCTCCAAACAGTGACTTTTTGTAGATGTAATGGCCTCTCTGCAATTACTTGAGGATTCTCAGAACCCCAAATATGACAATTTTTTTTATTAACAAGCCCACCGAGTGAGAAATGTGTTTTGTTCGAAAAATCGCCGCATACCACCTGTTGTTCAAGCACCCATTCGACGTATCTACGACGTTGTGAATGGTCAGCTGGCTTCAGTTGTTGTGCGAGCTGGACTTTATATGGATGTAGGTCTAGATCCAAATGTAAAATACGCCACAATGTGCCGTAAGACAGTCCTAATTCCTGAGAACGACGAGGAGTCGACAAATTCGGGTCTTCGGCAAAACTTTCACTTACAGCAGCAATATTTTCAGTGATACGAGCGAACGATGATGCACAGGCCTTACAACATCTGTAACCAATCCAGTCTCTTCAAATTTCTTCACAATTTTTCCAATTGCTTGCGTAGTTGGACGATTATGTACACCATTTGTAGAAGGTTTTAACAATTTGTATGCGTTGTGCGATACTTAAGCGATCCATTTTCGTAAATGTCAGACTTTCAACTGAAAAAAAAATTGGTTTAACAACTTTTGACGTTTGACATATGTCGAATTCCAGCCCTATACTTTTGAAACCGCAAAACGGATGACCCTTTATAAACACTGTACTTACGGTATTTTATGGCCTTATGCCATTCTAGAAAAAAATTAACTTGCTCATTATCTTTTTTGGCAAATTGCCATTTTAAATGTCAACTCTTATTAAGCCTTACCTACATTCAACACCCTTTTGTACAAAAGTGAAAAAAATGTTTTGTCTTTCCAAAATACCGCCAATCCTATTTCATATTTCAAATTTTTGCAAAAATAAAAGTTAGACCGCTTTTAACTTTTGCTTTTGTGCAAAAGTGGTATTTTTTTTCACTTTTGTACAAAAGTGTGTTGCATGTAGTTAAGCCTTAACATCTTCTAAAATTAAGAATGCTAATAATAGAGCAATAGTTTTAGTTCTTGATTCCATTTTTATTTCTAGTCTTGTGTGTTAAGCTTTTGTTTTTTTTTTTCTATTGATAATGTTAAAAAATCCTGTTATTTTGGTTCGTTTCTAGCAGTCGTGTAATACAAAAATTATATCCTTGCCAATAAATTTTGGCAAAATAATGCCAACATTAAAATCTGCCATTTTTTGAACTCGTGTAAGTGCATGTCATTATAAAAATTATTTGTTTCATTATTTTGCCATTCGTTTAGCAGAAATATTGATAACCCATTCGTGTAATTCCGGTATTATATACATAATGCCAGGCCACGGGCAAAAAAAACCAATACTTCGAATTTAATGATTAGGAATAATTCTAGTCTTTTTGGATATAGTTCCCACGTGGAAATTCTAAATCTAAATTATGTTCTTTATCGTTCTGACCTACCAATTCTGTGTAACTTCTGCAAGAGGTATGAGCGAGATGATGTTTACCATTTTGTAGCCACTTGCCCTATTTTGAAAGAGATTCGAAGGCTTTACTTCCAGAAAAGTGTCCTTTCTAGAGCACAACTGACATTTTGAATGGTTCCCTGGGCTGGACTAATCTTTACAAATTTTGTGACCATGCCCTGTCGTATAGAAATAGTTTTTGAAATATCTTTAATTATCATCTCAACCTTTTACTTTGAATCAAAGCTTTTTTATTCACTGGTTTCTTCTTTTGTAATTAAACATATATCTATTCATTTATATATACCAAAACCAATTAAAAAAATAGGTAAAAACTGTTTTTATTTTTTGTATCTTAAACTATAAATCTAAATTTTAAATAACAACACTGTATTTTGTACTTATCTTTTAATTCAATTTTTTTCTTTTTTTCATAAAACTTTCTTAAATTACAAATTATAATTCTATCAATTATGTATCTGTGCAATTATCTTTTCTTATGAAATGTCATTATCTGGCAGACGGCACCTTGCCATGTCCATATATTCTTTTGTATATACATTTTGTAACGTTTATTTTGAAATAAAGAAACTAATAATAATATAATAATAATAATAATAGTTCCCACTAGATGTTCTTCATGAAATCTATGTAAGATGAACTAAACCTTGCATAAATTGTGTATTGAAAAAGATCTTCACTAGTCAACTGATGAGTCCAAGTAAGATCGCCAGGACAAAACGCTGATTTTGGTAGCGCTAAAGACCGTTAAAAAATATTCTGAATCGACATTTATAAACTTATTCCTTCGCTAACCAATCGCAAAATGGGGCTTAGTGAAGGAATAAAAACTGACATTTGGAACACAATTTACAGAACCCATTGAGAAAATATAGCGCCTTTCACATGAGCTGCAAGCTTCAAATACAAATAAATCTTTTTAAGCAATTTCCAGGGAAATTATCAAAGTATTTTGTTTTAACTTTTCATAGAAGTTTATAAATGATCTTTTTTACAAAATTAAAAAAAAACACTACATAAAATTGTTTAAATATCAAAAAATTACATTTTAATATTTTCTACGCTACTAACAACAGGCTTCTGGGAACTGTCAAATGTAAATTCGCAATACACAACAACCAGAAGCATTCCATAAATCGACGAATAAGTAATTTGCTCGAATTTAGTCCAAAATAGAATAGCTTATTGGGAAGAAATAGCCTTTTTTTTGAAGGCCAAATCAACAAAACTTGTATCGGTTGCTAGAAACTTAAAAGCGCCAACTTATTTAAGGTACAATTGAAACTACACTAATCACAAGGTAATGACTTGGTGAGATATCGCATATCTTCTGAAACTCAAGAAACTTTTTTAATAATTTGAAAAAAAATTATCATGATCAAAATTTGCGTATGTTCCAACTGAGGACTTTGCTGATTGTGACAGGTAGTGGAGGTAGAGTGGAAACCAAAAATCTCAGCTAAACTGCTTGCCTAAATCTTGGACAAAATTTTGTACGGGAGCGTAATTTCCTTTTATTATATATTGTTTAACAAAGATAGATACGTTTTTTTCCCGTGGGTAGTTGTAAAACCTTCAAAAGGCTCTATGAGGACCAAAAAACGCGTGCTCATAGGAGTGTGAGATTCTTACTGCGCTAAAAACACCTCTTCCTACCGATTGCAACTAAGTCGAAATTTATCTAGCAATTTATTTTTAACGAATTTAATTAACGTGTTGCAGGTAACTATCCGGTGATAGTTCCTGCTTATACCGCGATTTTAAAGCAGATTCTGGTTTAGTGCACCAGATCGGAAGGCTTTGTCCTTCGCAGGCGGCGTACTAAATTCGCCTCATCGATAATTTCGATTATAGTACTATTGCAGTATTGTAATAGCCGTTTTCTATGATTTCGGGCAAAAGTTATTATTTCATCGCGAACCGTGGGAATCCCGAGATCTCTTACAAATGATCTTAGGAGCTTATTTTCATATGTTTGTAAGGTATTTAAATTAGAATCTCGCGTACAACCCCAGAGTTGTATACCGTAAGTCCAGACAGGTTTAAGCAACTGCCTGAACCGTATTAACAAATATCGGTAAATTATTAATTTTTTATACGTAAAATCTACATGGTCTGATTTTACTGCGTTAAGTGATATCCGCCATGTTTTTGTCCATTTACTGCCATTATTCAGAGCTTTTTGTAATCTAGTCGTAGCATTTTATCGTTTGGCCCACTGCTGGTATTGCAGTGTTGACAACAAACGTGGCTACGATAGTGTCTTCTGTTTGAGGTATATCACGAGTAAATAATAGGTACAATATTGGACCTAAGACACTTCCTTGTGGTACCCCAGTCACTATATCTTTGAGATCCGAGTAATCGTTTCCATGTCTTACTCTAAAAAGTCTATTCTCTAAATATGCTTGTAGAAGCGTATAAAGTGCTTCAGGCAGAATTTGTCTTGATTAAAAGCTTGCGACACGTCTAGGAAGACCGCCGAACAAATTTTCTTTTCTTCAAGAGTTTTCTCAATGATGTCAGTGATCCTATGCACTTGGTCAATTGCCGAATGCTTGCTTCTAAATCAGAACTGATGTTCAGGTATTAGGCGCTTTTCTTCTATTATTGGCTGCAGGCGCAGAAGTAATATTCTTTCAAAGACCTTAGATATTACGGGCAGAAGCGAAATAGGTCTATAAGATTTCTTATCATGTGATGGTTTTCCTGGTTTGAGAACCATTATAACTTCCGCAACCTTCCATTGGCTCGGAACGTACTTTAGACTTAGAGTGGCATTTATTATATAAAGAAGATTAATTAACCCTTTGCGAGGAAGCATTTTGAGAACTTCGGCGGTAATTAGGTCATATTCCGGAGCTTTCTTATACTTAAGCTTTCTTATTTCTCTACTTAATTCGGCAAGGGTAACATTTCTTGTTATGTAATTTTCGCTTGAGTTAGCACTTATATTTAAATTTTCGTTGAGTACTTGCCCATCAAAAGGCTTAAATGTGCTGGGAGCTTTGGTTTCTTCGTCACTTTAACAGCTTTCCAGAGTGAGTAGTTGGATTCTTTTCCTGCTGTCAAGCTTTCAAGATAATTTCTAACTTCAGAATTTTTGAATTCTGCTATCGTCTTTTTTAGTAAATTACTCGTACACAAGCGATTTAAATTTCCCTTGTATTGAGGAGCTCGAGTTTGCTGCCATTTCTTACGTTCTTTTCGTTTCTCTTTTACTAAATCTTTTATTTCCTGCGGATATTTTAGGGTTTTAAAGCACGCCATTTCTCTTTGGTATGGGGTGTTGTTCCATGCGGCACGATATTGACGAGATTATCTACTGCGTCTTAAAGTTCGAGAGGCGTTTGTAGTGATACCCTTAATTCAACGTTATCCTCTATATCTTTCTTAAAACCTTCCCAGTTGGTTTTCCCATTGGTTAACGTGGGTTGTTTTTCATTTTGAACAAGATTTTCGCTCATAGTGAGAATAACAGCAGAATGATCTGAGAAAAGATCAAAGCTTTCTGTTATGCTAATTTCATTTGAAGGTATTCCTTTGACCATAAAAAAGTCAACAAGTTCAGGTATTTTCGATAGATCAGTCGGCCAGTAAGTCCGGTTGCCAGTCGAATGAAAATCGCAATTATAATACCTCTAGATCCCCAAAAGCTGTGCTTCGCATTAAAGTCACCACCAAGGATAAAATTTTGTGTAAGTAACTTTAGCACGTTCATAAATTCATTCTTTTCAATTTTACATCGTTGAGGACAGTATATGGAAGATACATTCAGTACAACATCCTGAGTTCTAACCTGTACACCGATTAATTGCATTGATTCAGCCTCTATTTTCGGGCCTATCGTATGTTTGATGCATTCTTTTATAAATAAAGATGCCCCACCTCTTGCTTTGTTCGACGGATGAGTTGCGTGGTATTCTAAGTATCCATTGATCTTACTATTTGATTGTTTCTTGACATGCTTTTCCGATATCAAACAAATATCTATATCTTTCTCATGCATAAACATTTCTGGTTCTCCAAGTTTTTGCCATAATCCGTTGGCATTCCAAGTAATTATTTTGAGCTTTTCCATCATGTTTTTCTCTTTGTAGGGCGTTTTGGCCGAAAACTGTTTTCGAGTTTAGTTAGCCTATCAAATATAAGTTTATTTGTACCACATTGTTCCTCAATTTTCGAAAGAATTATGTTTATCTTTTTGTAAAGGTATGTTTTTAGCTGTTATTTGGGCATATGTGCTTACAGGACCTTTCTTTGGTGTTTGCTCTGGTTGTGTTGATTGATCTTGAGTCTCTTTTCCTTTGGGTATTTAGGCATTTAACCTCTTAGGGATCTTAAGAACTTGCTTTTCTACTTGGCTTGGTGGTTTTCTTTGTGACTGCGTAAATTTTGATCACCGTTCTTGTAGTTCTTTTGTTACTGCAAGCCTCTCGCTACAACACGTAAAGGTCTTTCCGACTTATTCTCATAAGTGTACCATTCTACTTTTTCTTCGTTTAGTTTTCGCGACAGGAAACGATAACTTTCAGGATCTTTCACACAAACTTTCCATTTGTTGTTATTAAATGAAATAACTTTAAAGTTTGATGGTGTTAACGTCTTTAAGATACTCGTAGTTTTATGTAAGTATGTATCTGCATTATCTGTATTCGACGAGGAATTTTTGTATTGGTACGTAGTAATATTCTAAGAATACTGTAGGTACGTACATGATTTGTGTGTTGTATTCACACAATTTGTTCGAATTTGTTTGTGGGTTTGTTTTGTGAATTTGCATAGATTAATGCAGTAGGTATACGCATTGTGTGAATTCGATGTTTTCAGGTTGTTCTAGTTTATTTTTACAAATTATTCAGTCCTCAACAAATCTTATATTCAATAGTGAAAAATAAATACTAATTGGTTTTAGTACTCGTGCCAGCTTTTGCTATAAAGTCATAGCGAAACTGCATCCTAATCCTACTATATATGTGCAATTTTGTACCGCAGTTGTTATAAATAATTGTCCAAACTCTGTTTTCTACATACCTCATCCTATCTCTATCGTACCTCCTTGGATTGTTATAATATGCGCCTTGATAATACCGATTGAGGAAATACTCAATCTTTAGAGTATGTTGTGCCAACGCTCAAGTCGTAATCAAATTGACGTTCAAATACTTGTTGGAATATGCCAGATTGCTATTCGAATTTTCTATATAATTCGACTTTAAACTTATAGGGATCCCCATTTATTTCTCCTTCTACCTTTAACAAGATATCAGCCAATAATATCTTGCTAACAAGTTCATTGCCTTCCTTTTTATCTATTGCAAATTGATATTGTTCAATAATTTACGCATTTATTACGTGACATCAGTTCTCCGTATGTATGTACGTAAGGTTGCGCAGCTGAATTTAGTTAGCCCCTCTTCCATCCTATTGAAAAGATTCCATAACAATAAACTGGCAAACCAACCATAGAGACATCATAACTGACATCTGAGAAAAATTTTTTATAAGACCCCAGAGCGCAGAGATAAGATTTTATTTCAATTCGTAAAAAATAAATATTAAGACAGTGGCCAAAAGTCAGCTGCAGTCATCAGTATCTTCTCGGCACTGAAAACTGAACAGCAACAAAGCCAACGAGTACCAGACTATTCACATTCGTGTAAAGACGAAGAAGCAACAAATACAAAACTCAATTAAACTTAATTGATGATAATTGACTTATATGCACCGACGAAATGGACAACTGAATCAATACCAATGTCTACTTTGAAAGTTTTTTAAAAAAGTATGTACTGATATGATGGAGTGATCAAGTATATGTACATATACCTATTCTATCTTGATCAAGACATCCTGCCATCATTTGGCATCCATAAATCCATACCTATTTAACTGTACGACATATATCAGCTTCAAGATGCTATAGCTTCACATTTTGTTTTAAGGAACTGATTTATAAATCTTTTGAAAACTTGGTTCTAAAAAAATAAAGTATTCTGAATTCAGTTTATTTGGTACATGACCTCTATCAATAGTCTTGTCATTTTTGCTTTAATATCTAAAGTCTAGTTTAATTCAAGAGTTATAAAACCACAAAAAAAAAAAACAAAAGTCAATTGTCTCATTAAGCATTTATTACCCCAAGAAAAGCTTTTATAATGCATTTGCCCAAGTTCAGTCCTAAACGAAATCAAAAGGCTCACAAATCCCTCTAATTTATTAACTCCGAATACTGTCAATATATTAGTCTAAGATATAAGATTTGTTTTCGGAGTAGTTTTTTATAGTATTTTTGTTTTCCAGGCACCATTTGGCCTGGGTCGCACCGAAGAAACCACGAAACTTCCTAAGAAGTATCTTTAGAAAATTATTTAAGTACAATATTTTTAGTACAAAAGGCTTAATATATTTTTAAAATCTTTTTTACTTATAAATTTATGTTCAAAATTACGTAAATTTATTATTAAAATTTAATATTTTTGATTTTATTTAGTTCCAGTTTGGAATTCTGTTAAGTTCTAGCAATCGAGTAATTATAACATTATTTTATATTTCCGTAGCAAATTGTTTTAACAAATAATCCTACATGAAAAAGCAGCTGTTGCACGTACTTGCTCTTATGTTTTATCACATCGTATTCTTAGTAGAACGGCTAAATATATTTTTGAAGTCGTTTTCCACAAAATTCTTATATACAAAATTTCTTTATTTTTTTTCTAAAAAAAAATTGGAATGGTAATTTTAATTATTTTAGCTTATAAACTTATAAACAAAATTTGGAAAAAAATCACTCACCAGTTTTCGAAATATTGAATTTTCAGAAAAAAAAAAATATTTATTTTTTCAAAAATCCAAAAAAAGTATTTTGCGAAAATTTTGGTATGCAGTGTTCTTTATAATTCAAAGAATCTCCTGTATAAAAATTTTGATCCAAATCTGTATAGCCGCTTATGACAAAGTCGAAAATAAAAAAAAATGGTTGTATGGCAGGTAATGTTTATAACAAATTCTGTAAAAAAAAAAATTGACCAAAATGTAGACTCTACAAGAAATAGTGCACACACTAATTTTTATTAAGATCGTTAGAGCCCTTTTCGAGATAATTAAGATGGTAAACAAAATTGTATGGCAAGTACCGTTATTTTTGGGGCTAAAAAAAAACGCTTCAAAAATTTATTTGAGACAATCACCTAAAACTCTTAAATACCAAGTTTGAAAAAAATCGCTTCACCCGTTAGGCTGTAGAATGTCCTACAGACTTACAGACAGGCGGAATTGCTTGACCACTTTTTTGGGTGTTCTCTACCATCGTAATGCTAATTTTGATCAAAATCTCGAGTTCGATTATTTTTCCAAATTCAAAACTTGACCTATAATACTGTAGGTATGTAGGTATATGTATGTATATCGCAAGTAAAAAGCACATTGACATTATGTACATTTGCCCCACTTTGTATGTGAACAACATTTTAATGTTTCATAAGTTCTCTAATGCATTTGTACATTTTACACATATCTGTGTAAATTTTAATAATTTTAACTTTATTTATATTTTCACTGGCCATTTGGTCACTCGGGCGTATTGGTAACATTTTTTTCAATTACTTTATTTTGTTCAGTTCTTTTTACAAATAAAAAAGAAAAGCAAAAGCAAATACATATATAGGTTAGGTTAGGTTGAAGTGGCTGTCAGCGTTATAGCTGACACACTTAAACCAGAGTTGGTCCATTGTGATACCACATGAATGAGATAAGCCTCCTCTTCGTTGAACCACTTGGAGCTCGTAATTAAGCGTAAGAGATTATAGATGCATATATTGTTTAGACCGCTGAGATCATCGAAGAAAAAGTAGTCAAAATGGAGCTTACGTCTTTGAGACAGAGCAGGACATGTGCACAGAAGATGAGGAACAGATTCCACCTCCTCCTCGTCTATGCAGCTTCTGCAAAAATCATTTGAATAAACGCCAGGCCTCATTGCGTGCCTGCCTATGAGGCAGTGTCCAGTTATGACACCAATAACGGAGTTGATGTGCAATCTGCTTAAGGATATCAAATACTTGGAGCGTTTCAGAACAAGTTTTGACCAGAACTGTTTTGTCGTCATACAGGTAGTTGTATTTCTCCATCTTCGGTTTGTCCTTTCTACAGCATCTTGTTTCAGCATTAACTTACATGTAGCAATGTGAGTACCTATATTTGCCCTTTCAGGCATTGGAGGTAGAGTCGTTCCATTTTTGGCAAGTTCATTACAATTCCCTGGAATATCCCTGTGCCCTGGCACCCAACATACGTGAATATTGAACTGCTGCGCTATCTACATGAGAGATGAACGGCAGTTGAAAGCAGTTATGGAATTTGTGGAGGACGATTCCAGAGATTTAATAGCCGCCTGACTATCCGAGAAAATACGGATATCAGTAGGTGGTTTTCTTTCAGCCAGGAAAGGACTTCTATAATTGCCATAATTTCCGCCTGGAACACGCTACAATGATTAGGAATACGGAAAGAGAGAATTAATTTTAGTCTGTTTGAGTACACACCACCACCAATTCCGTCATCTGTTTTCGATCCATCAGTATAAAAATGGATAGCTTTATCTTCCAAGAAGCTTAAGTCCTTCCAGACAGTTCTTGGAGGAATAGTGACTTGGAAGTTTTTGCCGAATTGTAGTTTTGGGATGGTGTAATCAATATAATTTACAAGTGATCCGAACGAGTTCAGAATAATAGAATTGCCAATATAATTATTGATCCATTGTGAAGAAGCTTTAAGGTGGGCGGCTGTGCTCGTTGTCGTCTGTTTGCTGAAAATATCAAGGGGTATTAGATGGAGCAGAACGTCTAGCGTAGCAGTGGGTGTTGTGCTCCGCTTATACACTTTGAGGCTGATCTTTGCACTTTACTCAGTTTGTCACGATGTGAAGCTTTTTCTAGAGCGGTCTACCATACTGTTACGCCGTAGGTAAGAATCGCTCTGATTACGGAAGTATATAGCGAGTAAGTAATACGAGGTTGAAGGCCCCATTTATTCCCTATAGGTTTTTTGCATGAGAAGAGTGCCGCTATGGCTTTTTATCTCTTTCTTCTATTTTATTTTTTATCTAAAATAAGACCCAAGTATTTTGCTTCATCTGAGAAATCTAGTGGAATACCTTTGATAGTAGGAGGATCTACGTGAGGAATTTTGTATTTCCTTGAAAATAAGACAAGTTCAGTTTTCTTAGGGTTGACTCCCAGGCCACACCTTCCTTATTAGCTTATTTAAAGCGTTTTGTGGAAGTTCTTTTAGAACGTTAGGGTACTTTCCGGAAACGGAAATGGCAACATCGTCAGCATAAGCAACCACTCTGTAGCTCTCCACTTCCAGATCCATCAGCAGCTCATTTGCTACCAGATTCCCGAGAAGGGGAGATAGAACACCTTCTTCTTGCAGAGAAATCGCCCAGTTTTGAATTGATAACCCTGCTAGTTCACCAAGCGATCCATCTTCTTTTAGACTTGAAATTGCAGATGCGATCGTAGATGCGTCGACATTGATAAAAGCGCCTCCTATGTCCAGGAAATCGACCATAGTATACTGCTTATGTTGGAGGGAGTTTTCGATAGTTCGTACTAGATTATGTAAGGCAGTATCTACCGATCTTCCTTTGCAATACGCATGTTGTACCGTAGACGAAAATCTCGTATCGATGCTATTACGTAAGTGGATATCAATCAATCTTTCAAGAGTTTTTAGAAGGAAGGATGATAGACTAATAGGTCTGAGGTCTTTTGGAATAACTTGGGTACATTTACCCGCCTTGGGTATGAACACAACCTTAACTTCTCTCCAAAGCAGCGGTATGTGGGCCAGATCTAAGCAGCTATGGAACAGATTCTTTAGAATTTGTAGAACTATATCTGAGTTCCTATGTAGCTCAGCTGGAATAATACCGTCCGGTCCTGCGGCTTTGAAAGGTTTGAAGCTATTAATTGCCCATATCAGTTTTTCCCTAGTAATTAGACCTTGCGGATATTTAGATTTGTTATTAGACGCCGTGTGGTCTGAAAAGCTAACATCTTGAGAGCCACCTGGAAAATGGGTATCCAGTAATAAACTGAGCGATTCTTCGCAAGAGTTGGTCCATGAGCCATCAGGATCCTTAAGCTGCTGGGTATGGGTGGATTTGTAGATAGAATTTTTCTTAACATCGATGCTTCTGAGGTTTCTTCTATTTTGCCACAGAAGGACCTTCAGGAAGATCTCTTTGTTTTCCTTAATTCTTTCTTATAAAGTACAAGGGACTTTTTATATGAGTCTCAGTTTACAATTTTCCTATTTAGTTTAGCTCGTTTAAAGCGCTTACGACACTCTCTCCTGAGCGGTTAAAGCCTTGAATCCCACAATTGTGTCTTTCCTTTCCCTCTTACCTGAGTGAGTGGGCAAGAGATGGCTAAGGATTTATAAAGGGCTGAGGTTAAGTCATTGACTTTACTGTCAGGTTTAGCTATGTTCTGCATTCGCGATGAGCGTCTCCAGTGTACTACCGCGTAGGGGGCCAAGGTGGTCGTGACCCAGATCTGCTGAAACGAGCCAGTAGGTTCCTTATGTAGTTTTCAATCTGGCTGCGGTGATATCTCTTTCGCTGAAATCGGGGAGTAAGTCTACATTAATGCTACTTTTAACTAATATGCAAGATCTAGTGTCACCTTTATCGGAAGCATAAAGTACGTAATATCCAGGAGCCCTGAGTCATTTAACTATGGATTTTACTATTCAAGGTTCCTCGATCAGGACGATATCATCCCCGTGCCTGGATAGACGAAGAAGAAGGGAGGCCGAAGCCTTGATGGAGTGTTGGAGGTTAATTAGCTTTGGCGCCGTGCTGCTGGCCGGTTTTGAAGAAAGTTTTTTATTGCTTTTCATCTTAAGTCCGACGAGTAGCGAAGAAAGGGTGGCCCATCTGTACAGAGATTCGCATATACAGATAAGGCTAGTTAATCCGGAGGTCGCCAGGTATCCGGATACTCCGTTAACGACTGGGCTAGTTTTGAATAGGGCCCCCAGCGAGGCTGATCATCGGCACGGGTCGTGTTACACCTTAGATCCAGCCCAATAAGGAAAATTTACACAGTTATACACCGTACCAAACGGTGGGAGAGAGTTAGGAGGGGGACATGGAACGGAGGTTAAGGGAAGATTTGAGCGTCCTTTGGTTTCAGGACTCATCTAGAGAAGATTTCTCGAGACTCTTTGACCTTACTCAGCTTCTACAACTCGACAAGTTTGACGCACATGTATAAGACATACATATATAGATTTTTATGAAACTATCACAAATTAATACCTATTATTTCATTAGGTGAAGTTAGAAATATATATATATGTATATGGATATGTATATAAAGCTTTTATCGTCTTCCCAATAAAAAAATTATAGCAAGACTTTTACATTAATGCATAAACTTTACGATACGAATTTTTGCTGTTAATATCGTAAACGCATCTGGAATGGGCCGAAAAAATTACATTGGGGATTAGAGTACACCGTTTCACAAATAATTGACATTTTCATCGCTCCGTCAAAAATTGAGGAGGCGAATCCGAAATATTCCTCAGCAAACCTAAGAAATTTCGCTGAGGATTGCTGAGATACTATTTTTCTGAATTGCCCTAATAAAATCTCCTTTTCAGCTTAAAATGTCGTTAAATTGGTAAAAAAAACATAATTAATTTCGAAGCGACTGATTTAAGATTTCCAGTGAGGAATATAATGATTGTATCAGAGCTGGACAGGCAATCAACCCAATTAAGATTAAAATCACCTAAGCATAATATACTTGTATGTATACATGTATCTACAAGTTATGCTATACATACTTACCGTTAAATATGGCTTTTATTAGAATCATACAAATAGAGAATAAGGACACAATCAATATAATTCAAGTGAATATTTTCCAACACAGTAATATGTAGGTATTTATATTCTTTTTTTATAATATATTTGTATTCCTTAGAAATTTAACTTGTATTCTTTGACATGTCCACACCTAAATTTATTATATTACCTAACCACCAACCCGTAAGCATTAAAATATTTCAGCTGTTTAAAATAAAAATGCAAAATGGTTTTATTCCAGGTGTTTTTATAGCAAATTTAAAAAAAAGTCCATTCGTACTCTCTTATTTAGGGAAATGCTAATAAATTGCATTTGTTTATCTTTCACAAATATTTTGATATCTCTTGCTGATAAATTTATAAATAAATATACTTCAATCACATCACAAATAAATAAAAGTTTGGGGTAAATTACATATGGCAAATCAGATTTATTAATTTAAGATAGCAGCCGTTGGAGAAAGGGTGCCGATATTTTGTTTGCAACGATAATTTGATAGCTCGGACTCCAAACATAGCTACAGTATTCGATTAATTGTTTGCTTACGATAACAAAGCTTTATTTTGTTTATTTCAAAATTTAATTTTTGTATTTTATTATTCTGTAACCAATTGTACTATCTGATTCCGAACGGACTATTTTATACAAAACATAATTCCTGAAGTATGCCACAAATTCAAAACAACACAACAACTGGAAGTATGCTACAAATTCTAACCAAAACAACAACTGAAGTATGCTACAAATTACATACATATTCCCATTGGTGGAGACTTTTCAATATTAGAAGACGCAAACCCAATACGCCATTGGAAAGGAACTTGCTAGAACCGTTTGACGAGAACGTTCACGGTATATCTAGAAAGCTTAAACAAGTATAAATACCACTCCAATAACTGCGAAACGGGACAGTTTATTTTTGAAAGCGCAAGTGTATGGTTGGTTTTAAGAAAAGATATAAGTTTGTAATTGGTATATTTTTATTATAAGTGGAATAATAAAGCGTTTAGTGTGTTAGAAAGAAAAGTGGTGTTTAATTAATTGTGAAGTAAATAATTTGAAGTCGTTAAAAAGGAAACATGTTTTATTTGTGAACCCGAGCGAAAATACTCCATTGGTGTCAGAGGTGAAATAGCCAGTTGCATTCCTCTCCTTAAACTATTCAACCGTAACATTCGCGCTTCTAGGAAGGCCCATCAATTTACCCTTGGTTGGGCTCAAGGGACGTACTGTCAAGTATAGATATTCTTTCTTTAGCCGCAAAACACGAATGTGGAATGCTTTACCCGACCGAATTTTTCCCTCCCATTGCGATAATCAGGCATTTAAAACCAATGTACATCGGTATCTCCTGTCTAATCATATCCCATTTTCCTAATCGCTCCCACTGTGTATAAACATTTTAAGGGTATTCATAACCCCTTGAGTGCGCGCATAGTTACAAAAAAAGAAAAGAAAAGTGGAATATAAATTATTTCGTTGGTGTATTAAAAAAAATTGTGTGTCGAGTATTTTAATAAGTAAATACGAAGTGACTAAAGAAAAATGGGTAAGTCTCTGAACGACTTAAATTTGGTCGAACTTAAGGCTGAACTAAATAAACGAGGTCTTCCAACTGCTGGATCGAAAAATGACCTTATTATTCGGTTGCAAGAACAGTTAAGACAAAAGGAGGAATATCCAGACACATTTCAATTCGAAATTGAAATGTCGGAAGAACAAGTGAGTACTGCTTTTGACTTCTCAAATATGAAGGCGGTTATGCTCGCCAAGTTTGATGAACAAAAAGAACGACGTTTGAATCTTTTGGAAAAACAACGCAGTGAGCAAACAAGCCTTCTAGAAGATCAAAAAAACCAAATCGAAGGTAAGCTAGATGCGTTCGAGAACAAATGCATTGCTCTCGGCGAATGTGTGGAAGGCGTCGGAAAGCAATTTTCGAAAGAAGACACGCAGCTTGAAAACATGGAAGACAAAATTGAAAATATAACAAAGGAATTGGACAAAGTAAGAAAAATAAAGTTTCGAGAAAGTTCTGGTGACTGTCGACTGGAGTCATCTTTATGAAAGAGCACGGCGTTATTTTGGATATCGGTAAGCGAGAACTTGCTGATTATTATACCGAATAATTGAAAGTCCTATGATCTACGGGAACGAAAACGCATCAACTCTAAAAACTGTAATCAAAGAAGACATATGTTTGCCTCCTTCTTTAGAACTGTTTGTTTGGACAAAATTAAAGGGAGATTCGGGTAGCCATCGGTATCAATGGTGGAACCAGACTCTGAGCAATGTTCCCAAAACTTTGTGGTAGGAAAACTCTGGTGGCACCAAAGAACAACATGGTGCCTGTACGCATACTGAACATCAAACCATACGAAGTTAAACTCAGAAAAGGAGAAGTAGTTGTAAAATGTGAATCTGTGTCAGCAGTAACAAAGATCACAGAAGTGGACAGCCAAAAGTCGATGAATTCCAAATATTTGAAGACCATAAGAACTAAAATTTTCATCCAATCTAAGTGAACATCAGCTTAGTACTGCTGATAGCCTTCTGCATGAGTACCCTCCTCACCAAACGGGCAGTATGGTCGAACACAACTTGTGCAACATCAAATCGATACAGGAGACGCGAGGCCGATTCGTCAACCAGCAAGACGTCTCCTATTGGCTAAACAAGCAGAAGTCGAAAAAATGATATCGAGCATGAAGAAAGATGGACTAATCGAAAATTCAAAAAGCCCTTGGGCATTACCTGTGGTTCTTCTCTAGAAGAAAGCTGGAAGCACTCGATTTTGTGTGGACTACCGAACGCTGAATGATGTGACGAAGAAAGATAGCTACCCTTTGTCCAGAATTAGTGATACTTTGGATGTAATGAAAGGAGCTTAGTAGTTATCCACTTTAGACTTGAAAAGTGGCTATTTGCGGCTTTCTCCACAGGAAATGGTATGTGGCAATTAAAAGTGATGCCGTTCGGACTATGCAAGGCACCGGTAACACTTGAGCGTTTGATGGAGTGTATTTGGCAAGGACTTACTTGGAAATCTTGCCTTGTTTACCTGGACGATGTCATCGTGTACGGAGAAACATTGGATGACCATTGTGAGAACCTTAACGCTGTATTCAAAAGACTTCGAGAAGCTCATAATAAATTGAATCCAGATAAATGTGCGCTTTTCAAGACCGAAGTAAAATACCTGGGGCATATCATCTCGTCCGAAGGAGTAAAAACTAATCCAGAAAAAGTTGGCAAAGTCAAGACAAACATCAGCTCCGAAGCTTTCTTGGTCTAGCCACTTACTATCGTCGTTTTGTAAAGGATTTAGCTGGAATCGCTAGAAGTTTAAATCAGCTAACTGAAAAGGGCAAACCGTTCAAATGGTCAGGTGAGTGCGAGAAAAGCTTTCAGGAACTGAAGGTGCGCTTATGTAAAGCTCCTATGCTGACCTATCCGGCTCCAGATAAACCTTTTATCATCGATGCGAGCAACGTTGGAATAGGAGCTGTACTGTAACAAGTTCATGACGGAGAAGAAAAAGTTGTCGCCTACTACAACTATCAGATAATTGGAATATCGCTATGTTACTCAGCAGCTTAGATCAAAAATATGATACACTTGTAACAGCTCTCGAAACTTGGTTGAAAGAAAACTTTTAGAAAAATATACTCGCCACAATCAAAACAATGGTCCAAGTAATTCGGTCATGAAGGTAACAAACAAGATGAGTACGGATTTTACTTAAATGCTGGTGAAGACTGGGCTTTGGATTCAGGAGTCACGGTACATATCTCAAACAAGCTGGATAAATTCATATTACAGCAGCAAATAGAGAGCAAATCACTTCGAAAGGAAAGGGTACCTGCAAAATTAAAACCACCAACAGCAAGAGCAAAGAGGTTACAATACTTATTGAAGACGTCCTTTATCTTCTAAATCTGCAAGGGAGCTTACTATCAATAAAGAAGTTAATAGAAAAAGGATACACTGTTCTCTTTTGTGGTAAACTATGTGAAATTCGAACTAAAATTCGATTCGAGGTAGCAGTTGTAGATCTAGAAGGAAATTTTTTTAAGCTCACACAAGAAGAAACTTAAATCAAAGTATTATATATTGAAGAATGCAGCGAAGAAGGTAACTGCTTACATCACTCGCACCGCATATTTGGTCATCGCAACTACGAATCACTTAAACGGCTAGAATCGGAAAAAATGGTAAGTGATCCTTTAAAGTTTATAAATTGTAATAAGGACTGTGAAATTTGTATGGAAACAAAAATGACTCGTCAACCATTTAAGTAATAGTCATACAGTAAGAGCACTGCACCTTTAGACCGCATTCACGGTGACATTTGCGGACACATGCAAAAGAAAGCACCTAGTGGGAAAAGATATTTACTAACTTTTATTGACGATTTCAGTAGATATACTGTTGTTTATTTGCTAAAGGAAAAATCTGAATTTCGATCGCATGGTAGAATACACAGAAAATAAATTTTCAACAAAACCCAAGATATTGGGGGCGTTCGGTAGCGCACAGCTTTGCTGTGCAATACGTTCGTTGTTGCTGTAATACGTGTTAAATATCTGTCAATTACCATCTGACGACCATAACAACGAGCAAAACATATGATTTCCAAATCGAAGCCAAGCTAGCGCTAAATTTCTGGTATACTTAGGTATCGTAGTGCAAAGCTGACTACGAAATCTGCTGTCTTTTCAATTGTTGTTTGTGAACTTTAATTACGTACCTAATACATCACCTTCTTCTTCTGAATCGGTTGAAACATTTGTGGTTCTTACTTCCTGATTCATTTTTAATTTATATTTTAGCAAACAAATGTATGTTTAATTCATTTTGAGCCGAAGCGCAATCATAAACAAATCGTTTTTTTTTTCTGTTTTGACTTTTGACAGAAATGGTTACCTATTGGGTTTTATACGTTCACAAACGCACAATATATTTTTCAGCAATGTATCAGAAAGCTGTGCGCTACCGAACGCCCCCAATGAGATCAGACAATAGTGGTGAAGACACATCGGGTCGAGTTTTAAAGTATGTACAAGGAAGGCATTGTATATCAACACACATCTCCGTATACACCACAATAATACGGGACTGCTGATTAAAAGAATAGGTCTTTAGTTCAAATGGCAAAATGCATGCTACTAGATGCAAGAATGAGTTATGAGTTCTGGGGTGAAGCGATCATGACATATTTTATGTTTTTTAAGAGGCGACACTATGCTTTAAATAAAAATAAGTAAAAAAAATGTTTACGCACTCTAATAGTTGAAATAAAAGTTATCTAAAGCAAAAAAAATCAGTACCCTGGAAACACGTCAGTCCTCTGACGCAATATCAGACAAAGGACTGGCGCCAATGGACTGATGAAAAAGGCATGAATTTGAGGGTATTATTAGAACCAACGTATATTTTGGTATTTTCGAATATAAACAAGCTACATTTGAATAAATAAAAGTTAACTGGGTATAAATTAAAATAAAACACATGTTTATAAGAAAATACTAACTCAGCATAGGACTGATATTTTGACTGGACACGCACGTGTTTCCACGCCAAACACAACACTAGCACTGGCACAGTAATGGCGACCGTCAAATGGCGTGGTCTGCAGCTAACTTTACTAACAACTTTGAAAGTTAACTGTAATTTGAATTTGAGTATGTGACATTTCGCGAGAAATTAAAATTCGAACAACACACAGCGGACTGACGAACAAAACTGAACACAAAGTTTCTTGTTATCTTAACAACATCGGTGAAAATATTATGTTACGAAAATTGTGATATACGTTATTAAGTACATCACAGATTATAGTGAATTACCACATTTGCTTAAATTGAAGTTAATATTTAATACACAGCCCTTTGATTCCGAATTTTTGGAGTGGTGACATGCCAAAGAACTGACGTTTTGAGAATATATTATTGTGTTTTATAAACTTATATTTAAAATACATAACTGACATTGGGTGACCAAATAAAAGACATTAAGTTGTTTTAGAATAAAATAAAAACTATTAAAAAATATAATAACAGGTAGTTTTACTGACTGATGACAGCAAGTTACCCAATTTTTGTGGAATCACCCGTATGCATATTCATCATTTCGAAAACATTTTCAAATAAAACATTCTTAATATAAATGTGTACCTATTCCTGTACCCAATTGTTACAATATTCCAACGTCTTTTTCCAGAAAAATCGGCAAAAAAAAACAACTTAATATGTATGTTATCTTTCTTATTGTAAAAATAAAATATTCAATTGCCTTTTCAAACAAAGGTGAATCCAGTTCCATTCTTATTTTGAAATGAGTCTAGTCGCTTTGTCGACGTCAACCAGAACGACAACCATGTCGATGACGACGACGACGAAGAAAAGAAAGAAAATAATAAAATATAGTTAGAGTGTCTGAGTGCTTATGTTTGCACATTTAGCCTCGATCCTACAGGTAATATTAGTGCCATCGGGGCGACTCTAACTCTTACCTGTATTCCTTTTACATGTGCGGCTTGTGCCATATAAATCAACCAGTTCCGATTCCATGGAAAACATTAACAATATCAAAAAAAGAAAAAAAAAAAAAACAATACTCCATACCCAAAGATAGAAACCTGTATCTTGTAGATGCAGTGAGCGAGGTAAAGTCCACAAATATACAAACCACTCAAATGATGTTTCACTCACATTCAGAGTGTTTGTGTTTTTGTTTTGGGTTTGAGTTTGAGTTTTGTGTAGGTTATTTGTTTTTTTTTTTTTTAATTTTTGTAGCCTCGGGTTGTTTGTTTTCTTACCACCCACCCAGACGGCATTAGATGAGATTGTGGAAAACCAACTGACACGTTCTTAAAGAACTTGTGTTACATTTAATGGGGAGAGGTGACGGCATAGCGGGTAACACTTACATATATATATGTATATTTGGGTACGTGTTAATCTAAGGAGTCAGTTGAATTGAAGATTGGTATTGTGGCTTCGGATATCTAATGGATGCTGAACAATAATGAAGCGTTGGCAATCGACTTATTGGTAACCAATCCAAATGTATCCAGAGTCCCGAGAATTTAACTAGGATGTTCAGAGTTTGGTCTTGCGGAATCATCAGTTTGAGGTTTTTCCAAAACGAAATTCGCAGTGATATAACCGCCATACCTATTATATATTATATATACCAGTCGGCTAGAAATCATGAAACGTTAAAAATAACATCAATAAAGAGGATCCAGCAATTCTGTTTGCCAACCTAAGTAGATAAATTGATTTTTACTTGCAATATACATAGGTATCTAGTATAAGACAAGTTTTGCATTTGAAAAAAAATACAGAACTAGATATTTTGATCAAACTTGACATTACGCAAGTCTGTCTGTATTGCGATCAACAGCCTAAGCCGCTTTTTAAGTGATTGGCTGGATTCTTTGTTTTAAATCTTTTGTTCAGCCCCAAAAATAACGGTGGTTGCAAGACATTTTTTTAAAGCAAAATTTGTAAATGTTAATTGTCTCCAAAATAGCTCTAACGTTTCTTATAAAAAAAATATCAATGTACTATAATAGGCATAGTTAGTTTACATTTTGGTTAAAATAAAAAAATAATATAAAATGTTATTAACGATATTTGCTATATAACCGTTTTTTTATTTTCGGCTCCATTCATTCCAATCAGAATTTTGTACATCAAGTCTTATAAATTTAAAATACAGCATATACTAAAACTTAAGAAAACATTTTTTTTTGGATTTAAAACAAAAAATATTTTGTTTTTGAAATTCAATATTTCGGAAGCGGGTGGACGATTTTTTTTGGAAATTACATATGTTCTTAAATTTAAAAAAAATTAAGTAAACAGCGACCTTAAAAATATATTTATCCGTTTGTACTAAAAATTTTGTACTTGCCATGTGATCGAATACAGGTGCGATCCAGTCGTGCATTTTATTTTAATTGCAACTAAAATTTTAAAAGTTTTTAGCGTTCTTTTGAATAAAAAAGGGGTAAATAAAGCTTAAACATGTTTTTTTTTGTAAACCCTAGATTCTGGGTGGTTAAAAACAAGTTTAACCTAACAATAAAAGGGTGTCTTCTAGTAGTAGCTATTTTAAAATAGCCTAAGCTAAATTCATGTAGTATTAGCTAATTTATCCAGCTTAATATCACATTTGTGTGATTAGAAATAGCTTAGATAGAATATTTTAGTAAAAGCTGCATTAAGACTCCTGGAATATCGAATACTTGAGAACTACATTTCCTAGTAGACCTAGATCCCACATCAATTTTTTGGGTGTAACTGATAACAAAAAATAATTACATAGTTTAATTAGATAATACTTAAGTAGTTACTTATAAATGTGGGCGTCTTGCATTCTCAAGTGGGAGCAATAGTGCGTAATAACTGCATCAAATATGCAGTTTTATCCAAAGTCTAGATAATTGTGAGAACAACCTTACCATAACTTCAAAATGTAGAGCCGGTCTCACTGATTTGCAAATATGGTGGTCGAAGATGTTTTACTTGCGGCTTTCTTCCTGCAAGACGCGCACAAAGTAAGCTCGTCTTGCAGCCAGGGAGCCCAGCGTTATATTTTTAAGTTGTGGTAAAGTTGTAATCACAATTATCTACTTTAGAAAAAACTGCACATTTAATGCAGTATTACCCATGCAAGACGCCCACATTTGTAAATAAGTATTAAAGTACTATCTAATTATACTAATTATTTTTTGTTATCAATCACACCCAAAAATTGCTGTGGACTCTTATTCTATAGATAAAGCTAGCACAACAGTTCGAAATTTACCTTTAGGAAATTACCTGAAATCGCTCTCTACCCTATCGTTCTAATCGCACTGGAAAAATCGAAGACAATTAATACTGAAATACTGAAACAGAACGATTGTATTTTGCTAAAAATATATTTACAAATTTATTTCCCTGATGAAATATAATTCTTCCTGCCAGCTGACTGTCATTTTAAACAAAAAGGTTGCTAATTGTTTTAGCAGTCATTTCATTTCTATTATATTCAGCTCCCATAACAGCACAAAAATTGGGCGATCATGAGTACAGAATGTTTAATTTTGATAGATATCTATTGATGCGAATTCTTTATTTGTATCCGATATTTCAGTTCGAAAAATGGGGTGCAATCTTTTGAAATGTTATTTAACTTAAACAGTCTGTTTTTTTCTATAATAGTGTGTTAAATTATAAATAATATCACACATACACACTTAAGAAAAAGAACATATAGCATAATATAATTGATAAGAAAAAAAATTAATTAGGCATATATGGCAACCATCTTTAAATAACCTGCATTTTTTAAATCCTACTCCGCGCACACTTAGATTATGTATAGTAGTGAACATTGAACACCCAAAACAAAAGTACTCACTCCCGATTGAGTGGGGTGCACCAAAATAAAGAAACAACGAAATCGAACCAGCACTCATTCCGCAATACCGAAACAGACCGACATAACATTCGGTTCGTAGCGCTCTCTCCAATCGTTTGGTGTAGCGGATAAATTCCTCCATTTGTATCTTTAGATAGCTTAACATATTTGCTTCGCATGTATCTCACCGATATTTTGTGCCTTTCAAAGATTTGCTTTAAATCGTTCGAAGTATACTATAATAATCCGGTTCTGGTACAGCCGCAAGGTGTGTAACACAGTTATCGGTAGTGTAGTGTGGATTGTGGACGGTGTGCCGACGTTTATAGTGTTTAGATTGTCGAAAGACAACAATAACAACAACAAAAAGAACCGTCGAAATAAAAGATATACATACATAAGTGCCTACGTCGTCGTCGTCGTACGTCTAGTTTTATTGTCGTGTGTCGTATTTATGCTGGCAGCTCTGGATAATTTTGGAAGAAAACAAATCGAATATTGCAACATTTTTGCTAATTTTACACTTCTACGGGGTCATCGCCAGTCACCGTTAATTTTAGTGTGGCAAATGCCAACAATATTTCGATTGTTGGCTTCGACCTAATTCAACTAGGTATATTTTTCTTTGTGTAACTTGTGTTTGCGCCCGTTAACAATAAATTCCTTTTTAAAAAAAGTTATTGTTGAAAAAAGATAAGAATAAGAAAAAAAAAGTTTAAACAAACAAAATTTGTGAAAGTTATTTTTTTTCGTGGTTTTTTGCAGGGACAACAATAAATTCGTTTTGTTTCGAATTAAAAGCGAATGTAATTATTCTCAACTACCGCGAAATTAGCGCATTGAATTAAAAGATCAACAAAATAAAATTTGAGAAATAACATTTATGTACTATAAGTAAACAAAATGTGATTGATAAGTTGATCGTTGAAGTGATTTTATTTTTTTTCGTAACGTCTTGTTTGTTTAGCGGTTAATAAATTTACAAAGGAAATGCGGTGACATTTTTTGAAACGTCATTTTTAACTGTATTCTTGGAGATATAAATTAACTCGCTGGATTTCAATAAAATTATCTCGGCATTTGGACACGTAAGGGATTCGCAAATTTACCAATCGGCAATGGGTTTCTCAACGGCCCTACAGGGTCGTGCAGCTCATGAGGCGCTTATTATCCGCCAGGATGCTGAGCTGCGTTTAATGGAAACTATGAAACGTTGCTTTCAGATGAAAGCAAAATGTGACAGGGAGTATGCTGCTAGTTTGGCGACAGTTGCTCAACAGGGATTAAAAATTGATCGTGCTGATGATATGCAAGGTAAGAATTAGTTTTTTTTTTGAAGCACAGAACAATAGGAACAAAATATGATAAGAATAAAAACAAGGAACGCACAAAAAAACAATAATTTATTGATCTTGGAATCAAAAACTCAAGGCTTAATTAAATTTAAATTCTCTGCTAAGAAAGGGAAATTTAGTATATTTGTATGAAATTTTGCTTTTTCTTAAAAACGTTAGTAATTTTAATGAAGAGTCAATAAATTGGGCATAAGATGTAAAAAAGCTAGGTCCAATTTATTCACTCTTCAATTAACTTAAGGTCGCTGTCATAAAAGGGAAATTCATAAAATTTTATACAAATAATATCGTAAATTTTCCATTAATTTTAATACAGTGACTTTGAGTTATTAAGGGTATTTATGCAACGGCAGAAAACCCGTATAAACCTCAGACCCCATATAATTTTATCTCCGCAGAAATGAACTGTCAAAATTTGTATGAGAAAATTATTCTACAAAGCAGATAAATTAATCTCACGAATTTGATGTAGAAGGTGTAGAAATATACCTCATAAAGTTAGTTTAACGAATATCTGATTATTTCCCACATTTACGCAAGTATTTTTAAATGTGTGTTCATGCAAACGTTTAGCGGAAAGTTATATCTATGAAAAATTATCTCCCTGCATGAATACCCTTATTGAGTTATAGAATAAAGAACAAAATAGTGAATCTTTGTAGATAGTTCATAATAATAATAATGGCGCAAAATTTAAAAAAACCTGATGTTCAGGGCTTATGATGATACTACTTAACAATTTGCTAATACTAAAACAGCTTACTAATATTTTCCTAATTTTAAACACTTTTTAACTAGCACCATACTAAATCTATTTTCTTAATAAACTACAACTAAACAACTAGGCCTAAAATAGTGCAACAAATTAAGCGAACATAACTTTTTGACGTTTGCATATGGATTTAGTACGATACTAAAAAAATAAAATAGCCATTTTGTGATTTTAACTTTAGTAAAATGTTAAGAAAATAGTACTATACTAAACTGGTTTAAAATTAGCAAAATCCTCTTTTTATTTATTTATTTATTTCATTTCATCAAGCAGAGAATATCTTCCCTTACAGACTAATACATCGATTCTTAAAAATTAAATTAACAATAAAATAAAATAATTGTACTGGGTATGTTAATATCCCATGATATATTAAAAGAGATTAATTAATTACAATTGTGGTAGATTTAACAACTTAAATACGTACAGCTTAAAAGTTTCTCTAGTGCAACTATCAAAAAAGTCTAATCTATTGCAAACCAAATTAGCTTCCCTGATGCAACGAGATATGGGATCATTTCGACCGTAATTAGTTCTATGGAATTGTTCATGAAACAAAATTATATCACGGGAATTGCTTCTAGGAACATGTATATTGTTTAATGTAAGTAATGAAGGACATTTAATATGAAATGTAAGTAAATCTCTGATGAACATTATCCCAAAGTATGTACGACGACTTTCCAGACTTAGCATTCCAAATAACTGACACCTTGTTTTATAAGATGGAGTATCAACTCTCCAATTTAATTTAAAAAATAAAGGCCTTGTAAATTTTCTTTGGATTTTTTCAATTCTGTCACGCGTGTTTTTATAATACGGGTTCCATATTGAACTGCAGTACTCAAGCACCGATCTAACTTTTCAGTGTGTATGGGTCAGTAAATTCTTTCGTGTTCCTCTTGATGAACCCTTGCATTTGATTTGATTTATTGATTATGTAATCCATGTGCGGTAGGAAGGTAAGTTTTGTGTCCAGTATGACCCCTAGATCTTTTTTCTGTACCACACGTTCCAATTCTGAACCATTAATAAAGTAATTGCAGTAAATTGATGAAGTATTACGGACACAGGGCATCACTTGGCATTTGGAGACATTCAAGTGCAGAAAATTTAGATTGCACCAATCAGCCAGTCTGTTCAAATCTTCATTTAATAAAATACAATCTTCCATGCACTTAATCATTCGATAAAGCTTAAAGTCGTCCGCAAATAGAAGACATAATGAGTTTTTAAAGATTTCAGGAATATCGTCGATAAATAATAAAAATAAAAGCAGGCCCAAATGGCTACCCTGGGGGACGCCAGATGGTACTAGGATCTGTTCTGATAGATGATTGTCAATTTTAACAATTTGGACCCTAAGAGTTAAATAAGATTTAAGCCAATCTAAAAAGTTCGAATGAAAACCAATCTGCATAAGCTTGTGTATAAGAACCTAGCCTAGTATCATAATAAAAATGATTTAACATATTACTGAATCGTTTAAAATTTTGCGCCAATATGTTTAAATAATTTAAATAAATCATTGTAGGTAACTTATCTTCCGAAGGCATAAAAGGGGAAACAACTTTTTATATCTTCAATTTTTTCTTCAGATATGTTTTTCTTTCGTTTCTGAATAAGTTGTAACTCTTGATTACATACATTTTTCGGAGTTCCAAAATTTGTTTTTAAATAATTGAGCTCATTTCATGTCCCAAATCCCTCGCATTTTTCTTGAATGAAATTTGAAACAAATCTGGCTTTTCGTATATTATTTTGTTTTAGTAAAATGTATAGCTGCATAATTTTTTGCAGACACATTACTTTCTGTTTAGAAGAATATTGGATAAATATAAATATAGAACTTAAATTATGTTAACAAACTTTTTACCAGAAGTGTCATATTCAGACGGAATACTTTTCAAAATGTTGAGAAAAGCCCACGGAAAGCTAGATTTTATAACAAAGTCAGAATCTTTAACAATATCATCGCTTCGCATTAAAATATTATTCTTTGAACAATAAATTTCCAAAAAAATTCTTGTTATTTTTATTTTTTTTATAAAATAACAAGAATTCGCTTGAAATCGAAGCATAATTTACATAATCCCGAAAATCCTCTCATTTGGGACCACTTCCTCGATTAATGAGTGTATAACATATGAAACATTTGAATAAAACTTTATTCAGGTCCTTACGAAAGAAGTTCCAGATATCATATCACTGCAGGATTCAGTTTTAGCGATCGCGTAGCACTTCCTTCCGCAAAGCTTAGCAGACTGTGACCGGCTGTGATATTTATACTTTTTTATCGACACAGAGAGACTTTTATTCACATAATATTTTTCGTGCTTATGGCTTATTTAATAAGTATATTCGATTTCTCACATACGTCAAGTCAATATTGAACGACCATTTGATTTTTCGTAACTTACGTTGCAAGATAATAAGACGTACGTCAAAACAATTCTCAAACTATTTTTTTCGTAAAGTGCATGAAAATTTTGACGTAAATGCCAAAAGTTGGTGTTAACGTCAAAACAATACGTGAACTTGATGATTTTGATGGATACCGTCAAAACCATTCTGAATATCTCATCAACGAAAAAAGATAGAATAATTCGGATAACAGATTTGAAAAGAGCGCCCTCGACATAATAAAACATAAATATACGGCACTTCAATACTAGGGCGGCGATATGTGATTAAAATAGTAATGTCAAATCTGGACTACTAATTGGACTACCCTGTATTTTTATTGACTTATTGACGTCTTGCATTTATTATATCGATATCAAAGACGTAATTAACGCCAATTAGTTTTCTCAGGAATAATAGAAGCACCAAAAATCCTCAGTACTCAGAAAAGCCCGAAAGTAATTTGTATTTTTAATATTTTACATTTATGTAAATTGTTTAGCCAATAACTCGTTTTTCTAATCTAACAAAACACTTTATTCTCTCTACTATTCAGCTCCTGGGACTCCTTGTAAACAAACAAACCACTTCAGTTCTATTTAATTCTTGCCTTAATTCGTCGCGTTTCGAACCGTCAAATTGTGCTTACACTTGAACTTCCCAATTCATTGTTACATTAATCTGCTGCTCTACGAATATCTATAATTCGGTTAACTTAAACAATATTTTGTAATGTATAGTACATTTACTAAATTTAAGCATAGTGTAGTCAAAGTAGTGGCGTATGCCGATGACTTAGCTCTACTCGTGACAGGTAAATTCCCAACCGCCATAAATGAACAACTTAAAAACGCTTTATCCAAAGTCGGTACTTGGACAAAGAAATGTGGCTTAACGGTTTATCACTTAAAGAAAGAGCTAAACAAGCAATGATCGCATGCTATTCATGCAACAGGATATTTGATAAAAACTGGGGCTCCAACCCTAAAATTATCATGTAGATGTATACAGCAATCGTGTCGTGGAATGCGCTTGAAAAAACTACGAACCTAAAAACCCTAACAAAAATACCAAGAACGTCTTGTAAAGGTGTAACTGAGCGATGGGGACCGATCCAATAGCGGGATTGGAAGCAATACTCAACATAAAGCCCATTGACCTATACGTACAGGAATCAGCAGCAAGCAGTTCCTTACGGCTAAACCAAACTAACGTGTGAAACACTAGCCACATTGGACATGTTCATATTATGCAGAGACTTATAGAAAATAATGTGTGGACTGACTACATGTCAGCAAAACTAAATATCAACAAAACCTTTAAAATTTGTTTCCCTGATATACAAATATTGGTGAACAACGAACACTGCGCTAATATAGCTTTTTACACTAACGCCTCATAGATGGGATATTAGACTTGGTGCATTTTTCTTCTAGGAAAACTTTAAAGTTGCCATTTCCGCAAGACTACTTGTTTACAGTATTGTCTCCTAAGCTGACGTCTTGGTAGTGACAAAAGATGCTAAATCCTGGGACTATAAAAAGAAAATAGTAATGATGACATATGCGGATGTTGCAATGACGAAAATGAACACGAACACGTCTCTCATTTCCTGTGTCATTGTGCAGCACTTTACCATATAAAGAATAAATTCTTGGGCAGCTAGTTCTTCAAGGATTTAACACAGTTCTCGAATCTTTCATGCAAAAGCTTTTTGAGCTTCATAAAAGCCTCTAAACGGCTCGATCATAAATATCCATAGAACTCATAGGTTATACAAATAGAAGTTACAACACTTGGGGGTATAACAATCAAAATGGATCTATTTTGATCTAAGTGTGCCGATAATGAGATAATCTGACAACCCATCTACCTAACCTAACCTTACCTAACTCAATTAATTTTTAATAAAAGACCTCTGCCAACTATTGCACCAAATCAGCAGTACTGCTTCAACATTGTTGTGAAAAGGTCATAAGTTTCTATGTCGTGTAAACAGAGAGTTTAAGGAGAATTTCGACAGCATTAATCGAGTTAGATTACCTAATTGGCACTTCCAATATTCTTTTTTTCATATTCTAAATAGATTTATATTTTTGTTTCTGCTCCTTCATGTCGCATCAAATTTTTGAACTGAAAAACTGCAACCTCATTCAACTGTATAATAAATTTAAACAAAAACATTTTCGAGATCAAAACACATATTTGCTGCACTTGAACA
The DNA here is from genome assembly GCA_910595825.1 of Philhelius pedissequus. Classification (NCBI taxonomy): domain Eukaryota; kingdom Metazoa; phylum Arthropoda; class Insecta; order Diptera; family Syrphidae; genus Philhelius; species Philhelius pedissequus. Next base: position 32,047,792 of record OU343161.1, read on the forward strand.
TTGTAAAAAAAAAAAAACAATTTACATAAACACTGATGATGCTGATGCTAACAGCAATTACCATCACTTTGTGAAGTTGGTCAAAACCGAAAGGCGTAAACTGTAACTCCGTTTGAATAGAAACCACTAACCATGTAATTGTTTTTTTTTTTTTATTTATTAAATTAAGTAGTATTACATCAATTATTCTTTATTGTTTTTTTTTTTATAAACACGTTATTTCCTTTGTTTTGGTTCGGCTTTAAATTCTGCAATTTATTTGCTTAGTCTGGTGGAATGTGTTCAACTACATCTGTGTATTTATGTAGGTATAAGCGTTGTTGATTGGCAGTTTGCTGCTGCTGCAGAGGCAGAGCCACATCATTCGAAACACGAAAGAAATTTTTCCAGAGATTACCCTCGAACTCTTAGTGGCGTTTTGATTGAGGTGCCAACGATCCGAGCCACACACAGTGTGAACAATTTAAATTAATTACAGACTTTATAAGTGAAGGAGCTGAGTGATGGGCAATGGGCATGTTATTTTATACCATTTCAAATAATAATTAGCTCCATTTTCACTGCCAAGACCAATAGAACATGGCTGTGGATTTTCCTAAATTTTATTTAAATACTTTAAGACAAACGAAGGCCTCATAGATGCTGCGCATTAAGTAACATCAATGGTCTGGTAAAACGAAAAAAAAATATTATAAAATTTTGTATAATGTATAGAACTGCGATTAAACTGATCAATATATCCCGAAGTTTAAGTCCCCAAATTACGTTTTTTTTTATTATACCAACTCAATGTAAATCACTACAGGAATGTGGGTACGTCTGCAATCCTGTTGCACAAAAAATTCAGTTTAGGTTTTAAGTGGTTTTGGTCCTTAATCCCGGCCGTTTTGTCATCCATATTTATCCGATATCTATAAGTCGTTGCTCAGGTCATTTCTAATGGAATTCACAATAAACATATTGAAGATTATAACTTCCGAGTTTTTATTTTCGTAAAAGCCTACGAATCTGTTTGTTTTGACAGTTAATCAAGACATTCAAAGTTCTCCCTTACTGTCAAAGTGCTAATTTGTATTTAATACTACATTGTCACCGAAAGTTAATCTCTTGTAGATTTACTAATTTAGTTTTCCATTGGACATTCAGAAGCATTGTTAAGTTTCCAGAAGTCATCTAAAATGATTCCATTTAAACAAAAAATCATCTTCTGACGATTCTGAGAAGAGAAATTCTCTTCTTGATTTGAAATCAGAATCCACTTCAAGAATCACTAATAGATTCAGGCTCAAATGTCAAACATTTGATTTTCTATTTGGTTCAGCGTCTTCCGGCATGAGTACGATAACTCAGGCGTCGAAAACTAATAACGGATTTTTTTAGAGGGGTTTAATACAAGTATTTTTTAATATGGGTGGGGGGCGTCTATCTCCCCCCGTTTGGACGGGAGGGTAAATTTCATAAAAAAGTACTAAAAATGGAAAACAAAATATTTAAAAAATATCGTTAATACTTACAAATAAGTGTTATAACATTTTTTAAAGCCAATACCTTAATCTATTAGATAATTTTTAAATAAAGTGGAATATATGCATAGTTTTTCAGAAAACGGGTTTTAAACACAAATATTGGGAAGAAAAAGATAAAAAAAAATGTTTAAAGTGTTATTTTTCAAAACAGTAAAATTATATATTTTTTTTCATAAGCTCGTTGCTCTGATTAATTCTTAATCAAAACCTGAAAACTATATGATCTTATGTGTTCTAGATTTTGAGTAAGCTGAAAATTACTAAAACTACTTTTTTCATGAGATTTTTTTTGTATTTACGGTGATCTCACTTTGAGGAGCTAGTAGGTTCCATAACTACGGTACCGAAAAATAATAACGGATTTTTGTAGATGGGCCTATCTCCCTCCTTTTAGACGGGAGGTTCAATTTTCTAAAAAATTACTTAAAATTAAAAAAAAAGATTTAAAAACAACGGTAACACTTACAATAAAAGAATATAGGTTTTCTGAAATCCAAGAACTTGTTCTCTTATCATTTGTTTCAATCTAGTTATGTGCGTTAATAGTTTTATGAAAAAATACCTTCAAACTCAAAATTTATCATAAAAAAGTGAGGTATGTATGGGGGGGGGAAGGCATGTTGTCCCCCTGCAACCCCCCTGCCTGGGCAACCTATATGCTTTGGGGTGGGTGCGAGGTTGAGCGTATTCAAGGTTTCTTTTGTATTGCAGAGTCTAGATTTAAAGAAACTTTGAATTTATCCTCTATATCCAACAGCTGTTTTCTAAATAAGTATACAAAAGAACAAGAACTAAGAATCCCATAAAAAGCAATGGTAATTGGTAATTTTTAATTTTAAACTAAGGGCATAAAACCATATTGTTTTCATAGTTCGATTACGCATATATTAGGACATCTAATAATTAAAGCCAAATAGTACTTAATTTCGCTACTTAAAAAAATGTTTGATACATTTTTTGTTTGAAGGTATTTTTTTCAAAAACTATTAACGCAAATAACTAGGTTGAAATAAATGATAAGAAGGCAAGTTTCTAGCGTCAGAAAACCTATAATTTTATTATTTTAAGTTTTGCCGTTGTTCTTAAATTTATTTATTTTTTAATTTTAGGTCATTTTTTTTTTAGAAAATTGCTTTTCCCGTCTAAAAGGAGGGAGAAAGACCCCTCTTCCGTAGGATAAAATGATTGTATTAAGCCCCTCTACAAAAACCGTTAGTATTTTGCGGCACCGTAGTTATATGGTACTCTCCCTTCAAAGTAAGATCACCGTAAATACAAAACAAAATAAAATGCACGACTGGATTGTTTTTGGGGCTAAAACAACGATTCAAAAATCTATTTTGGACAATAAGCTAAAACGCCTAAGCACCAAGTTTGAACCAAATCGGTTCAGCCGTTTAGGCTGTAGATCGTTCTACAGACAGACAGACAGACGGAATTGCGGGACCCACTTTTTTGGTGTTCTCTATGATTGTAATGTCATGTTTGATTGTTAGAATTTTTTTTTTTACGAATACATAACTTGCCTTAAGGAGGCTTTACATATATCTTCATCTTCATCTGCATTGACATCTGCAAAAAAAGAGGAAACAAAATAAAAAAAATCATACTTGTGCGATAGAGAGCGAAGACCAAAATGGAGATCAACTTCATTTATGAATATTATAGGCAGTATGAATCTGAAGAATGCAGATTATTATTAATGTTCATCTTCTTTATAGCATTTTCATCTGCACCATAATTTGTTCCGTTCAGATAACGAATTTTCAAGTTTTTTTTTTCAATAGCGAAAATTTTCTTCTCAAAACTACATACCTGAAAGCTAAGAACATGTGATTGTTAGATGTGTCAAGAAAATTATAGCAGAGTTCGAGTAAGTTATTAGTGTGTACCCTGTCTTAATTTTTTGTTTATTTTATATTATGGCCCCGCTCTACTTTTCTTTAAGTCTGCAGATGCAGATCCATGTAAAGCCGCCTTTAATCGCAAGTAAAAATCTCATTAAAAAAGTAGTTTTAGTGGTTTTCAATTTTTTCAAAAACTAGAACACATAAAATCATAAATATTCCAGGAAAATTAGACATTCACTTCGAAAAAATTCCGACACAGCTGAATTTTGGTGGAGAGCTTCATTTTAATGTCCTAAGCATTTCCTAAAAAGTACCCTAAATTTGGTGGGGATCAAAAATGTTTAAGGGGGGTTGGGGGAAGGGGGGAAAATTCAGGTTTTCCAAATTAATCGAAAACTATAGGTTCTTTTGAAAAAAGTTGTAGGTACGCATTGTAGCTAATGTAATTCTACACAAATAAGATTAAGCCACTTTATCGTACAATTGATAGATTTGGCGAAAAATGGTCGAAATCATTGGGGTGTAGTACATTAATTCAAAAAAATGTAATAAATTTATGTTTTTGAGTGGGGATTTTTTTTGTTTTTATTTATGTTTGCAAAAATATATTCTATGAAAAAAAAACAAATTTTAAGTGGGGTTCCACAGAAGGGTGCCATCTTAAAAATTAATTTTTTTTTTATTTTGCTTAATAACTCCCAAAATTTTAATTTTTTCTGAAAAGAAAAAACTAAGAGCGGATTTAAGACAACAAAATTATTTACAAAATGATACAAAATTAACGACTTCTGTATGTCAATTCGTTCTTCCGTTCCACACTTAAAATTTCGTTTATTTTATAGAATATGTTTTTGCAAACATAAATAAAAACAAAAAAAATGCCCACTCCAAAACATAAATTTATTACATTTTTTGGAATTAATGTACACCCCAATGATTTCGACCATTTTTCTCCAAATGTATCAATTGTACGATAAAAAGTGTCTTAATCTTTTTTGTGTAGAATAACATTAGCTACAATGCGTGCCTACAACTTTTTTCAAAAGAACCTATAGTTTTCGAGTAATTTGGAAAAAAATTGAATTTCCCCCCCCCTCTCTTAATTTTTTTTTTTTGCAAATTTAGGGTACTTTTTAAGAAATTCTTAGGACATTAAAATGAAGCTCTCTACCAAAATTCAGCTTTGTCGGAATTTTTTCGAAGTTTCATCATTTTTTTCTCTAATTTTCCTGGACTATAAAGTTTTCAGTCTTTGATTAATAATTAATCAGAGCAACGAGTTTGTGAAAAAAAAAAATATAATTTTACAGTTTTTTTTGAAAAATTGCACTTTAATCATTTTTTTTTATTTTTTTCTTCCAAAGTTTGAGTTTAAAACACCATTTTTTTCAATAACTATGCATAGATTCCACTTGATTTAAAAATCAGCTAATAGATTAAGTTATTGGCTTTAAAAAAAGTTATAACATTTATTTTTAAGTATTACCGTTGTTTTTAAATATTTTGTTTTCCATTTTTAGTACCTTTTTTATGAAATTTCCCCTCCCGGCCAAACGGTGTGAGATAGATCCTCTTCCATATTTAAAAATACTTGTAACTAATGTCGTTTTTATTTGGCAATCTGGAAATTATCCGGACTCTTCTTAAAGCGTTCACTTGGGAAAAAATGACAGTTTTAATTCTGAAAAGAAGAGAATTTTGCTTCTGGATTTGAAATCAGAATCAGAACCAGAAGCACTCACACATTCATATACTTGAACGTCAAACTCGACTGTTGTCATTTTTTGTATCATAATTGTGCAACAAACAATTTTTTTTTTTAATTTGAATATTCTACGTACACAATTATTTTCACACATACAATCTCATTAAAATTCAGAATCGTCAGAATCACACAAAAGTGTTCAGTTGGGATCCCGGATCGGAGAAGAAATCCGGATTGCCAAATAAAAACGCCATAACTGTTCTACTAGAATCCATTTTTATTTTTTGGCGTCTGAATTATCGTACTCTCTCCCGTCTTCCTGGTCAACAGATAATGAATTTATAATTGAAAACTACACGCGCACACACACGCAAAACATCAGAATTAAGTAGAAAATTAGCACTGTTCCATTGGATTTCAGATTGTGTGAATAGCCGGATGAAACCAATGGAAAACGGTGGGACATGCGTGAAGCGCATCTCTTCATGTGAAGAGATTAAAATTTGTATGGAAAATTTTCTATATTTAAAATATAGGTGAATAAATTTGCATTTCTGTGTAAACGTTATCTGTAAAAAAAAAAACGATTTTTTGTCGACACCGAGAAAATTCACCCTTGTGGAATTGGGCCCCAGGAAAACGACGAAAATATTCACCTTGAGTTAAAAAAAAAGAAGGAAAAATTGTCAAATAAGCAGCAATTACTGTTCCGCGTTATATATGTATCTGTCTATGATATATATATGTATGTGAAAGAACAGTGACATTTGAAGCCATTTTCAATTGGCACATTCAAATTATGATATTAGATACTTTTGCTTTTGATCATTCAAGCTGATAAACATACATGAGCTTATCAGCTTGAATGACCACTGAATGACAGCTGTGAAAAATCAAACCAAACCTCATATCAACCGAAATTTGGAATCAGCTTTTCTACACATTTATACCACCGGATAGATAGTTATTCCTAAATGTTTTCGGATAATTAAAGATAACTTTCATAACAACAGCTGTTTTGCACAGATTACAACAAGAAAAAATTATTTCAGATTGCTGAGAACTATATAAACGTGACCAATGAATAAGTTGTTTTTTGGCAATGAACTCAAAATTTTATACTTTGAAATTACACAACAAATTTTTCGGGATTTCACATTATCGGTTGTTAAATAACTTCAAAGCTTCTATTCTCGAATGCTAAGTAAATTATGAATCGTTAATGGAGGCACCAAGTCTTTTGGTTTCTTCAGAGAGGCGATACGTTGAGATAAAAGTATTTTTTTTTATTTTGAAATATTTGCAATTAATATGGAATTTTTGCACACAAGAATTTAAAAGCGTTGGAATTGGAGATTTTTTTATTTTAAAATAGAATAACAACACTTTTAGATTTTTTTTTCTATTTTAATAAATAAAGGGTATTTTAAAACTGTGTCGTATCCATATGCCGCATCTACACTTGTGACGAATTGCCTTAACTCCGAAAGAAAACGGGATAAATAATGGATAAAATAAATTGCTTATTACACATTCATAAATTTCCACAAATTCTAATAATGCCAATCTAATGATTGTTCTTAACTCGTTATGTCACTGAGCTGGCAGTAGCTAAGATACATTAGAGATCTCAACTATTGCTTGTCTTTTCCAATAATTTAGTAGAAAACTGAGTGCGACTAACTTCGTTCAATTTTTTTCCAAATTGATACAAAAAGTAAAAGTTGATTCTTGGCAACTTTAAGGTGCTCTTGATCTTGTCTGGATTTTTGGATCTCTGGTTAGGCAATTCCTAGGCAACATTTTTTTTTATAATTTAGCACGCGCTCAAGGGATTATGAGTACCCTTTATATGTTTTTAACACAGCTCGGCACCCGGTTAAAGAAGAGAAAGAAGGATAGAAAAATGTGTGGCGCGATGTTTTTTTTTTTGTAAATTAATTTTTATTCATTTTTAACTTATAACTATCTTAAAGCGAGACAAAAATGTTTAAAACTAGCCTAATTATCAATTACTTACACCTAATTTACTGGCCCTGTACGGGCGATCTAAACTAAATTATATCTCTTAATACTAATACTTTAAACCTTAAAACTTTTTTAATTAATTCTAATTATTTTATTTTTATTTTACCAAGAAAACATATTTAAAAAAACTCAGCATCATATCATATTTTTATTTTTTTTTTATAAACTACCTAAAGCTAGAGTAAAAATAATTAAAACAATATACAACTAACTTATACTAACTAAAAATAACGTAAACTAATTAAGATATCTAAAAATACCTAAAACTACTTAAGTCTACATAAAAACTAGAACAGCCACAGCAGCATTTTTGGTTTTTTTAATTTTTTTTGTATATTTCATATACGCATGCACAAACACAGACATTAAATCCACACATTCATGCACATACGTACATACATAAGCGCACGCACATACATATTTTTTTTATTTTTTGGTGCCACCCCGACTGTTCCTTATACCTAATTTCCCTAAATCTATGTAAGTCGGCCAAGACAAACTCTTATCCGACTTTATATACCAGTGTGTTGATCAGAAAGCCACCAGAACTGGTTCTCCTGTTTCACCCTATTCCTTCGGACCCGATCGGACACAGTCCTACTGAGCCGAAGGCGCTCTTGTCCACCTTGGGCGATGACGTCTCGACCATATAGGAGTCGCCTAACTACAGTTCGTCAACTGACGTGATAGATTAGCGGAACCGCCATTCTATCCTGTATCAGCCCTCGACTGTTTTAAATAGAGGAATGCATTGGGAGGCATGTAGCCACTAAGCTGCACATTCTCGTAGTATTCGCTATTGCGGTAGTAAGCCCCAAAAATTAATTTGTTAGTTGAGGACATTGCTCTTGCAATGTAACCCCGAATCAGTTTAAACAAAAAATTATCTATTTTGTTTATGTTGGCTCCCTTGTATAGAACCTGGTTGAAATGATATCGTTTGTACTCCGACTATGGTGTTCTGTATAATCCAAGGCAACGTCTAAGACATTGACTCTCAAACACCCGAATCTTTTCCAATTGAGATGGGGCAACGTTGAACCACACCAGGCATCCATGGGCAATCATCGGCCTGGTGAGGGCAATGTAGCAAAACACCTTCACCCTGCTGCCAAGACGGCTGCTATAAAACAACAGTTTTGTGAGGGTAAAGGCTCCCCTAGCCCTGGCCAGAGCAGCACCTTTATGTCTGTCGAAATACAAGTACTGACCCAACCAGATGCTAAGGTACTTTACTACACTTTTACTCGCCAGTGGATGTCCATGTGGCCCTACGATCACCAGCATGCGCCAGCTCTTTCTCGTGTCCCTTGAAGCTCTAGACAACGGAGTCCTAAACAGAATAGTTTCTGATTTCCGGAAGTTGATTTCCAGTCATCACAATATCGCTTAATCTTGTCGAAGTCACTCAGCAAAAGATTTTTGATGACCTCAACTGTATGCGCTCTTCTGTACGCAATTAGATCATCGGCGTCGCTCGGCGATTATAGCGCCGATTATAGCGTTTGCCAAATCTTCATCATTAAACGCGGTAAAACCAAGGTTCTCAGATCGCCATTCCGTTATGTCGTTCCGGAGCCGTAAGTGATGCAGCAGAGCTCTCCTCACCAGGTCATGATTCGGGCGAATGATTACATTCACCTTGTAAACTTGCTGGAAAGCAGCCCCCACAGCATCCACTTTCTCTTGTGCATCTACGATCATATAGAGGTCATCGTCCAATACGGCGTCCTATGGGTCTATGTCTGCTGTCAGAAGTACGTCTCTGTTCTCAGTCGTCTTCGTGAGCTTAAGGCACGGAAGGTCGTGTTGATCTTTCCTTCTAAATATCTTATTAATTTTTGGGAACATAATTCCGAATTTTACTGTCCCAAAACAAATTAATAGACAACCTATAATTTTCTTTGATCAATTGGTTGATTTTTTTGATCCACGACTTCAGTGTCCTAATCTCTAGATCTCGTGTGTCAGTAAACCGTCTGTACAAGCGTTTTAGTCTTGTCAGTAGTCAGCTTTTTTGTCTGTTTACTGCATCAATAGTCGCGTTACGGTACATGTCAGTTGCGTTACGTTCCTTGTATCTCGGTATTGTTCTGTTCATTGTTCGTAGAATCGTTTCGTCCATTTGTTTTAAGTATCTGTCAATTTCCGTATTTGTCAGGTTCCTGTCATTTGGTGGGGATATACCATTCGAACGTAATTCGCTTAATAAGGCGTTGGAAAAGCGTGGCCAGCGCACCTTACTGTAATTGTAGGTTTACACAGGCACATACTCCTCCAACTCCATAAGCTCGTTTGGAAGTTGTATTACGGCGGCGAGTTCGCAGTGGTCATTGTCGTACTCGATCGTTCGTAAACAATTTCTTGGCCGTTGACCCACAGTGTCAGTAATTGTTGTCTTGCGTCTTTCAGCAATAGATGCACATAGGTACCGCTTCTTGGAAACGATGGCCTTTCTGTAGCAAGAAGGTAAATGCGGTATTGTATTGACTCATCCAATTATAAAGATGGTTACCTCGAGTATTTTGTATTTGATTTCTCCAATCAATTTGTTTGGCGTTTAAAACACCAGCCAACATGTAAAAGTTTTCTTCCGAGCTCAGTCTTAAGCATTCAAAAAGCTTTTCAAGCTCTGTTATAAACTGGGTGGGCTGAGGCGTTTCCGGTGCATAGGCAGCGATCACATACATTCGCTTCCCCTGTTGGAGATGAATGCATATGATGCATGCCTCTAATGTCCGAAATGTTCGTACATTACTATTATATATTACCTTATGACTAATGCCTCTACTTATAAATATTGCGACGCCTCCTCCATGAGTGGAGTTGGGTCGGTCTCTTCTTACGATATTGTAATTGTTGTTAGTCAATTTATGTTTCTGGTTAAGCTTTGTTTCGCTAGCCAAAAACACATATGGACTCAGGTGTTTAAGCAATTGGAATAAATTCGCTCTACGTTCGGTCCTAATCAGGGAATTTACATTCACAGCTAGGATCTTAAAGGGCCTCTTTGGCAGCGCGCCTTTAACCTCTAAGTTGCGTTAAGCTCGGCAAAGTAGAGTAGAGATGATCCACCCTAGTCGACGGCTCCCTGATCTGGTTTTGGAGGCCAGTCAACTGGCCCTGAATGGCCAGCAGAATGCCCAAAATATCCACCTGTGCCGCTGGCGCCTTAGGCACGGGGGCCTGTTGGGCTACCTTTGGTGTAGGCTGTACCGTGCTCCCCCTTCCTGACGCCATTTGGGCGTAGGAAATTTGTGGGTTGACGGGCGTTGTTGTAGGAGGGCGCACTGTTGGGCGCTTTTCTACCACTGTTTGCTTTGCTGCTTTATTGCTTTCATTAGATGAAACGTCGGGCTTCCCCGATAATTAGCGGGGCGTCTGTCGCCTCGGCAGAGTGCACATTTTAGCTGGGTCCTATCTGCGACCCGTTCCTTTCCTAACTTGCATTCATCTGCATTGTGGTTCTCTCCACACTTAACACATTGTGACTGCATTTCGCAGTTCGCTGCGTCGTGGCCGAACCTTTGGCAGCGCATGCATTGAAGCATGTCTCCGCGCCTTTTTAATTTATCCCAAGTTACAACCTGATAGTTGAGGACGGAGATACTCCTCAAACTATCCAGTTTGCTGCTGGGTGAGAGTTGTACAAGGAAGAAGGGAAGATTCCGCTTCTCCCGCCTAGCTCTAACTGTAGTGAATGGCTTGGCCCCCATAAAATCGAGATCATCGCTCGCTTTTTGGCGGTAGTTCATTCAAGAGCACCTGTGGTTCCGTGCAGGAATCTATGCCTTTCAATAGGTCTGTTTGAACCTTTTTGGCCTTAGGTGTGAAACTAAAGAATTCAGTTGTGGATTCTCTTAGCAACGCTTTAATTTTTTTGTGCTGTTCCACTGGGAAGCATTAGATAGCATGCCTATCTTTATTTAGTCGCTTAATAGTGAAATTTTGACCTATGGCCAACTTACACAGAGTTATGGTATCTTGAAGCTCCATTTTGTACGTATTTATGGGTGGCATCTTTTCTTTTTTATTAATCTGCGGCTGTGGCTGCTCCTGCTGATTCTGCTGTTCATTCTGCTTCTGTTGTTTCTGCTGCTGTTGTTTTGTCTGCTGCTGTTGCTGTTGTTGTTTCAGCTGCTGCTGTGGCTATTGTTTTTGTAGCTGTTCATTTTGCTGCTGTTCTTGTTGTTGCTGTTGCGCTACATACTGCTGCCCCTTAGCGCGCCTCTTGTTTGGCCTTGACGGCGAGTATTATAGGTTCCATTTGGTTTTTAAGGCTTTGGAATTCCGCCTCCATTGCTCCAATTTGGTCTATAATTATTTACTCCTCATTATTATCCTCCTCAGATGACGCCTCTGATGTGGAGATGTTGACAAGGGCATTACTATCACCCGTGGTATAGTGGCTTTCTCCACCTTCTGACATATAGTCAATGCCCACGTCATTGTCCGAGGGCGACGTGTTCAGTTGTTCTTGGATGTTTGCTGCCGCTGACGTCACATCTTTTGCCGACGTCTTCTTCACTCCAGCAGGCAGCTCAGCTGAAATGCGTTTAGAGCACCGCTTCACCAGATTCGGCATACACTTTATGCTCTTTCTTCTTTTCATAGGCATATCGGCTGACTTTGCCGTTGTTGCAATTGCTTCTGCAGATGTTGTTGCCTTAACAGGAACATCTTTCGATGTTCCGTCAGCTGATGATGCCATCGCAGGTCTTATTGGCCCTAGGACACCTTTCGATGCCCCGGTACTTAGGCTCCTCCTCCTTTGCTCGTTTGCCCAAACAATAAAATTTTCCACTTCTCGATTATGGAAAAAAGCTTCAAGTTTTTTTATCCCCGGCTTGCACTCGGACTCGTGACCCTCTGCACTACGGTCGGCCACTCTACTACTGTGCTATCGCACTACTTAAAAGTTTAAATTTATACTTAAAATCACACACGATATTAACTTTGAACTGTTGCGAAAGCCAAAGACGAGTGAACACTCCCACAGTTCGAGATCGACCTGTGACGCGATGTATTGAGACGGTGGTTGTTGTCTCAGATTTTATCTCCAGGGATGGCGGCTGAACTAATGCGGAGAAAATTACCGTGTCTTATTTATTTATGTCTCTTATAATTCGCATTATTTTGTATTATTTGGTAGTCATATTTATTAGTAGCTTATTCAATCACATGTTGTTAGTGTTATGCCTGAACAGCATGTGATGAGTAAACCAGCAACTCATTTTATGACAATTTTTAGAATTGGTTTTTAATGGAATATAAGAAGACATAGACAACGGCAGGAATCGAACCTTTGACCACGAGGTTGACAGGCGAGCACACAACTATCACGCCATGGCCATCCCCAAAGTAGGTAATTATGATTTTCTGAAGTTCAACGACTATAGTATAAATAAAACTGCTGTAGTTCACGTGAGACAATAAAATGTTCAGAATTTCAAGGTTAGTGCTTTTTTTTCCAGCCAATAGAACTGTTTACAAAATTTTATGATCTTAAATTCTAATCTGACTAATAATTATACCGCTACACAATAAATACATATATATGTATGTATGTATGTATGTAAGTTGCCAAAGATCCATTTAAAGAAATTGTAGTGTTTTAGAGAAAAAAAAAACAAATTAAATACATAAAATGGAATCTGGCATAACTTTATTTGAATGGCTAAAATAATATTAGCATTTTTCATTCTTAGATAAATCTACTTTAAAATAAATCAGCCAAATAGAATACATACTTAGCTTTTTTTTAATTGGACTTGTTAAACTCTTTATTAATTCAAAATAGATTTTAATAGCTTTTTTAGTCCATACATGAACTCATAGTTTCAAATACAAATCTTGGTTAAAAAACATCTACTAAATTATATGCGATATCAATAAAACAAACACGCGTTGTTTTAAAAGGAGGGCCAATCCTTTTTAAATAATCTATTCTGAATTAAAAATATTAGTTTAATTATTACAAAATGTAAAATACAAAATGTATTAAAAAATCTAGTGATACAAAAAACCCGGAGCACTCCTCACAAGTTCAAAATAAGCAGAAGTCGATTGTATGCCTTAAATTGGTCGATGTCAAATTTTTAAGTTTCACCAGCAACCAATTTAACTACGCTTCTTGTTTTGCATGAAAAACATAGCTCCATCATCTATAAAAATAAATCAGAACGCCAGCAAACATTTTGCAAACCTCATATTAATATTTCCTCCAGCACCAGCGACGGCGCCGTTTCCAACTGTTTGACTTTTCGTATGGAAGCAATCACATGACAAGTGTCAGACATTTTTGTTGTTGCAGTGTGCTATGGAATATAGTATTGGAAACGTTGTCAGTTATACAGCTTTTACACCACTGCGATTTTTAATCCATATTTCCGTTTTGGACTTGTTTCGGTTGCAGAGATATTTTTAAACACTGCGATATTTAATAGATGTTAACTGTCTCCAAACATATAGCGACAATCTTTACTCCACTTAATTTAGAAAAGTTCAATCGTACCATAACGAATATTTACAAAGAAGAAACTCTGCAATTTTTCAACCTGAGAAATATTCTCTACCCTGGCCATCACATACTTCCCTCACTCAGTGCTTAAAAATCACAAGCTCAAATTGCATGATGTAAAAGCAGTACAATTTACAATTTTAGAATTTAAGCTTGACATTGCTGTGCTGGTATAAATCTACATAGAAATTGAACATCGCATGAATTCGCCATTCTTGCTTACATTTTTAACCAAGGAAAGGGGAAAATAAAAAAGGGGTTGTACCGTTAATAACAAAATATGTAAACAAAATTTTGGACCAAAATTCGGACTATATTCAATTTAGTCCACATATTTTTTAAAAATTAAAATCGTTAGAGACGTTTTCGAGATAATTCAGATGGTAGACAGTTTTGTATGGCAAGTACCGTTATTTTTAGGACTAAAAAAAACCATTGAAAACTCTATTTGAGACAATCACTTAAAATGCTCAAGTACCAAGTTTGAAGAAAATCGCTGCACTCGTTTAAGCTGTAGATCGTTCTACAGAGACCCACTTTTTTGGTGTTCTCCATCATCGTAATGTCAAGTTTGATCAAATCGAGTTCGATTTTTATTCCAAATGCAAAACTTGCATAAAACCTACATAATTATATCGCAAGTAAAAATAGAATAAGTGGTGAAAAGGAAATGAACGATATGACATGAAACTACCCAGTGAGTAAAAATGCACTGTTTATGGATTGGATTGTGGTTTTGGTGGCCTGTTAGGACGAAAAAAAAGAATAAATTGGTGGGGAGCAAAATTATTATTTTCCGAAAGAAAAACATATGAGAGTAAAACGAATATGTAACCCAGTATTGTTTTCTCTTTTTCCCAAAAAACAATGTCTTTGACATTATTTTTTTGCGGAAAAAATCACTACCAGAAGAAATACTTGTTGCTTACCATACATAATTGCAGTATTTTTACGCACGTATTAATTCTAAATGTTTAATGTGTACATTTTAAACCTCGTGTGTTCATAAAATCGAATAAAGATTTAAAGTAAAATGTGTATTTCTACACCAAAGATGCTTAAACTTAATGTATATATACATAATGTTTGCTTAAAATTTAGGCAAAAGTTTTTATATATAAGCTTAAAATGTGTAAATTTAAACTTTTTATATTCAAATTTATAGCGAAATTCGACTAGCAAGATGTTAGCTTCCAACAAAATTCTGTATAAAAACGCTTAAAATTAGAACTAACTATGTGATTTCCCCACTTCAGAAATTGTTGCCACTTCTTTTTTCGTCTTCTTCTTTCTTTTTTCATATTGGAGACTAATACTACGTTTCCACCGAACTTTAATCTCTTGTAGATTTACTAATCTCAAAAAGTGTTTCCACCGCTCCAAAAGTAGATTAATTTTGACAGCACTATTCAAAATGCATATATCGTTTCATTTTCTCCTATGATGTAGAAGTGAGACAGACAGCTTTATCTTCGTCAACCGAAGAGAAAAATTCACTTTCCCGATGAATGTGTTCATTTCGATATGGAAATAGGGTAGTTCGATTGAAGATTTAAATGAGATTTATTTTAAGTCTTCATCTGAGAAGATTAAAATTTGTATGGTAAATCCTCAAGATTTGTAGGAGATTTAGCTAAATCTACATAAATCTCGGTTTAGTGGTCGGTGGAAACGTAGTAAAAGTTTTTATATTCTGTTTTCGCCAAAAGTCTGACTAAGAACTTGCAAACGTATCGTCATCGTTACAAGCGAATTGCAAATGTACACATAAAATGTGTAACTTACACCAAATGGTAGTTAATATAAGCATTGATTGTTTAAGTACAAGTAGTTTTCATACGGTGTTTGAATTTAAACAATATTTCTTTAATTATAAACATTGTGGGATTAAGCATTATTAGTTTAATAATGAACAATGGTTATTGAATGAAAGGTACACAGAGGATGAAAATTTGCGACAAATGTTTGTAATATCCAACATAATGTGTTAAATTTTCTTTCTTACCTATTATTATGTGTATAAATACGCAACTTGCCCCTTTTTCACTAAAAATTACCTACAATTTCATGGTAAATTGACACGCAGTTCTTAGACTGCATGAAGTTTTTTTTTCATCGAGAAACTGCATTCTTAGCTTGAACTAAAAAATTGTTATACAAAATAACAACGAATGAAAAATGTCGTAGCTAAAGTCGCATTTGTAATTCGCGATTCGTTTCTACAAATATACGTGGAGAAAAATTTCTCATTTAACATTTTCAAGCTTACATAACATTTACATTTCAAGGATAAACCGCCTATTAAAAATTTAATATTTATGGACAGTAGAAACTAATTACCTGAATTTTTTAATACAAATCAAATCATTCTTAAATATTGTAAACCTGTAGAGTGAATTTATTTCTTACTTGCAATTGCTTACTTTCACAAAAATAAAATCCATTTAGGAGAATAGTTACCTATCCATTTTTGTAAAACGATAATGAACGCTATCATTCGTTTGAGAGTGAAAGCTAATTCCTATTGTGTCTTTTAATTGATTCACGTTCAACTTCAAACTGTTTTTCTTTGACTTATAAATATGTATATACAAATACATTCATAAATAATGTAAGATAAACATTTAAAGCTGTAGATTGTATTATGTACTTAAATTTTTTCTACATCCAATATTACCGGCTATTGGCTTAAAAATGTTTGGGTGATTCCCCCCGAAAAAAGTCATATCGTTTCTGTTTGACGCAGTAATACTTTGCTAGTCGTATCTATACGATAAATTTAACATTGATTTAAAACGTATCCAAGGTACAAGTATGAGATAACAAATATAAAAATACTTTTTTACAAACAAAAATAAATAAAATAAAAGAAAGATAGGAACTTAGGATGAATGAATTTTTTTGTTTAAATTGCATACAACTCATAGTTACGAATTAAAAAAAAATAAATAAGTATATATGATGTTATATTTCTATTAAATGGTTTTTATTTTTACGGAAATTGTTCTACACAGAAATGATAAACACGATTAGAACAGTACAGGAAACCTCTGTTACCTGATTATTAGCTTTGCTTTAAACTCATCTATCATCTGTCCGAAAAGTTATACAGATTACTTCTTTTGAGTATTGGCAAGCGAGTAAGAAATCACTAAATGTTATCTGGTTTTCAGTTGTTCATGAGATATTAATTAAATTGGCCAAACTTAAATGCATAAATTATAATAACACAATTCTTTTTACTTGCGATTATTGGTACTATAAGGCAAGTTATGCATTCGTAAAAAAAATGTGTTTTCTAACAATCAATCATGACACTACGATCATAGAGAACACCAAAAAAAGTGGGTCTATCTGTCTGTCCTCGAGTCCTACGATTTTTATAAAAAAAAATCAGTTCATTCATGGAGGTAAAAGGTTCCTTTTGGTAATTTCCAACCATTTTTTTGGTTTTTAATTTTCTGGGAAACGGTTGACTTGATTTTTTTTTAATTTTCTTACTCAGAAGCTCCTAGAAAGATTAAACACTATTGTAAACCAAAATTTTTCAACAAAATTTTTTTTGTGAAATTGAAATTTTTTTTTTCAAAAACGACTGAATCAATTTTTTCAAAACTTCGTATTTGGTAGTTTTTTTATATTATCTTGAATATTTAAGGAAAATTATGTTCCTAAGCTAAGAAACATCGGTGCCTCCCATACAAATGTTAAGAAACCGTTAAGAAATTTACAACTTTAAGAATTTTCGACTTTCTCACTCTTGGATATATCGATTAAAATTATTTTGGTAATGCATAGGCTATCTAAAAGTTTACTGCATACTCCAATTTTCAAAAAAAAAGTTTTTCGATCTTCAAAAAATAAATTATTTTTTTTTTTGAACAATCGATTTTTCGAAAGGCAGTCAATGAATTCTTTTTAAAATTGAATTTTATATGTATATTAATATAATCAGAAGGTGTTTTTTTTTATATAATACAATTCTATATACTAATGAAATTACTCAGCCGAGTAGAAGACTTAGCATTATATTTAATTGGACATGTTGAATTATGTCCAATTAAATATAATGCTAAGTCTTCTACTTGGCTGAGTAATTTCATTAGTATATAGAATTCTATTATATAAAAAAACACCTTCTTATTAACTATGTCTGGCCAAGGACAAAATCTTCCAATTTTAATGATTAAAATTTTAATCTTTTTGGATATAGTTCACATTGCTTTTTGTCAAAAAATGCAAGTAAGTTGAACAGAACTTAACAAAAATCGCGTATTGGTAAGGCGCTCACTAACCAACTGATGTGTCCAAGTGAGATTGACGGGATGAAACGCAAATTTTGTGGACCAAAGGCCGTTAAAAGCTATTTTGAATCAACTATTAATATAATCTTCAAAATGGCATTTTATACATTAAAAATTCTTTTTTTAAAAAACCGCTTCAATTTTTTTGATATATTCTTATTTATCAAGGAATTCAAATGGCATTTTGTTTTGCCACAAACTATAACAACTAAGCAATATAAAAACATTTTATTATATGTATTATCCATTTATTTCCTTCTTATGAATTTTTGCGTACGTCACTGAATACTAGATACAATGTAGGCTAACTAGACTACTTACCTACTAAACTGTTGTTAGCTACAAGAGCAAGTTCGTACGGCCCAGTCGTGAATTTTATTTTTAAGACGATGAAGAAGAGAACTTATCAGTGAATTCTAAACATTTTAAATATACTGATGTTGATGGACTAGGATTCCATTCTCGAATTTTTTAACCAGACATACATATGTCGCAGCAGTGTCTTAATGTTGCTTTAAGCCGACGACGTCATGAGTTCTTACTCCCTATAAATTTGCTTATCGGTTTCATGCTCTATTCGGCAAATAGCATATATCTCAATACGTAACCCGTTTAGCACCACAAATTAAAGCTTTGCCAATATTAACTATCATTTTAAACAAATCAATAATTAAATTTCACATGTATACTAGAGAACATGTAAAACACAACTTTGGACATATGCTAACCACGATTTCAACTGATAAACATTATTTGAGGTACAAAACGCTCGACTTCTTTTATGTATTTCCAATCCTTCAAACCACAATTTTAGTGTAAAATTGTCGATAAAGTGCACGAAAACCCTCCGTCGAATTAATATATTTTGATCTTCTTCATCACTCTCCGGAACGTACTCGTACAACTACTTACATCTTGAAATGAAAATGGTCAACAATGGAACCAAATTTATAAAATTTGACAACGTTGCTGACGTGTATAAATATGTCATAAGTACTTGGTTACACGAGCGTATAAAGTAATCAATTTAAGAAAGAGAACGGATGCTTTGTAGAGTTAAGGAAAGGGATGGGAAAAAAGGGGAAGTTTCATCATTTTCCACATTTTCAGTTATGAGTATTGCGTTAAAAATCACATTTCATTCTAAAACGTTCTCCTTTTGACACATATTTTCATTTTTATTTTGCCAGCGAAGGAGAAGGTACCTACTACACAATAGCTTGGTTTTGCTCTCATTTCCATTTCGTTTTATTTCTAAAAAATTGGGTGCTTAGCTTATCACCCAATTCCCTTGCATGTCCACTCAATTTGTTTTCTGTGTGTATCCACAAAACTGATTACTTTTTACGCTCGTATATCCAGGCACTAAGCGATAAACTTTAAGAACAACCGATATAATCTAATGTCGTTTTCTGCGTTCAGTCACTTAATAGATATGTTATCTCGGATACCAAGCTATCGGAGTATATCTGTGGACGAATAAGATAGGTTACCTGAAAGCTGTCAAAAAATCAGAACAAATCGCATACCAAATCAATTTTACAGTCAGCTGTTCTATAAATTTTGTAGATAGCTAGTTATTCCAAATTTTTTTGGGATAACTCAAGATAGCTTTCATGAGAACAACTCTGTTTTCATCAGATGTGCTTTTGCATGCATTACAACAACAGAAAGTTATTCCAGATTGCTGAGAATAACTGTGTGAACGTCCCCAATAGGGATTTTGATCATAATTGATGATTTTTCTTGGCAAATAGAACGCAAAAACTTTTTTTTTAATTGTATGTGTGCGTACGTTTTTTTATTATGAAGAGTTAAAAAAAACCGTTTGACGTTTCAGCAAATTTAGCGTTATGTGGGTGTGCGTGCAAGTGCGTGTTGCATGCAGGTGTACATCCCTCTCTGTGATCCTGATCTGTGATTTTGATCCCGGATCAAAAAAAATCGATAATTTTGGTACAAAAGAAAGTGAAAACTGGTTCGGAATCAAAAAATCCCTGAGTGATCAATTATTTTTGTTGAAAAGAAAACGAAAATAACGAAGCGGGAAGGAAAAAAGACTGTTAGCTAATAGCTTTGTTCAGTGACGTGTTCTGAACTGTTCTATACTTTTTTCTGTTTAGTGAGGAATTTTCTGTTTTAGATTACTCTGATTTGAAGTGCAGTGAAGGGTACTCGAACAGAAAAAAACGGGATCTTTTGTTCTGGTTTTCGAGTATGATCAAACTAGTTTTTTTCCATTTTGTTGATTTGGTTTGTGGTTAGGGTTAATGCACTTCTCTTTTGTATTAATATAAATTGCCTTATCCACAAAAAAAAATCTTAAAAATTCTATAATTTTGTTTGTTTGTTATTGGGTTTGTTCCACGTTCTCTGCTCCAGGATGTCAGTGAATTTAAATCAACTGTATACAAATTGAATATAGCTGCTATGATATTTATTTCATTTCGAACACCTTAGAGCTAATTTGTTAATATTTAGTTAATTTATTTTGTATCCTTATTGCTTTTGTGTCTTAGATATTTTAATAAGGTTAGCGACGAAAATCAAAAACAATAAAAAGAAATAAAATTATAGACAAATATCCAATTTTTACTATATAAATTGTCGACAATCGCAAAAAGACAGCTTTGAAAATTGCAACCAATCTTCGTATCGTTAACATCTAATTTGATGGCTCTGAAAACTCAAACATTGGTATTTATTGGTATTCCAATTCGTTAAATGCTAATGTGAACAATGTATACATTTAAGTATTTAAAAATGTAAGTCATAACATCTAATTTTCCAAAATATTATAAAACAATATTTTGAATTTTGAGTTATTAAAATTGTCATTTGGTGAAACTACTAGAAAGTAAAATTTATTAAATATTTCAACTAATTGATTCAGAGGGCTTTGAGCACCAAAGTTCGATCTACTAAAAAAATTATTAAGTGGTCTTTGTAGTCGTCTACTTGAGCGACTAAAACTGAAGTTAAGACGAAAGAGAACATATTGTGATGATACGCTCCATTTATTATTGCTGCGAAAAACCAAAATTTTGTAAATATTTGCTATGATTTGTCAAGGAAGGAAGGTTAATTAAAGCAAGTCTTTGAGAATAAGAGGACAGAGGGTTTCCACGGAACCAAGGAAGAAAACGGAGACAAAAGCGCAAGAACCTCCTCAGAATCGCTTCAATTCTCATTATATGTATAGAATAATAAGGTGCCCACACTACACAGGCATACTCAAGAACTGATCTCACAAATGAAACAAAAAGTAGCTTGAGAACATAAGGATCACGGAAATTGCGGCTAAATCTCCTAATGAAACCCAGGACTCTATTTGCTTTTCTAACTACAAAACTAATATGGTCAGTAAATGTTAGTTTTGATTCTAAAACAACTCCCAAGTCAGAAAAAACAGATACTCTACTTAAAGAACACGAATCACACATATAATCAAAAATAATTGGAGCTTTCTTGAGTGTAAAACTTGTTTGCCAACATTTAAAACAAGACGATTGATATTGCACCATTCCCTATATAATTTTAAGTCTTCTTGCAAAAGTAGACAGTCAGATGTAGAATTAATTCTTTTAAAAAGTTTAATGTCATCAGCATATATAAGGACAGACGAATTTTTTACAATCGAAATCAAGTCATTTATAAATAAAATTGGACATAAACGACTGCCCTGGGGGACACCAGATTTCAATACAAAAGGAGTCGAACATTCATTACGAAATATTACTTCATATTGTTTTTTTTCTAAGTACGATGAAATTCAATTTAAGAAATTGTCGTTAAAACCTTGACGAAACAATTTAAAAATTAGTGTTTTATGACACAGCTTATTAAACGCTTTACTAAAATCAGTAAATATATAATCTACTTGTTCATGTTTCTCAAAAACATCTAAATAAAAGGACGTAAAATTAAACAAATTGTAGAATTTGTAGAACGTTTTTTTCACAAAACCATGCTGGTTATTACAAATAATTGAACTACAATGAAAGGAAAGAACACCACATATTGACTTAAACAGTTTAAGTATTACAGATAGTTTAGCAATAGGTCGATAGGACATCGAAGAGAGTGCATGGGTGAAAAAATATTGCGCCACATATATAAAAAAAATACATATTGTTTTGGAAGGTTTTTTTTTTTTTTTTATAATCTACACGCGCTCAAGGGATTATGAATACCCTTTAAATGTTTCAACACAGCGCGGGCGTGAGGGTGAGGTTAAGGAAGAGAAAGAATGATAGTAAAGATGTGTGGCGCGATATTCGGAGACTGTAGGTGGTTGTTGTATCAGATTTTATCTCCAGGGATGGCGGCTGAACTAATGCGGAGAAAATTCCCTGTCTTATTTATCTATGTCCCTTATAATTCGCATTAATTTTTTTATTCTTTGTCATATTTTATCGGTATACTAGTTTAACTCAATCACATGTTGTTAGTTCTATGCCTAAACAGCATGTCATGAGTAAACCAGCAACTTATTGTATGACATTTATTTTTAGAATTGGTTTTTAATGGAAAAATGAGAAGACATAGACTACGGCAGGGATCGAACCAGTGACCATGAGGTTGACAGGCGAACACACAACTATCGCGCCACGGCCACTCCCGTGCGTGTGGCCACACGTGGCATTTAATTGACTGTTCTATCTTTATATGCAGGCTTTTCTGTTCTAATCTATTCTGCCCTGTGCTGTTCTGCTCTAATATTTTCTTGAGTAAACAGAGCTTAGGTTAGGTTAGGTTATAGTGTGTTAGCTATTAAAGATAACTAACTAACACACTTAGTCCAAGAAGAAAGGACCATTCACAGGAGCTGGGTTTTTTGCCCCAAAAGAAAGAACTTAAAACCATTTTGAGCTTCTTAGGAAGCGGAGGAGAGAATTAATGTCTAAGTGTGCTAGTTCACTAATGTCGCTGAAGAAGAAGTCTCTTAGAAGAAGTCTTCGTCTGTAAGACAGTGCAGGGCATGTACAGAGGAGATGAAGAATAGTTTCCTCTCCTCCTCATCTAAACAGCTTCTGCAAGACTCGGCCTGCTCGCAAGCGAGTCTACCTATGAGGCAGTGTCCTGTGATGACACCTATAGTGGAGCAAATGTGCCGTCTGCATAGAGAGGTCAAAGCCTTAGAGCGTTTAAGATCCAGCTTGGCCAAATCTTTTCTGTCGCTAGACACGTGTTACCACTAGTCCACCTAAGATTTGTCCTCTCCATAGCATTTAGCCTTAGCATCAATTTACATGTAGCGATTGGAATACCCAAGTTGCTGTAGTCAGTTGAAATGGGTAGTGTTGTTCCTTGTTTGGCGAGTTCGTCGGTCCTGCAGTTTCCCACAATATCTCTGTGCCCTGGCACCCAGCATAGGTGAATATTGAACTGTTCCGCCATCTCTTTGAGAGATAATCGACAGTCGAGGGCTGTTTTGGAGTTAGTGGAGATTGAATCCAGGGATTTCAGCGCTGCCTGGCTGTCAGAGAAAATAAAAAGAGCTTCCTTACCTACAATTTTTCAATGCGATTTTCGAGCTCATGCACAAAAATTTGTATGGAAACCATCGCGGCATCGTTTTCTTCTATTTCTATGCAAATTGCTGCTGTTAAAAATATTTTAACATAAACAAATTGAACCAAAACAGAATTTTTTGGTAAAGAGAAATAATTAATTATTATTAAAAAACATATTTCTAAAAATCCAGTATATAAGAATTTTACAAAAAATTTATAAAAAAATCCTAACGAGTATCATTGTTCCTTGTTCTTTTTGCAGGCAGCCTCATTACAAAATCCTGGCGCTCCTACATGGATGAATTAGATCAACAAGCAAAACAATTTCGCATCAATGCTGAGCTATTAGAAGTAATATGCGAAAAACTGGCTCATCTTTCCCAGGATAAACGGAAAGCCCGCAAGTCCTATCAAGAGGAGCACGCAAAAATTGCTGTTCGTCTAAATCATGTAAGTTGATACGCATCAATGTTAATTAATGTATGCACAAACATATATGTATCTCAACTCGCACAATAAAAAAAATTTTATAATATCTAAAAATAAATTCAATGTCTCGAGACTATTTTAAATACAAATTGATATCATGATTAATCTTATACAAACTCTATAAATAAAATAAACAAGTGCTATCTATATATAAGAACACATACAATATGGTCCTCTACTCGTATTTGTGGTGATTGAAGTGTAAATATATAGTAGCTGAACCGAGGCATTTGTAAACAATAAAACAATCTAAATATGTGTGTCTATCTATCAAATGCCGACAGATGAAAACTTACAGATGGAAATATTTTGTTTATGTAGGTAAGGTAATAATTGTTTTGTTGGAAGAATTATTTACTTACTTATTGAAAAAAAAAGTAGGCTATTATGTTCTTAGGACATCGACCCGAACTCATACAAACTTTTTACTAAATTATTTGTTGTTTAACTGGTAGCAGCATACGACATATTTACCAGTGTGCTGAACGTTAAGAGGCGTTTCTTATTCTTAGAAGGCAAGGTAAATTATTTAAATTTCCAACAAACATTTTGATTGTTTACTTGTATCTATTGCCGTGGAAGCAATAAATGTTTCAATCATTGGGATAAATTTCATTCATTATAGACAAGCATTTATTCATTGGTCTTATTACTTTACCATAACTGCGAATTGTATCTAAAAATATCATCAAATCTACTATTTATTTTTCAATACCGTGGATAGTTGTTGTTTTATAGATAAGATACACAAACGAAACACTATTTAAAGTTTCTGCTCGTGTGTTTGAGAATATACTACGTGCAAAATCCAAAAATTAAATAAATTGAACTAAATTTGTTTACTCTCCCGATATTATGGAAATACCTATTCATAAGTTAGAGTTTAAAAAAAAATTAAATTTCGTCTGTTAGAAATTACGCAGCCTCTTGAATTTGTATATACATATTTAGTTAGCTTTCACTCTGCAGATTTAATTTTGAAATAAAAATTTCCGTCCCCCTATTGGGGTTTGATTAAGTTATATTTCCTCTTTCCAGAGCAACTGTTTTAGGTTCCTATTTGGTAGATATTTCAGTTAAGCGACTCAGAATAGCTGTGAGAAGTGAGATCCAAATTAAACAATGAATCAAATTTTACATCTGCCATAATTCATAAAAAAAATATGGTGAAAGTATAACAATTATTTAAATTGATGCACATAAAGCTTATTCATTAGTTTTTCGTTTTGTGCTCATACTTTATTTAATTTTTTCATTTAAAATATTGCACGCGACGAAATATTGCAGGGACGAAACACAACACAATGTACTTTTGACAAGTTTGAATGAAGAAAAACACAAACTAATTGGGAATTTTTTTGTGGTAGATGCGTGCACTCCCATGCATGCCGGGCCATGGGACATCCCATCAGGGAATTCTGAGGCTGAAAACCAAACTGGAGCAACATTACCTAATCTACCAGACCCGGTGATATTGGTATACTTGTCGCTAGTAGAGAAGGATATAAGATACACATTGTTTTTGAATTTCTGAATATCAAAATAATAGGGGAAAATAGAGACCCGGGTAAAGCATTCCACATTCGCGCTGTACGGCTAAACAAATAATATACACGACTGGATCGCACGAACTTGCTCTTATGTTCGATCACATCGTATGCAAAAGGTTTCTATTAAGAATCTAAATATATTTTCAAAGTCGTTTTTTACTTAATTTTTTATATACAATTTTTTAAAATGTTTTTTCTAAAAAAAACTTGGTATGACAATTTTAAATATTAAATAATATAAACTTAAAGCCCAACTTTCAAAAAAAATCCTACAGGTACCGTTAATAACAAAATATTTTAAAAAATGTTTGTCCAGAATGTAGAGTGTACCTAAAATACTCAACAAACTTTTTTTTTATCAAAATCGTTAGAGCCGTTTTCGAGATAATTGAGATGGTAGAAAAAATAAATGGCAGGTACAATTAGTTTTGGACCTAAGAAAACGATTCAAAAATCTATTTTATATAATCACCTAAAAAATCGCATCAGCCGTTTAACATGTAGAGCGTTGTACAGACAGACCGACAGAGACAGAAGGAAGTGGTGTTGTCCTTTTTTGTGTAATTCCACACACCATACATCAATAATTAATATTTGTTTAAAAACCTATAAGTATGATAATTTTTGTAAATTCAATAAGTTTAAAACTCGTTTTAAATTTGATAGCAATAACTTATCTCTTATGAATGAAGGCTTTAATAATGTTGATTGGTCAAATAAATTTTGGTGCAAAAATATATCCGAAAAATTCTATATTTTTAAGATATGTTCCTATGCAATGCACTAAAGTAAACTCTCACCCAGCTTGGTACAACTATAGATTATAGTATTAAAATTAAAAATGCTAAAAATGTAGCATGTAAAAATTATAAGAAATCTGCTTCTAATGATGATTATACTATTTTTGCACGTCTCAGAAAAGAGTTTGTTTTCCTTTCTAAATTTCTCTATTCAAATTATATAAATATGTTCTGTTGAAAGCAATATTAAGAGTAGTCCTGCATCTTGTTGGAAATTTATTAATACAAAAAGAAATAGTACTGGTCTTCCTAAAATGATGTGCCTTGATAATAACCAATCTAGTGATCCTAAGATAATAGTAGATCTATTTGGGGAGTTTTTTCAAAGTATATATAACTGTTCTTTTTCCCCAGTTATTAATTGCAACTATATACGTTGTATTACCTCTGTTTTTGACTGGTCTTGCTCCTTATTTGACTTAAATGTAGTAGAAGATGCTTTAAGTAAATTGAAGCCCAACAGAAAAGCGGATATTTTGGGATTTTTTCCAATTATATTTCGTCACTGTGCTAGTTCGCCTTGTGTCCCCTTAAAAGAATTGTTAAATCAATCTTTATCTGAGGGCATTTTTCTTGGCGAGTGGAAATTATCAATTATTGATCCAGTCTTTAAATCAGGATCAAAGCATATTGTTTCTAACTATAGACCGATAACTAAACTGTCGGTTCTTCCGAAACTTTTAGATAGAAGAAAATATTAATCTAGGTGTTTGATATCTCTAAACAGATTGCACATCAGCTCCGTAATTAGTGCCGTAAAGCATCCCTGTCTTATAGGTAAGCACGTAATCTTTGGAAAAGCTGTGTGGTTATGCACGAAGATGAGGCTCTCGCAAAGACGCAGGCTGTTTCTGGGAGATTTCACCTACGAAGATCCAAGCGCTACCAAGTTAGGAGAAAATCTCCATACTGACGTGATATAACAAGGGAACAAACTTCAGCATCTGTATTCTAAAATTAGATTGCATTTATTCATATACTCATATACTAAATATAGAAATGAGTATGCTCAATTGATTCTCTAGAAGTATTGAATCCACCTCTGAAGTTCCACAAGGAAGTCACTTGCGGCCATTACTTTTTAATTAATATTAATTCAAAGTTCATAAGGAAATGCTTGTGAGTTCTTTCCGAACACTTTCTAGATTGATTTCAATACATTTTTTGGTAGTTAATATTATTAAAATTGTTTTGTTTTTCTTATAAATTAAAACTTAAACATTATAAGTTTTTTTGTCACCACCAGCAAAGCAATTTTTAATACCAAATATTCGAAATTTTGTCATTTGAGATTTTGGCATTGCCATTCTGGATTTTGTGCCCAATCAATTTTTTTTTGTAAAATATGAGAGATCAAAAATGCGGGTAATAAGACTGCACAATGAAAGGGACAGAAGTTCAAGCGTCAAGGAAATTAGATTCATCCAAATCGAGCGGCCGGCGCAAAATCTGGGACTGCACATTAGTGAGAAAAAACAAAGTCACTTGTGGCGTGCGTCGTCTGCGAGAAGAAGAACAGTTGGTCAAACGTAGTGCAATCCTTTAAATACCTTGGGTCAATAGTAGCAGCTGATACCTAATAAAATGGAAAAAGAAATGGTGCTCAATTCCAACATTGTCTTTCAAGGCTTTTAAAATTCGGAAGTCTATCAATAAGTTCTAAGCTGTTGCCTCATAGGACCTTTGTTCTACCAATACGCACATATGGTTCCGAGACTTGGGTGCTTAGTAAAAGGTACTCCGACCTCTTAGACTTAGTCGTATTCGAGAAAGTATTACGCAGCTTGCCCTTCTATGTGAAGAAAGACGATTCCGGCGACCTACAATCACGAATTGTATGCGTTCTACATGATAGTGGATATTGTGACAAAAATCAAGCTCGGTAGATTCCAGTGGGCAGGTCACCTAACTCGCATAAGCCGCATGAGCGAATAGAAACCGGCTTGCTTTTACGGTAAAGAAAGATAGCTTTTCCCCGGGGTGCGCAGCTGGATGATATCAGATTGCGATTGGGATAGTTAGAGAGATTTGTTGAAGGAGGCCACGACCGGACCCCGGTTGTCACGCCGATGATGATGATGATGCAAGAAATTACATTGCACATGTACGCACATTGCACCTCAAGTCCTGATGTTTTTCTAAGCAAGCTTGAAGATCGGTTATAGGTGTGTAGGATGATCATTTACCTGGAAATAGTTATTACATTCGACCATAAGCTCGTCCATATCCTGTCAATAAATTGCAAGGGCTTTTTTGTACACCGAACTGAAAAGCAATGGCTAAATTGTGCTTGATTGTAATTCCATCTGTTCGAATAGGAATATATTAATCACGATTTAATGCACTTTTTGTTGAATGAGCAGATATATTATATGAGCTCTATGCAAAACTAAAACAAATATATCCCACGGGAACCAGGATAAAAAGTATCCTATGTGCTATTCCAGACTATAATCTATTTCTGTGCCAAATTTCATACACATACGTTCAGTCGTTCTGGCGTTATTGAGCAACAAACATCCATCTATCCATTCAAACTTTCACATTTATAATATTAGTAGGATTACTTCTATTAAAGTGGATAGATTCAATAAAATAATACAATTAAAAGTAAAAATGTCCTCAAATCCTAAATGTGTTTCTTTTTACTTAAAGTTCACCAACTTTAAAATAAGGTTAAGGTACTCTTATATACATAGCTCCTAAAAAAATGTCTAATTATAGTTGTAAATATCGTGCTGGCCATCTTTGTTTCCTTAAAAGGTTTTACCCTAGCTAAACACAAGTTATATCAAAAATATTCCAAAGAATTTACATTGCGCCAGTTTTAGTATATCAACAAATAAAATCCAATATAAACAAGCGTGTAACACGATAAGACGATAATGACAATGACGACACTCAATTTTCAAAAACTGACATCAAAGACGTCAACAAAAAAAAAATTTAAAAAACAAGAGGAAGTCAACAACAAGAAACAGGTAGTTAAGTTAAAGTATGTATGTATGTTGGTATACAAAACAAAATCTAACGTGCGTGAGTGTTTTCTTCTTAAAAAGAAAAACAAAATCAACAAGAAAACCATTAGACATCAAACAAAAGATATTCAATAAATACCTACCACCAGAGGTAATTTATCATTTAAAAAAAAAGATTACGCCACTAGAAATAGGGGTACTGCGATAGATATAGAAGCAATCAGAAGAAGACGAAACGAGGTGGACGTTGGATGTTCATCATCAATTTAGCAAATTAACAAATAAACGTCTGTCATTAGTGCCACGTTGGAAAATTAGGTGTTTTAAATAAAGTTCCTGCAATTTTGCAAATTATCTACAGCTTTCTAATAATTTATACGGTGGCGCACATTTTCAAAAGTCAATGTACATTAAAAAAAAAAAAAATTCACCTATTCCATTCTGCTGTCATTATTGGTGTGGTGTGTCATTTTAAAATAATTATTTTTCACATTCATTCGCAAAAAAAATCTACTGAGAAAAAAAATAAAAGATTTTTGATTTTGATAGGAACCAAGCGAAATATTTAGACAGTGGGGTTAGGTATGTACCGAGATTTGTGTATAAACAAATAAAAATTATTTTTGTATCATCATAAATTTTCTTATTTTCATTTAGATTTCGTGGAAACGAAATTAATGCGTTGAAATAAATAGATTTCATAAATAATTTCGAGCAAGCCTTGAACTTTTTTTTTTAGTTTCTTTGAATAAAATAGAAGGGCCCAATGCACACGGAGCAACTGGTTAACAACTTAACTAGTTGGCAACTCGATTTAGAGGCCAGGCCAGTTACGGACTTATCAGTGACGACTTTACACACGAGAAAACTCACTACCAATCAGGAAGAGGACATAAATAGTAAGAAGGTTTTGAGTACACAAATGCCCTGAAAACAATTTTCAGAACCGTTTGTTTGTTGCTGCTAAATAATTAGAACTTAGCATTCTACAGAATGACTAAAAGAAGTTATTTGGGACTTGTGAAATTGGTTTCACCTGAAGCAAAACTTTAGTATGAGGGAGTCTGTGGGAAGCCGGGAAGGCGATAATTATAACGGGTTATTCATTTTGCGGTTTCAGAAGTAAACGTAAATAAAACACATATAAAATATTTCTTTTTTATTATAAAGTTTGAACGTTGACATTATGTGTGAAACACTACATCATTTAAATGACCACCACGCGAATTGTTGCAAGCATCGATTCTTTTGAGGTAATTTTCGACCACATTTTGGTATATATTGGGCGGTATCTCAGCCATAACTTGACGAATGTTGGTTTTCAAGTGCTCAAGAGTTAAAGGTTTATCTGTATAAACACAATAAAAAGTCCAGCGGTGTCAAATCGCATGATCTTGGTGGGTAGTTGATATCGCCACGACGAGAAATTACGCGGCCAGGAAATGTCTCTAGAAATAAAGCCATATTCGCAGTTGTGTGGCATGTGGCTTGTGGCACCGTCTTGTTGAAACCACGTATTCTCCAAGTTGTATTCTTCAATGGCAGGCAAAAAAAACTCGGTTATCATATGACCATAACGCGCCGAATTCACGGCAACAGTCGTTCCATCGTCGTTTTCAAAGAAGTAAGGTCCAATCACACCTCCGGACCAAAGAGCGCTCCAAATAGTGACTTTTTGTGAATGCAATGGCCTCTGCAATTACTTGAGGATTCTCAGAACCCCAAAACCGACAATTTTGTTTATTAACAAACCCACCGAATGAGAAATGTGTTTCGTCGCTGCAGAAACATTTGTTCGAAAAATCGCCGTCCACCGCCTGTTGTTCAAGCACCCATTTGATGTATCAAAGACGTTGTGAATGGTCAGCTGGCTTCAGTTGTTGTGCGAGCTGGACTTTATATAGATGTAGGTGTAGATCCAAATGCAAAATACGCCATAATGTGCCTTAAGACAGTCCTAATTCCTGAGAACGACGAGGAATCAACACATTCGGGTCTTCGGCAACACTTTCACTTACAACAGCGATATTTTCAGTGGTACGAGCGAAACGATGATGCGCAGGCCTTACGATATCTTTAACCAATCCAGTCTCTTTAAATTTCTTCACAATTTTGCCAATTGCTTGCGTAGTTGGACGGTTATGTAATCTCCTCTTAAAGCACGATATGTGGCTGTGGCAGAATCACCATTTTTGTAGTAGGTTTTAACAATTTTTATGCGTTGTGCAGACTTTGTCAGACTTTCAACTAAAAAAAAAAATTGGTTGAACAACTTAGTTTGACAGATGTCGAATTCCAGCCCTATACTTTTGAAACCGCGAAATGGATAACCCTTTACTTTTATCCCTCTTATATATAAAAGAGAAATGTCGTCCGTGTGTGTGCGCGTCACTCGAGAACGGATGGTTCGATTTTCATGATTTTGGGCTTGATGAATTCGTATTGACCCGAGGAGGATATAGGACACTGGAGGAAAATACCGAAAAAAATTCAAGAAAATTGTAAATCAGGGATCATCCTCTTTTTATGGCACATGGAACGGTTACTTCGATTTTCACGATTTAGGGCTGGATAAATTCGTATTGGCCCAAGAAATATCATAAGATAAGATACTGGAGGAAAATCCCGGAAAATTTCCAGAAAAAATTGAAGTCCGGGATTATAATGTTTTTAGTGCATAACTCGAGAACGGTTACTTTGATGTTCCCAATTTAGGACTTGATAAATTCGTATTGGCTTAAGAGAGGTCATAGGATAATGGTTTAAAATATGTTCACGATTTAGCGCTTTTGGCCCTAGGAAGCGTATATAGGACATTGGATAAACATTTCGGAAAATTATCAGGAAAATTGGTAATCCTGGAACATCGTTTTTTTTTCAAGGTTTTGGGATTGATGGATTCGTGTTGGCCTAAGGAAGAAATATGAAGTGTCGTTTTCGTTTCGTCATTCAAATTGAATTGTATTTGCTATTGCGTGCGGTCAAATAAAATTAAATTTAATTATTTCTTTTTAATTTTCATTGTACTCAAAGTATTTGTATGCTTATCAAGTGCGATTCATTGTGATTTCAATCAATTTTATTTATATAATTTCGTTGTTGAAAAAATTGTGAAAAGTGAGATAAAAAAAACCGCTTTTGATTTCGTTACGTTGCAACTGAATTTGGGTAATTTGCGAAGAAGAAGAAATGCAAGAAACGCCCTGAATACAGAATTGCAACGAATTGCTTTCCAATACGAAAGCACAATTGAATACGGCACACTTCCGTGTGTGTCATTGGCGCTATGAATGCCCTATGTCCGTACTGCGGTGCACTTAAGTTTCTTTCGGAGACACATGGATTTTGCTGCATGAGTGTTAAAGTAAAATTGCCGCCTTTGCCAGATCTACCTGAGCCATTACGCTCCTTGATTTACGATAATATAAGCAAATCTCGACAATTTTTGATGGGAGCTCAACAATATAACGGTTGTTTTCAAATGACGTCGTTTGGAGCAGAAGTTATTCAGGACAATCACCAATATAATCCGACATTCAAGGTAAATTCATTTTAATTCTTTCCATATGGTATGAATATTATGAAAAGATTTTCATCTGATTCGATTTTGTCGTTATTAAAACAGATCCAATGACAAATTCATCATCGCTTTGGTTCATTATTGCCGGCACCTAATGAAGATCACAAATTTCTTCAAATGTGTTTCATCGGTAATGTAGATAAGGAAGTTTATATGCGCAGTGGAATACATCAAAATATAGACAAAGATATGATCAGAATTTTGTGAGGCGTATTGCATGAGCAAAATGCTTATGTGCGCCAATTCAAAACTGCATTGGAAACGGATCTGCATTCGGACGATCATCAAACTGTCATTTCAGCTGACAGACGTCCTGCTGGCACTCATGCACGTCAATTCAATGCGCCGACAGTGAATGAGTGTGCTATCATATATGTTGGTGACCCTGTTGGGAGCTTGTACTAAAGCGACGAAATAACGGTGAATTACAGCGCGTATCCGAGATCCATCCGTAATACGATGCACTGCAGTGCGCAATAATGTTTTGGCGAGGAGATAATGGTTACCACACAAATATCAAACTTTTGAATACCTTGAATGGTATGTAAATTTGTTTTGATAGACTTTCGAATTGAACTTTAATATATCCTTCGTGTTTTAGGCGAGGAATCAAATAAAATTGTCAGCTCGATGAATTTTTAAGCATATCGACTCATGATTCGTAAGGTTGACAACTATTTAGTATGATTTCGGCATTTACTGCAACAATACATCGTTGATATGTACGTAAAAATAGAAACAGCGCCTTAACTTCATCCGATTCAACCAAACAATCGAGTAATATGACAATCAATAAGTCGCAGGAACAATGGATATTTGTGGCATCAATCTCGAATTCCCATGTTTCTCACATGGTCAGTTATATGTGGCTGAACATTGTTAAGTTAGTTATTTTTATTGTATTTAATAAAACTTTAGAATAAAGAATTTTGATTGACCGCCTTACATGAAACAGCATTGTGAAT
Organism: Philhelius pedissequus; assembly: GCA_910595825.1. Taxonomy (NCBI): domain Eukaryota; kingdom Metazoa; phylum Arthropoda; class Insecta; order Diptera; family Syrphidae; genus Philhelius; species Philhelius pedissequus. Next base: position 32,081,603 of record OU343161.1, read on the forward strand.
GCTCGGAATTATTATTTTCTTGGCATAAATGAATTTAGGCGGAACAAAGTTCGCCGGGTTAGCTAGTTTCTTATAAATTAAATCAATGCGTTTGGTGTTTTTTCCGAAGCAAAACAGTTTTCTCCTACACAGATGTAAAAATATACTTTTCACAACGCTACTAGATTGTAGGCAAAACAAAATACCTGCCGAAATTTCCCACCTCTGTATTGCTCATCTGTGGAACATATATGTGTCGCTTAAAGCGACACTGCACTGATTTTACAAGGCAATACCAGAACAAGCCAACCTCACGTGCTATCGGAAATCTTGGGAAAGGTTCAGGTAAAGACCGGCAGAGCTTTTTCTTTCTTGGCCTTCCTATATAATATATGCCGAACAAACGACGTAATACGCAGACCCAGGCGAGACATAGCCAGAGTTCTTGCAACATATACTGGACACTGGCCATTAGGAAAGCATGCGGCAAAGTTGGGCATTCCTCGCAATCACAATACTCATTGTCGCAGTTACGGCAATACACAAATAAAAGGAAACGGTATTTTATTTCGTGTGGAAATGCTCTGTTTTATCCAGACAGAATAAGAATAAACTCATTTGGACGAGCCTTCTATGATTACCTTAGCCTAGCGAACTGTCCGAAACCGTGGTCAAATGTTTGATTTTCTTTTTAAGCTCAAGAAAATGGATCTAGGCGACTTTCGGTAGCTTCGAGGTTGTGCTCTCTTTCCAATATCTAAGCGCGAGAGCAGGGACAATTGTGTCTGCAGAGAGTTTTTGAAAGAAAGCTTTTCGCATCGGTGGCAGTCTGCTAGCTGCTTAACTTGGCGGGGTGTATGTGTTCTTTAGGGTGGTTGATAATTTAGACAATCCCAGTATAATTGACGGATTATTCAAATTATTACAAATCCGCAGGTCTATACAAGGTATGATATCAAAACGGCGAAGCCCAACGGTAATTGGGCCTCTGAGGTAGAATGTTCCGGATGACATTTGAGAGGGATTTCTATCACTTAACCTGCGAACATTTGCTGCCCAAAGTTCGGTATACTGTGATGGAAACGACATCCAAAGCTTGTTTCAGAAAAAGACAATTTAGAAGATATTTTTTCGAAAAATATTTGCCAAAGCTGGTATTAAAGAGAAACTTAGGTGCAGGTTTTTAGTTTTAGCGCTTAATTAACTCCAAATCAAACCAAAATGGATTTGCTAAATTTGCTTATGTGAGGAAACAAAATATTTTAATATTTTAATAAAACATAATAAAACACCATTTGCACTTTAGACAAAACAAAATTAAATCCGATTTTTATTGCAAAAACGTCAGCTATAATTCAGACTTAAATAGAAGATACCATAAACATTTTTTTAATAGATTCCCCTATTCTATATTGTGTCTTATACGAACTACCTAAAACCTGTGTTCATTATTAGTATTCACCAAAAATTCTCAAAGAGTAGATACCCCCTTATCAAATATTTCTTTGTTTTTTTAATCTTAAAGATACTTTTCACGTTGTCACAATTCGGACTCATAATAAATCTTGTTGTCTCCAAAGAAAAAAAAAATAGACAATATTAAAAATATATAAATAAACCAAGAAGATTCACTCTTCGACCTCCCAGCCTAATCGTTGATCGGCACAAAAGAAGTTTGCCCTGTTAAATAATGTGGGCTTGCGAGATACACAAAAAAACTTCCACAGCAGCGCTATTAAAAAATCTGACTAAACGTTAAAAACAAAGCTTATTGCTGAATGATCATCCATACAAATACCGAAAGGCACACCTCAAACATCACACCATATTATAACCACACACGTTGGCGGCGGCTTCGACTGTAAATTCATAAAAAAACCTCTCTCTACCTGAGTTCATCAATTAACCGCTTTAGCGCTGGCATATTTTGATAATAATAAAATTAAAATTATTATTTACGAGACACTGTAAAATGCTTGACTGTAAAAATAAGTTAAAAATTTATATTTCAAAATAAAAATGACACTTCGAGAAGACTTTTAGGTCAACTTAGAGTTCAAGTCGTAAAAATGGCACAAAACAAAAGTTTTGAAGTTCTAAGAGTAACGTGTCTTATAATAACAAAGAATTTAACTGCAGGTTTTTATACTTGGTTTATTTAAAAAAAAAAAAAAAAAAAGAATCACTTAATGCAAATTTTTAATTATGTAAAATTCAACGAAGAAAGAGTGACAGTTTTTATCAGCATAAATTAATCGAAACCATATACGAAATAAAATAAAATTAGAATATTTTTGCTTTCCTTTATTGGTTTTACAGTAACCTTGATCTTCTTTTAAGATTATGTTAATTCTGAGACCTTACGATTTTCTTATTAGTTTTTTAATTAATCAATTGATCTTGTGGAATTATTTTTTTGTTTTGCAAATGTTTTCAATTTTAACGAAAAAAATTAAAACGGTTTATTTAAATTTGTTTACTGGATTGGTCTTTTTTTTAAAAGAAAAAGTCTGCTCTGCTAAAAGTGAATTGGGTAATTTTGTATTTTTATTTAAATTTGGTTTGGTTTCACTGTGGTACTGTTATTTTGAACTTTTGAAGTGCCTAGTAGAAGTTGTAAAAGTCAGTTTGAGAACATCATGAACCTATACTTGAAAACTTTCAACATATCAATTTACTTTTTTCGAGTTAACTCACTCACTCAATAAATGACATATTTCAACCGATACATGGTTTTTAAGAACAGAATATTACTTCTTTTCAACAAGAGATAATCATAATAACCCAAATTAATAAACATGGACTAGGGAAGGTTTAGGACTTATTCCGTGGACTAAGTGCGAATTTCTATTAATAAAACACAATTTCTAATATATGACGTTTACCAACTTAGTCCTTCGCTAGACCATCGAAGACGGTGGTCTAGCGATGGACTAAGAATTGACATTTAAGATTAAAATTTACAGGGCCATAGAATAAAAAGAGGTAGAATTGATACTTATTGTAGTAGATTTTGTTCGATTTCTTATTAATAGGAAATTGTAGTCCATGGTCTAGCTCTTATTCCATAGTTTTGTAAGTCCATGGAGAAATTTCGTATTCACAAAAAAAAAAGCAATGGCGCAATTAAAGACATTAATATAAGCTATAGCTTGTATATAAGATGGATATATGCAAGCTATAGCTTCTATAAAATGGCTTTTTGCAAGCTATTGATTTTTCCGCTCTTATTAACAACTTTGGTAGGCTTGTAGAAAGTCTTATACAAGTTGTTTTGAAAAGTTATAGCAAGAAAATGATTAATTTTTATAACGACTCCATATGCAAGCTATATACAAGATATAGCCTGCGAAATTCTAAAAATAAGACCTACTGAAAGCTTAATTGTTAATAGGGGAAGTTCTACAAAAATAAGTAAAAAAAAAATGTTTTTTCCACAATTTTGCACTTTGCTCAGACGTTTTTAAGTTATATCACTCTTGCAGCAAATGAGAGGTATGCACATATATTTCGAATGAACAACACTATAAATATATATATTTCTTAAATATAATTTGAAACTGAGACAAAATTTTGCTCTGACATTGGAAAAAATGCATGACTAGATCGAAAGTACTTGCTTCCGATCACATCGTACGCACAAGATTCTTATTAGAAAAAGCTAAACATGTATATGCTTAAGTTCGTTTTTTAGTTAATTTTATTATATGCAAAAATTACTAAAATATTTTCTCACATATGATAATTTATAAGTATATATGATAATTTTAAGTATTTAACCATATAAATTTAAAAACTGAATTTTCGAAAATGTTGGTATGTAGTATTATTTAGAATTCGAATTTATATACAAAATTTTGATCGAAATCCTTTTAGCCGTTATTGAGAAAATAAAAAAATAAAAAAAATTGGCTCTAAGGCCGGTAACATTTAACAAAAAATATGTATACAAAAAGTAGTACACAGTTTTTTTTCTTATTAAAATCGTTACAGCTGTTTTCAAGATAACTTAGATTTAACTTTTTTGATACAGAAAAATTTATGGCAGGTACCGTTAATCTTGGCGCTATAAAATACTTAAAAATCTAATCGAGGCAATCACCTAAAACGCTTAAATACCAATTTTGAAGAAAATCGCGTCGGCCATTGAGGCTGCAGATCGACCGAAACAGACAAACGAAATGGCGAGACACATTTTTTTGTGTCTCGAGTTTAATTTTTTAATGCACATAATGTCAGTAAAGTAAAAATATTAATGGACTGGATTGAATGGATTCTTGATTCTGACGTATATGTTATGGAGAGAAATGTCAGCACAAAAAAACAATGGCATGGCAATGTTGAGATGGCGATGTTCATTAATGTTGCGAAAATATCGGTGTTAGACGAAAAAAACATCGATGTTGAAGCATGTGAAAACATCAAAACATCGACTTAAAAAGAACTGAAATCTTTTGTCAATGACTTCATGCTACTTAAAGTTAACCGAGAGCCGGAACCACACTTCACAACTATTTGTGTGACATTGTATGAAGTTCAGTTGCCGTTTAATGTGATATAGCGTTTACATTTGAAAAATAGGTATTACATTTAAAAGTAAAGTAAAAGTAATTAAGTAAAGTAAGATAAAAAAAACATTGCTAAAGTTTTCAAAATAATTGTAGCACGTATTTTGAATTTGTAATGTAGAGCATTTTTAATCGATTTCTGAACCTGCTATTATTTTTCAAAACAATTATAGCAGGTCTTAAGAAACATCGATATTTCTGATTCGATAATATCTGATATCGATATTGTTTTTTCGATGTTAACATCGATACAAATATCGTTCATCCATATACGGCATTGTTGTTGACATTTATTTCCAATTTGATATTTAGGGTGTGAGTGTCGTTTGATACCAATCGAACAGTTTCAAATTTCAGAAGCATTTGGAAACCTTCCGGAAAATCAATCGAAAACGACATTAATATCAAGCCACTTAACAGAACTGATTTTATTTACAAGACAACGAAATATTTCAAATAAAAACTTCTTTCAATAGAAAGTGTTAAGTTAAGCTTAGATAAGTCCCAGAATAATGTGATGTATTCGGGATTGATGAACTGCCAAAAAAGGCCAAACTTTTGATCCGAACCAAATAGAACATACAGTATTTGGGTCACTAGATCAAGCAAATAATAGAATTTAGAATTGACAGGATAGACGGTAAATTGACATAATCGGTATTCGAAAAATCTTTGGTCGGGTCTCCAAGAAAAAAAGCACAAAATTCGTACTTCAGATTAGCAGGTCGGAATCCTAAAGGACACAATGTGAGTCCATTTTGCAGCATCCAGCGCATCTGCCTTGTGCAGATGGTATCACGATGAAAAGGTAGAAGAGTGCTCTTCTGAATTTCTTTGTGAATTTTCCAGCTTAGACAGAGCTAGAAAATCACACATCTCGTAACTACACTAATGAGTATCATGAAACTCCCCAGATCCGAGGTTGGCTCAGGCAAATGACCAATTTCGAAGTTCCACTTACTCCTTTCCTAACCCAGCCTAATACCTTCCCAGTCTACATTTGCTCTGGGGAGAACAATTGACCTCCGATGCGGCTCTGTTTAATCTAACCCAACACCAATTTGTCAAGTTTTTTTTTCGGCAACTACTGTCTGGATTTCTTTTAGTCCTCTTTTGTTAATCCTTAAAGAAACTATAAATCGGTCGAAAAATGACGGATTTTAAAATCATTCAATGAGTGAATTCTCTCGAAAACGGGTTGTTAAAGATAAATTGAGATTTTGGTGGTATAGGAATGTTTTGAAGTAAGCAAATGCGAAGACTAAACCTACTACATCTACTATAGGTCCATAGGTTACTAGAAAAGTTCATGTAATTTTTTTTATCTTGTAGCATTGTATTTTTAGCGATAGAATATAATTTCTGGTGTCTAAAAGTTTAGAAAGTAATATTTCATGACATAAGTACCTAATGCGAGGTCGATCGAGATCAAATCGGATACGAATCGGTCTGAAATTTAAACATTCCATGTACGCAGAAATTTATTTGCAAAACTATAATCAACAGGAGCATTCAGTAATTTAGTTATTTTTAATCAAACTATTTTTAAACATTATTAGTCGAAAAAAAAACTTTTGAAAATTGTACATTAATTTAAAAAATATAATTTTATCTATAACAACAAATTACATGGAATTTGTATATAATTTCTAGCACATCCTTGATGTTTTAAATTTAAATTTAAATTGTCTTTTATTATAAACTATTTATTTGCGAATGTGAAAAAAACAACAACTAAATAATCATTTTCTACGTGTAAAATATTTAAAAGCGTGTCCACTTTCAAACAGTTTTACACAAATAGTATCGTCTAAACTATACATAGTTGGGCGTTGGCCAACAAATTTCTCTCTCGAAATTTTAGTGAAGAAACACAAACAAAAATGCACAGATTTTTGTAGCGAAAAAAAAATGTATCAAACGGAAAAGTCGTAAAAATAAATATTTAAACAGCTTGCTTTTGGCGCACTATACACTCGCCTGCCAGCAGTCAAAGCCAACACGTCTTGTCAAATACATTTTATGTTAAACGCAGGAGAAGAAGTCGAAAGACTGGCGATCGGCGCGGCGCGTTTTTAGCTAATTTTCGTGTCATTCGATGGTGGGCAACGATTAATTTACAACCAAACACTATCTGAACTCACTTTTTTTTTTAATTGATATTTTTGATATTTTTTGTTGTTGTTCGTTTTTTTTTTTGTTGTAAATATTTTTTCTTGCAATTCTATAAGGTATAATTGAATGCAAATAATCCTACATACAATTTATGTACATAAATGTCCTTACAAAAAAAATGAATAAATTATGAAAAACTGACAAATAATATTATTTCATCATTAGCGAAAGATGTCAGGCATGGTGCCTTCAAGTTCAAATTATTATGAATGAGTAATGAATTGAATATTATTAAAACGAATGATGCAGTCGACGAATTTAATTTTTCTTGTATTAACATTTATGTCTGATGACTTCAGTTTTAATAGTCTTTGACGACAATGGGTTCAATTCAATTGAATACTCGTTGAGCCTATATGTTTTTGGTGCTGGCCACTAGCCCAGTCACTAAGTCGTAAAATGTCTTAAGGGGCAATTTATATAAAATGATGATACATGCTTAATTACATATGTATGATTTTTATTTGTAGCAATGGATAATGTATATACATTGACCATTGAACAGTAAGTTTGTGTGGTCATTTTGAGTTTTTATAAGTATGTGTATCTCATAGTTAAAAATGGATCAAAACGAGTGAAGAAATAATATGCTGTAAAAATTCCATTTCTGGTCCAAAAAACTCAAGGTAATATATGAGCATTGTGTCCGAGAATATTTTCAAAATTCGAAATTTTGTGATATTTTGGATGATACGTTTTCGGATTGGGCAAGAATTCCACGTAAGTCTACAATTCGTTTCCGAAATCGAAAATGCAAAATCAGAAGTTATATGAAATGAAAAATTTGAACTGTGATTAAGGTTTGAGTAATTTTATATTAAAAATTTTCTTGGGAGTGCTCGCAAGACAAAGTAAAGTGCTTATCACATATCACAGCATCTTCGTAAGAGAAATCCCGATGCCACATCTGTTATATGTCGAAATTCTCGTTGGAACGACTGCTTCGATATCGGACAATAATTTACAAGGATCTTAGAAAGTTCTTTTGATGCGTCTCAGTGTTCCTTCTAGCTCTTGTAATATTTTCAGGTATTCTGGTTTCTGATAACGTGCGGCTATAGTAGTCTTTTTAGCCTTGGCTTGTCAGTTATCGGAAAACTGATTCCCTGGCTCTAACATCTCGACTAGAGTGGATCAGCACATTTAACTCCCCAAGCTTAAGGCCCCTTGTGCCACTAAACAGCAGCCGAAAATTCTGATACATCAGCAGGCTTAAGGTCCCTGGTGGCACTAAACAGCAGGCAAACGCTCTGGGAGATCAGCAGGTTTAAGGCCCCTGGTGGCACTAAATAGCAGACAAAAGCTCTGGAACATCAGCAGGATTAAGGCCTCTGGTGGCACTAAATAGTAGGCAAAAGCTCTGGTAGGTAAGAATGTTTAACGACCCTGGTGGCACTAAATAGCAGCTCTGGTAGACCAGTAAGTTTAAGGCCCCTGGTGGCATTAAATAGCAGACAAAAGCTCTGGTAGATGTACAGGCTTAAGCCATCTGGTGGCACTAAATAGTAAGCAAGAGCTCTGGTAGGTAAGAAGGTTTAACGACCTTGGTGGCACTAAACAGCAGCCAAAAGGTCTAGAAGATCAGCAGACTTAAGGCCCCTGGTGGTAATATACAGCAGCCACAAGCTCTGGTTCATCAGCAGGTTTAAGGCCTCTGATGGTGCTTAATAGTAGGCAAAAGCTCTGGTAGGTAAGAAAGCTTAACGACCCTGGTGGCACTGAACAGCAGCTCTGGTAGACCAGCAAGTTTAAGCCCTCTGGTGGCATTAAATAGCAGACAAAAGCTCTGGTAAATGAACAGGTTAAAGGCCCCTGGTGGCACTAAACACCAGGAAAAATCTCTGATAGACCAGCAAGTTTAAGCCCTCTGCTGGCACTAAATAGCAGACAAAAGCTCTGGTAGACCTGCAGGTTTAAGGTCCCTGGTGGCACTAAATACCAGGAAAAGGCTGTGGTACATCAGCAGGTTTAATGCCTCTGGTGGCACTAAATAGCAGGCAAAAGCTCTGGTAGGTAAGAAGGTTTAATGACCTTGGTGGCACTAAACAGCAGCCAAAAGGTCTGGTAGATCAGTAGGCTTGAGTCCCCTGGTGGCACTATAAAGCAGCCATAAGCTGGTAGGTCAGCAGATTTAAAGCCCCTAAATCTTTAAATTTTAATAAAATTTGGTATGGTAATTTTATGTCTTAATAATATAAGCTTAAAAATATAATTTCGAAACAAAATCGTTATACATTTCGAAATATTGAATTTTTAAAAATAATTTTTTGTTCAAATATCCAAAAATTTTAAATTATTTGAGGGAAAACTCTTGATCGAAATGCGTCAAGTCATTTATGAGAAATTCGAAAATCAAAAAAACTGTTGTAAAGTACCGTTAATAATTAAATATTTAAACAAAATTTAACCAAAATGTAGACTATACTCAAAGTAGTACCGATTTTTATCAAAATCGGTAGAGCCATTTTCGAGATAATTAAGGTGGTAGAAAAATTTGTATGGCATGTACCGTTATTATTTTTTTTTTTGCTAAAAAGACGATTCAAAAATCTATTTAAGACGGTTACCATAAACGCTTATGTACCAGGTTTGAAGAAAATCGCTTCAGCCGTTTAGGCTTTAGCTCTATGTACAGACAGACAGACAGACTTCATTGAAGGACTCACTTTTTTGGTGTTCTCTATCAACGTAATGTCAAGTTTAATTAAAATCTCGAGTTTGACTTTTTTCCAAAAGCAAAACTTGCCCTATAGTACCTTTATCGCAAGTAAAAAGTGGGTAGCATGTAACACTTCGGTACAAGCAAAGGCATAGAATAGGTCCAATGTCAATTCCTTGTGGAATGCCAATTTCAGTTTAGTCTTAAATATTTTGTCTTCCGTAGGTATTGTACTATACTCTGTCGATAGTGTTTTAATATTATCCCCTATCGAGGTAACCGTCGGTCGGAGCGGAGTTTTCTTCGCAACGCATCTTCGTCGAAAATTCAATTTCAGTTCGAAGTAGTTTTCATCGGAAGAAATTTTAAAGAAATTCGGCGACGCATTGCGATGGATACAAACTTCAGGCAGAGATGTGCAACTTAACTGATATATCGAAAATGCGATATATTTTCGATAGTTTTTTTATTAAATAAACACTATAAACGTTTTAACCCATGATACCTTGGCGAGAGAGTGTAATTTATTGTTTATAGAAAGTATTTTTTTCAATTATTATGCGCTAGCGTTTTTAAGAAATGTAATAAGTTGCACCGATTTTAAGATCAAAACTATCGAATAAAATCCCCTCCCTATTTCCAAACATATGTGTTTTGTTTCCGTTTGAACTGTCAACAAAAGAATATTTTGAAAAAAAAAACTTTTGAAAACTTTTGAAATAACTACAATATTATTTATGTAGAAAATAAAACAACATTGCGAAACGAAAATAATATACGGGAATTACCTGACGCAGCTCTAATTCTACAATTCCCTTCAAGATTGAAGAAAAACTTTTGCCTAAATAAAAATGCGTTTGCTTTTGTTTTGGAGCAGTTTCAACACAAATACAAAACAAATTATCGGTTTGATGGTGTCACTCCAAACTTTTAAAAAATATATGATGTATTCAAAACTAAAACACAGCCACAACTTCTGGTGACCTTGTGTAATTTTAGATATGCAATATCGGGATATTCGCTGGGGGGATTCATCATCCGCTCATATTGCTGTGAACTTGTTTTTTCGTTCTGCCTAAAAACAAAAAGTCCACAAGTTAACGTACATAAGGTATATTTCTTCATTAATTACATTTTAATAAAAACTTTCCGCAACGAGAACTTGTCGGAGGACTTCCGAGAATATTTTGTCTGTATCTATCATAAATAAAACCATTAAAAGTGCCTTTGTGCTCTTCAATTGGTGATATTTCCTCTGTAACCTGTAGTGTAGACAAGCTACATTTATCCTTACCACTTCTTCATAAAAAAAATGTACAACTGTTAAATGTTTAATTATTTTCATTATATGATGCTTAACATATAAATATTATTAATCCAAAATACATAAATTAACTTAATATAAGCGGTTATTTAATTTCAAAACTTTTAGGTGTTTAGTTTTCTGACAGTTGATTGAAATGCACTGACAGATAATCAGAAACTTACATAAATTTGCTTATTGAACGCATTTACTTTAGGAAATGTTCAAACAACCAATTTTAACGTTCAAGTTGGCATAGGAAATCTTTATTAATTATGGTTTGGTGATTAGTGTTCTAGATTTAGAAAATGTTTAAGCGAAAATTACTTGACTTTATGACTTAAAATTAACGTCAAAATCTGTTGAAATTATCCACCGTTGTCGTGTGATTGTTAACGAAAAATAAAATGGTGTCAATGCGACGATGACAACGTTGACACGAAATTTTGGTTCAATACATTGACGCTGTGGTAACAGGATGAAAATGGATTTTGTCAGAGAGGCAACACCGCGGGGCGCCGCGCCGTCTAATTGTAACTTAAGAATGGATTTTTAGATAAATACGTCTATACATAGGTGCGTACAATTCTCATTTATTTTTGTCAATTAAGTTCAGCTGTTTTGTTCAATTACTTAAAAGCTTTTTTATACTTATGTGAATTTCCTTTTAACAAAACATTCCATTTTTCTCTGAACGAAATCATTTCTTTAAAAAATCGATTTTAAATTACATTTTTAGCAGGATTTCATCAACTTTATACGGACACTGCCAAGATCTGACATTTCATTCTCTGTCAATAATATCTGTTACAATTTTCTTAAACTAACAGCTATCAATTATTAGTACTCACACATTTAGGAATAAATTGATTTTTTTTTTCAAATTCCTTACAACAAAGAAAAAGAAATTTTAAACAATTTACATTCCACATTAAATACAAGATCACTGAAGTATGATCTGCATACTTGCTCTATAAAATATAAATATAATTAACTATAGACTTAAAATTATAATAAAACAATGGCAAATATTATATAGCCTTACTGCGTTCTTGAGTTAAGTTAATCTTTGAATTTAACTTTAGTCACATTTTACAGATTATTCCTTGCAAATCTTTCTGTATTCCAAGAAATAAGCTCATAATCGTTGCAAGTTTTCTTTTCATTAACTAACAAGATTATTTTTGCATTTTGTAGTCTACGTTTCCTTTGTTATTTTTCAAACACAATTTTTTTTTCTCCCATTTTCAATATAAAACTGACCTTTTCAAAGTTCATTTCCACATTACACCTGCAAATCTTTTCACAATGAAATTCCATTGAAAAATTTCAATCCGATTATTTCCAACCCACCAACGGTATACATTTTTTGTATATATGTGTTTTGTTATATATGTGTTTGTGAATTTTTTTTGTTGCATTTTTCATTTCCTCTATTTGACGTATTCGTGTGGTAATTTCAAAGCGTGTCGTTCGGTCTGGTATTCAAAATATTTACAACAAACAAAACGACAACTACGATGACGAACATAACATCTGTTTGATATGTTCTTCAGATAAACAAACTGAAAATCAAATAATTATGTCATGAAATATTTTTATATATTTGAGTTGATCAGATTCTTAGAAAAAAAAAACAATTAATTTTGCCATCTTTCCGCATTTGGGTTTGTTCGATTTAAGGTGACAATACGAGGTGACTTCGTGATTCTTGAAGAATTTATGCAACAAAATAAAAATGGTGATATGGTTTGCATCTTCTTCCTTCACTCGTTCTCAGTTGCCTAGTAATTTTAAATACACTTTCAACATTTTTAATGGGATTTTCTGTTTCTGGGTTGTATGCAACACCATGCTCAAGAAAACTAAATTATTCAAAAGAATCTCTATAGACTGCTGATGATGGGATGCTTTTATTTTGTTTCGCAATTAATAAACTCTTAAGAATAAAAAAAACATATACGATGCACCCATACTTCTTGACGTTAATGTTGACCCAAATATTTTGAATAGTTTTATTTTTTTTTGTAGATTGTAATCTTAGGGCCTGTTATTTTAGATACCAATTAACTTCAACCCTTGCAGACCGTTTTAAGGCACTTGAGTTTTGATCTTTTGAAACATGAGAAAAAATTGCTTTCAATTGTGGCCTATACACTCAAATTGGTTGAAGTTACTTTATGTCATATATGCTCGTAAAAGCTTGGTTAGACAAGTGTAGCAATTTAAGTGCACTTCAAGTGACTCTATAAGTAAATAAAATGCACGACTGGATCGCACGAACTTGCTCTTATGTTCGATTGCATCGTATGCAAAAGATTTCTATAAAAAATCTAAATATATTTTTAAAGTCGTTTTTTACTTAATTTCTTATCCATATATACAGAAAAATTGGCATGGCAATCTTAAATATTTAATAATATAAACTTAAAAACAAAACAAAATTTTTAAATGCTTTTTAAAAATACAAACAAATATTAATAAAAAATATTGGTATGCAGTATAAATTAGGCTACCTACACCTATATATGCGTGAAATTTCGAAAGAATCGGATCAGCCATTTATGAGATAGTCGAAAGCAAAAAAACGGTCCTATGGAAAGTACCGTTTTTAGAAATTTTTATTTCAACCATATGATCGACCGTACCTAAAAAGCTGCAATAATTGTTTTAAATCAAAATTGTTAGAGCCGTTTTCGAGAAAAAGGCTGAATATGCCTACTTTAATACCACTTCAGCTTCTATAAGGTCTCGGTAAGGTCTTAACGAAATCTAAATGATTTACTGGAGCCATGTCGAAACTGAAATGTTTGTTGGGACTCACTTATGATAACCGCACATCTACTATAGCTCTCAGTGGGAATTTTTAATTAAATCCTACAATAAATTTCTTATACAATTGAACTAAGACACTGGCCGATAAGCGGGCAAGAATAAACAATTTTTAACTTTCCCTGCAAATGTCCAGTTCTAGGCAGAATAAGAGCATACAAACATTTGATAAGGCATTTTCTGATGACCTCGATTAACTTTCACATTTGTAGATTAGATAGCTTATCTCTGATTCCAGGAAAATCTGCGGATACTTCTGTATTATGAACTCAACACATCGCGAATAATCATACTAAGGGGTTTTGCGATGCACATCAGTGGACGGATCTTACACAGTAGCTCAGGTACTAATCAACTAGCTGACGAGTCTGACACAGAATAATTGGTTCAGTTGCGGGTGGTAATCTTCGTGTCTGCTCCCACTGCGGATGGTGAGCCCCAGTGTTCTTCTGATGACAATCGGAGTGATTGGACCTGTATACTGGAGTGTGGCATCTAAACATGTATCCGAACAGTCCCTTTGAGAGATCATAGCATTCTGAGGTGGACTGTAATAGACCTAGATTGGCTTATTACTGTCTAAATCAGTGCTAGGACAATAAACCGCTTGGGGGTATATCCGCAAGCCAATAACAAGAAGTTATCTTATTTACGGGTTGAGTGGATTATGGTGTCAAAACGGTTGATCATGACCGCCATTTCTACCTAACTCTGTCAGAGTATATAAATAATGGGTTTTCCATTTTGCGGTTTCAATAGTAAACGTAAATAAAACACAAAATATTGTTTTTTCATATTTCTTTTTTATTATAAAGTTTGAAAGTTGACATTATGTGTGAAACACTACATCATTTAAATGACCACCACGCGAATTGTTGCAAGCATCGATTCTTTTGAGGTAATTTTCGACCACTTTTTGACACATATTGGGCGGTATCTCAGCCATAACTTGACGAATGTTGGTTTTCAAGTGCTCAAGAGTTTAAGGTTTATCTGTACAAACACGGTCTTTCGCGTAGCCCCACAAAAAAAAAGTCCAGCGGTGTCAAATCGCATGATCTTGGTGGGCAGTTGATATCGCCACGACGAGAAATTACGCGGCCAGGAATAAAGCCATATTCGCTGGAGTTGTGCGGCATGTGGCACCGTCTTGTTCAAACCACATATTCTCCAAGTCGTATTCTGCAATAGCAGACGAAAAAAAGTCGGTTATCATATGACCATAACGCTCCGAATTGACGGTGGCAGTCGTTGCATCGTCGTTTTCGAAGAAGTAAGGTCCAATCACACCTCCGGACCAAAGAGCGCCCCCAACAGTGACTTTTTGTGGATGTAATGGCCTCTCTTCAATTACTTGAGTATTCTCAGAACCCCAAATACGACAATTTTGTTTATTAACATACCCACCGAGTAAGAAATGTGCTTCATTCATTCTTCAGCGACGGCTGAAGAAAATTTTGTTCGAAAAATCGCCGTCCACCGCCTGTTGTTCAAGCACCCATTCGACGTATCTACGACGTTGTGAATGGTCAGCTGGCTTCAGTTGTTGTGTGAGCTGGACTTTATATGGACGTAGGTGCAGATCCAAATGCAAAATACGCCATAATGTGCCTTAAGACAGTCCTAATTCCTGAGAATGACGAGGAATCGACACATTCGGGTCTTCGGCAAAACTTTGACTTACAGCAGCGATATTTTCAGTGATACGAGCAGAATGATGATGCGCAGGCCTTACAATATCTGTAGCCAATCTAGTCTCTTCAAATTTCTTCACAATTGCTTGCGCAGTTGGACGATTATGTAAACCATAATCTCCTCTTAAAGCACGATATGTGGCAGAATAACCTTTTTTGTAGTAGGTTTTAACAATTTTTATGCGTTGTGCGACAGTTAAGCGATCCATTTTCGTAAATGTCAGACTTTCAACTGAAAAAAAAAAAATTGGTTTAACAACTTAGTTTGACAGATGTCGAATTCCAGCCCTATACGCGAAATGGATAACCATTTATGAGAATAAATCAAAGCTGCTTGAAAACTCGTTTATAAAAAAACTAGATTGTTAAACTAGTTCGACATACTCTATTCAAGAGTGTTCTAACGAATCTAAGAAATATAATCTTCCACGCTGTTGAGCCTAAGATCACATAAAGAGGATTGCTACTTAAAATTTTCTCCTGATTAGTTTTATTTTTTTACAAATTGAATAAGTACTTGTTTGGATTGCCTCGAAAACCAAACGATATTTGATGCATTTTCATGCAAGGCTGAATGGTTTAATAACCTTGCGGAAACATCAATTGATTCAGCCTCCCAATCAACAAATTATTTCTCATTAAAACAGTTGGAAATGTAATAAATTAAGATGTTAGAATCTTCAATTGTGTCCGACTCCCATATGCAAGTTGTCCTTTCTCCATTAGTTTTTGTTTTTGTTTTGTTCCTGAACTCAGTTATAAGTTTGATAGAAAAACAGCAACATTGATTGCCCATGTCCAAAGTAGCCATTAATCTAGAGATACAACCTGGGTACTTTAAATTTTACCTGAAGGATGAAATTGTAAGAACCATAATTCCTAACCAACCATTAGAATCGGGACTTTGACTTATGATAGATTTATACTCATTAACAAAATAGACAAGACCTACAAATCAAATTTCTCCAGCAATGGACGTTACAGCGCGGCGTATTGTTGTGCAATGTGCACCACCTCCATCGACACAAAATGAACAATTAATTACAACTTATACGCTCCTCGTTTCGATTCGATTCTAACGAGAACAACACACACCGACACCACATATCCTTTCGCAGTTGAATATGTATGAAATTTCATTTCGAGTTTCAATATATGCACCAGAAGCAGACAGACACTACGAGTACATAACGCCAAATGGAAATGATTCTGTCAGAAATTTAATTAAAAGAAATTGTTCAATTAACTTTAGCAAAAGTATTCGAATATGTATGAGACGACGCGACGCGACGAGTTTGGGGTAAACTAGATTGGGGAAATATTTCAACTTTCCATAAACCAGACAAAACCATCAATTTTACTAAAACAAACTTTGTGAATTAATCCACAACATCTTCTGACTGCATATAGCTCTCTCCAATAGAACTGTGTGCTAATTTAGAGAATGCGGGAAGCAATGAAACTTCATCATACAATTCAAGTGTGCAACAACAGCAATGAACACCCTCCCACATGGGATTTTTATTAATTCCCAATATAATTTATGGCATTTCATAAATTATGGCAGATTAATATGTAAGAGGCTGGGGTTGTTTTATTGGTGAGTGTGTTGCAGACATTGTTGCCTTAAATATATCAGACAAATTGTTATGACTCAACGATGTCAGCAGCTTGGAATGAGGCAGAGCTAACTTTGTTTATGGTTCGATCTTGCGATAATAATCGGATGAATTCATAGAGCGAGTTATCTTTAATGGAAGATTGTTTGTATTTGAAAGACAATATGTTGTCGAGCTTCTGTTGTACATATAGCAGCCCAGCGTTATTGATTGGGTGTAACATGTTGTGGTTATGTTATTTCAGAGAGAGATTTTCATATATTAGGTGTTTATTGAGAAGGAAAATAAATTTACTTACATGTTATTCTGAAAACTGAACTGACATCTTATAAAGGGTCCGCCAAATAACTTTTTTTTTTTGAAAATGCTATAAAAAGAACTACTGAATATTTTCTCAAATTTCTTTTTTTATTTGAAAGTACAATCCTTCCGGTTAATAATGGAATATAATTTGATTCAAATGGCTGCCTCGACTGGCCATGCAGTAGCCTACACGATCGGTCCAATTTTTAAGCACATTATCGATTGTGTGCAGCTGTATTTCACCAATGGCTTCACGAATATTGTCCTTTAAAGCGTCAATTGTCTCTGGCTTGTCGGCGTAAGACTTATCTTTTAAGGCCCGATAACGATCGCCATTGACTGTAACGGCCACTCCTTGCTCATTTTCGAAGAAAACTGGGCCAATTATGAATCTGGACCAAAATCCGCACCAAACAGTGACTCGTTTTGGGTGTATCGGCTTTTCATTATATGCGTGCGGGTTTTCTGTGCCCCAAATGCGACAATTTTGCTTGTTTACATACCCGCCAAGATCAAAATGAGCTTCATCTGAAAAGATGATTTTTTTTGGCAAAATCGGCATCTTCTCTAAGTCGATCGCAGGCCCACTTAGCGAAGCGAAAACTCATTGGATGGTCAGTTGGCTTCAACTCCTGAACCAATTGGACTTTGTATGGCGTCATACCAAGGTCTTTATGCAAAATTCGTCTCAATGATGTCTCCGAAATGTTCAATTGTTGAGAACGACGGTGAATTGATGTTGATGGCACTTCACGCACACTTTCTGCCACAGCAGCAATATTCTCGGGTGAACGAACTGTTTTTGGCTTTTCACGCTTTGGTTTATCGATGAGGATGCCAGTTTCATTCACTTTTTTCACAAGATAACGAACATACGGAGCTGACGATGCTTCTCTTCTTCCAAGAATTCCGTACGCAATTTTCGCACACATTCTGCAACATTACCATGATTTTCAAAGTAATATCGCAATATTTCCCAGCGTTGTTCAAGCGTATACACAACCATATTCGTTCAGCGGAAGGATAAAACTAATTATCTGTCAAATCAGACATAGGCTAAATGTTACCATTCACGAAATAAGCACTAGTTGAAAAAAAAAAAACGTTAGATGGCGGACCCGTTAGATGATGATTTCTCTTAGTAGATGAACTCTTGTGAAATAAGGGAGAGAGATTGTTGGAGCCAAATGAAAGTTGTTGAATCGTTAACAAAATTAAAAAATAAATCTTTTTAAAGTAGAAACCAATCTACATTGGGATATAGGTATGTTCTGAATGTAAAATAATCTGAAAGAAAAATAGATTCAGGTAAAGTATTTCACATTTGTGTTGTTCGAATAAGAAAAGAATTTCTGTTCATGACAGAAGTCCGAATGATGGGTATTTCTAGAATCTTGAGTATTTTGCTACACACGAGGCAACCGTTGTAGCAACACAGCCATGTTGAAGCAACCGTTGCCAGAAATATCAAACATGTTTGATATTTTCGGTCGGCATTGACATACTAGATATGGACTGCTAGAAGCCAACTTCACGATGGTTCCCTTTGAAAAAAGCATCACCAGCGACCATTTCAGTCTTTGCGGTAGTTAAGAATATTATCAAGTCAAACCAGTGCTTAAGGGATTTTTATTTCAAGGAAATCCCTACACGAAATCAAAAATTTCCTTTTCTCTATTTTCTACAGAAAACAATAAGCAGCTATATTATTGTTCTTTGCGGATGATCGTAATACGATTAAAGCCAGATCAAATAACAATTTAGTTTTTTTTTACTTTTCGACTAAACGAATAAAATTTAACACACACTGCGTAATATAAGTTGAAATTACATTTCATTTTTTGTTTCAACTTTTCGACGAAAAAATAAGATAGATAGATAATTTGATTTCTTTTCTTTTTTAATTCATACTTTTAAAAGCCGTCTGCCAGAATTTGGATATTTTTTGTACAATATGATAAAAATGAAACGAATAAATTTTATAGAATTTAACACAAAATACTGCGTTATATAAGTTAAAATTAAACAACTTGCATTTGAATATTTGTCACGTGACCAACAATCACGTATTTTGCAGGGTTAAGATGTATTCCATTTATTTCGAATGTAACTCTAAAAGCAATCTTTTAGATATAAGCTGAAAGAAAAAGGAATTTTTATTATTGTCCCCCATCACTACATCAATTGTTAACTTTCTAACAAACGCTAGATGGCAGGGCTTCTTATACTGTGTGCCAATAGATAGCTCTAGTTTCTTTGCCTAAAATTTGTAGAAAGGTAAAATCGACAACAGATGGTGCTCAATTTGTTTTTTCTTTTCGCCGCTTGGCCTGAAATAGTCGCTGAAAGCAGAGAACCATATTTTTGCAAATATTGTATGGAAATGCATCACAACTAGCAGTCCATATCTAGTCAATGCCAATGTCGGTCGGTTGCTGCAGCCGTTGCGTCATGTGTATCATTGTTTTCTACACTTTTACGTTTAGCTAGTCGGAAACAAGTGAGTTTCATTCAAATTTCAAAGATCACCTCTCAAAATTGAGATTTGATCTTTTCAATGAAACTAATTTCCAGATGTAATTTTAATATTGGCGAATGACTGACTGAGAAAGACGAAGACGAAACAATCAAAAACTCCACTAAATTTAGAAAATGTAACTTCTTCGTCCATTATTTGTTTTTTATTTTATTTTTTTTTAGCACGGATTGGCACTAGTTCACAAGTTCACAACAAATTAATAAAAAAAATATTTTCCATTTGACCCTTGACAGAAAAGGCTTTTTACATGTATGTGTGCATTCAGATCAAATCTGACAACCCCTCAGAGATCAGATCTTTCGTGTTTAGATTTGATCTAGATTTGCTCTTTTTGTTGGAATGAAACTATCAAAATTCAAAAAGGACCAATCTTTGACAGAAAGAGCCAATCTTTTCTCGAATAAAACTCGATATAAGAAGATTCATGTGGAATAAAATTAAGTGGAAACAAATAAAATTCACGACTGGATCGCACGTACTTGCTCTTATTTTCGATCACATCGTATGCACAAGATTCTTAGTAGAAACGGCTAAATACATTTTTAAAGTCGTTTTTTACTTAATTTTAAAAAAAAAAATGTTGGCATTGCAATTTTAATTATTTTTAAATACGTATAACTTTAAGTACTTATAAATATAAATTTAAAATTTTATATATTGAATTTTCAAACAAAGAAAAAGTCCAAAATCAAAAAAAAGGTTGTATGGCAGGTACCGTTAATAACAAAAAATGTTACAACAATTTTTGAACCAAAATAATCGTATAGATTATACCTATACAAGTGCACAGATTTTTAAAAAATCAAAATCGTTGAAGCCGTTTTCGAGATAATTAAGATGGTAGACAAATTATATGGCAGGTACCGTTAGTTTTGGGCCTAAAAAAGCGATTCAAAAATCTATTTAACACAATCACCTTAAAAGTTTAAGTACCAAGTTTGAAGAAAATCGCTTCAGCCGTTTAGGATGTAGATCGATCTACACAGATACTACAGACATACGGAATTGCGGTAACCACTTTTTTGGTGTTCTTTATCATCGTAATGTCAACTTTGAATAAAATCTCGAGTTCGATTTTTTCCAAATGCAGAACTTGTCCCATAGTAACTGACTATATCGGAAGTAAGGACGGAATTACTTATTTGTTTATTTTGAGTACACGGTGTTCATATAATTGATTTGCTTACGTTTATATATTCACTATTTAGCTCAACTGTCAAAAAATTTTGGGTTGATTGAAAAAGCATGTAAACGGTGATTTTTTAAGAGCTTGGTTTTTGAAAATTCAAAAAAACACAGAAACTTGTAAAAAGTGAATAAAATTCTTATTTGGATCGATAAATCAATTTCTGCCATTTACTTTTTAAAAATAATTTCACTTAAATGTTGCCCGCGGCTACGCTTCAGGTGGTCCATTCTGAAGGTCCATTTTTGGCAAACTTTTTCACACATTTCGGCCGGAATCTCACCAATGACGCGTTCAATGTTGGCTTCCAAGGCAGCAATCGTGTTTGGCTTGTCCCCATAGACAATAGACTTAACATAGCCCCACAAAAAATAGTCTAACGGGGTCAAATCACATGATCTTGGTGGCCAATTGACTGCGCCAAAACGTGAGATCAACTGCTCTCCAAATTCGCCTCTCAATTGATGCATGGTTTCGCGTGCAGTGTGGCAAACACATTTTTCACAGAGCACGAATTTTGATAATAAATTTCAATAATTTGCAAACGTTGTTCAGGCGTAAGTCTATTCATAATGAAATGGCAAACAATACTGAATCGAAATGCCAAATGTTCGTGGAATTTGTCATGTGTGATCTGTCAAAAATATAAACGTCAAAAACCAAGTTGCAAAAAAATCACCCGTTATAAACAAAAAACATTTCCCATCAAGAGTTAAATAATAGCCAATCAAATGATTGAACCCTAGCTGAACCTAAGTTGATCCCCGGAAATCAGGTTGAGAGATGATTTTAGTTCTAAGCTTCGTTTGTACAACACTTCGTATATGAGCTAAACCGATTTCAAATCTTGAACCAAGGTTGATTGTACAACTTGCCTTTAGAGATTAAAAATAGATTCTTTAAGTGCATACCTAGGAAATCTCTTCTGCAAATACTCTGTGTAACTGATATGAAATAATTTCATTAATTTCAAAAGTAAAATTCGATTTGAATAGAAGTATATACTTCCCAAAATTTAATTGCTTCCTATCCCATTGTATTAGGTATGTGAGATCCTTTTTGTTTAAAAAAAAATAGCAAACTACTCCTATTTATCTGAATTGTATCTATTCTTCTTTTATCTAAAGACAATCCTTTTTGTGTATACATATACGTTAACTCTTGCTTATACATCCGGCTATGACTTCAATTTGAACCTGTTAGAGAGCTTGCCTTGTTGCGTTCTACATTCCCGCACATCCGCATGCAGTATAAATTACAGTCATGCCACAAAAGCATAAACTCTAATATTGCCTAGAAAAGACAAACCTGCTTGCTGACACAATAACGATAAAGAAAACACAACCAACTGAATGGAAAATGAGGAGTAATACTCTTTCATACTCCTCTGCACAAACACTGTCCATGTATATTAATCCGTAAAAGTAAAAACCAACTTTTTACATGAATCACGAACAAAAAAATAATCAGGAAAAAAGAAAATCTTTATAAAAAAAAAAATGACCCAGAATAATAATGTCAATGTGAACGAACGTGCTGTACAGGTTATTTGGAACTAAGTAGAAACTTATACTTAGTTGTTAGTTGTAGATGTTCATAAATTGGCTCACGTCGTCATTTAAAGTTCTTTGTATTTTTTCTCCCCCCCAAAAGGAAGAGATTAAAAATGTGTGTTGGTGCAACACTTGAACGATTTTATACAATAAAGGCAGGATAAGAGAGAGATATGGATCGATTTGTGTATAATATATATTTCGCAGTGCCATCTATTGGTAACGGAAGTAAAAGTCACAATCTTCTAAATAAGTGATGAGAATTAAGCAACCCGAGAGCTATGTATGACTAAGTACAGAACCAGCAAAGTTTAACCATCTGCAAGGTAGAATCCAATGTAATTCACGCATACTCTATGAGCCTTCTCAGAAGGAAACAAGACGAAATTTTGAATGAGTTTCAGTATAATTTTAATTAAAAGTAAAGCAGCTTTAAAGCAAATTTGAGGAGGATTGAACGAAAGAATCAAAACTGCCCTTAGGAATTTATATATTTATATTATTCGCGTAGAGAATTTTAATATTCAACTCTTGTTTCGCATAAGACTGTGCTTACACCGCGTATAAGATCTCTGATATCGATAGCTTGTATGAAAATGTCAGTTTCGTTTTCGTAATTGCATCAGTGTCATTTACGATATCGTCCACCAAGCCAAGTCTAATATCGACCAAATTTGAATATTACGGCAGATCTTTGGAAAAAAAACAGAAACCTATGGTGTTTTCGATTGGTAAATTCAGATTTCAATCTAATAATTAATTTTCTTCGTGGCGACTTTGTATTATTGTAATTTCGTGTCTGTGAAACTAGTAACAGTTCATTTAAAACTTCCATTTTTGTATTTGTATTATTATTCTTTAATATTTTGTTTAACTTTTGACAATCGAAACAATTAAGCAAGCTGACAGCTGAAAATTGTATTTGTATTGGTGCATTATTTATTTTTATTATTATTTTATTATTCATATTAATAGCAAATTTTAACTCGCGGATTAATTTCTAATCCATATGGTTTAATAAAGTCATGGATTAGATAATAGCCATTTTGTATTATTATGGCTGTAAGTCCTTTTTAACATCGTATTCTTAAAATAATTCCTCAAAGCTGTCACACCAATTTTACAGACACACAATCTTTCAAAAGTTCTTCCAATTCCTCGCATACGCAGATAATATCTTCAGTGCGTTCAAGTGACATTTAGTGCGTACTGCTAAGTACTACTGACTGCATCCAACTTCTTTTACCATTGACATACTATACATGGACTGCTAGTCGATTGTCATTTCCATACAAAAGTTCTATTGAAAATGGAGAGAACGATCTTTACTCCCCTCGGAGCAAAATAGCAAACACAAATATTTCTTTCAAAAGCCATCTATTGCTACTCTTGACATGTGCACCATATTTAGTCAACAGACAAAGAAACTACGGCCATCTATTGGTATTTTGTATAAGATAAGTGCTGACATCTATCGTTTATAGAAAGTCAACAATGCTGTAGTGCTGGGGGCCTATAAGAAAAATTCCTTTTTGTTTCATCTTAGGAAAGAGATTGTTCTTAGAGTTGAATTCAAAATAAAACAAATAAAAATCTAATTTTAATTGTCCGAATAAATAAATTCTTTATTTTAAATCAATTTATTTAGAAAATTGTTTCTCTTTTGTTAGTTTTCGGTTTTCAGTAGTGCTTTAAAGGGCTGCGATTTTTGTTTTTCTTAAAAAATGCAAAATTTTATATAAACAATTAAATAATAATTTAGTATTACCATACTTTTTTGTTTTATTTGCATCGGCCAGAAAATTTTTGGAAAAAAATAAAATTTAAATAAAGCCATGTACTTTCCATATATACATATACATACTTGTATGGAAGAACTAACTAAGTATTGAGGGTTGCGGCTCGAATTCACTTCTGATGGTTGATGGAAATAGTATAGATATATGCGAGTTCAGTATCTACTTTATACATTAACAGTCTTATTTAATAGAATGCTCTAAACAGATGAATAGTTATACAGTGAATAAGGTCTTATGTAACCCTTCCATAAATTCCTATTTAGAAAACATTTTCCCATAAATTATAGTTATGCAGGGTTTTATGTCCAAAAAGTACCAAAAACGGGTAATCTTTTCCATTTGGCTGGCATGATCAAATCAGCTGTTTGTCAGAAAACGCAACTAGAACTTTTGTTGGTGTTATGATTGTGATTTAATGAAAACAAAATAAATAATAATACAAAATAATAATAAATATTGGATCATAGTCTTACATCCCAAAGATCCTGTTTAGATTGATAGTTCCGCCACTATATCATATGTCGAGTATTATGTGTAGGAGTAGGGTGACGGTGGTTTCAGCTCTCTCACGGTCAGGTTCTGAGTAGGAAAACGAACTTTTTTGGTTTTTGTATTTATTCTCGAAGTTGTGAATTTGTTTTTTAAGCACAACAATTTTAGGTTTAGCTTTAATTTATGCATGTTGGCTACCGGCTTTCGCCGTGGACGCCGTCACACAACCAAAAAAGCTCCAAGCGAACAATTTCTATAATTTAAGCATATTTGCTTTGGAAAACCTGTATTTTTTGTCTCCATTTCTATGATTCATTTGATTGAATCGTTTTTTATACTGTTTTCTTCTTCTAAGCGTTGGAAGTTTTGCATATAAATAATTGAAATCATTTAAAAAGTATACAAAATTTAAAAGCATTTTGTTTTTTTGTTTTTGTTTTATGTCCAAACTCAAAATGACATTTCGACACTATAATTTCATTATGTGGGCTCTATTTAACCTATAAGCGCGTTAACTTATATTGGATCTATTCAACGTTGTATAAGTCTTATAAATGAGATTTTCGAGTTCGGAGGCATTATAAGGAGTGCATAGCACTGTATACTCGCTGTAATGCAATTATAAATAAGGCTGTGAGAGTATTAATGAAACCGTGTAAGCCTTCCCACATCGGAAAATGGAAAAGTTTCCCACACATGTTTCATGTACGCAAATAAAACTCAACTTGTGAAACGTGGTTACTAATTTTTTTTTCTTCCTATATTTTAACTTGACTAATAACGGTGTGTTTATTACTCTGATTTAAAATGTCGGCCAAACATAATACTAGGAAGAGAGATAGTTATACCAAGATTGTGACACACAAAACGTCAAAATTAAATGTCAAAAGTTTTCCGCATTTAACAAATTCAAATGGTAAAGCTTTATGCGGGAAAGCTTACCATTTTTTGGTAAACTTTTTAATTTTGACAGCTCTTTTATCATTTTACCACTTTAACTTATATTACGCAGTTGTGTTAAATCTTATAGATTTTATTTGTTTTGTCGAAAAATTTAAACAAAAACTTAAATGTAGTTTAAACGTTTAAATCGTGTGCTAAATTTCATTAGTCGCGTCGAAAAGTAAAAAAAAATAAATTAATATTTGATCTAGCCTTAATTGTATTCCGCTCATTCGCAAAGAACTATAATTTAGTTGCCTACTTTTTTCTGTAGAAAATAGAGAAAGGGAAATTTTTGGATTTCTGTATGGATTTCTGTGAAAAAAAATCCCTTAAGCACTGGTACTTGATAATATTCGTGATATCCGCTGGGAGCTCGTGTGGTCCTAGGTGCGGAGAGATCCAACACGAAGTTGGCTCCTAGCAGTCCATATCTAGGATGTCAATGACTTTTACTTTGTGATGATAGTTGTTCATTACAGTAGCTATCAGCTGTAAGTCCGACAGACGGCGACTCCATCAGTGTAAAGAATTTGCATGTAAATTGTTGTGTTTCTATACACTTAACCAACAAAGTTTCTAGTTTCTGGTTTTCTGGTATTCCTCTTTTCGGTTGCTCATATGCAGTAAAAAGCCTTTCCTTTATTTCATAACATTTGCCTACAAAATATTATATTTAGTAGCAGAAAAGGTCTAAAATACCATTTTATTTTCCTATTGTTAACCAATCCCCAAACAAATCATCCAAACCAAATTCAAACAACAACATTGACATTTCATATTTAGATTAGATCTTACATTTGGTAGATAAATGACACCAAAATACGAATACGGGTTTGGCTACAAGCTGAAAATTGACTTTAGATGTAAATGTGTGCGGAACAACGTACGGAGGTTTTCAATCTTGATATGACACATCTGTGTGCGTTCCATTCAACATCTATTAATATGTACTAAAAAGTACTTCGCAGGCCCCAGCAACTGAACGCAGCTATTGACATAATCAGAAGAAAACACCAGCGTGATGTGATGATGTGCTTAACAGTCAAAAGTACAAACTGTCATTGTGAATGATACAACAGGTTGAAATGACTGCCAACATAAAACTGACGTAAGGAATATTTACGTGGTAGCTGCCACTGACGACGAGTGAATCAACGATAATTCGTCCATTTTGACATTTCATTCAAATGGAAGTGGGGATGGTGTTTGGAACTCGATTAGACTTTGACATTTCGTAACAACGCAATTCGTGATGACCAATTTGTAAAAAAAAAATGTATCTTATTTCAACTATTAAAAAGCTAATTTTACTATCTAAACACTTGGCTACTATTTTGCTTAGAATTTGTGGGTTTTTAAATTATGTTGTCACCACATGAACTTAGAGCATTTAGTTGAACCCATTTTCAATTCTTGCAATATTTAAATAATATGTGGACAAAGTCCATTATACTACCTCATATTTAAAGTTGTAGATATGTAGTGTCTTTTCTTAATGACATCACATAACACATACCAACCAAATCTCGTCCCAATTTTCACAAGTTCCATAGATGTCACAAAAAACACGTTGTTCTCTTTCTTGGTCTAGCCGGCCGTGGTTAGGCTTTAAATTTGCTTCAGAGTGAAGTATACAATCATCAGCATCAACTGATACCGATTATTGTTCACTTCACTTTCTGTTTTGCAAATGTTAAGGTCACGCTGTATGACCCATATAATCATAATATATTACGAGTTGGTATGTGCATAAATAATAAAACGCACGACTGGATCCTACAAACTTGCTCTTGTAGCTAACAACTTTAGTGTTACTCACTGACGCTGTTGGTAGGTAGCTAGCCTATAATATGTTTAACTGCAAAATTAGTTTAACTACTTAGATCTTCTCAGATATACAAATAAGATTTTCCTAAACGATTATATGGCATGTACCGTTATTTTTAGGCCTAAAAATAAAATTTCAATTTCCCCTCTGAGGAATTTCAAAAGAATCACACATACCAAATTTGAAGGTAATCGCTTAAGCCGTTTAGGCTGTAGCTCGTTATACATACAGACGGACAAACTGGCTGGTTATACATACAGACTGACAGACTGACAGACTGACAGACTGACAGACTGACAGGCTGACAGACTGACAGACTGACAGACTGACAGACTGACAGACTGGCAGACTGACAGACTGACAGACTGACAGACTGACAGACTGGCAGACTCTCAGACTGACAGACTGACAGACTGACAAACTGGCAGACTGACAGACTGGCAGACTGGCAGACTGACAGACTGACAGACTGACAGACTGACAGACTGACAGGCTGACAGACTGACAGACTGACAGACTGACAGACTGACAGACTGACAGACTGACAGACTGACAGACTGGCAGACTGACAGACTGACAGACTGACAGACTGACAGACTGGCAGACTCTCAGACTGACAGACTGACAGACTGACAGACTGACAGACTGGCAGACTGGCAGACTGACAGACTGACAGACTGACAAACTGACAGACTGACAGACTGACAGACTGACAGACTGACAGACTGACAGACTGACAGACTGACAGACTGACAGACTGACAGACTGACAGACTGACAGACTGACAGACTGACAGACTGACAGACTGATAGACTGACAGACTGACAGACTGACAGATTTGTCGATCACTTTTTTAGGCTCCTCTATGATCGTAATGTCATGTTTGATTGTTAGAATTTTTTTTTTTACGAATGCATAACTTGCCTTATAGTACCTATAATCGCAAGTAAAGAAACTAAGACCTTTACGTAACTATGTACATAACCACTTGTGGATGTATCGTCCCTTAACTTATTACAAGGTTGTCAATTCAATAGTTTCGACTTACAAAAGAAACTCGTTTAATTCTATTTATCTTGCATAATAGCTTTCTTTCTTCTATAAATTCCCCTCTTTTTTTTTAATTAATAGTTTCTTGTTTTACTCGGTTTTACTTTTTATATACTGATTCACCACTCTGACTGTAAGTTGAATATTGAAAGAATTCACTTGAAAGAAAACCTTTCTATGGCTGCGGCTTGTAAGTAACTCAGTTCGAAGGTAAATTGAAAAAATTATTAAATTACCAGTGACAAAGAGTGCTATAAACAAAAATCGTAAAATAAAAAAAATTAAAGCACAATTTTGCCACAGCCAGTGGATGCTCATCAAACCGCAACTAGCAAACGAATTTGATATTAAAAACAAAGCTTAACAATAAAGATGCACAGTGGGACGGAATCCATGGGGCATTAGAAAAAATGCACGGAAATGTATCTGAAAGACAGATGTAGTGAAGATAGATCGAATTGTGTTTTACGGTGTCACACGATTCAAAACACACTGGTTTCGCAAAAAAAAAAAAATGGCAGTTGGAATTCTAAGAAGAACAGAAAATTGATTCTTTATTTTGATAAACAATCCGGGAATTACACACTGAAAACGTCTAAACAATGAAATGTAAATCTTTAAACTTCAAATTCTAATAAATGTTTGTAATGTCATTTTCGATTTGCTGTTCGAAGTTACTCTTAGTCCACACTGGTTAGACATTTTTATATTCGATTCGATTGAAGAAAGATTAAAACACTCCGAAAATCCAATCGAAAACGAATAAGTAGATATAAATTAATAAACTGTCCAATTATATGCTTCAAAAATGTGCATACAACACGAAATTTCAAAACTGTTTTGACGTTCGCATTTGACGTTTAACAAATACAACAAAACACATTCCGGATATAACAGCTCATATCAACTGAGAGAATTGCTAAATGTCAACGCTATCTGTAAGTAGGGTTGGCAGCACTCCATACTTGAAAATAGATTTACCATCTTAAATTGTAATTTTCTTTTAAAACCCCTGTTCCTTTACTAGTAATCTTTTTAAATTTGTAATAAAATATTTGATATGATAATTCCAAACTCGAATTTAAAAGCTAACCTTTTCCACTGTACGATGGACATAAAAAAGTGTCATCGCAACGTTTACTGGCCACTAAAAGTCATAAAACATTCCAACCAGCCCACAAGTGAAATTTTTTTCCCTGGAATGGCGCCAGTGTACAAGAAGTACCTCGCAGACAATTATTTAGCAGTGTCTGTCTATTTTCCTGTATAAGGCTCATCCAAAAAGAACAAAAAAAAAAAAAATAAACAATGCCAAACGGGGGAAGTAGGAAAAAAGCAATCCTGACATGTTAGACAGATTAAAGTGCATGTGGCGACCTAAAACTTTCGCCCCAATAGGCCATTTAGATTGAACGAATAAAATTCTCGTATGTGCGCTAGCTCATCACACTCTTGTCAATGTTTTGCTGTGCGACTCCTGCTGCTGGTGGTCCATTTGCAGACAGCCATCCAGCTTTTCTGGCCGAAACTTCTTTGTTGGAATTGTATATGATAGAACGCAGTATGATAAAAATTCTGTCCTTGGTTTGGGTTGAATGGCGCCCAACCGCTACCACTAGAAGCGAGGGTTTGAAGCAATTTAATTTGCTTGTCTGCTATTTCTATATGCGAGGGGATGCAAATTTATGAGCTCTTATTCTTTTTGTATTGCTTTATAGTATTTCAGAAATAGTGTACCCAACAGCGCGGTATTTGAACAAGCGAGGGAGTGAGTTTTGAAGTTGTAGTTGTTCAAAGTTTATTTCCACTCTAATGCCAACAACCCTTGGGCTTTGGAGGGTGTTCTTGGAAAAGTTGTTATCGATTAATTAGAATTTTGGTGCATGAATTCGAGAAATTAGACTGCGTGAATTCAAATGGGGGAACATTAACTACTTAAGTGGTTCCTTAGGAGTCAGATTTACACAGTAAGTGTGAAAATAAATTTGCATTACACAAAATATACAAGGCTAGGTAAGGAATCAAAAATAACTAGTTCTTTGAAACTATAAAATATGCATTAAGTCTGCTGAAGGAACATTTATAATAATATTCAAGTTCTAGCTAAAAGAGAAACTTTCACTGCAAGGTAGTTAATTATCAACATTGGTAGAACTAATTGGTGTGTAATTAAATCAACACTAAATAAACTGATTAACAAAAGGCATTAATAATGATAAAATGAGGATATACTGGACAAATTGTAGGCGTTCAGGATAGAGTTGAAAAAGGTCCAAATTTATTCATTCGATTTTGTTTGCAACATCTTTTTGAAAAACTTGCCTAAAAATAAACTGACATTGCATAATCTGCCTTTATCGAAGAATTGTGTTTTTGGCTAAATTAGTCTTTTAATAAACAAAATAGTCGCATTTAGTGCATAAGATGATCAAAACGCCATTTAATGGATTAGCCATCCAGTAGAATACAATTTCGAACGGCTATAAGGTGAAAAAAATACACAATTAACTGATACACCAAAATTGATGAAACACTTTTCTAGCTTAACGAATTTCTAGCAATTTAATTTAAAACCAGCATGTACCTATAATGTTAAAAGTTCTTGATCCACGAAACGAGAAACGATGTGTAAAATATATACACATAAGCATTTTTATGATTCTACTGATCCGTTCAATTCGTGGTTTGAATTTGACATTTCTGTTTCAATGACATGTTTCAAACCAAACTGTCATCAAAAATTGCATGTGCTTTAGTATTAATATAGTTGCTGAAATAAAAGATACAAAAATCTGTGTTTCAGGAAGAAAACTGAATTCGAAAACCATCTAGCCGATAAACTTGGTAAAACAAGAGATTCAAGAGAATTTTGGAAGGTGACAAAAGAAATAATTGGATCGAATTTTAAAAAAGGACCAGGAGTATCTGCTAACGAACATTCAACTCACTTCAAAAATATTTTAAAAAATAAAGCAGACCTTGTATTTTCTTATGCAGAACCTTTTTTCGTTGACAATATATTGGATATTGAAATCACTGTAGCTGAAGTACAGCTTGTACTCGTCAAGGCAAAAGATGGAAAAGCTCCAGGAGAAGATGGGATTCCATACGAATATTTCAAGAACGCCACACCAACCTTTATATGTCAACTTACATCCTTTTTCAATGAAGTGTTTTCAAAAGAAGAAATTCCTACATCATTTAAAAAGTCTGTTATATTCCCTATTCACAAAAAAGGAGACATCAACAATGTAGACAATTATAGAGGCATATGGTTTATGAACGTCATCGCAAAATTGTTCTGTGGAGTACTTGTTAACAGATTGGAGACTTGGGTGGAATATAACGATACATTGACCCAATTCCAAGCTGGCTTCAGGAAAAATTTTTCAACCATTGACCATATCTTCGTACTAACCTCCATCGTAAAAGCATTTCAAGCGAGGAACAAGAAAGTCTATGCATTTTTCGTAGACTTTAAGTCTGCTTTTGATCTTGTGAATCGAAATGCACTCTTCTACAAGCTCTCACAACTAGGCATATCCTCCAAGTTCATCCGTGTAGTAAAGAAGATGTATGTAGAATCAAAGCTGCTGTGTGGGATGGATCAATTTATTCAGAATGGTTTGAAACAGATTCTGGTGTTAAGCAAGGATGCCTATTAAGTGCACTTCTATTCGCCCTTTTTATAAATGATGTTGAATCTTACCTACCTGGAGGTATTCGGATTGCTGATTTGACCATAAATGTTCTTTTATATGCTGATGACTTAGTGATACTTTCCGAGACTCCAGTCAATCTCCAGCTAATGATTAATCGTGTCGCGGATTACTGCAGAAAATGGGGACTTACCATTAACGCAGATAAATCAAAAGTTATGGTATTCTCAAGATCTGCCCGGTATCAATCAACATACAATTGGTACTACAATGGAAATCTTTTAAAGGTAGCTTCTGAGTATAAGTACCTTGGAGTAATTCTTAATAAAACTATCGATTTCAACAATCATATAACCATCAAAGCTAAAACTACACAAAGTCTGTTAAATCTATCTTGGAGAAATATCTTTTCGAATCAACGCATAGTACTTTCAGCGAAATACAGGATATTTGATGCTGCTGTTAGGAGTTCACTTTGCTATGCTGCCCAAGTATGGGGAATTAATGAATACGAGTCGATAGAAAAATTTCACAGATGCTTTTTGAAGAAACTTTTTAATTTACCTTTAAACACACCGAATTATGCTTTATATCTGGAAACTGGGTTACCCAAAATTTTTACTGGCACTCTGAAATCACAGGCAGACTACATTGTCAAGGTGTTGTCTCATCGTGATGACCGACTGACTAAACGAATGGCACTATATGAGCTAAGAAACGAGGACTGGTGGGTGTCAAAATGGAAACATCTGGGAAACAATTGTGGTGAAGTAGTATC
Organism: Philhelius pedissequus; assembly: GCA_910595825.1. Lineage (NCBI taxonomy): Eukaryota > Metazoa > Arthropoda > Insecta > Diptera > Syrphidae > Philhelius > Philhelius pedissequus. The sequence goes on from OU343161.1 coordinate 32,114,564, forward strand.
GTTAAATTCACAAAATTTGAGTCATGTAAAAGAACAGCTTTACAAAATAATACAAGCGCACGAAAATTCTGAACGCGATGGGTTTCTAATACAAGCTCGAGAATCAGATAGCAGACTACTTTACTCACAACTGGAACTTAACCTTATGCAATCAAACTACTTTAATGATTCACTTAATTACAGGGAAATATCTTTAATATTTAAAACAAGATGTGAAGTTCTTCCGCTAAACGGATCTCCTTACAACAACAGTTTTAACCGATTTTGCACGTTATGTAATTTGAAAGCCAAAGAGGACTGTTTTCACATCATAGGTATATGCCCCATTTTTGCTTCCCACAGAAAAACATTCGTTGGAAAGGAAACTATGACGCTCCACGAAACTATTTCAGTGCTAAATGATTCCGATTGGAAAAGACTCTATTCTTTTTTGAAAGTTATTTATAAATATAGGATATTACTTCTTACCGAATTTGTTTAAATATTTATTAAAAAAAAAAGAAAAAAATCAGTATTAATGTTTGTACTTAATTTGCTAACCGAGCTGACGGCAATGCCATAGCTATAAAATTCATCAAAAATTATAAACATTATATCAAAAACGAAAACGAAACAATAAATGAATTCCTTACTCCTTACTTACTTAGTTGCTGAATGTGTACTGGTAATTGTGATGGTCGTGAATTTTATCATAACATTCTAATAAAATGTTGAATGAGGTCAAATTCGAAAAACTTTTTAATTTCCCCATTTGTGGAATGCGTTTTGAAGTTGTGGATTCCGAATTTACGATTGACAGTTCGTTAAAAAAGAAAATCTTAAAGTAAATTTTTTTTTATAAATTTAACTAATTTTACTCAATGGTTTTCAACTTAAAATAGATCACTTATTTTCTGATCTAAATTGAAGCCAATACTGGCAATGGAATATATAGAACACTTAGGGTGATTTAGCATTAATCCAAGCAATACATCCATTGCATCCAAAAAAAGTCACTGTATAGTGGCATATTCTTCTGTTGGTATCATTGATCCATACTTTTTCCGTGTTTAAGTCATCGTTAATTTTCATCGTCTGAGATCGAAAATATGTGTTAATCTGGTAGGCCAAGTGCCACATTTCACAACGCCTTTTGCAAAAAAAAAAACAAGAGTATTTCGCAGAACTAGCTACCAGGATCGCTTGATTGGTGCCGCAGCCTCCTCAATCCTTAATCCAAGCTAATAATAATACTAAAAATAGTTATAAGATGACAAATTTAGCTTTTTAAGTGATAATTAAAGCCTTAGTACATTACTTCTCAAAATATCTCTAAATGAAAAATGAATGCATTCCACAATTTTCTAATGATTACATTTTCGGAGTACGATTTACAATAATTAATTCATTTGCATTTTTTAAATAACTTGCCATGGTTTAACACGACTGACAAAATTCCATAATTTTTTTCATATTTTAGATTATTCATTAAAAATATGATTATGGCAATAAATTTCAAAATAATAATGGCTAGTTATTTAAAACTTACCACAATGTGAAAGTGCGTTAGCCGGCATGCTTGTTTGTCCAGCTTTTACATATTAAATGCTGCAGTGATTAAAAAACTGTGGGAAATGGCATTATTGTTTTTATTAATAATTTGTTATTTTTCTTTCTCTGTTACAATCTTTCAAAATAAACGCAAGCAAATATTAGTAACATTCTCCGTCATTTTTTATAGGAAGCATTTAATTAAAGAAAATCAAATTAAAAAGCAATCGTTCAGCTCATTTTTATAAGAATAACTGACAAATTAATGATTGTAAACAGAATAAGACATTTCGAGAAACCTGCCTTGATCACGACAGAAGCTAGGAACAGTCTTATTTCTTGGGTCCCTATTTATTCGAGACTTATAGCTGCAAGATTTCGAGTAAAAATACGCAACATCACAATCATACAGTGATATCTTCTTGGTCTGTAGATCTAGGATCGTGCAACGAAAATGGCCTTTGCAAAACTACGACTTTTGAAAGGTGGAACCGAACACAAATATAGTACTTATGTGCAAAATAATCAAATCGTCAATAAGTCAAATCGAAAACAAAATGATAGGACTTCGTCAGCACTAATGTAAATGCTGATGTTTACCAAATGAGATAGAAAGCAAAAATTCAACCTATGCAATTTTATGATCAATTCCAAATACTAGTCGGGCAAGAGTTAGATTTTCCTTAAAAGAGACAGAGTGCTGAAATAGTTCCTCAGGCAAATGAACTACGAAGATTCTCCAAGGTTATTGACACCGAAAATCCACCAAACAGAAAAATCCAAACTGCAATCAACCTTCTCTAGAAAAAAATTAAAGCAGGTGGACTCGATGGCATGCCAGTTGAATTACTAAAAGCGGATCTCACCAAAACGGCCAGGGACTAGAAAAATGAAGTTTTTGTCAAGCTGACAAATAAAGGTGATCCCAAGAACTGCAATAACTGGCATGGTATTACCTATTTGTATAATTATTGTTACAACGATCATACTCTCTATACTCTGTCCAACCAAAATAGTCAGTAAAGGACTTACGGGAGAGCTTTTTGAAATACACTGGTGCCTGTCGCTGAAATGTCCACTAAAAATAACCACCACTTACTAAAAGTAGGTGACTTTTGATAAATAAATATCACATTGGCTTTCCTTCAATGCGACGTACAAACGGTGTACGTTTACTTTCATATCTGTCAGCTGATTTCTCATTGCGATACGGTGTTGTTGTTTTCGTTGTTGTTAACCGGTTAACGTTTGTGAATTAATTTAAACTTGGGCACAATTCATTATTTAAAATAAAATTATTAACTGAAATATGTCGTCGCATCTGCAACTTTCGTTTGTATGGAAGTAATTCAAGAAGTGTAATTTTTAGTATTTTCTTTTCCGAAAAAAAGGTTTTAGATACATGTTCGTTTGCAGATTTTTCTATTTGACATGGTTGTATTTTAAAGTAAATACAAAAATCTACCAATTTTATATATACAACCAAAAAGCGGTCAGTAAAAAACCGGTTTTGTATCCGGTTAAAACCGTCAGGTTAAACCGGGAGGGAAAGTAACCGGAAAAACCGGAAGCCGGTTAATTTTTAATAACCGCCATCCCTAGTGCACACTGCTGCTTGTGTGCCTTCACCATGCACTCAACCCTCTGCTTTTAAAATACATGAAAAATGCATGAATTTGGTGATCTTATTTTAATGAAATGGGTTGCAATGCAATATACATAGATATTATTTGAGCATAAGATTGAGAAATAAATTCCATTAATTATTCATAAAATTAAAATTTTAAATATATCCCAGGCTCCAGTTAAATAACACCATCAGTATATTAAGGGCCAGTTTGTTTACAGTTGGTTAAATCTGCAACTTTATTAACATGGATTCTTCCTAATCCATAATTAAAGAATTGTGGTAATCAAAGACTGTTTGTTCATTTTTTTTTTCAGCTTGACAAATCAAATAACAACAAATAACAAATCATGGCTTTTCTACAAATCGTTCCATTTTCCAGTCTTTCTGTCAGTTCGGTTGTTAAAACTTATACTACGTTTCCACCGAACTGTAATCTCTTTTGGATTTACTAATCTCAAAAAGTGTTTCCACCGCTCCAAAAGTAGACTGTGTCAACAGAAGAGAAAAATTCACTTTCCCGATGAATGTATTCATTTCGATATGGAAATAGGGTAGTTCGATTGAAGATTTAAATGAGATTTAAATCTTCGTCTGAGAAGAAATTACAAATCCTCAAGATTTGTAGGAGATTTAGCTAGATCTACTTAAATCTCGGTTTAGTGGTCGGTGGAAACGTAGTATTAATCAAGAATACATTTTTTTTTCATTTTTGTTGACGTTTACGCCATTTTGTGTTTTGAATTCTTATTTGAAAATAGCGTAGTAATTAGCAAGGTAAATTAACTCTTATTTGCAACCATTAAACTTTATTTATGTTATTTATGTTATTTTACATGAATATGTAGGTATACCTCTTATGTTTTCAGAAATATGTCAACGCAGCCGAAACCTAAATGGACATCGAATTTCTCCCAGACCGAAGAAGAGAACTTAGTTCGATTGGCCTTGGAGAAAAAAAAATATGGGTATATCTAATGAGCATATGTATTTTTGTTTATCTAGCGAGCTCGTAAATCAAGCATGAACAAACTGAATTCCGGTAAATCTTTGATTAAATGCTGCTAATCAAGCAAATTCGGCTGATTAGTGTTATCTTCAATTAATTGCTCAAATCATGGATTCCTGGAGTAAAATTTTAGTGAACAAACGCATTCCATGATTATCAACCGGAATAATCCTTGAGTAAAGATTATCAAGTGTGGGCAAACTGGCCCTATGTTTCATTTAAAACAAAAACGGGTTGAAATTGATTAATCTAGACCACATTTGGTGGTCTAATCGTTTTTAATTTGCTCTATACGACAACCATCATGAAAATCTAATTAGATAAAAACAATCTCGACAACTCTGCCAATGATCAAATGCATAAATTAACTCTCCCAAAAAAGTACTCATGACAAAAATATATATGTTTTTTTTCTGTTTGTTAATTTATTTGATTATACCATTCCAGTTTATTGACTTTATTCTTGTTTTTATGTTTGTATGTATACAGGAAAACCACAATAAGAAATTCCGAGAACTTTATAATAATTAACAGTCCATTTATAAAGTCACACGTAATTCACACCCAAGCGTGTTTATTTTCACTTCCGATCTCCAGAAAGTGGTCGGAATTCAACAAGAAAAAAAAGTGTCAGTATTTTTGCATTTGTCGTGCAAACACAATGAGTTTTTGCTAATGATCGCATTCAATTCATAATACCACTGGAATGGGTATATTATGTCTGCTGTGATAATTCCAGTGAAATGTGAAATGCAATACAACATAATCTTCGCAATGAAAGAACTGTCATACATTTAATAAATTTGCCACAGGTATTCACCTTTTAATGCCACAAAAATGCACTCACTTATTTATCTCATCTTACACATTAGTTGTTTTTGTTGGCTTATTGCACTTAAAGTTTCATTCCTCTAAGAGAAGTGCAAAGCGATTAAAAGACTTCAATTTATCACAGCTTGAAATTTAATAACCGTGAAACAATTTTATGGGGAATGTGACGCATTGCTGATGATAAATTAAATGAGTACTGATTAATGTCAATCTTAACAATATGACTGTGTAATCGAAAGATTATGTAAGTAAAAATATTTGCCACATGCCGGGCAAATATTTAAATGTAAGCACTTGATCTGTGTCAAGCTAACAAACATTTAAACATTTACAATCTTAACATTGCATTTTACATTAATTTGAGATATATAGGCTTTCAGAAAAGAACGACATTTGACAGATGTCAATTAATAACAGTTATGACAGCTCATTAATAGAATAGGAATAGACTGCACAATTTACTAGTTAAATGCAACAACCACCACAGTTCAGATATTACAAGGTATGATCTGCGCATGTTGTCAAAATTCGGTTGTCATATGTCACTGAGAAAAAAAACAACGCACTTCAAAGGTCTCTGATTTTTCACACAAGCACATACAAAGGTCTCAGATTTTTAACATAAGCGCATGTGCGCAAGGTTAAACGAACATTGAAACTCGGAAGATCATACCTTGTTATATGTGTACTGTGACAACAACTCTGTTGTTGAGATTCAGCTATTTAAGTAAAATGAGTAAGTTTGAATTTAGCTTCGAATACCTTAATGTCATGAAGCAACAACAAATTGTAGGCAACTACATACAATGCTCTATACATTAGTAAAGAAAATATAACCAAACAAATCAAAACAAGAAAATGGTCAATAAATTAAATCCAAAAGTAGTATTTAAAAACTTATATATACAATTAAGTATATTAAGTACAAATACATAAGGACCTACGTTGTTATTAATAAGGTTTTACAAAATGATGCCATATTATTTTGCCTATATTTGTATAAAGCAATAAAAATAAGTGTTCTTTTGGTTTAGTTCGTTGGGTTAAAAATTCTTATTTCCCGTACGTGAATTGGTGTGAAACAATTTCTTTGAGAAAAGAACGCATACTTAACCAAACATGAAAATTCGCCACTACAAACCAAGCTGCTGCTGAAATTTTTCTCGAGTAATCTGACATTTCATTTTACTCACTCACTCACTCATTCGCTCACTTTTACTAGTTGAAGCGTTTTGTTTTTACATTTTCGTCGATTTTGATTTTTGCATTTTTTGTTTGTCAATTAATTTTATGTTGTGTGGTGGGTACTTATAAAAAATGTTGTTTTTTTGTGTGAAGGCCCAAGAGATTTTAAAACAAAATCTCCACCAGTTTTCCAGTGTGAATGCGGACTTAACTCTTATTCCGGAGGAAACATTACTTTGCCCCTTTCACACAGGGAAACCAGTTGCTGGAGATTCTTTGACGTTTTTCTTTAATTGCCTTGTAGCTTTCACACGAAGAAACTGGCACGAAGAAACTGAGGAGGAAAATGGGAAGATTGGAATGCAAAGCAAAACGTTAAGAAAACCTTTTCAAATCGTTGACGGGGAAGATTTTTTTCATTCCCCTTACTTCTTGCCATTCTCGCCTTCAAACTCCCAGTTGCTGGCAACTCAGTTTCCTTGTGTGAAAGCAGTCTTACTTTTTGATATATTGCGGGCGTTAATTCACTTATTAGATATGTTATCTCGGATACCAAGCTTTCGGAGTATATCTGTGGACGAATCAGATAGGTTAGCTGAAAGCTGTCAAAAAATCAGAACAAAATGCATACCAAATGGATTTTGCAGTTAGCTGTTCTATACATTTGTTTTCCGATAGCTAGTTATTCCAAATTGTTTGGGATAACTCAAGATAGCTTTCATGAAAAAAGCTGTTTTTTCATCAGATGTGTTTTTGCACACATTACAACAATAGAAAGTTATTTTAGACTGCTGAGAATAACTGAGTGAACGTCCCCATTTATCCATATTTTGCCATAGACTTTCATATATAACTAAACGGTGATTTTTTAAGAGCTTGGTTTTTGAAAATTCAAAAAAACACAGAAACTTGTAAAAAGTGAATGAAATTTTTATTTGGATCGATAAATCAATTTCTGCCATTTACTTTTCAAAAATAATTTCACTTAAATGTTGCCCGCGGCTACGCTTCAGGTGGTCCATTCTGAAGGTCCAATTTTGGCAAACTTTTTCACACATTTCGGCCGGAATCTCACCAATGACGCGTTCAATGTTGGCTTCCAAACCAGCAATCGTGATTGGCTTGTCCCCATAGACAATAGACTTAACATAGCCCCACAAAAAATAGTCTAACGGGGTCAAATCACATGATCTTGGTGGCCAATTAACTGCGCCAAAACGTGAGATCAACTGCTCACCAAATTCGCCTCTCAATTGATGCATGGTTTCGCGTGCAGTGTGGCATGTGGCACCGTCCTGTTGGAACCACATGTCGACCGAGTTCAATTCTTGCATAAAAAAAAAATCTGTTATCATCGAATGGTACCTTTCTCCATTGACCGTAACCCTGCGGCCTTCATCGTCCTTGAAGAAGTACGGCCCAATGATGCCGCCTGCCCATAAACCGCACCAAACAGTGCATTTTTCGGGATGCATTGGTAGCTGCTGAATTGCCTCTGGCTGCTCTTCACTCCAAATACGGCAATTCTGCTTATTCACGTATCCATTTAGCCAAAAATGAGCCTCGTCGCTGAAGACAATTTTGCGATAAAAGCTTGCGAAACACATTTTTCACAGAGCACGAATTTTGATAATAAATTTCAATAATTTGCAAACGTTGTTCAGGTGTAAGTCTATTCATGATGAAATGGCAAACAATACTGAATCGAAATGTCAAATGTTCGTGGAATATTTGTCATGTGTGGTCTGTCAAAAATATAAACGTCAAAAACCAAGTAGCAAAAAAATCAGCCGTTAGATACTTAAAGCATACTTTGCTCTGAGGACAAAGTGAAGCCGCGTCGCCATTTTTGGGGCAACATGCAGATTCTTCCCACCCAAATGTGAGTTCTGTGACATTGAATTTTAGAATTTGAATTTTTTAACCGAGTTCTGGCTGAATAGTGATTTTATTTTGCTGAGGAGAATTTTCCTGATGTAGGTTAGGTTAAGTTGAAGTGGCTGTCAGCGTTGCAGCTGACAGGCTTAGACCAGAGTTGGTCCATTGCGATACCACATGACTAGAGACCATCATCAGTTTTTGATCCATCAGTATAAAAATGGATAGCATCATCTTCCAAGAAGCTTAAGTCCTCCCAGACAGATCTTAGAGGAATGGTGACTTGGAAGTTTTTTTTACCGAACTCTAGCTTAGGGATGGTGTAATCGATGTAACTTGGAACAAGTGATCCGAACGAGTTCAGAATAATAGAATCACTAATATCATTATTGATCCATTAAAATTTTCGAAAAATGTTTGTTTCGGTTTTTGAAGAAAAAAAAAATACAAAATTAACTAAAATGTGTTTGCAGGCCCTCAATTCATATTTTTGATATATCTTCACAGTAGGGGTATTCACGATCTGGTGTACCAAGTCTTGTAAAATTGTAAAATTTTATTTTTTTACAACAGCCTATGAACACACCTTTACTAATCTGTAGCAACACTGAAGCAATGTCAAAATCTGTTTCACATTTTTTTTGAAGAAGGCTTAAGTTTGTGTTAAAAAAATCTTATACCCTTGTATTTTTCTGTTACAATAGGGTTCGGGTATTGTAAAAGTGTAAAAGTGTAAGATTTTGACATTCAGTATATTTTGTTGTTGTAGTGCAAAAAAATGCTACACTTTTACACTTTTACAATGATACAAGACCAGATACATCGGATCGTGAATACCCCTGTATTTATTTCAGAAAAACAAGACCATTTTTTTTATATTTCAATTCAAATTCTACTCTCAAGATCTTATACTTAACCATTTTTTCTTCTTTCTTTTTAGGTAAGTGCGCTGATATATTTAAATCACACTATTGAGTAAGTTGCTAATTATTATATTATATTCACTATTAACTATTGAAATTCACTTAAATTCTTTGCTCATCCTCAAATATTTTTGGCCTACGAACTTTTCTTCCTGGCAAAGTGGAATTTTAGGAATTGTGTGCTAATCGTTGACGATTAGGTATATTGTTCGAGTCCCGTGCGAATCCGTAGGATTTCTTTCCAACGCTTGAAGCTTTTTTCAAGATGATAATTTTGGTGATATTTAACCAAATACGAAAACATTATGTGCTGATAGATCTGCGAAGTGTCTTGCCTAGAAGCAACTTTGCTTTTTTGGTTGAGTCAATTCCTTTTCCTTAAGAGTGTGAATAACGTCAAACATAAAATTCGTCTTTTAGACTTTCCTCGAAGTAGTACTGATTTAAAAGTAATTCCATAATCAAATCAACACCAATGAGACTCAAGATTAAATCGCAAGCTTAAAATACTAAAATTGTCAACAAAATACATCCAATGTCAAAACAAGTTTAACACTTCTTTTAGAGCTTAGAGATTAAAGCTTAAAAATGTTCTTGGCCGTTTGCTCAAGTGACTATGACAATGTCAAAAAAAAAAATCGAATAGGTATGTACTGTCAATCACAGATTAACAATTATCCTTGCCTATTGCCTCATTCATACCTTGTTAGTTTCACAAGCCCTTGGACACACCTAATTTAATTGAATTGCGTGTCAACTAATTAATAGAATTAGTAACGTTATAGGAAAAGATTAAAATAAAAACACTTAACTGAGAGATTCATTAGTCGCTTATTTGCATTTCTAATGATTTATTTTGTTTTGTTTTAGCCAAATTAGTTCTGAATGAACGGTTTTTCTGGCAAGCATTTCTTCTTTTGTTTTTAACGTAGTCTGGTGCGTATTGGGATTAACATTTCAGTTTTCTATTGGCCAGAGGCTAAACGCTATTTTGATTTCAGTATAGGATTTACATACGAAATATTTCTTATGAATAGATTGCCTTTTAATAATAATGAACCAGGTCATTTCGGTTTTGGTTAATGACTTTTTGAATTTGCAATATATGTACATACAAAGACAAATATTCATAATTAAACAAAAACAAAGGTGGTGCGCGTGAGTTTATGGCCTTTTTTTAATGTCTCATGAAAGGACGGTTAAGGTATGAGAATGGCTTGATATTATTATCCGAGTCTTTTTGTTATGATCTTAAATTAAGAGTAGTCAGAGCTTTTCAGTTCGTATATTGATAGTAGCCAATTAGCTAAAGTGCGCAGTGGATAGTTGCACCTGAGGATCCAACCTAAATAAAATGCACGACTGGATCGTACGAACTTGCTCTTGTAACTAACAACTTTAGAGTAGCTAACCGCTGACGCTGTTAGGTATAGACTGGGTATGAATACCTTGATTCTTAATATAATGAATTGTCGAATACATATGATTCAAGGAATGGTTACATGGGTACCTCTGTCTACAAATGAAGGTATATTTAAATGGATTGACTTATGGAAATTAGGAGAGTAATATGTACCTACCTATATATAGATAACATTGGTATGTAGATATGTATATTCATATGTATAACTGAAAGTGAATCCTGTATAGGTGAGTAAAATAAAAATCGTTTTTTAAACTTATAAAAACTGTAAAAACCATCACTCTAATCGGTTTCTCGGAAAAAACCAAGAACAGAATTAGATGCCACGGATCAATGAAAATTTTATAAAATAGTATCTCAAAAATTGTATGACGGATTTTGATGAAATCCGGTTTTTTATTTTTAGTTTATTGAAAACAAATTTTTTTTTGAAATTTTGGCATGCAATTTTTTAGAGTTTATTAATATACACAGGACAATAAAATTTAAAATTATTTTTTTTTGATTGGTTTTAAAAATAAATTTTAACTATAAAACATAGCCTTTTAAAATTTTAATATGAAGAATTATTTTGGCTACTCAGATGTTCGCAGATATAAAATTTGACAGAAATCCATTGTAAAGTTACCGAGAAGCCAAAAATTAAAAAAAAACGTTATATGAAAGGTACCGTTAATAGGATTTTCCCGTAAACATACAGACGGACAGACTGATAGACTGACAGACAGACGGACAGACATTTTTTGTCGATCACTTTTTTAGGCTTCTCTATAATCATAATGTCATGTTTGATGATTAGAATTTTTTTTTTACGAATGCATAACTTGCCTTATATGTAGTACCTATAATCGCGAGTAAAAAAATGTGGAAAATTGTACATCCACTCTTAGAGACCCTTGTTCTCCACGAACTGTCGTGAAATAGATAAATAGTTTAAAATTTATTGGAAAAGTGGAAAAAGAAATGGAGGTGGTTTGAAATCATTTCAAAATTTCATCAATGATGAAAATATTCCAAAACTATGCTAAATTTCGTCACGATGATGTACAATTTTGAGATCCAGAGGAAGCATGCTTTTAAATAGAGCAACCATCAATTACTGAGAAATGAACGAATGAATTTAATTTTAAACAATTTATAAAACCAAACTCCTTACGAATTCTAAACGAAATGGGAGAAATATACATACATATGTATATTAATGTTCATTACAAAAATGTCCCCTTTAATTGTCAAAAAATAAGATAAATTTGAAAAAAACAAATTGGTCGTTTCAAATTGAAATCTGCTTTTTACGAACTGTCAAACTCTAGTTGCGTTCTACATATAATTCACACAAGACTTCAAAATCCGAGGTTATTATCATTTATAATTTATAAACATCATTCGCGACGTATAAAAAACGCCATGAGATGAATGTCAAAATGAACTATACTGTTCGTTAATTCACTATTATCATGTGAATAACTGTGCCCGCTGAAAAAAGATCAGAAGAGAACAGAAAATTCAGAGAAAGTTACAATAGTCAATTAGCGGGCATTTTTTCAAAACAAATAACAAACAAAAACAAGATATGAAAATTGTCTGTGTTTTTTTTTACTAATAAATAATTATTAAAACAAAAGGGGAGTTAACCATAAATCAAAAGTAAGCAAACCAGCAAATAAACAAAAAGAATAAAAACAAATAATTTTGACAGTTCTCACGATTATGTTCTAGTTTGATCTTAATAAAAAGCGAGAACAGAAAATACTGTTCTGCTTAGACGAACAAACTAATAATAATCGATGAACTTTTTAGAACTATCGGGAAACAAACTGCCAACTTGTTAGAAAAGTTATTTATTTCCCCACAAATAACAGTTACCTTGATGAAAAGCGGGAAGGTCTTAGCCCTTGCTCTAAATAAATCAAAGGACATTTTCTTAACTCTTATTCAGGTAAGAGGAAGAAAAACTCTTTTGGTGGAATTCAGGGCTAGTATCGCTCAGGAAAAACTTTATGAAACTTTTCAAAAGAAAACTCTGACTGGTACTTGTTTAAAGAATCCAGAATCCCTCAAAATTTAAAACAAGAAAAAAACCTCTGAGGAAGAGTAAGAGAACTTAATGAAGGCACTTCCGTGAAAACATAGAAGATACTTCAGATACATTTAGACCACAGATGAGTAATACCAAGATGGGAAACTTTCGTACGTTTCACCCTGCAAAATCCATTTGTTTACATTGTTGTATTTCTAAATTTGACTTTCTATCCATGAATAAATGTGAAATTCAATGACAAAAACTGGTGTAGTAAAACTTCATACAGACACAAAAATATCAATTTTATCCCGCACGGATGCAAAAATATCAGTGTCATAATGGTACTAACTTCTAGGCACACCAAATTAGTAGCTGAAATTTCCCATCATTGTATTGGTCATCTGTGATTTAGACTAAGAAAAATCTTATCGAAGAATTCCCTGATACCTGGCTCCTTAAAAACAGCTAGCGGTACAAGGACCAACTCTTGCGAAGAATTGCTCTCCCTGCTACCAGATAATCATTTCCCATGTAGCTGACAAAGTATTTGTAGCATTGACCAATCACAATCAGGTTATTTAAACAATAACAAATTCGGTGGGTGCTGTGACTTCACGTGTATCCCAGTGCTGTGGAGAAAAGTCAAGGTAATATTTATACTCAATATGGGCTAATGTAATCACCTAAATCCGAAGGACCTCAGACCGGTCAGCCTAGTTTCATTCCTTCTAAAAACTCTAGAAATATTGTTTGATATCCATCTATGGAGTACTATTAACCTCAATTTCGTTTCTAGTAGTCAACACGCAAACTTTAAGGGAAAATCGGTAGAATCCGTCTAACATACGTTTGTATGTCCTAAACTATATAATATTCATTGCACCATAAAGAGTACACTCTGGAAGAATTCCTTAAAATTGAAGGTACCTTCAACAACTTTAGTAAAGTGGTAACCAATACATCGCTGAGAAAACTTAATGTGTATGGCTCACTGAGAGCTGATTAATAGTAAAATTATTAACTCACCCCTTAGTAGACGGGAAGCTTATGCTGACGATGTTCCAATTATGGTATCAGGAAAGCACACTACAATTCTGACTTAATGCAAAATGATCTCAGTAAACTAACAAGATGGGCAAACAAATGGGGTCTGGGTGTAAGTCCGGCCAAATAAGGTCGAAAGGTCAGCCAGCTAATGTATCGGCTTCTGTCCAGAACAATTTAGAATTCCTCCATATTTCCAGCAAACAAGTTGTAGCGAGCACATGCATTCGTCTCAATGGACCATCAATTCAATAGGTCACTCTAATATCCAGAAAACAGAGATTTTATCTTGGCTAATGGAAAACGTTATATCTACGATAATCGTATCTTCCTTAAATCATTTGGCACTATTTCCTCATACTCTATAACTGGACCTCAACTGCCGATCATCTATCTCAGGAAGATGGCAGAACAGTTTAACATTCACTTGATTTGTGTGCCGCGACATAACGATATCTTGGGAAACTGAAAAGTCGATGAACTTGCCAGAAATGGAACCTTAATACCAATTCTTCCTAATATGGAGGACATTGGTATACCCATCGCTACTTATGACTTATGCTAAAACAAGACGCTATAAAACAAACTAAAATGAGTTGGACAAACACTACTACCTGCCTAACTACTAGACGGATCTTTCCAACAATGGATCTTTTACGTTCCTAATGTTTCTTGTCTTTGATCAGAATGCATTTTATGGTTAGGCGCATTGATGAAGCGCCTTGATGATGAGGAGGATTCCATCCTCCACATTCTCTATTTTTGCCCTGCTGTCTCCAAAATACATACGTAAATAACACGTGGGAGAATACTTCTTTAATGAACCCGCAATGATCTAAGATACATAGAAATCAACTACAAGGTAATATCTCTTCACGTGGTATCACAAAGGGCCTATCTGTGGTCTAATGGCGTTTTTATTTGGCAATTCAAAATTCCTCTTCGTTCCAAGACCCCAACTGAACACTGTTTTTTCGATTCTGACGATTTTGAATTTTAATGTAATTCTATGCGTGAAAATAATTGTTTACGTGAAAATAATGCAATTCAAAAATAATGTTTGTTCCACAATTATCATAAAAAAAGACAACAATCAAGTTTGACGTTCAAGTATATGAATGTGTGAGTGCTTCTGGTTCCGATTCTGACTTCAAATCCAGAAGCGAAATTCTCTTCTTTTCAGAATCAGAACTGTCATTTTTTCAAAAGTGAACACTTTGAAAAGAGTCCAGATGGGTTCAGGATTGCCAAATAAAAAGACATATGTGTGTCGGCCATTTTCCTGACAGCTAGTTCAACCCAACCTAATATTTCTACAATTCACTGAACATCAAATTTCAACAAATCAGAACAGAAAACTCCTCACTGAACAGCAAATAGTTGTACTTTTCTGTTCAGAACAGTTCAGAGCAAGTCACTGAAGAAAGCTAATAGTTCTTTAGAGCTTTTTTTTAAAGCAAGCAATCGAAAGGCTCGGGAGTTAGTTGAGTGTACAATTGTATGTAAAGGGAAAGAAAAAAGTTATAGGCGTTTAACCATAAAAAATAACTCAAAGAAGTAGAACCAATTCTTTATCTTTCGCAAAATATTGTAAGCAAACTGTTTCTAAATGCAATCAAAGAAATCACTTTAAGGAGAGTGTTTCATAATGCCGCCAATTCTTTTTTATTCTGCCAGCAATATTTGTAGGTATTTATTGAATGCGTTTTTTTTAAAATATAATAATGCCGCTAGCGAATGCCAACGAGATACTTCTAATATACTCCAGAACTTTGTAACATAAAACTATTCCCTTACCTTGAGACACATGCAAGTTACTCATCGATTGAAATTGAAATCCAAGCAGCGCAACCCAGAATGGAAATCTTTCCTTTTTGCTGGCTATGTGATGGTCAATTCGCGGAGCCCTTGAGATATTTCTAAAGGTTTTTTTTTTCGTTTGCTTTTCGGCCGGGTTAAATAATTATATACCTAAATATCGACATAAAAGAAAAATACCAAATAGTAAAGCACACAAATGGGTCTTACGTAGATGCTCTAATATAAAACCCTATCTGCTGTTTAGAAATAAGAAAAAAAAAATAATTGGCAACATTTACGCCAAACATTTCAGCATCTTTGTTTATGTCAATTATTTCAACGTTTTTATTTCACATTTCATATTCTCTGTTTTTTTTTTTGTCGTCCATGCATAGTTGACTGCGTGCAAAAATCTAAAACGTAAGCGGGTATTCAAAGCCGCCACAGATTCTTATTTGATGTTTTTTGATTGCAGAACTTTTCAAAAATTGTCAGTTAAAATTTCATGGTTTTAAAAAAACGTTAGCTTTGAGTAAGTAAACTGTAAAGTTTAGATAAATACATATCAATTTATACTTAGGAAAAAATTGTTATATATTAAGTGGGCTCCAAATAGATTCTAGTTTACTGTAAGCTTTGACGATTCCAAGGGTTCAAATCGTTTTTCGGGTCCTCTGTACCGTTCACGTAACTTCTTTGCGCGCCCCGCTTATGGTAGATGTAAATTCGCTTGGCAGACACCTTTCACCCCTGTTGCGATTGACAATTATCAATTGATAATTGATAAATATTAAATATTTGACAACCCAATTGGTCAATTTTATTATAATTTTACAGAATGTTGTGAATTCCAAGAATATTAAGAATTTATCACTGAATAATTAATTGTGTTTCCAAAGAAATAGCATAAAATTGAATTGAAAAAAGTTGTTTCACTAAATAATTAAAACAAAAGGCGCAAAATTTTAAACATTTAAACCCTACTCTAAATGAGTTTTAAAATGGGAGTCGACTCTAAAACTGAGTTTTAAAATGGGGATCGGCTTTTCGATAATTTTAAACATCAAAAGTATGCTTTAAAATTAAAAAGGTTATCTAAGTTTAAACAGAGCAAAACGCTTCTTTATCTTTCTTAAACTATACTTTTTTTAGTTAACGCTTGATATTACATAACAAAAAATGAAAGAAAAATGTTTTCTAAAAAAGAATATATAATAGTTTTGAAGATTTTGATTTTTAGAAAGTGAAAAATATATAAAGTTCGAGGTGCTTGAATTTTATTCAAGATATCGATTTGAAGAAACAAAAGTTCGAAATATTCTGTGGGAAAAATTATAAAATAATATCTCCAAATGTATATCGAGTCTTTTTTTATAAATATATGAATATATTTTTTGTGCTTATGTTTAATTTTCGTTATGTTTCATTACTCTATATGTAAAAATAAGGTGTGTTCAACTTAAGTTTGATTAACGTAGCCCTAAAGATCTACGTTAAGTAGAAGGGTTGTTTAGTGTGTTTAAAATTTAGATAAAGTTAGACAAGAGCTGGCAACTAAACGACTGCTCTAACTAGAGCTGGGTTTATTTTCTAAACGAGGATTGTTTAAAATCTTGAGCCAATATGTTTAAAATCAAAATTTCAAAAAAAATTAAAGTAATATCTATTTCCCTTAGACTAAGTTTTTCAGTGGTGAGTTAAGCCAGAGTTAGCTAATCCTGCAAATTAAATAATACACAGCGAACTCTCCAAACAATATTTTCAAGTGGTATATGAATGAAGAAAGGTTTAAAAAATGTATACATGATTAAAAAACCAACGACTCTTTCAGTTAAGCCAAGGTTAAACCAATATATTTGGTGAATTATCCCGGACTTAACTTTGATCTCACACGGAAAAATTGGGTTTTAGTGGTTTGAAATATTAAATTATATATTAACCTTTTAAATAATGTTATATAGATTTTTAAATTCTCTGAGATGAACTTCAATATTTTTAATATCGTTTAATGACTATGTACGTAAATTGCGTAAGACAAACACCACATATCTTTTTAACTAACGGCGCGAAGAGTATGGAAGAACTTGCACCTCTATTATTTTCTTGGGCAGATAGAATTATATTATCTCGATACAATCAAACATCCCTATTAATAAAAAACACATATTCCTCCTCTTTCTCTCTTTATTGAAATATGGAAGAGCAATTAATCCACGAATTAAAATGTTCGATTAATAAAATAAAAATCCCTCTGAAAATCTATAAAGAAAATCTACCACAATAAGTAGGAATTCTGTCTTTATTTTTCAATCTGTGGTTTTGCATATTATTGCCAAATTTTAATTCTGTATTCCTTCCATGTACTTCCTCCTTTGCGGGATTTGCAAGAGAATACGTTTATAAATGTCAAACAGCAGCCTTCTTTTTTTATTTATGGCACATTGCACTGAATCCACGAGTAAGAAATAAACAGCCACTTAATTGTCTGTTTTAATAGGTAAAACATCCATTAGCTCAGAACAGTGGCTGTCAAAAAAAAGATCTGTTTCTTTTTTAGTTCAGGCACCTCAGATCTGAGGGCGCTAATCTTCTCTTTTTTTTTTGAAAAAACAAAAACAAAAGTAGAGAACTCTGAGGTGTCTGAATAAAATGAAAAGAAAAAGATCTTTTTTTGACAGCTCAGTGGATTTCTCTGAGCTAAAAAATAAAAACGTTAGCGAACAGTTGTGAATAGTTTGTTAATACAACCAATAAAATATTTTTAATTTTACCTCCATAAATTGCCCTTAGATGTATTAATTATCGATAGGTAGAACATTGTATGTATTAGGAGGACGTGAACAGGAAGTTTTATTTAAAAGAACGGATTGACAATACGTGTATAGGAAACAAATACCTATTAATCTTACCTAATTCGTTTTAAAACGACACGCGAAGTAGCATTGGTTTAGTCTTTTCTATTTCTTTATATAGATATCTATTTAGTAGAATTACGAAATGATTAGTTTTAAAAGCTAAGTGAATTTACATTTCCATTTGAATAGTTTAAATTTTCATACAAGGTTCTGAATGCACAGCCAAACCACCCCTTTCCAATATATGTATGATGCAAATGACTATACTTTCCGATATGGTTTAACATTGAAGTGAAAAGGTTTCTTTGTGATAAAAGTTAACGGTAGTTTTGTTACATTGATTTGAATTAGCGCAGACGAGTTAACTAATTTTTTGTCAAAAAAAAAGGAATAAATAAATAGTTCTGTATTTTTTCTGTTTTCTCCATTACGAATTTAAGAAATTTGGTTTCAAAAATAATCATCCATTTAATTGAGCAGGTTTTAGTAAATTTACTTGAAAAACTTTTCCTCTTCATCTGATTTAGATTCAACTTAGAGTTATTGGTCTTTATGTACGGTGTGCGGTGTGGCACGAACATCAAAAATACATACAAGGAATGAAAAAGGTATAAGTAGGTATATGCCTATCGGAAAGGAAAGGAGGTAACAGAATGGCGACAGCCGCGACTTGTGCGTCAATTGCATTGGACTTGTGAGCCTTCATTTTACTTGGTCCATTGGTTCCACCAACCGTCTCTTAATAATCGACCGATGGATGGATACGCGGGAAGGAGTTTTGTATATTTCTTTTGATGTACATAATAGCTTGTAAAAAAATCATCTTCTTCTCCATATAAATAACCGAAGCCTTGCTTTCGGTTTTATGGTGTTGTCTTCTTTCAATTCTTCTCTGTCGTGTTTGGATAGTTTCTTTTGCTTTTAAATAACTATATTTAAAAAGGGCAAATCGTGGATTTGTAAAAACAAATTATCGAATGACTCCAAGGTCCAAGGCTGTGTTCAGATTGACTTCACACAACCGATTTATGTTTACACTAGCAGGTACCCGTGCGTTTGCTATTGCTTTTTCAACCCTACGATAACATTTTTTTTTTTGATAAAAAGTACCTACTCTTGTTCTTTACTGTAGCCCTCACAATATGTGTAGTTCGAGTAGATGAGTAGTTTATTAGTTTAATAATCATCAGTCATTAAACAATTTAAGCGTCTCAAACAGTCAATTTAATTTCCATTCATTGGCACCTGTAGATGTTTCTTTTTACACAAGAAAACGTTTATGTGCTTCCAAATATATGCCTGAACTAAAACAAAACAGCTTGCTTACTGTACTCTGTACTACAGTACTGATTTGCTGTAGACCTTTCGTGTTGCTTGGGTTTACTGGAACAATGGATTGGATAGTAGAACGCCAGACCATAATCTATCTCTCTGGCAAATTTAATCCAGATCCGTTCAGCCGTTCTGGCGTGGCTGAGTAACAACCATCCATCCTATCCATCGAAACTTTCACATTTATAATATTAGTAGGATTATATAAGTCCAATACGTTTTGTTTAGAAATAATGTAGTGTGTGCATACACAGTCACAAAAACAAGTGCAAACTATTTGTTTGAAACAATATGTGTAAAAATACCAAATCTTAAAAAAAATCAGTTATGTGTGAAAAAAACTAGAAAATCCCGTCTCACTTCATTGGCTTTCGAGTAAGATCCACTGATCTCTATAATACACTGGATAGTGTATTCACACAAAAAAATCGACCCCAATAGAAAACTGTAATAATTGTAGAGGGTCCATGTCACTATAACAGTATAACATTTTTGTTGCCAAAGTAACATTTCAAGATGGTTGCTTATGCTTGAAATTAAATTTGTTTAATCAACCATACCAAGGGCACCTTCTTCAAAAAAATATAAAATTTAAATTACACATCTACTTTCAACAAATGTAAGTAAGAATTTTTCTTAATAAAAAAGCCATACTAATGATATATTTGATTGTTTCTAGTGTGTATTAAATATTAATTATTAAATATTGAATTGAAAGTGGTTTCGGTACTAGCTTAATATTGCCAAAGCGGCTTCTTAAGCCGCACCTTGTATCACTGATAACAGCAAATTTTTCTTAGGCTGGCGGTGAGGGTCATCTCGCTGAAGTTCTCACAAACCATTGAGATTGGATAAAATCGACCAGAAAATCGAAGAAAAAAACAGCATAATCATTCAACTCCACCAACAAGAAAACACATTTCCTTGAAACGTTCTGTTACCAGATTTTTAATATGTATTGTAAATAACCTAGAATTTTAAGACGAAAAAAGCCAGAGAAACACACAATATTGACTTCCATTTGTAAAAGAACTTGAACTTGTTTTATTTTCCCAACAATTACGTTGCAATAATTTCAGCTTCCATATTTAATGATAATTTTTCTGCAATATCCTTCACGTTCTTGTGACGTGGTTCATCTTCTTTATCGTCTTCTTCTAAATCTTATTTGTATTCGGCAAACATGATAAATCGACATCATGTTGATCGTGTTCATCACTACCAAAGTCGTCGACTTCATCTTCGTCTTCGAAATTCTTGCTTTTTGATTTTTTTTAACTTTGTGCTTTGCTTTGACAATTTCCTTGAAAAGTTCTTGTCGAATTTATCCTCTTCACGAAGGACTTCTTTGCATTTTCAATATCAATTCCTCCCTCGTCTTGATTGATATAATCTCTTGCGAGATCTGATTGTCCAGGTTCCGTCTTCCGTCTTACCTTTTCTGAATTGTTTGTAGTTCTTATTATCTTGATTGAAACTGACATTAAAAATAAATTGTTTTTCAATTTTTTTTTTTTGAAAAGGAGTGCAATCTATCTCTTTCTCTCTTTTTATAAAAAAACGAGATAGGCAATTGCAATGGTGCTACTGTCAAATTCAAATGTAGTCAAAAAAAACTGTTATACTGTAGGGAATACACTATCCAGTGTATTATAGAGATCAGTGGTAAGATCATACTTGAATGAGAACTGTCAAAATGATTTACTTTTTTTATCGATTTCTCGTTTCCACTTTTTGTTGTTCTCTATCATCGTAATGTCAAGTTTGAAAAATATATACAGTTCGATTTTTTTTCAAATGTGCAAAACTTGCCCTATAGCTAAATACGTCAAATATTGCAAGTAAAAACAATGAAGCTTAACAAAATATCCCTCATATGAATTACCAAGTATCTCTACCTTTAGGTAATAATTGTCCTCCTTTTCATTGTGTTTATGTATTTATATATACATATGCATATATTTTTAACAAAAAAAACAGCAATCAAATACAACCCAGTTGAGCTCTTTAATCGTATAGTCAATTTTTTTATTTTTACTTTCATTATTTTTGCCTGGCTTGTTTCATAACTGGTCTAGAATTCTGAGAATCGTGGTCTTTTGACCGACAAACGATGGTACGATGTATGCTGCTGCAGCAACATCAACCTCCCGGCAGCAGCATCAGCAGCTAGAGGAGGAAATCAGGCCCAACACCATCAAGAAGCTGTGAGATTTTAACCAAGAGAAGCCCTGCTCAACTAAGTTACCTAAGTGTATTTGTATAAGACCTTAAGGCTACGTAGCCATAACATTTTTGATCGAAGAAGTGGTAATCTTGCAGATAATGTGCTTTTCTTCTTCCACGAGGAGATGGCTTCCTTCCATTATATGTGCCTTCTTGATTTTTTGAGTTTTAATTCAGGTTTTAATGGCGGCTGCGGAGTACGTCGAGTGATTAAGAGAAAAATTATTTAATTAAGATGCAAAAAAAGCGAGAATGGAAAAAAGCTTACTAGTAATTTAAGGCATACAGCAATTTACCCAAATAATATTGATAAAAAAGCGAATACACGGTGGTTCTACTGTGAGGAAATGGCTGTTAAAAGCAGTGGCTTTTCATGTTTATTTGAAGAAGTAACATTTTAGATAAGATCAATGAAGTACACTGAACCAAATGGCGTGGGCAATTTTTTTCTATTCTTCAAATTCCGTAAAATTTCAAATAGAAGAATTATTTATGAAAAAAAAAATATTTTTGTAAATGAAAAATAATCACTTCAACGAAGTCAATTCTTGTTAACAGAATTCTATGCCACCGCATTGGCGAAATGTATAATTTCTTCAAATTGAAAAAATCTTCATTAATAGTAAAAGTATCCTGGCTGTCTTCAGAAGTGTATATGAATTAAAAACTTTTCATTTAAACAAATTTTCCTCAATTTGACGAAATCTCAAATGTAAATTAATAATTATCATTTTCACAAAATTTTGTCATATTCTCTAAACTGAATAAATTTCGTTAAAAAGGAAATCATTTCTTCATTTTGAAGACCACACCAGTTTCTTAATTCTTCAAACTCAACTAATTTCGTTAAATACAGGTAAGCATTTCATCAGTTTGACATTTTTTTCTGCAAATTGAAGAATAAGTGTTTCTGTTGAAAAATAATTATATTTTCATTATCCGTAAAGTGTTCAAAGTGTAAACATTAATTTAAAGTTTAAAAGTTAATTATATTGTGAAAAAGAGCAATTAGAGATCAATGCAATTATTAAATAACATTCCACAAAAGATAATTCATCTATTTCATATCAGTAAAGGCCACGCAAAATTCTTTTAAAAAACCAGGAACACAGGACAAAAGTTTAATTAATTTGAATGACGTTTAAAAATTAGAAAAGGAATGTCAAATCGTGTTTGTTTAAATAGTGTGCTTTTCTCGTGACTTTTGTGTCGATAATTACACTTGTTTTATTTATGTAAATTAAAAACGAGAATTGCAATTTTGAGCTTTCAATTTTTTATTTAATTAATGTTACAAATTAGAGAATATTACATGTGATTCTGAGCTTTTTCTATTGTTTACATATTTTATGTGATTTTTTCTTATGTGTTCCTTGTATTCTTAATTGACTTAACCTACAATTTTGTTTAAATATTTTTATTTTTTTTTAAGATTTCATTATTTAATATTATAGAATAACACCAAGTTGCATTTGCTTGCCGTGCATTGGCTGCCTCAAGGAACTACTGACTTCCTGAAGTTGCAGAGTCTAAATATACAGCAGAATATAAGAATAAGGAGAACCCTATGTGCTTCAAACTGGTAATCTTAAAAGGCTTCCATAAATTATACAAAACTCATGAAATTTTGTTCTCATCAGCATAACAGATTGATATCAAACACAAGAAACAAATAACATACTCGATTTTCCATAAGGGAGTTTCCTTTTATTTGGATCAACCGTACGGTTTGTAAGGATGAGTTGAACCGCTACGTAAAAACGCATGATTGTTTATAATAAAAAAAATAAAATGATTTTACGTTGAAATCAAATTGGTATAGTTTTTTAATAAAAGAAAAAGATTTGTTTTCAGGATTTTTGATGTTATTCATAATTAAAACCTAGTTTGGATTAAATGGAATAAATACGTTTATTTAAAAACACTGCGATGACTGTTATGAAAATTTAAACAAAATTAACATGAAAGTGAACAAAACTCACTGACCACAATTCATCAAATTAAAGAAAACTTTATTAGTTTAAAAATGTAGGTTTGTAAGTAGGAAGAATTTATTTCAAATTGAAGAAAATTTGATGTGAAAATGAAGAAAATTCATCAATTTGAAGCCTAAAAGTAGTCACATTGAAGAATATTTTATCAATTTAAAAATATGTGTGTGGAAATGTGAAGATTTTGTTTTCAGTTCGAAGGAAATTTAATCTGAAAATGAAGACCAATTATAGTCAAATTAAAGAATTTCTTCGTAAAACGAAAAATACGTTTATTTAATTTGAAGAATCGTTTATCATTAAATTTTAAGATTACTTATGATTCAATTTGATAAAATTATGTGGATATAACAACTTAACTAAAAATTGTAGAAAATTAACGATTTAGTCGTCAATTTAACAAATAGTTTTTGTTGACCGTATATTGATCACCCTTTCTTTAATTCTACCTATATTTTTATCAATATCATTACCAAATTTGGTTCAGTGAGGAGGGAGAAATCAATATCGATACACATTGCTTAACTGAGTCTTTTCTTCCTCTTCAATTCCGAGAATGCTATACTTCCAGTCATTCAGACTGACAAGCGCTAATCCTTAAATCGGATATAAAGTGCTCCTTGTTGATTCAAAAATAGGGATTAAATTCCAAGATTCTCATTTCGACGTGTTCGTCCGATACACAATCCACAATTTCCATGGATTCCATTTTCTATTTCTAAGTATTACATTAAAGTTGCCGTACCATTCTTTTAATTTCTAATAAGAAATTTCATACAAAATACACTTTGACATTTTATTGTTTATCTCAACTTCGGTATAGTAAGCTTACACCAACTATTAAACTGAGATTTAAGTAGATCTAGTCTACATTACATTACATATTATACTAGTCCGTAGATAAATCTACGAAGTAGAGACACTGAAGCACTGGCAACGAGACCATTGGCTTTAAACATCACATACATTAATACAACAGAGAGAGACAGAGAAAGAAAGAACACACAACAGAAGTCTGTCAGTCTGTCCGTCTGTATGTATAACGAGCTACAGCCTAAACGGCTTAAGCGATTACCTTCATATTTGGTATTTGTGATTATTTTGGCATACCTCAGAGGGGAAATTGAAATTTTATTTTTAGGCCTAAAAATAACGGTACCTGCCATATGACCTTGAAGGAAAATCTTATTTTTCTCGCAAACGGCTCCAACGATTTTTATAAAAAAATTTGAGATTTTTTTTGTTGGTAATAGCTATCATTTGATATTGCGGCAACGAAAAGTTCATCTATTTTTTTCCACTGACTTAGCAGAATTTCAACACCAAATTTACGGGAAAAGTCTATTAACTGTACTTTTCATATAACCGTTTTCTTAACTTTTGGCTTTCTCGGTAACTGTTCATTGGGTTTCTATCAAATATTATATCTGAGAAGATCTAGGTAGCCAAACTAATTCTGCATATTAAAATTTTAAATAACATTTTTTATATAATTAAAATTAATTTTTGATTTTTTTTTTGAAAAATCAATATTTTTAAAACTAATCAAAAAAATAATTTTTATAGTCATATGTATATTAATAAACTCTACAAAACTGCATACCAAATTTTCAAAAAAAAAGTTTGTTTTGAAAAAACTAAAAATGAAAAACCGGATTTCATCAAAATTCGTCCTACAATTTTCGAGATACTTTTTTTATAAAATTTTCATTGATCCGTGGCATATAATGGCGTTCTTTTTTTTCAATAAACTGATTGAAGTGATCGTTTTAGCACTTTTTATCAGTTTAAAACACGATTTTTACCCACCTATACACCATTCACTTTCATTATTATACATTTGTATAATATATACATAAATATGTACATATATTTACATAGGTACACATTACCCTCCTAATTTACATAATTAAAATCTTTTTAAATATACATTTGTACGATGGTACCTATGTCACCATTCCTTTAATCATGTGCATTCGACAATTCATTATACTAAGAATCAAGGTAATCTTAACTTCTTCGGCTTTAAACCTGCACAGGATAACTAAACTAGACTACCTATACCTACTAACAACTTCAGTGGTTAGCTACTACTTTACACTAAAGTTGTTAGCTACAAAACCAAGTTCGTACGATCCATTTTATTTAAATACTTTTTGAGATTTAGTAAATCTACAAGAGACTAATGTTCGGTGAAAACTTAGTATTAGACCAAGTTCAGCGCGACTCTTGATCTCACAGGATTTGATCACCTGGGTGTGTTCAGGTTAAAAAAAAAACTGTGGAGTAGCCTGGGCTTAAGGATGTTATTTTTAAACACCGTGTTGTATTAAGTACTGTATATAGACAAGTTTATATACATAATGTATATTACAAAAGTTATGTACTTTACTTTTTCGATATATGCACATATGTACCTATATCTTATTTAATAATGAAAAACAATTTGTATAGCTCAATAATTTTTATTTACAACCGTTTTTTTTCTAACGAAATGCATGCTATTGGCAAATCAGAAACGTCAAAGTTCAACCATAAAAAGACTTGAAATTTTCATTTGTGTTTTTGTTACTTCCTTCCGTCGACACTTCTACACCCCTCACTAAATCTGTGTAAAAGATAAATGACGAAACAACTGGCCCTCTTTCGTTTCAAAGAATGCTTTTACTTTTAACAAAAGTTAACTTTATCCAAGTGAGATAAATAATATCTCCGCCTCCCTTACTCCACTTAATCGTAGTTCGCTGAACAGTAAGAAATAAAATGCACAACTGGATCGCACGTACTTGCTCCTATACTCGATCACATTATATGAAAAAGATTCTTAATGGAAACGGCTATATGTATTTTTAAAGTCGTTTTTCACTTATTTTTTCTGTATAAAAATTATTAAATTTTTTTCTAAAAAAAAATTGGTACGAACATTTTAAATTTTTATAATAAACATTTAAAAACAAAATTTCACAAAAAATCGTCCACCCCTTTAAAATATTGAATTTTCAAAAAAAAACATTTTTTTTCAAACATCCAAAAAAAATATTTTTCAAAAAATTTTGAAATGCAGTGTTATTTAGAATTTTAAGGAACTCCTGTATAAAAATTTTGATCGAAATCCGTTAAGCCGTTTGTAAGAAAGTCGAAAATCAATAAAATGGTTGTATGGCAGGTACCGTTAATAACAAAATATAAATAAAAAAATTGACCAAAATGTAGACCATACTCAAAGTAGTGTACACACACATTTTTATCAAAACCGTTATAGCTGTTTTCGAGATAATTAAAATGGAAGAAAAATTTGTATGGCACGTACCGTTATTTCTCGGTCTAAAACAACGATTCAAAAATATGTTTCGGACAATCCTTAAAAAGCCCTAAGCTTCAAGTTTGAATAAAATCGGTTCAGACGATTCAACAGACAGACAGACGGACGGAATTGCGGTACCCACTTTTTTGGTGTTCTCTATCATCGTAATGTCAACTTTGATTAAAATCTCGAGTTCGATTTTTTTCCAAATGCAAAACTTGCCCTAAAGTTCCTATATCGCAAGTAAAAACACAAAGAAGAACTAACGATAACTGCAGTTTTTTCAATCTCTGCATGTGCTTAAAAATCGCAGACTCAAATTGCAATGCTGACTTGTAATTTAATTTACTTGGTATGTATTTTAAAATGCTTGGTGAATTTGGTAAGGGATGTTTTAAAAGATAAACAGTCCCTCTCAAATTCACGAACCTTTTAAAAAAATCCCTTAAATATCGAATTCCTCAACCATTCTAAGAAATGATGGAAGTGAATGCTAAATCATTTATCAAATTCCACAACCATTTTAAACAAAATGGCGTACGTAACTTCCGTAACGATTTTTCAAGCTTACCTCTGCTGAGGGCTTAGAGGTTTATACATAAGGAAAAGAAATGCTGCAGGACTCAAAGAACGAACCTATTAGTTTTAAGTAATAACGGCGAACCTCTTTGACAGCTGCCTGTATATTATTATAATTAACCTTTTGACAGATGAAGTCATTTCGTAACACCTATGACATCAAGGGTTTTACTCTAATGTCATTCGTTAAACCAATAAATTTATTTACATATGTGTGTGTGTTCAACTGAACTATCTCTATACAGTTTCCACACCACGGCGACGCGGCACGAACGGAGTGCACCGTATCCTGAATAGGTAACATCAGTTTCGTTTCTTGTTCATGTTTCTTTCATCTGGACTCATTATTATCATCATCAACATAAACATTTATAATAATTAGTTCCAAATCTGGTGGAACTTCCAGCACCTCCCAACATACCATACGACAAAAACTTATATTGAATCATCACAGAAATTGATTATTATTACTGCGGTGAGGCCTTTTATTGGGCATTTCCATAAATAAAATCATAAAAGCCCAAAAGAAAGAGAGAGCTCTGGACGTGCACGGAGGGCGATCAACTTTGAGCTGGATCGTAGCGGTAGCGGTGGCTACGATCGGTGGTGGCGTTGTTTGGTGCGGCGCGGTGGGGATGTGTGGCAGCGCAAACATAACCGCAACAAAATCACATACAGATACAATCGTTTCGTATTCGAGGTCTTGAAGCTGGATCGGTGCTGGTGGAACTGGTTCCCGAGATCGAAAAGAATATACCGCCGGCCGAACCCGTCGGGGCTTGCCAATGGTTGTTAAAAAACTTGATTTGTAAAATTCGCCATGCGACTCTTGGTTCTCGTTGATCGTCGTCGCCGTCGTACATACATAATATGTACATATAGTCGTTTGTTAAATATGTGTTACATTAAAGTTAAGGAGAAAAAATCAATTTCAGTGGAGAGATACAACTTTTTATGTGATCCAATTTTATATTTCTGTGCATCGGAATAGTGGTAATGAGACCTGTTGGGAATGAATACCAATATATAGAAGCACTGGTGTGCCAAATTCAAACTAATTGATAGCCTAAGTGCGGTGAAGTGAAACTTGATCTTGGCGTCTTGTTTTGTCAATGATGAATAATTTAGTAATCAAAACTTGAAAATGTTTTTATCTGAATATATACATTTGTATATCTATCAGCTGAATGACATGCTTACAGAGTACCCCTACTTAAAGGTTAACATAAATGACGTTTAATGGCACCACAAAAAGCTTCCCAGTTTTTTTTTTTTGACATTTTATTATCTAATGCCTAAATTTTAAAACAGAAATTCTCTTAATCACAATTAACAGCAATTTCTTTTAAATAGACACGTTTGACTTTTGACGTTTATTTTTTTTTTTAAATTTAATTTGACATGTGTCATATGCATAATATGTTGATTAAATTTGATGCTTAATCTATAGTGAACAGTTCCTTGACTTATATGTGTTTCTTATGGTGATTTTTGGGTAAACAAGAATGTTTGATGCTCAAATTTTTGTATCGAACCACATACAAAAATTTATACACTATGAATATATTTTCGTGGGGAAAAAGAACACAATTTCGGGTTTTCACCCACAGATCTCGAAAAAAAAATTTCTCACCATCAATTTTGTTTTCGTTCAAAAGAAAAGTTGTAGGTACACTAAGGTATACTAAGTATTATATAGATAATATTTGGTAGTATGTATGTACTACAAATTCACCCTACTAGTGTCAAAAATTACAAGTATGTAATATAACACAAGTTGATATCAGCTTAACATTAATAGGTCTGAGATGTTAAAATGCGAAATTAAATTATAAAAATTATCATATATCGATTCTACTCCTGGTGAGCTCTTGTGACTATTGCTTGTGAGGATTTTTGTGATTCGATTACATTTTTTTTTAATTCTCCGTAACACTTACAAGAAAAGTCAAAACGAAACTGACCACGCCAAGGTAAGTTTCTTATTTTTGGTTATTGAATACGTTCGGGCAGACAATTTTTTCTGAAATGTTGTTTAAATATTTAATAATAATAATGACAAAAAAAAACATTTTTTTTAGAACACAAATCAAAGAAAATTTCTATACAAAAAAAAAATAAGTAAAAAACGACCAGATGTATATGTATTTAGCCGTTACTATTAAGAATCTTTTACATACGCTATAATCGAACATATGAGTGAGTACGTGTGATCTAATATAAAAACGGCGCTTTCCATCGCTACTTCGGTCTAAATGCGAGTTCGCCCTGATAGCAATTTTGATTAAAATCACAACTTTGATTGTATTATTGAATCTCACAAGTTGTGGATGTGGTGAGAATCCGAAGAAATCACAAAATCAATTTCATTTCTCCTTTAACTAATGTTGGGAAAAATTGGAACTTCAGCATGTTTCTTTCTGTCTTAAAATAAATATAACATCATACAACATTTACCTACGCCATTTTGCAAAATTATAATACATTAACATTATGACATTACTTTTTTCCCCACTTTGGTGTTTGAACGATACTAATAGCGAGTTACATTCAAGAAAAGATTTGCTCTTTCTGTCAAAAAATTTGATCTTTTTTAATTTTGAGAGTTTCATTGCGACAAAAATAGCAAATTTGGATCAAATCTCAACACGAAAGATTTGATATCTGATGGGTTGCCAGATTTGACCTGAATGCACACATACATGTAAAAAATCTTTTCTGTCAAACGTCAAATTGAAAATATGTTGTTATTAATTTGTTGTGAACTTGTTCCAGTCCGTGCTAATAAATTTAAACAAAATATACAAATAATATACGAAGGAGTTGATAATTTAGATTTTATAAATTTATTGGAGTTTTTGATAGTTCCGTATTGGTCTTCATCGTCGTCTGATGGTGAAGAAATGAATGTATTCTTCAGAACTGTGTGCGTCAGTGATTTACCAATAGTACAATTAAATCTGGAAATAAGGTTTTATTGAAAAGATCAAATCTCGATCTTGAGAGATATTTAAAATTTGAATAAAACTCGCTATTATAAAATGTATGTTTATGTGTGTGGGAAGAATGTGTCAGTTTCTTAAACGCCAAATTTGACGTGTACAATATATAGTCTCACTGGGAAATATCAGTCACAAGTACTCATTTATTAATACGAATATTATTACATTCGTCAGGGGCTCCCGGGCTGTAAAAGGTGGGCATTCCTCCATTAACGTCAATACCGGCACACCAGGGTAAGCTACTTAACAGATTTATATAGGGTTTTCCAATAAGAGGTGTTATTTTGATATTCACAAAAAAGGAATGCGTTGTTGAAGCGTGTATCGTTCCATTTTTATTAATAGCGTAGTTTCTACTTGTCATATGTCAAAAAATGACAGCATCAAAAGTGACAGCTACCGAATTAGCGGGCTATTCAAAATAACACCTCTTATTGGAAAACCCCTTATAACAATTTGCTAATGTGTACAATATTCCGAGACATGCCAACAGTGTGACTCAAACTGGAGTTTAAGCGGCCCTGTAGTATTAAAAGGAATTCTTCTTCTTCTGGAAATTAGTTGTTTGCTTCCCAGCCGCCCTACTGCACGAAGCACACGAAATATATAAAACTTTTAAGGGCGAACAACTGTTATAAAATTGGTATAACTGTTATAAATTGGCACTTATCGAGACTCGTCCTTACTATAAAAATAATTTTACTTGCGATTATAGGTACTATAAGGCAAGTTATGCATTCGTCGGAAAAAAAAGTTTTGAGGTAACAATCAAACACGACATTACGATGATAGCGAAGACGAAAAAAGATGGTCTAAAAATTCTGTCCGTCGGTCAGTTTGTCAGTTTGTCACTTTGTCACTTTGTCAGTCTGTCAGTCTGTCAGTCTGTCAGTCTGTCAGTCTGTCAGTCTGTCAGTCTGTCAGTCTGTCAGTCTGTCAGTCTGTCAGTCTGTCAGTCTGTCAGTCTGTCAGTCTGTCAGTCTGTCAGTTTGTCAGTTTGTCAGTCTGTCAGTCTGTCAGTCTGTCAGTCTGTCAGTCTGTCAGTCTGTCAGTCTGTCAGTCTGTCAGTCTGTCAGTCTGTCAGTCTGTCAGTCTGTCAGTCTGTCAGTCTGTCAGTCTGTCAGTCTGTCAGTCTGTCAGTCTGTCAGTCTGTCAGTCTGTCAGTCTGTCTGTATGTATGTATAGACACCTATAGCCCAAACGGGTGGGCCAAATTGCTACAAACTTGGTCTATGGAGTTTTTTAGGTATTGTGCAGAGGGGAAATTGAAATTTTTTTTAGCTCAAAAAATAACGGTACCTGCCACGTTAGAGCCTATTTTTCTCGGAAACGGCTCTAACGATTTTTATTTAAAAAAACAGTGCAGCTTTTTAGATACGACCGATCATATGGTTGAAAAAAAATTGTTTAAATGTCTAAAAACGGTACTTTCCATAGGACCGTTTTTTTTTTGCTTTCGACTATCTCATAAACGGCTTACGCGATTCTTTCGAAATTTCACACATATATAGCCTTAGGTTGCCCATTTTATACTGCGTACCAATATTTTTAATTAATATTTTTTTGTATTTTTAAAAGCATTTTTAAGAAAAAAAAATTAAAAAATTTATATTTTGAAAACTGCTCATTAAATTTCTTTAAAACAATTATATTTATAATGTATTTGCTGAATACCTATGAATTGGCGTTTTTGAATTTTTTTAAAAAAATTTAAAAAAAAAACTTTTTTTTCACAAAAACCGCTCAACAGATTTTTAAATTTTTTTTTCTCATAAATTCAAATTTATCCAAGAAATAAAATGGCGTACTTTTTTTTGAGCTCAAATTAGTTTAAGTAGATATATATTTCAGAATTTTGAATTATTTTTTCTTTGTTAATCCGATTTATTTTTTTGTTTTTAAGTTTATATTATTAAATATTTAAAATTGTCATACCAATTTTTTTTAGAAACAAATTAAAGAAACTTTGTGTATAAAAAATAAAGTAAAAAATGACTTTAAAAATACATTTAGGTTTTAAATAGAAATCTTTTGAATACGATGTGATCGAACATAAGAGCAAGTTCGTGCGATCCAGTCGTGCATTTTATTTTTTTAAAGTTTGGTACTATTTTTTTGAAAATAAAAACATTATAAGTAAACTACGATATATATAATTTATATTCTACATATTATATATACATACACACATATAACATAAGTATACATACATAGCTCAATTTTTGCGAGTAAATAGACCTCTATCATACGATGACCTCTTGTAAATGATTGTTTTTAAAATTAATTGATTACAAAAATAGATCTGATCCCATCTTCGCACTGAATCAATTTTGCAAACAGCCATCGACAAAAAGTAATCGTGAAAATAGGGTCTTCTTTACGACTTACAATTATTTGCATTTCTAGTATACATACATAGATAAATTTCAAATCTACAGAAATCAATACAAAATACATATAATGCTTTTTTTTGTTAATTCTTGTGATCTTAATTCCAATCACAGCAACAGAATTCTTTTCTCCAATTAAGTATATCATCGCTGCTATATCTCGATGGTTTCTTAAATTTTTCATAACTCAATTTACTGAATTGTTTTTTTTGTTCTACCAAATTGTGTCCCAATCTTATAATTTCACAAAGCTGTACAATTAAATATTTAAATGCAGAGTTCAATATTTATGTCCAGATTCGAATAAAAGCGGACCTACTTACCCTATCTCCTGATCGACTTGATGTAAAATTTTCTGTAATTGAACGAAATAATTTTGCCATTAATTTAACCATTTTAGATCTTGTCAAACTATAGTTGAATTTCGTTGATTTATTTTGATTTTGTTTTTTTTTAATTAGAATTTTGAGTTAAAAATCTTGTTTGTGATTTTGTTCAGTTTGTTTCTTTTCCTATACATAAGAATACTGAGGAAAAATATTTTGTTTAATATTTCTGAGGAGAGTGCTTAAAATGATTAACTAAATTAGCCAGAAACCAGACTTGTCCCGGATAGCGTGTTGTTGGGTGATTATGTTGTGTCGTTGACTGTGCAAATTAATCAAGCTGGCTGTGTTTGAAATTGGTAGTTTTAATTTCGCAAATTTTCGGATTTAAAAAACTGAACATGAAAAAGTTATTTATAATTTTATTTAACCCTGAGGCCGCAATACAATCAAATATTTTTACTAACACACACAAACTGCAGCAATTTGCTATTCGACTGGCTTGTCTTTTGCGTAGGCATATCTGTCGCCAGTAGAGAAGCTAGTGATTGCGAAGTAATTTTATAGAATTTGCAAAGATGTACTTCCAATGTAGGCCGTTGCTAAACTCGCTGCTGGATAGCTGCTTCGCTAAGCACTGCTGAAATTTAAAAAAAAATCATAATTTAAACAAAATTATATAAATTACAATTACAAGAAAAAACAACAAATTTATTTAATTATACTTTTCAAATTTATTTTTCTTAGCATTTATTTACCTGTTAAAGTTAAAACTACAAAAACACTTGAAAGTCACTTGAAAGCAACTTGCTTGTGTCGCCTACGTCTCAAGAAGATCACAGATACGAATTTGGCTGGCAGCATATGAATCTAACTGCCTAGCCAATACTGGATCGTGTGGCAATTATTCAGTACAAAAAACTGTTAACACAGATATTTCGCATAGTCAAAAATTGAGGAACCCAATTCAAAAAAATGTTTTCTTCAGTATTTCGACAGTAAAACTGATAAAAAAAAATTATGGGGAATCCGTTCCTGTAATGGTACTGCTGAGTGTTGAGTCAGTTATGCTATACCATTTCTGACTCTAGTATTCTTGCTCCTAATACCATCATGTCGACTCCTAATACCATCATGTCGACTTAGCATCGTTTGTGCGAAGCTTTTATTTTAGCTCCGATTAATTCGATCTCACTTTAAGCGAATTGATTTGTTTAATTTTGGAATGCGGCCAATTTTACTGCCCGAGACATTAATTCTTTGCGATTTTTTTACATTTCACAGATAGGGATGGGTCAATGTATTATTATTATTGAAGATCAAAAATTTTATTGAAAAAAACATTTAAAATATTGTGTCAATCTTTTTACATTAACGACAAGTTATTTAACACTCATTACTGATTTTGCTTAGCTCAGATTGTGGTTATATTATATATTGATTTAAGTCATCGAGCAAAAGTTGTTTTTGACTCTTAAACTATAATTTAGATATAAATAAAACACTTATTTCATCCTCTTCCCGACCTTTTGTTGGTACTTTCCAACTTCTTCGGGGTATTTTAATTATTTTAGTGAACATAATAGATTAAGTAAAAGTTACAAAAATTAACCTATTCAGTTCACTAAAATAAATTCAAATACCCTGAGGAAGTTCGGTAAATACCAAGGTAACGTGTCGGGAAAAGGATGAAATAAGTGTTTTATTTACATGCGGAAACAAAGGTTCTCTAAGCCTAAATTATAGTTAAAATGTCATATTAAATTGTATTCAGATCATGCCCAGATATGTTATATGAGCTCTATACAAAATTAAAACAAGTATATCCCAAGGGAACCATAAATTTAACCGCGATAAATAGTATCCTGTGTGTTATTCCAGACTATAGTCTATATCTGTGCCAAATTTTATCCAGATTCGTTCAGCCGTTCTGGCGTTATTGAGCAACAAACATCCATCCATCCAAACTTTCACATTTATAATATTAGTAAAATTAGTAGGATTATTATTATCCAAAATTTTCCAAGCTGCACAAAGAATTTTCCAGCTTTACATTTTTCAAAATCATCAAATCATGCCATAAATATATATATGTATATATGTAGGTATATATACCATCGAGAAAAAAAATATTCGCTTTTTTCCGGAATTTTTACATTCGAAAAGCCATTCCGGAACAATTGCACACACAATTCGATACAAACAATCAATTTTCGATTTTTAAAATTAGCCGACTTTTCTGGAGGGTTTTCCCAACATTTTCTTTCGTAAAAACCTTCTCCTGTATATTACGAACAGCTGAAAAAGAGTTTGAGCCAAATCGGCCCATCCTCTCTCAATTGATGAATTACTATACATTTTGTAACACTATTTTTAATAGCAGATGCCCATGCGATGCTATACGGAATTTATATCCCCTGGGAATCTAATGACCTCTATCCACTTACAAAATTTCATTAAAAACCGTTCAGTCGTTGAGGCATCAAAGCGGAACAAACACCCAAACGTATACCTATTGTGTTGTTCATATTTAAGTCTCTCCCATAGGAATAGGAACCGTTAATTTTTTTCGGGATACAAATGACCTATATTAAAATCCAGTACCATATCCATCTACCAATCAAATTTCATGCAAATGCGTGTGCTTTTAGGCGTCTTGTGAATAAAAGCTATGTTGATTAATTGAAGAAAACGCAAACAATATGTTTATATTATTTTTGTTTTTGTTTTAGTGGACTGTGTGGACTTAAAGCCAATTGAATGTTTTTGTGACCTTTAGCCCAAAATGCGTTTTGCCCAGGTACTACAGCTGGGCCCTAGAAAAATATAATTTACAGTGAGTAATCGCTGTAAGTTTTATTAAAGTCGGTAAACATCGATCAAAAAATAATGCGTCTTAGAAAGGTACTACAGCATCTAACTGATGAGCCCAGCTGTAGTACCTGGGCGAAACGCATTTTGGACTAAAGGTCACAAAAACATTCATGTTGGTTATTTGTAGAATGAGTTCTTTGCTAAATTAAAACAAACAGACCTCACGGAAACCATACATTTTACCGGGATAAAAAGTAGCCTGTGTCCTAATCCAGACTGTCCAATCCAGACTATTCCAATCCATCTCTGTGCCAAATTTCATCCAGATCCGTTCAACCGTTCTGAGCTCTGGTGCTGTTTAGCAACAAACATCCATACACCCATCCAAACTTTCACATTTATACTCGTAATATAAGTAGGAAGTAGGATTGAAGACTGGGCAAAGATGGTTTAAAGTCTTGTAGTAAAACTAAAGACCCCGTTTCGAAGACGCAATGGGCCAAGACAAATCAAGTAGTTGTCATTTATAACTCCAGACACAAACCTTTATTATCTTCAGCAGGGAGTGGTTAACTCGCCGATTCTGTTCAGCATTTACACCAGCGATCTGATAGGTAGTCTAACTCAGGCAATTGCGTACGCCGACGATCTAATTGCGTACAGAACAGCTAATACAGTTGAGGTCATCAAAAGTCTCTTGCAGAGTGACTTCGACAAGATTCAGCGATATTGTGATGACTGGAAATTGAAAATCAACTTCCAGAAATCAGAAACTATTTTGTTTAGGACTCCGTTGTCTAGCGCCTCAAGGGATACGAGAAAGAACTGGCGCAAGCTGTTGATCGTAGGGCCATATGGTTGGATCAGTACCTGTATTTCGACAGACATATAGGTGTTGCCTTGGCCAGGGCTAGGGGAGCCTTTGCCTTGACAAAACGACTGTTTTATAGCAGCCGTCTTGACAGCAGGGTGAAG
This sequence comes from Philhelius pedissequus, assembly GCA_910595825.1. Lineage (NCBI taxonomy): Eukaryota > Metazoa > Arthropoda > Insecta > Diptera > Syrphidae > Philhelius > Philhelius pedissequus. The sequence goes on from OU343161.1 coordinate 32,151,631, forward strand.
GTGATTTGTTACATGGCCCTCATCAGGCCGATGATTGCCTACGGATGCCCGGTGTGGTTCAACGTTGCCCCATCTCAAATGGAAAAGATTCGGGTGTTTGAGAGGCAATGTCTTAGACGTTGCCTTGGATTACACAGAACACCAGAGTCGGAGTACACAAGATATTATTCCAACCGGGTTCTGTACAACGGAGCCAACATAAACAGAATAGATACATTTTTGTTTAAGCTGATTCGGGGTCACACTGCAAGAGCGATGTCCTCAACCAACAGCTTAATTTTTGGGGCTTATTACCCCAATAACGAGTATTTTGAGAGTGCGCGGTTAAGTGGTTACATCCCTCCCGAGGCATTCCTCTATTTAGACAGTCGAGGGCTGATACAGGATGGAGGGGCGGTTCCGCTCATCTACCACGTCAGCCGGAAAACTGTGGATAGGCGACTCCTGTATGGTCGAGACGTCATCGCTCAAGGTGGAGTAGAGCGCCTTCGGTTCAGTAGGACTGTGTCCGATCGGGACCCAAGGGATAGGGCGAAACAGGAGAACCAGTTCTGGTGGCTCTCTGAACAGCATCATATTTAAAGTCGATGAAGATGGTATGTCTTGGACGACTTACATAGATTTAGGGCAACTAGGTATAGGGAACAGTCGGGGTGGCACCAAAAAAAAAAATAAAAATATATATGTATGCGGGGGCATATTTGTATGTATGTGCGTACTTATTGTATGTGCGTATGTATATGTATGTGTGGGTTGCATGGTGTTGTGTGTCTGCATGCATATTTTAAACAGAAAAAAATTAAAAAACGAAAAAAAAATGCTGCTGTGGCTGTTCTAGTTTTTAAGTAGTTTTAAGTGGTTTTGGGTATTATTAGGTATTTTAAGTAGTTTACGTTATTTTTAGTTAGTATAAGTTAGTTGTATCTAGTTTTAATTATTTTTAGTCTATCTTTAGGTTTAGTTTATAAGTAAAAAAGAAAAATATGATAAGATACCGAGTTTTTTGGCAATAAGTTTTCTTGGTTAAAAAAAAAAATAAAATAATTAGATTTAATTAAAATAGATTTTAGGTCGAAAGACATAAGTTGTAAGAGTTATTATTTAGTTTAGAGCGCCCGTAAATGGCCAGTATATTAGTTGTAAGTTATTGATCTTTAGGCTAGTTTTAAACATTTTTGTCTAGCTTTAAGATAGTTATAAGTGAAGATTAAATAAAAATGAATAAAAAAAAAAAAAAACACAAACCTTTATTTTAATATTGGGTATGACTCGAACTGTCATCATATCCCCATTTGGAAAATATAACCTAACCAACTTATGACGGCTATCGAAATCTTTGCGGTGTGATCCAACTCTGATAGCTGAGGAACTTCGGCCTCAGATTCTGTGGCATGTAAATTTGTATGGTGTGAGTTTCTTTTTTCTGCATGTGTAACTTCTAATAAGGTCTTACTGGTATGTACTAAGCTCAGCCTCCATAATTATTTAAAGTGCTTCTCGAGGTGAAATTTTAGCGTGTTTAGAAAGATTCGCCCGTTTTGATGACATCAGCTGCATTATTCTTAACTTAGTCGATAATTTCTCCCTTAGCCACATCATACAAGGTCTTAAATATGACTTATTCTGTTGAATCACTTGCAAAAATACATTAAACATCTATAGAATAAAAATACCTTCATCCAACATGTTTTTCCACAATTTAGTAAATTTAAACTAAACGATATGCAGTGCATGCCAATCGAATGAAACTTTGAAATATAGTTATGGAGAGTGAAAGCCCCTACAACTATATTTCAACTGAATCACCTCAAAAGATTCAAACCCCACACTACACACATTAAATTTGTATATTTCTTTTTCCTCCCATATTTGTGCTGCACACTTAATTAGAACGATGACAGCTCCACATGAAATACAATATTTCAACAAAAACAAAATTAACTTTCAATTCAACTCGCATCGTATAAACAAACTCGGATGCACGTACATTATATTGTATAAATAAACGTCTGATTGCACGAAATAAAATCGCCAACAACTCGTTCACGAATCAAGATCGATGTTTTCAGGTCGATTTTGCTGGCAAACAGAATGAGCTGCAGCCTGTAGAATATTATAGTTTAGCTTTGTGCATTTTTTTTAACGAACAATCTCAACTTTAAGTTTAGCTAAGATGTGTGTAAATGTATGCATAGATACATCTTATACAGAATTTTGTATTCTTAGAAATTTATCTCTTGTATGAAAATTCCCCACGTAAGCATTTTAAGTTAATTTGAGTTATTTGTTGATGAAAACACTTTTTATGACTTTTCTCTGATTCTGAACTATTATTCTATTTTGTGTAGAGTTTAGGTATACTTTGCGATTTAAAGTTCCCGATTTGAAATTGTAGAGAATTTTTATTTGTAAGACGATTTTTAATTTCTGGGGTCCCAGCACGTAACTTGATACAATCGAGCTTTTTCGATACTGTCGAGAATTGGAAGCACCTATTTTAGTTCAATCGAGTTTTCTCTAACGATACAATCGAGGACACTCGATTGAATCGAAACAATTTTCGATTGTACCGACAAAACTCGATTGTATCAAGTTACGTGCTGGGGCCCCTGATTTTCTGAAAATTTGTGAATTAAAAAATCAGTAGGTTATAGGTTAGGTTGAAGTGGCTGTCAGCGTTGCAGCTTACACCCTTTCGACCAGAGTTGGTCCCTTGCGATACCACTACCACATGAATCCTATATAATCTCCTTATTCGTTCACCATATGTAGCTCCTAATGAAGCGTAAGAGACTGCAGATATCTATTTTGTTAAGATCCCTAAGATCATCAAAGAAATAAAATGCACGACTGGATGGTACAAAATTGCTCTTGTAGCTAACAACTTACTCAATGACGCTGTTAGTAGGTAGCTAGTCCTAATATTACCTTGATTCGTAGTATGTATAATGAATTGTCAAATGCATTATTCAAGGAGTAGATACATAGGCACCTACCTACAAATGTATATTTAAATGGATTTTAATTATGTAAATTAGGATGGTAATAATGTAAATATGTACAAGTAAATTACATATATGTATATAATGAAAGTGATTGGTGTATAGGTGGGCAAAAATCGTTTTTTAAACTTATTTAAACTGCCAAAACCATCACTTTAATCGGTTTTTCGAAAAAAACGAAGAACGCCACTAGATGCCACAGATCAATGAAAATTTTATACAAAGTTTCTAGAAAATTGTAGGACGGGTTTTGATAAAATCCTGTTTTTTATTTTTCGTGTCTAGAAAACAAAATTACTTTGAAATTTTGGTATGCAATTTTTTAAAGACTATTAAGGTACATGTGAATATAAAATAAAATTTAAAATTATTTTTTTGATTAGTTTTTAAAATATTGATTTTTCAAAAAAAAAAAATTCAATAATTAATTTCAATTAAAAAAAAGGTTATTCAAAATTTTGATATGCAAAATTAATTTAGCTACTTAGATCTTCCCAGATATAATATTTGACAGAAATCCAATGAATGTACCGTTACCGAGAAAGCAAAAAATTTAAAAAAAACGTTATATGAAAGGTACTGTTAATAGACTTTTCCTATAAACTTGGTTCATATCAAATGATAGCTATTACCAACAAAAAAATTCTCAAAATTTTTTTTATCAAAATCGTTGGAGCCGTAGGTACCGCTATTTTTAGGCCTAAAAATAAAATTTCAATTTCCCCTCTGAGGAATGCCAAAATTATCACACATACCAAATTTGAAGGTAATCGCTTAAACCGTTTAGGCTGTAGCTTGTTATAAACGGTGATTTTTTAAGAGCTTGGTTTTTGAAAATTCAAAAAAACACAGAAACTTGTAAAAAGTGAATAAAATTTTTATTTGGATCGATAAATCAATTTCTGCCATTTACTTTTTAAAAATAATTTCACTTAAATGTTGCTCGCGGCTACGCTTCAGGTGGTCCATTCTGAAGGTCCAATTTTGGCAAACTTTTTCACACATTTCGGCCGGAATCTCACCAATGGCGCTTTCAATGTTGGCTTCCAAGGCAGCAATCGTGTTTGGCTTGTCCCCATAGACAATAGACTTAACATAGCCCCACAAAAAATAGTCTAACGGGGTCAAATCACATGATCTTGGTGGCCAATTGACTGCGCCAAAACGTGAGATCAACTGCTCACCAAATTCGCCTCTCAATTGATGCATGGTTTCGCGTGCAGTGTGGCATGTGGCACCGTCCTGTTGGAACCACATGTCGACCGAGTTCAATTCTTGCATTTTCGGCAAAAAAAAATCTGTTATCATCGAACGGTACCTTTCTCCATTGACCGTAACCCTGCGGCCTTCATCGTCCTTGAAGAAGTACGGCCCAATGATGCCGCCTGCCCATAAACCGCACCAAACAGTGCATTTTTCGGGATGCATTAGTAGCTGCTGAATTGCCTCTGGCTGCTCTTCACTCCAAATACGGCAATTCTGCTTATTCACGTATCCATTTAGCCAAAAATGAGCCTCGTCGCTGAAACGGACGTAGCTTGCGAAACACATTTTTCACAGAGCACGAATTTTGATAATAAATTTCAATAATTTGCAAACGTTGTTCAGGCGTAAGTCTATTCATGATGAAATGGCAAACAATACTGAATCGAAATGTCAAATGTTCGTGGAATTTGTCATGTGTGATCTGTCAAAAATATAAACGTCGAAAACCAAGTAGCAAAAAAATCACCCGTTACATACAGACGGACAGACAGACATTTTTTGGCGATTACTTTTTTAGGATTCTCAATGATCGTACTGTCATGTTTGATTGTTAGAATTTTTTTTTTACGAATGCATAACTTGCCTTATAGTACCTATAATCGCAAGTAAAAATCTACAATATAGAGCTTACGTCTCTAAGATAGATCAGTGCATGTGCAAAAAAGATGAGGAATAGAATTGACCTCTTCTAAACGCCAAGCCTCGTTGCGTGCTTGTCTATAAGGCAGCGTCCGGTTATGACACCAATTGCGGAGCTGATGTGCAATCTGCTTTAGGATATCAAACACTTGGAGCGCTTCAGAACAAGTTTTGACCAGAACTGTTTTGTCGTCAGATAGGTGGTTTTATTTTTCCATGTATCGATGGATATACCTATATTTGCCTTGTCAGGTAATAAAGGTAGTGTTATTCCAAGTTCATCAGCCGTAAAATATTCCTGTGCCCTGGCACCCAACATAGGTGAATATTGAACTGCTGCGCCATCTCCATAGCAGATGAACGGCAGTTAAGGAGTTTGTAGAGGACGATTCCAGAGATTTAAAAGCCGTCAGACTATCTGAGAAAATACTGTTATTAATAGTTGTTGATATCACGTTTTCTTTGAGCCAGGAAAGGACTTCTCTAATTGATATATACGGCGTTCACACGCCGCGAACTACTTCGTCGATCAATAGTGTCAGCACGGCTTTGTGATCGTGTGTAAAGAAACTGTGTCGACACAGCAGTTCGATTTCTGGTTTTCTGGCGTGTAAAAAGGATTGAACTAGTACACCGGCACAGTATCTGTTTTGTTTTTGTTTTTTCTGCTCATGTGCATAATTTGAAGTTATCTTATTTGCATTTTTCTTTCAAATGAAATTAATCTGTTTAATTACTTCTTGAAAATAATATGGCGTACAGACATTTTCACTTCAAAATTTATTTTTTAAAGTAAATTTGACAACTTTTCAATTTGTCAACTGGTTTTATGTGACGTATTTGCGTGGGAATGCTCATGCAACAACGAACTACTTCGTCGACATGATAGATCGATGTGGCGTGTGAAAGCGGTAATACTCTTAGCGCTAATACGATTAGGAAAGAGGGACTTAATTTTAGTGTGTTTGAATACACACACCCCACCAATCCCATCAACAGTTTTTGATCCATCTCTATCAAAATGGATAAGATCATCTTCCAAGAAGCTTAAGTCCTCCCAGACAGATCTTGGAGAAGTGGTGACTTTGAAGTTTTTGCCGAATTCTATCTTGGGGGTCGTGTGGGAAGTGATCCGGACGGGTTCGGAATAATAGATTGGCCAATATCATTGTTGATCAATTCTAAAGAAGCTTTTAGGCGGGCGGCTGTGCTCGCTACCGTCTGTTTGCTGTTTGCTGGAAATATCGAGGGTAGAAATAAAATGTCTAGCGCGGCAGAAGTTGTTTTTAATGCTCCGCTTATACACATTGAAGCTGATCGTTGGACTTTGCTCAGCTTGTCACGATTTGCAGCTTTATTGAGCTGTCCACCATACTGGTACGTCATATGTAAGAATCTGTCTGATCACCGAATTAATAGCCAATGAGTAAAACAGGGTTGAAGGCCCCTATAGTGTTTTTTTTTGTATGAGAAGAGTGTTACTGTGGCTTTTTTAACTCTTTCTTCTATATTAGGTTTCCTACTTAATTTTGTATCTAAAATAAGACCAAAGTATGTTGCTTCATCTGATAAAGCCCATACACCTCTCCGCCTGATTTTTTTAGCTTAAAGCGTTTTATAGGAGTTTTTTTTAGGACGTTGGGGTCCTGATATGGTAATGGCAACATATTGTCCGCATGAGCAACCACTCTGTAGCTCTCTGCTTCCAGATCCATCAGCAACTCATTTAGTACCAGATTCCAGAGAAGAAGTAACTCTACTGAACTAATAAATCTTTTTGCAGCGAAACCGCCCAATTTTGAATTGATAACCCTGCTAGTCAGCATTTGATTAATCAGTTCATTAAGCGACCCATTTACTTTTAGACTCTGCAATCGCATATACGTTAACATTATTAAAAGCGCCTTCTATGTCCAGTAAAGCGACCAAATATACTCCTTCTTATGGTGGAGGGAGTACTCGATAGTTCGCACTAATGTATGCATGGCAGTATCTATACCGATCTTCCAAATAATTTATACTTTTAAGTTTAAGTTTAAATTATTTTTAGCTTATCTTTCGGTAGTTTTTAAGTAAAAAAAAAAAAAAAAAAAATACCGATACTGAGTTTTTTGTAAAAAATATTTTCTTGGTTTAAAAAAAAAATATATAAAATAATTAGATTTAATTAAAATAGTTTTTAAGTCGAAAGACATTAGTTCTAAGAGTTATTGTTTAGTTTAGAGCGCCCGTAAAGGGCCAGTAAATTAGTTGTAAGTTATTGATAAGTAGGCTAGTTTTAAACATTTTTGTCTAGCTTTAAGATAGTTATAAGTGAATATGAAATAAAAATGAATTTACAAAAAAAAGAAAACCGATCTACCTTTGTAGTACACATGTTGTGCCGTTGACAAAAGCCTTGTATCAGTAAGAACGAAATAAATTGGAAAAGTCTGCTTTTGTTGTCCACCTCACCTTTTAGAATCAGTTATGTTAATAAAGTTGATAAAAACGACTATACGTGTACATACTTAAACCCATTTCTTCACTGAAAGCTTCGTGAAATGGATGATGGAAGTTAGCCTTATTTAAAGTTCCAAATAATTTGCTTGTATAGAATGTAGGTCATTTGGTAATCGTGAGTAAAATATTTAAATTATGATGTCAATATATGTTCAATTTAACAATGTGGATTAGTCATCTTTTTTCATTTTTGTCATGCTAACATGGTGTAATTTTGAATATATATATACATGCTCGTACCTGTTTACAAAAATATTCACACATGGTTTGGTGCTATAAAATTAACATTCATAATTATTATGACACCTCGTAGCTTATATGGTGCAAAGTTGTTTTTTAGTATTGTGTGTGGGTTTAAGTATTCGCGGAAATATAAAATGTTTGTTAAGTTATTATAAACTCATTACATACAAGCTTGAGGGGAACTTTATTTCCCTTGCAATATTTTATTCCCCCGAAAAGTTATGTGTGCTATCGTCGGAAGTAGATTTCACTCGAAAAAAATTCGAAAGAAATGACAATTTGGAAAATTATTTCCAAAACCGATAAATTCCGAAGAAAATTTTAAAAGCATCTGACATTGCCTATATGGTAAAGGAAATATTTCCAGGGAAATTTTTATTCACGATTACTCCAATGATAATTGCCCATAATTTTGTTGTCTACCAGAGTTTCTAAGACGAAAACAGAATATTTGGTGCAACTAATCAGGCATCAACTAACCCTTTTTTGGGGAATCCTAAGCGGCCACTACTCAATGGAAATCAACATCAGCAGAATGGGCGTCAGTTCATATGACTTGTCAAGAAAGTTCCCTGATAAAGGGATCTTCCCAAATTTCTTTTTGAATTGTTTAAAAGAAGTTCAACTATAAAGACTTAAATTAAATTGAAAAAGTCAATAAGTTTTGATTTTTACAAATTTTGACAAGTGAAGAGTCAGCAAGTCCACAATTATCATTTAGTGCTACGTTATGTAACTTCTTAATACAGATTGACTCCTATATGTTTTTAACTTATTGACTTTATCAATTCTTTTTGAATGTTCCAGACTACCAAAAACTAGAAAATCATCCTTCGTAAAATACTAATTCGCGACACTTACGATGTAAGTGACAGTTGTCAAAAAGACCAACTTCGAAAAAAGTATTGCCAGATTGAAAACCACACTTCTTAAAAAAAACACACGTTATCTGTCCAGTTAAACAAAAAAAAAATTCTGAAAGAAAAAAAGCAAAATGAATTTTTATTAGTGGCGGAGGTAGATGTTTGTGGATTATAGTTTTTATCTAAACGACACACGTAAATTGTTTTCTGGACAACCAGATAATATTGTTGAGAACCGATATCGGCCAAATATAGTTGATTGCAAACATAAAATCTTGAAAAGTCGTTGCATCAAAGAGTTACTTTGACTCAGACGTTGACTAACCAGCTGATAATTTTTCAGAAATGCACTTTACTTAAAATGAAGCGAGATATATCTTAACTAGCTTTCCAGTAAAACCTCATGTGTATCTTCATTTCGTGTTGTTAAATAATTCTGTATCTATCTATAACATTAACTTCAAAACATATTGGGGGCGTTCGGTAGCGCACTTTGCTGCGCAATACGTTCGTTGTTGTTGTAATGTGTGTTAAATATCTGTCAATTAACAGCTGACGACCATAACAACGAACAAAACATATGATTTCCAAATCGAAGCCAAGCTAGCGCTAAATTTCTGGTATACTTAGGTATCGTAGTGCAAAGCTGACTACGAAATCAGCTGTCTTTTCAATTGTTGTTTGTGAACTTTAATTACGTACCTAATACATCATCTTCTTCTTCTGAATCGGTTGAAACATTTATAGTTTTTACTTCCTGATTCATTTTAAATTTATATTTTATCCAACAAATGTATGTTTAATTCACTTTGTGCCGAAGCGTAATCATAAGCAATTAGTTTTTTTTTGTGTTTTAACTTTTGACAGAAATGGTTACATATTGGGTTTTATACGTTCACAAACGCACAATATATTTTTCAGCAATGTATCAGAAAGCTGTGCGATACCGAACGCCCCCATTGACATGAAGCTTATTACTTTTGACACAGCTTTTCTTGGGACAGATACGTCTGCAATCATAATAAAATCGAACAATGTTAGATCAAATCTCTGACGATATTAAAAAAGGCAATCACCAATATTTCCCGCTCATTCCTAAGATTTTTGTTTTTAATTTAATCAAACAGTTTTTTTTTTTAATTTTATGTGAAATATTTAACATTTATTAATTTTCATAAACTAAAATGCACAACTCATCAAAATTCGTTACTATCGCTAATGGAAAAAAAGAAAATTCATTTGCTCTACCAGCTTACCATCAGGGACCAGATAAAACCGTTGTCACTGAGAACATGCATACAAAGTGCATTTATCAAAATATTGAAACCGTCTAATAAAATTATACAAAAAAAATCACTGGCCAACGCTATAAAATGCATATTTTCTCTAAGATATTAATTCAATTTGCATTTCATTAAAAATTAAATAAATATCTACGTGTCTTCACGAGACAGTCAAATGCACACATGACGCTCCCAGGTTGCGCTTTATTTTGCTTACAAGCTTTAGTTATCATTCATGACATAAAAGAAATCGAAAGTTTTTTTTTGTTGTCTTTAATATTTTATCAACACACTCTGGGCAAGTTGATTATGCATTTTTTTTTTTTTATTTGGAACAAAAATTATCACATTGGTTAAGGAAGCCAGTTAAGTAATGGTTTTCTCTTCACTTTCTGTTGTGTTTCACTTTCTTTTTTATTTAATTCGTTAAATTTATTGATATCCCGTCTTCAAAGTACCGTTACATTGTTCTCTCTTTAAAAAATGGCAAGCTCTAGATAAAGAATATAACGGTAATAATGTCAATAAATTTTTATACATACAATTTATCAAACACAAATTTTTATGCCAAGCGAATTTTAATTTTAAGAACATAATTTTTAAAAAATCGTCTATCTGCTTTCGAAATATTCAATATACAAAAAAATAAAATTTTTTTATTTATAATTTCCAATTTTCCAATACTTCTAAAATTAAATACTTTTATTTTATTATTTCGAATTTTCCCAATAACAATTATTAAATCACCTAATTTACCTTTAGGCAATCACTGACGTCATTGAGAAAACTCTTGAAGAAAAGAAAATTTGTTCGGCGGTCTTCCTAGACGTGTCGCAAGCTTTTGATAAGGTGTGGCACGAAGGCCTAAATTTTAAATTAAGACAAATTCTGCCTGAAGCACTTTATACGCTTCTACACGCATATCTAGAGAATAGACTTTTTAGAGTAAGACATGGAAACGATTACTCTGATCTCAAAGATATAGTGGCTGGGAAGAGTCTTAGGTCCAATATTGTACACGTGATATACCTCAAACCTAAGACAACTACGACGTTTGCTGACGACCTGCAATACTAGCAGTGGGCCAAACGATAAATGATGCTAAGACCAGATTACAAAAAGCTCTGAATAATGTCAGTGAATGGATAAAAACATGGCGGATATCACTTGACGAAGTAAATTCAGTCCATGTAGATTTTACGTATAGAACAATTAATAGATTACCGGTATTTGTTAATACGATTCAAGTTCCGTTTGCTAATGAAGCAAAATATCTCGGATTGACTCTAGACGCGAAATTAAAATGGAAACCGCGTGTTAAAAAGAAATCCGAAGAGTTAAATAATAAACTCAGATATATGTACTGGTTGCTCGGGAAACACTAAGCTCAGTATCGAAAACAAGCTAATTTTGTACAGGCAGGTGCGCCTGTCTGGACCTACGGTATACAACTCTTGGGTTGTACGCGAGATTCTAATTTAAATACCTTACAAACATTTGAAAATAAACTCCTAAAATCGTTTGTAAGCGCACCTTGTTACATTAGAAATGAAGATCTCCACAGAGATCTCGGGATTCCCACGGTTCGCGAAGAAATAAAAAATTTTCCACGAAATCATAGAAAACGGCTATTACAACACTGTAATAGTACTATAATCGAAATTATCGATGTGACGAATTTAGTACGCCGCCTGCGAAGGACTAAGCCCTCCGATCTGGAGAATCCGCCTTAAAATCGCGGTATAAGCAGGAACTATCACCGGATAGTTACCTGCAACACGTTAATTAAATTCGTTAAAAATAAATTGCTAGATAAGTTTCAACTTAGTTGCAATCGGTAGGAGGAGGTGCTTTTAGTGCAGTAAGAATTTCGCACTCCTATGAGCACGCGCTTTTCGGTCCTCATAGAGCCTTTTGAAGGTTTTACACCTACCCACGGGAAAAAAACCTTTAGGCAATTTTCTCAAATTAAAACTGTACTAGATGGCAGCACGTTACTCCTTCAATTGTTTCAAGACTTCTGAACAAGTTTCTAGTCATGAAAATTTTCTTTAAATTAAAATCGTCGATAATTTCGTTAAGTAGGTTGTTACTTGTTATGCTTTCTAATTCCATGTTCTTTTTGCAGCTGGCATCTAGATGGTGTTCATTCATGTAAAAATAGTTTATGTCTAAAAAAAAGTATGCAATATCAAAAACGTAGATTGTGTCACATCCAATGTTGTCAACATCTGTTTTTTTTAAATAAAATGTATCCTTATTTTTGTACCCGGGTTGTAGGTGCATGCATAAGATTTTTTGTTTACATCCACCCAAAGAAAATCGTTTCTTTTGTTGTTTGCAATTCTGCAAATTAAGGCGTTATTCGATTTGTTACTTTGACAATGTTGTCATATAGATTGACATTTTGCTTTACATAACATACAAAAAATTAATGAGCGGTCATTACGAGTGCACAAACACGCCCGCCCCTATCAACTAACTCTTGTCACATTAAGTGATAAAGAATTGCTTAGGTATATCTACATATGTATGTATGCATAAATATGCTATTGTGTTAGTATTAACATACAAATGAGGTATTGAACAATAAAAGACGGGACAGGCACGGGACAGAAGTTAAAGCGAAGAAATGCTTAATGTTTATTACTTATTACGAAATAACTATAAAGGTATCTGAATAAAATGCGGAACTATTTACTAAATGGTCAAACCATTCAAATGGAATGTAGGAGTCGCAAGCATATATAATATATACATACATACGAATCTATAGAAAAACTACTCAATTCTCATTAGTAAAACATACAGCGTTCATCACTTACAGTTTGATTTAACGATACCACCAGGTCGATGACTGTTACAACAGAAATTTATATATGAAAAGTAAGAAGAAATAACCTTTCTACAGATTTGTTCTTATTAATGTCAGAATAGAATCACAGTGATTTTAAACTTCAATGGAAGCAGCTTGCGATGAAGTCAAACCAAATTTTGATGAAGTTTTTCTACAAACCCGAAGATAATTGAACATATTAGGCCTGTTCTTTTGGTAAATCTATCGGCAGCAAAGAAGGATTTCCCAAAAGAACGATCCGCAGCAGCCTGAATCTTTAAGTTGCTATTACCGAACTTGTGTCTAATAACTAAACGCAAAAAATCTACAATTGATTTGTTTTTATTTCTTAAGATTAAATGCATTTAAAAATACTAAAACTTGAATTAAAAAATGCAAATAAAATGGAATATATAGTTATATAAAGCTGTAAGAAATCATTAAGGTTTTACTTTACGCTGGTGATATTGTATTACTGGTGGAATCCCCTCACAGCTTACAACTAATGATCAACAACTTCTTTAAAACTTGGAACTTGATGGTGAATCTAGAACAATCTAAAATCATGATCGTACGCAATAGACAAACGAAGCTGCAAATGAATGAAAAATGGTATTTCGACGGTGAAACAATAGAAATTGTCACACAATATAATTAGCTCGGCATAATTTTGGAACCCAATATGAAACTCACTCATCATTTTCAAAAAAGCTATCATCATCTAAAATCCTAATAAACGCGTCATGGAAAACCATTATCAATAAAAATGAAATTCCAATCTCAGCAAAATACCGTGTTTTTGAAGCTGTCATGCGCTCAGTTATGTGTTACAGTTGCCTAACATGGGGATTCAAGCAATACGAAGAAGTTGAAAAACTATTTCGCTTTTTTCTTTAAAAAACTTTTCCGCCTCTCTATGAGCACTCCTAACTACGTCCTCGCCCTGGAGACTGGTCTCCCAAATCTATTTACGTTTACACTAAAATTACATTTCGATTATAGGTATAATCAAAGTGCTTAATTATCCAGCACATAGACTTCCACACATTCTTACCAAATACACATTTGAAAATAAATTGGAATGGGTTAATTATTGGATTTTTTGGCAGAAAAATGCGATACAACCATTAATATTCAGTATGATGGTCTTTTCATTATAAAGCAGCTGTTTTATAATCTTTTGGAACTGTCTGACATTCACAGTCGCAATGACAATGTAGTACAGGCAACATCCTTTATTAATAGACCAATATATTCCGATCTTAACTACGATCTGGGAAGTAAAAATTATTTTAATGATTGTTTGTGTAGCCTTAGAGCTATATCTTTGATAAGTAGAGCCACATGTGAAGTACTGAATCTAAACGGTTCGCCATTTAATAAAAATGATTCAAACCTTTGTACAATATGTAACCTTAAGGCAAAAGAAGATACTTCTTGGCAATATGTCCAATTTACAACGATATAAGACTTATTTATTTCGGCGATCGTTCATTGACAATGGAAAAAACAAAGAATATTCTTAACGGCGACAATTGGGAATCACTTCATAATTATATTGAAACTGCATTTACATATCACAATAATATCATTACGGAGTTCATACAAACACAAAAAAAAATATCATGTTTTTAAATTAACCTTGGCTTTTTTCTTTAATAGTAAAATACTTTTTTAAAGTGTATCTACAGGAATCAATAACATTATACATTTTAGCGCGTCAATCAGGCAGACGGCAATGCCATTGCCCACTTATTTTATTTTACTCTTTTAATAATATCATGTAAAAATTGTTTAATAACATAAATAAAATTATATCTATCTATCTAAAAATCTATCTATCTATAAAGCTGTAAGAAATAACAAAAAGTTGAATTTTCTACATCTGTGTGTTCCAAAATGTCCATTTTAAAATTATTTTGTGTGTTTGACGTTTCTTTTCAATAAATCAGATCTTGCGGCAATGAAAGGGTATGTTTGCATTGTGTTTCCTTGCAAAAATGATCGCATTCATTATTTAACTATTAAGTATTTTTAAACTTCGCGTACATACGGATCAAAAGTCGAGAGATAATTAAAAATGAGTTATATGAAATATGGACAGAAAACTCCTTTTTGAGTCTCATAATTGGGGTAAATAGTCGTGTTTTGGTAAAAATTATTAACGGCGCAACAATTAAACACTGAAAAAAGATGATTATGTCCAATTTTATATTCACTGGTTGGTCAGTGGTCAACTCAACTCCGAATTCAAAATGACATAAGATCGTCCAAATCTGTTTTGACACGAATTTTAAGGTCAAGTTAATTATCTACGACATCCATCAATAAAATTTGACATTTTCTGACTAGGCAATAAGCTATAATTTGAAATATTTTGAATGTATTTCTTGCTAAATTTCGCCGAAAAGCTCTAAATCATCGATATTTTCCGCAGGTGATATTAAATCTGATGTCCTCATAAGACGAAACGCGTTGGCCAATAAAAAATTTACAAATTTGTGGAAAAAACAAGTGTTTTATTTATTTATTTAATTTATTTTATAAATTTTTAATAAGTAAAAAATGTTGACAACAATAAATTTCCACCAATTGATTAACACCCGCTCAATCGACTATATAAATTTCCAATTGTTGGTATAACCAAATTAAGATTTTTTAGAAAAAATCTTAATAATCTTCACAATCAATTCGACAGTTTAGGTCTTGACCGTCTTATAAGTGCTCTATCGATAAAATACGCTTACGTGCTGCCTATGAGTGCTTATTTATTACTAAATTAAGGATATGCACTGACTTGCTCTTTAAATGCTTGTTGCTATTCCAGTGTCAGAACTTTGGTAGGGGGCGCTGCTCAAGTCATAGTTAGCTATTTTTTAGGCAATTTGGCAGCACGTAACACAAAGCTACTCTTTTATTTAAGTATCTTTGATCTGGCAGATTCGAACGAATAAGCTAACCTTAACTTTTACTTAAATTGGAAGAACGTTCCCTTCCTATGCTTATTAATATGATTTATAAAGCAACAAAAAATAATAAAACGTATTTTTGGCCCAGTTTGTTGCGTTAGACATTTTTTTATTTCCTGTACGTAAATAAATGTGAAACAATTTTTTTAAGAAAAGAACATATAATTAACCAAAAATTATTGACTTTTGACTGCTTTCAGCTAACTTTTCCGAATCGTTCACAAAAATATTCGAATTGTTTGGTTGCTGAGATAATTTATCTAATAAATATGTGAGCGTGCCCTTCGAGATTCCTTAAAGTCATCGGAACTACCAACTAAACAACATAATAACATTCGATACTCGAATAAATGTCACAAATATATCCAAAGCAGACTTCTGCTTTTAGTTTTATCGATAGCAGGTTGTTGTATTTGTAATGTGTGTAAATTCGGCTTTGCTGCCGATGTCGTTTTGCACAAGGAACAGCCCTATTGACTACATAATTTACATACTAAATGCAACAGTAACTACTAGCTAATCGCAAATAATTTACAGCGATTAGTTCTTGTTCGGGAGAACAAGAGCAGGTTATCGATATTTTGTATGCAAATGTCAAATTTTCTGTAATGGCGTCGTCTTTAAATTCTCAGTTTCATTTTTGTCATCCAATCCCGTTCATAAAAAAACCGGCCTTTTATAACATAATTTAACGGTAAAGGAGCTTTTAATTTCAATATATCTATAGTTTGAACATTTTTACTGGCGATTATAGGTAGCGGGGGTGGCCGTGACGCGATAGTTGTGTGCTCGCCTGTCAACCTCGTAGTTGCGGGTTCGATTCCTGCCGTTGTCTATGTCTTCTTCTATTCCATTAAAAACCAATTCTAAAATTTGTCATAAAATAAGTTGCTGCTTTGCTCATTACATGCTGTTTAGGCATAACACTAACAACATGTGATTGAGTATACTAGCATACCCATAAAATATGACAACGAAATAAATAAAACAATGCGAATTATAAGGGACATAAATAAATAAGACACTGTAATTCCCTCCGCATTAGTTCAGCCGCCATCCCTGGAGATAAATCTGAGACAACAACCAGCTCTAGTCTCAGAGCATCGCGCCACACATCTTTCCTATCCTTCTTTCTCTTCTTCCATCGGATGCCCGCGCTGTGTTAAGAAAAACATACAAAAGTGTATTCATAATCCCTTGAGCGCGTGCAAAGTTATTAAAAAAAAAAACTATAAGGCAAGTTATGTATTCGTAAAAAAAATTTTTTTTTTGCTAACAATCAAACATGGCATTCGATCATAGAGAACACCAAAAAAGTGTGTCCCGCAATTCCGTCTGTCTGTCTGTCTGTAGAACGATCTACAGCCTAAACCGCTGAACATATTTTGTTCAAACTTGGTGATTAGGCGTTTTAGGTGATTGTCCAAAATAAATTTTTGAATCGTTGTCTTAGCCCCAAAAATAACGGTACTTGTCATACAAATTTTTCTACCATCTTAATTATCTCGAAAACGGCTCTAACGATTTTGATAAAAATTGGTTGTGTACTGTACTACTTTGGATATGGTCTACATTTTGGACAAAAAAATTTAAATATTTTGTTATTAACGGTACCTGTCATACAACCATTTTATTGATTTTTGACTTTCTCATAAACGGCTGAATGGATTTCAATCAAAATTTTTATACAGGATCTGCTTCGAATTCTAAATAATACTGCATTTCAAAATGTTCGAAAATAGTTTTTTTTTGGATTTTTGAAAAAAAAAATCTTTTTTTGAAAATTCAATATATCGAAAACGGGTGGACAATTTTTGCAGAAATTTTGTTTTTGAGTTTTCATTATTAAATATTTAAAATGTTCATACCATTTTTTTCTTAGAAAAATTTAAGAATTTTTATTTATGAAAAATTGAGTGAAAAACGACTTTAAAAATACATTTAGCCGTTTCTATTAAGAATATTTTGCATATAATGTAATCGATTATGGGAGCAAGTACGTGCGATCCAGTCGTGCATTTTCTTTATTTCGAAATAGATACAATACGCCGTCCATCCGCAATCCACAATGGGGGTGGCTGATGAATCAGACAACAACTACTACTTTAAAAGCACCAGAGACGATGCTGTATTTTTGGTACCGAAATTCGCCGAAAGTCAAAGTCTCGCTAGACTCGGCGTTCTCGGTGGTTTGCTTTCGGTTTTTGTAGAAGAAATATTTTTTCATTCAATTATTTTTTAGTAATCATGTTTAGTTTTTATAATATTCACAAGTTTTTTTTGCGAAATATTCTATGCGCATTAAAATATCAAACCACATAATGTACATAGTTATACTTAAATAGGCACAATGCGAAAATCCAGGGAAGAATACGTACGATTTATGTATGTATGTCATTGGAATAGAAATCGCTCATTTTTCAGACTTTGTTTCCTTCATTAGGTCTGAATGAACTTAAGACCTTAATGTGACACTTGGAAAACAATATTATCGAAACGTCAAAATATAGTATGTTGCCTACCTGTCAAGCCATCAACTGAAGAAATTGATTGAGGGAAGAATGGGAAACTAAGACTAAGAATAAGATCAAGACCGACTGCATATTAAAATTTTCACGAAAAAAAGTCTAGCCCAAGATCGAGAAGAGACGAGACTGAAATTTTTCATATGGAAAAAGTGGAGTTAATCTCGAAAAATCGGTGTTTAGGAGTAGATTTTTGTCTCCTCAAAAGTGGAGCAAATTTTGTTCGATTGGAGCAAGGTTCGATCACATTCCACTGGGCAGCAGTTCAATCAACCGATTGAGTTTTCTTGGTAAAATGTATAAGGTTGCCATTAAGTACTGTAATAGTATATGTTCAAAACTGCAAAATAGTTTAACGTTCAGCTACATAATATATAAATAGATACGTCCAAATGTTTTTAATGTAACCTTTTTCTTTTCATTTTGTATTTCAAATGTTTTGTTTCTTAGGAAAGCTCAGCAAATCGTTAAATGTTATTATCCAAAAAGATTTGATAAATGACATGGATGTCATGTGTCTGCCAATGATTCAAATGCATATGGTATCAATTCGAGGAACTCTTATTACCATAATAATTTTCCACGAAAATTTTCAAATGATTTTTTAATATGCAGGGATCTGGTTGATTTTCAATCCAGACACATTTCCGGTTTGGTTTATACTTTGGTACAATAAGCCAAGTACATATAGCTATGATTGTCAGCGAAGAAAAAAAATACAAAGCGACAATCTGTAGCCAAAACCTTATATGAGTGTATTAGCCAAAAATAGAAATGTATTAACATTCATCGAGTCCATTTATGTTAAAAACACAATGTGGAAGTTTCACTTAGGTTTCTTAGGTTCTTTAATTTATCCTTTTTTGTTTTGTTTTTGTTGTTTTATTGTTGGTTGCTTAACCGTTTACGTCGACATATTGACCAATGCCGTATTAACCATAAAGCAAAAGAATCATCTAGTTAAGGGCGCACTGGAGTCCTTTGAGATAGGTTGCAGCTTAAGAACTTTTAAGCAAAAGATAATTTGTGTGAACGTAATAAGTCGGAGACAAAACGGAGCCCTGGCGCACGCCACAATTTTTGTTGTGTGTCCATAATTAGACTAGAAAGAGAGATTCATCGATACTTAATGCACACATTTTCGATAAGAAATTCTTTAACAAGCTTTTTGAAACATCATATATTATTACATTTTCCAAAACGATGTAAAGGTAAAGATTAATCTTACTACTTGGTGAGATATATGTATATATAGCAGCTTTTGTTGTTCAAGATATTTCTTAATCAGCGTTTCAAATAAGAGGATTCGTCTTCTATTTCTTTAAGTAGGCTTTACAAATGATATCTATATTTTTCTAGACTCGGAAAGAGTCCTTGTAGATTAGGAGTAGGACAGGCGAAAAAGCGTTCGCAGTGGTCTTACCAAGAGTTGAAAAACACCTTTTCAGAACGATATAGGAAAATACTATCCGGGACAGAAGATTTGTTTACAAGTATTTACAACTTGCACGTATGCAAAAGAATATTCGTCCCATGAAATTGTTCTCTCAAGTACAGGAGTAAAGTAATAATACTTTCCGACAGTTTCGAATTATCAGCAAATTGGTCTGAACATAAATTGGCTTTACTGACTATAGTGGAGTCATTTTGAAGATAAGGTTTGGCACCGCAGATAAACTAGTTACTAGTACACATTTTTTTATGATTTGTTGCAAAAACTACCAAAAAATATTTACTAACTGACATTTTTGTATAAAGAAGTAATTAAGCACTTGTTTTTCCACAATTTAAAATTTGGTTTTTATTAATATCTAATTAAAAAACTTTTTTAAGGCCAACGCGTTTCGTCTTAGTTAGGACATCATCAGGGCAATATTGCAAAAGCAATATTGCCCTGATGATGTCCTAACTAAGACGCAACGCGTTGGTGTTAAAAATTTTCTTTAATTAGATATTAATAAAAACCAAATTTTAAATTGTGGAAAAACAAGTGCTTAATTACTTCTTTATACAAAAATGTCAAAAATAATTTCCACCAAGTGTTAAACTCTCATACTATTGGTTTACTAACTATCTTTGGGACACTGGTATTTACTTTCTTGAATTTAGATAATCTAAAAGCTCGAAAACTCCTAACCCGAAAGTCAAAAGTAATGTTGTACAAAACGCTTTCACTACCTGTTTTGATATAGGGCTCCGAGTGCTGAACATTGAGTAGGAAAACGGAATAAACCTTGGGAACTTTCGAATGGAAAATCCTTTGTCGAATATTCGCTTATGTTTGTAAAAAGATACAACTGCGAACTCTTTGAACTGAGCCCACTAAGTATAAGTAAGTAAAAACTCGAATGTCTCTTAAAACTTAGGAGTTCCTTAAAAAGCCGCGGAAACTTACTTCTCTTACCCATATAACTTTTCTACAGGTAAAATATAAAACATATTAAGGATACAATTTCTCATTCGGTAAAGAATTTGAACATAGATAAACTAATTTTCGGAAATTTCTGAAATCAGTAAAAAGTTAAATGAAATATGCATTGGCATAGACTAGATATGGACTCCTGTCCTAGTCCATTGTCATTTCCATACAAAAGTTCCATTGAAAATGGAGTGAACCATCTTTATACGCCACTCGGCGGAAAGTAGCAAGCAAATATATTACTTTCAAAAGCCATATTTATGTATTTCCACTCTTGGAATGACCACCATATTTAGTCAAGGAAACCAAAGACATCTGTTATAATTTTTATCATAAAAATAAAAATAAATTTATCAGATGTGCTTTTCCACACGTTAAGACAACAGAAAGTTATTCCACATTGTTGAAAATAAATAAGTGAAAGCACGAATGTGGACTTAAAAGTTAAAAGACATTAATAAAATGACGGCTATATCGATCGCTATCATCATCAAGTTTGAAATGTTATTTGCATCCAAAGTATCGAAATAAGCAATTGACCAACTGTACCTCAATCTCATCTCATAAGACAATATACCGTTTAAAAAATTGACGGCAGAAAGAAGTAAACTCGTTATCTAGATTTGTATCCTCTGTGGGGCTCTACATTACTCAATCCGTCCCTACAATTACCTACCAACCAACAACGTTGAGACTTATTTAAACATGAAATTTTGTATTTTTTTTGTGTTTGGATTTTTAAAGCCTTGTTGCCTATTTCTTCTCTTGAAGTTGTTTATATATATGTATGAGTATGCACTATGCAGTCTAACAAGTCGGACTGGGCCTCAGGTGTGCGCACCATAGCGCAGTACCGTCATCAAACCGAGTACTATAGCATAACACTCGCGCCATGGTCATGATAATAAACTCTACACTGTGCTATAAGTGCAGGTAATTTCATATACAAATAAATAAATACACACATACTCCCGACTGCCGAGAATGGGATCTGCACCTCGGAAATTATTGCAAATGAACGGATAATGTCTCTTCGGGTTCTCGTTGCTCATTTGTTATGTACGTACCTACTTTTTTTTATTTTTTTTTGTATCTTTTTCACTTAATCTTTATGGTCATAAGGAGATAGGGTAGAAGACGGCATCTGGCGGCCAAGTCACACAACTGACAAAGATGAAGATGATCACGACTTTGATGCTGAGGACAAGAACAACGATGATGATGATGATGACAATAATGACGATGATGGTGAACAAAAACAAAACGACGACAATTGAAGCTTTGTAATTGTTACAGTTGCGCTTGCGCCTCTCATCTTGATTTAGCAATATTATGGTATGGAGATGGAGACAGACATTTTTTACCAACACAACAAAAAACAAAAGAAAAAAAAAGATGAGAGGTATTACAAAAAAAAAAAAGAATTGTAATCAGTATTGAGTCTGAGTGGCAAAGAGGTCAACGCATGCTAGCGATGCACACTTGCTAATGCGTTCTTTGTTTTCCTTTTGAAAAAAATATCAAGATTTAGATTATTGGATGGATTTTTTTTAATCTTCTACTTGAAGTTGGGGTTTAAAATTTGTTTCTTTTATTTTAAACATCACGTATGATTTGAGTTTTGATGAGATTTCTGATTTATTGTAATTTGTAAATAGGGCAGTGTTTTCATGAAACCGATAAAAGGATTTAAGTGATTTTTTATTTATGTTTTCGAAAAAAAAGAACAAGGTCAAAAAAGAATTTATTAATTCCACTGGTCACAAAACATTTTTTGGATTTAGATAAGTTGGTTTTGATCAACATTGAAGGGCGTGATTTGTTTTTTTGACATAAAGCTAATTGTTGCTTGTTCTACGTTTAAGTTACAGTTTTCAACCTCCTATGTTTCTTTGATTTAATTCGGTTGTAAACATTTTGTTCACTGGATATAATTAATGTGTCAAAAATTAAAATTAATCGGTAAATTTATCAACATTAGATTATGCCTTGCTTCTGAAAGTGTATCAAACGAATAAAGTTTTTTTTGTGAAATACCATTTATAAAATATATAATCCTTTTTTTCAAATAGTTGGTTCTTACTCGATAAAGTTTTTAAACTTCGATGTACTGCCAATTCTTGTCAAAAAACTGTGGTGTAAATGACTCTTTTATTTTGAATTTTAAGGAATAGCACCTGGTGGAGTTTCATTAAGGATGTTCCAAATTTGATATGAAAATCTTATAACTTCCTTGTATTTCAATGATAAACCACTAATTTAATTTTTCGAAAATCTTGTCCATCTTCAATAATTTGTTATGGACTACATTTTTTTCTAAATTTAAAGAAAACCTTGAGGATATCAGAACAGCACAATCAGAAACCAGGTTCAATGTCAGTTGATTTTTGTTTTTTTGTTTACATAAGTGACTAAATGAACCTTTTAAGAAAAATATTATCGTAAAAATATTGTTCTTGGCAACCGTTGACTTCGGTCTTGAATAACATCGACCTAGATAAATTTTGAATGTAAAATACAATACAAAACTTCATTCTCATTTTCTATGATAGTAAAAAATAATAAATGTATGCGTGTCAGTTTTCGTATTTTAGTTAATCTAATTTTTATTTTTTTTTAATTCATTCAAAGCTTTACAATTAATTCCAAAAAAACTAAGAAATAATTTAGTATTTATTGGTTTGAAAACAGCTTAATTTTAAGATAAACATCTTTTAGATAACTAAGCCTTGAGATGGACATTTTGGTTAAATTTAGTTGAATATATGAATATAAAGAAAAAACAAAAACAAATACAAAATTAAAAGATTAATACAATTTTTTTACTTAGGTACTATAAGAAAAGTTATACATTCGTAAAAAAAAAATTCTAACAATCAAACATGATATTACGATCATAGAGAAGTCTAAAAAAGTAATCGGCAAAAAATGTCTCTCTGTCAGTCTGTCCGTCTGTATGTATCACGAGCTACAGCCTAAACGGCTTGAGCGATTACCTTCAAATTTGGTATGCGTGATTCTTTTGGCATTCCTCAGAGGGTAAATTGAAATTTTATTTTTAAGCCTAAAAATAACGGTACCTGCAATATAACCGTTTAGTAAAATCTTATTTTTCTCGAAATCGGCTCCAAAGATTTTGATAAAAATATTTTCAAATTTTGTTGGCAATAGCTATTATTTAATCTGAACCAAGTTAACGGGAAAAGTCTAATATGGATACCTTTCATATAACGTTTTTTTTTATTTTTGGCTATCTCGGTAACGGTACATTGGATTTCTTTAAAATTTTATATCTGAGAAGATCTGAGTAGCCAAACTAATTCTGCATATCAAAATTTTGAATAACTTTTTTTGTCTAATAAAAATTAATTTTTAAAACTTTTTTTTTCATAAATCAATATTTTTAAAACTAATCAAAAAATATAATTTTTAATTTTACAATCACATGTATATTAATAGACTCTAAAAAACTCTGTACCAAAATTTCAAAAAAAATTGTTTTCAAAAAACTAAAAATAAAAAACAGGATTTTATCAAAATCCGTCCTACAATTTTCGAGATACTTTTTTATAAAATGTTCCTTGATCCGTGGCATCTAATGGCGTTCTTCGTTTTTTTTCGATAAACAGATTAAATTGATGGTTTTGGCAGTTTTTATAAGTTAAAAAACGATTTTTATCGACTTATACACCATTCACTTTCATTATA
The DNA here is from genome assembly GCA_910595825.1 of Philhelius pedissequus. Lineage (NCBI taxonomy): Eukaryota > Metazoa > Arthropoda > Insecta > Diptera > Syrphidae > Philhelius > Philhelius pedissequus. The sequence goes on from OU343161.1 coordinate 32,175,886, forward strand.
TACATATGTATGTACATATTCACATATCTAGGTTCACTATATGTATGTAGTTACATATTACCCTCCTAATTTACATAATTCAAATCCTTTCAAATATACATTTGTAGGTAGCTGTCTATGTAACCATTCCTTGAATCATGTATTCCACAATTCATTATAACTATTAAGAATCAAGGTATTCTTACCTACATCGGCTTTAAACCTGCATAGGGTAACTAGACTACCTATACCTACTAACAGCTTCAGTGGTAACAAAAGTTGTTAGTTACAAGAGCAAGTTCGTACGATCCAGTCGTGCATTTTATTTTATTTCTTTTTTATTAATCACACAACAATCGATCCAAATCCACCAACACAAGACTTGCAACCAGAAATCAATATTGTCAAAAATGATTTAAAACACAAAGTGCACAAACTGGTTCAATTTAAATGATTTGAAAAATAAATTAATTTGAAAAATATTTGGTTAAGTAACTCTGGAAATGCTTCAGGTTATCTGCTCTTATTAGCTGGCATGGCAACGAATTCCAAAGACGAGCTGCACTAACGAAAAACTCCCCCCCCCCCCTCAGAAATCTGACAAGTGAAATGGGAATAGAGATTTGGTTGGTTCTGTAAGAAGATACAAACTCTTTGTGGTTATAAACCTCCTGTGGTTGCTTAGTAAGGACAATCCTAAAAAATCATGGTTAACGTTTTAAATTTTAATATATACGGAGGGTTAAATCCATACACACTTTTCGTATAGTTCGAGATGTGGTCAAACCTTTGAAGTCCAAAAACATAACTAGCTGCATTGTTAAAGACAACGTTCAATTTTCTCTGGGACGCACCATCCAAACTACAAAAAATCTCACACCCATACGTTAAAATTGGCACTACCAGTGTTTTAACCAACATTTTTTAGTTTCGATAGGTGTGAACTTCCTTGGGGCAGATAGTGTTCTCAATGCACCATACGCTTTTCCTACTGCAACATTTACATGGTTGTTCCATGTTAGATTACGATTGAATTACACGCCTAAATTTTTCGCTGCATTAACATACTCAACTGGAATGTTATTTACGCATATTACTGGAAAATAACTTAAGTCTAAAGTCTTCTTAGCAATAACAAGGCACTTAGATCAGTGCTGATTTTGTAAATGCAGTTCTCAATTAGACCGAGTGCTGCACTTCCTAGATACTACACATCATCATCAAACACTCTCGTTTTACCATGCCCCAAAACACTTGGTATGTTATTAACATAGGAGGAGAATAAAAGTGGTCCTAGAATGGATCCTTGTGGAACACCCCGCCATATACAAATGAAATCTGAAGCTTAAGTTCCAGAGACCACCGCTTGACTGCTTCCCGTTAGGTATGAGAATATGAGGTTAACTGCTCGAGTAGAAAATCCAAAGTCAGTGAACAGTTTTTGGCACATAATATTGTGGTCAATTGTATTGAAGGCTTTAGAGTAGACAAGCAGAACCAAAAATGAGACCTTTTCTTCATCTAAGGCTCTCCTTATATGCTCAATAACATCCAAGAGAGCAGTGGTGCTACTATGTTGAGACTGAAATCCATATTTTTTTTATGAGAGGAGACTATGTGCGCTAAGATATTGAACAATCTGCTTATGCGTTAATTTAAAAATAAAGGTAAAAAAAAAATAAGGTAAAAGTGATGTAGGGCGATACCCTGTTCTTTGTTTGTTTTTAGGTATTGGAATTATTTTGGAATATTTCCACTGTGAGGGAAAGATGCTTGTAGTGAAAATTGTGCTTATAGTGTGGGTAACTAATGGCAAAATATATGGTATTATTGCTTTAAAGAATGTAGGATGTACGTTATCAAAGCCTATGGCATTTGATTTAACTGAGATCAAGCTTTCAACAACATCTTCCGGGAAAATTCCTGAAAAATCTAAGACGTCTTCGTGCAATGGTGACAACTCCTCAACTTGCATATGAAATGGCCTATTAAAGGCAGGTTGGGGCACTCAAGTTATGAAAAATCGCTTAATTCATTGCATTCTGCATCCAAAACTTCATGGCTTGGTTTCCCAATTCCCAGTCTACGTATATTCTTCCAAAGCATGCGCCCATTTTGAGACAAGTTCAAATGATTTGAGTTCCATTTGGTTTTCGCTGCATTTATAAGACTGATACTTAACTAACACTTATGTAGGTTCTTAAGACGAGCTTAAAAAATTCTGTTGAACGCGCCGTTCTTGACAGATAATGGAATAAAACAGAACCAGAATTAAAAGTAAATACATATCAAATTCAAATTAAAATTAAATGCATTTGCTTTCGTGTTTAATTTAAAAATGTGGATCATGAAAACGAAAAAAAAACTAAAGACTCTTGGGGAAATCATTCATTGCATTGTGTTGACTGCACATTTCCATGAATTGCCCCTAAAATTTTGAAGTAATATCATTTCAAAACCACATCGGTTTGGTTCATATTTTTCATCTGGCGAAGACTGCGATTTATTACTGGCTCTCTAATATTTAGGTTTTCAAGTAAAAATGGAACCATTGTTTTGTCAAATCGGTATATTGAATAAACGTCCCATAGCAAATCTTTGCTCTGGGACGCTTCATCTGCCCGGTTCTTGTTTTCACCTCACAACTCTTACAAGTCCATCTGCTCCAGTGCGCGTGCTTTTAAATCTCGCAAGATTCCAGTAAATTGGGGTACGCGTTCTTCATTGACGAGTACTTATATGATACACAACCTAAGCATTTAAATTCTACTTAAGCACTTATGTGACAATTTATGCAGAGGAAAAAGTAGCTCATAACCGTTTTCAGTTGAATATAAATATTTATGATTCGTATCAGCAAACGGGCCTTACTCTCCTACTCTCGGCATCGCCGGTTGCATTTTGGGCGTTATTGGAAGCTTAATAGGTATTCGGAATTCCACTTTTTCCAAAACAGGTCCTTCGAACGAGTTTGCTCGAAATTTATATACTTTTAGCTTTCTAAACAGTTCAAAATCTTCAAAAATATTAAAATCTTTTTCAGAAAACGGTTTTTTTTAAGAAGTGTTTTACTCGTTTTTGTACAGTTAGACGACATCTTTAACGTTTTTGTCGTTTAAAATTATCAAAAAATTTTCCCTCATTTTAGGTTGCAAATGTTTAAAATTTTGCGCCATAGTATTTCCATATTTACAAATAGTTCACTTCGATATAGAAGTGTTATGCATAAAATAAAAACCGATAAAACTTAAACGAAAATCATTATTTTATGTTTATCTTTTTTTGTAGCTTTAACGGCTTCATTGTCAATTGTTTTTTTTTTTTTTTTGTCTAAGTTCTGAGATATTTTTCTCATACATAAATACTTGAAAAAAAATACTTGAAAGAATTTTTAAATAAGTTTTTTCTAAAATAAAACTCTAAGAATGTTCCAATTATGACCGAGTTCAGGAGAAGTTCTACTTATTTAAATATTAAATTTAAAACCTGGTTCCCAAAATAAATTTGGTTAATATACCCATGAATAGAACATTTCGTTGGAAATTATTTCCTTCACGCTTCACCATAAATAAACCACTTAATTGTTTTATAGGGAAAATGTATCTTCTTTAACAACAAACACCGTCTTTATCAAGTCTCTTAAATATTAGACAAAACATCAAAACAAACAGATAAATTTAGATACTTGTATACTCGTGTTCCGAAAACAAATCCAAATATATAACTATGTTAATTTGTATTTATTTATAAAGGTCAACAGGTGGTCAGATAATTTGAATTTTAAAATTATTACTCCACCTACTAGCGTTTTAATTATTTCGCCCAAAAACTAATAGTTGTATTTATAAAGATATTTTGGAAGTCTTCTTAACTTGAGTGGTATAAAATAGCTTTCAAGTTAGACATATTTCTCCGTCTTATTAAATTTAACAAAGATTACTTAAAGGTATATTAACTTTAACGCCATCCACCAGGTTTTTAGGTTGCTTAAAGCCATCTTGCATACTTTTTTTCTATTTATTAAAGAAATATACATACAGAGGTAAATTAAAAGTAATATAAAAATGATTTGGTGTTTTATTACATTTATTTACATATTTAATATTTATATCAAAGGCCAAAGCACGCGATATGAAGAAACAAATTAAAAATATCTTAATAGATTTTTGCTTGCGATTATAGGTACTATAAGGCAAGTTATGTATTCTTAAACAATTTTTTTTTTCTAACAATCAAACATGACATTACGATCATAGAGAACACCAAAAAAGTGGTTCCCCCAATTCCATCTGTCTGTCTGTCATTCTGTCTGTCTGTCCTCGAGTATACAGCCTAAACGGTTGGATAGGTTTGCGTCAAACTTGGTACATATTGTTTTTTCGGTAGTTTGCCAGAAACAATAATCTTATTTTTCTCAAAAACGGCTCCAACGATTTTTATAAAAAAAATAAGTTCATTAATGAAGGGAAAGGGTACATTTTGATAATTTTTTTTTTTTTGGAAAAAAATTGTTATTTTTGGTACCTTTAGTAGAACCATTTTTTTGGTTTTCGTTTTTCTCGGAAACGGTTAATCTGATTTTTTTACGCAGAAGCTCCTAAAAAGTTTAAACACTATTGTATACCAAAATTTTTCAAACAAAAATTTGTTCGGAAATTAATTTTTTTTTTGAAAATTCAAAATTTCGAAAACGACTCAATAGATTTTTTCGAAACTTCGTATTTAGTGGTTTTTTGACATTTTCTTGAATAGTTAATAAACTATTTTACTAAAATAAAAAACGTTTCCTCCCATACAAAAGTTAAAAAACCGTTAAGAAAAAAAATATATTTCTCGAAAACGGCCCCAAGAATGTTTATTAAAAAAATTGTGTTTTATATTAGAACAGTTCACTTTTAAGTATAAGAATATTTCTTTTTTGCGTACTTATTACCAGTACTTCCCATAGAACCACTTTTCATATTTTCGACTTTCTCAATATTTGATGAACCGATTAAAATAAATGTTTTTATACAAATGCTCTCTAAAATTTTCAAAAAAAAAGTTTTTCGATTTTTAATTTTTTTTTAAATTTATATCATAGATTTTTTTAAATTTAAATTTTATATGTATATTAATAATATCTTCAAAATGGCGTTCCAATTTTTTTTTTCTAAAAATGCTTTCAAAATTTTATACATACAAAATTAATTTATTAAAAAACTGCTCCAACGATTTTTCAAATTTTTTGATATATTCTTATTTATCAACGAATTCAAACTGCATCTTTGTTTTCCCTCAAACTATAACGACTAAGCAATATAAAAACATTTAAGTCCCATTTATGTATACATATACATATATGTGGCTAAGAATCACATGAATCTTATGTATGCATATTGTACCTAGATTATAAAGTTATATGCATATAGCTACCTACCCACCCACATCCTTCATTTTCATTATTATGTACATGTTTACATACTTACATATGTTCCGTCAATATGTCTATATATGTAGTTATATTTTACGCTCCTAACTTACATAATTAAAATCCATAACTTAGATTTAAATATACATTTGTAGGTAGGTAGCTATGTAACTATTAATTTAATCATTAATTCGACAATTCATTATACTAATAATCGAGGTAATCTTACCTACTTAGGCTTTAAACCTGCATACGATAAATACACCTAACTACATAACTAAAGCGCAATGGTTACATAAAAGCATAAATAGCTACATAAAAGTTGTTAGCTACAAGAGCAAGTTCGTACGATCCAGTCGTGCATTTTATTTTATTTTACCATACACGTTATTTTCTTGTTTTCATTTGTATTCAAGTTGCAGTATTATTATTAACGTTATATTAGGATCATTTAGTTAAGTAAAATTAACTAAAAAATGAAATTCTCTTTTTCTTCTTCAAATTTGTATCCGTGTGTTGTATGTTATATGGTATTCTTTTAAATTTGACAATAATAAAAATAACAATTTAATGAGGGAACATAATCCCATTTTTATTTTTTTCCACAGCATTCATTTTCTTTTTGGACAGTAAATAAAATTCATAATGCTAGAAATTATTACTTTAAAACTTATTACTAATTTGTTTTTGTATTTACTAAATTTACTAAATGCAAGACTATGATTATAAAAATCATAAAAATATTTAAGCAAAAACAATCAAATCGTTTCTTCACCAATGACGTATAGGAGTGTCGTAATCCTGTATTCATTGAATAAATGCTAAGTACCGATAGAAAATCGATTATACATAAGAATTTAAGTAACCTAACTAATGCACTTTAAGTCAAATCGAATATATAGTGTGTTGCCAAACAAAAGTTTTATTTTAATTTATTCAGCAAACAAACTCTACTGGTAATTCTTTTTACGAAATTTTACATCATGTTATCGCACAACAGTTCTGATGAATTCCTTAGTGTATCCATTAACGTGTATTCGTCCGATAAAATCTAAATGGTTAATTATGATTTCTGGAAAACTGACTTTAAAAAAATATTCAAAGAACAGAAAGCATATAAATGATATGCTATAGTTAAAATTCCATTGTTTTGTTTTTTAACTTGCGATATAGATATCCAAAGGTATATTATATGGATATATGGCAATTCGGTAAAAAAATCAAACTCGAGATTTTGATCAAACTTGACCTGGTATCTGCCATAGAACGCTTTTCTTTTTTATTTTCGACTTTCTCATTAACGGCCTAACGGATTTCGGTCAAAAATTTTACACAGGAGGTCTTTATAATTTTTTACTTGCGATTATAGGTACTATAAGGCAAGTTATGCATTCGTAAAAAAAAAAATTCTAACAATCAAACATGACATTACGATCATAGAGAAGCCTTAAGAAGTGATCGCCAAAAAATGTCTGTCTCTCAGTCTGTCAGCCTGTCAGTCTGTCAGTCTATCAGTCTGTCCATCTGTATGTATAACAAGCTACAGCCTAAACGACTTAAGCAATTGCCTTCAAATTTGATATGTGTGATTATTTTGGCATTCCTCAAAGAGGAAATTGAAATTTTATTTTAGGCCTAAAAATAACGGTACCGGCCATATGACCTTGAATGAAAATCTTATTTTTCTCTAAAACGGCTCCAACGATTTTGATAAAAAAAATTGAGACTTGTTTTGTTGGCAATAGCTATCATTTGATATGAACCAAGCTTACGGGAAAAGTTTATTAACGGTGCCTTTCATATAACGTTTTTTTTTTTGTAATTTTTGGCTTTCTCGGTAACGGTACATTGGATTTCTGTCAAATTTTATATCTGAAAAGACCTAAGTAGATAAATTAATTTTGCATAACAAAATTTTGAATAAATTTTTTTCAAATTAAAATTAATTATTTAAATTTTTTTTTGAAAAATCAATATTTTCAAAACTAATCAAAAAAAATAATTTTAAATTTTATATTCACATGTACATTAATAGTCTCTAAAAAAAAATTGCATTCCAAAATTTCAAAAAAATATTGTTTTCAAAAACTGAAAAATAAAAAACATAATTTCATCAAAACCCGTCCAACAATTTTCGAGATAATTTTTTATAAAATTATCATTGATCCGTGGCATCTAATGGCGTTCTTCATTTTTTTCGAAAAACCGTTTAAATTGATGGTTTTGACAGTTGAAATAAGTTTAAAAAACGATTTTTTTCCACCCATACACCATTCACTTTCATTATATACATATGTAGTTCTACATATTTACATTATGACCCTCTTAATTTACATAATTAAAATCCATTCAATATACATTTGTAGGTAGGTACATATGTAACTATTCCTTGAATCATGCAATCGACAAATCATTATACTAAGAATCAAGGCAATATTACCTACATGGGCTTTAAACCTGCAGAGGATAACTATATAGGCTAGCTACCCACCAACAGCGTCAGTTAGTAGTTGTTAGCTACAAGAGAAAGTTTGTACGATCCAGTCGTGTATTTTAATTTTATTGAAAATTCAATATTTCGAAAACGATTGGAATATTTTTTTTATTTTATTTTGTTAAATTTATATCTATTATTAAATACGCAAAATGTATGTAAACTTTTTTTGCTTAGAAAAATATTAACGAAATTGTGTATATACATATAAAAACTTAATTAAAAAACGATTTTAAAAAATATATTGCCTTTTCTGCGAAGAATATTGTGCTTACGATTTGATAGAACATGAGAGCACGTATGTGCGATCCAATCGTGCATTTTATTTCTTATACAGATGCGTCTTAAAAGTATAAATAATAATACATATTAAAATTTAAAAAAAAAATCATTTTTTTTTGTTTGAAAAATCGATTTTTCAAAACTTTAAAAATAAAAAATATAAATATTAATTATTACTTTAAATAGGCAATCAAAATTTTTTTTTTCAAAAAAACTGTGCAAAATTTTATACAAACAAAATATTTTTAAAAAATCGCTAAAAAAAACTAAATTTTTTCAAGTAGATTTTTTCACAATTTGGCAGAATAACTACATTTATTTAATTTTCAACGTTATTATGAATTCAGCATACTTAAAACCATACTGAAAACCAGATGTAAAATTCTGTCTTAGTTCTTGAGAAATTTAAACGAAAGTTTTTACCAAAAAAAAAGAGTTGAATTTATTATGAATGGTATAGTATATTCGGTGCGAGATCATCATGGCAGGGTTAAATCCGATTAAATTCGCAAAAAGCGTCTTAGGGCCATTTACATTAACGTGGTTAAATTATTTTGTTCCGCAGTTCAATAATATTAACTCTCCATTTCGGAGAATTAACTGATGTTCACCGATGGTGGTTCAAAATTCAAGTATGTGATAATAAGAAAACAAATGCTTGAACTGTCGTTGAGCCGCAATTAATCCGACGGTGAATTAAATTTGCTGAATCAACGACCAAATATTTGTACAACTGACCCTTACACCCAAATACATAAAATGCACGACTGGATCATACGAATTTTTTTTTCAAAAATCAAAAAAAAAACTATTTTTCGAAAATTTTGAAATGCAGTATTATTTAGAATTTGAATGAGCTCTTGTATAAAAATTTTGATCGAAATACAGTGAGCCGTTTATGAAAAAGTCGAAAATCAATAAAATGGTTGTATGGCAGGTACCGTTAATAACAAAATATTAAAAAAAAAAAATTGACAAAACTGTAGACCATACCCAAAGAAGTACACATATCAATTTTTATCAAAATCGTTAGAGCCGTTTTTGAGATAATTAAGATGGTAGAAAAATTTTTATGGCAAAAAAAATAAAAATTGAAAAATCTATTTTGGACAATCATCTAAAACGCCTTAGCCACAAGTTTGAACAAAATCGGCTCAGCCCGTTAGGCTGTAGATCGTTCTACAGACAGACAGACAGACAGGCAGACGGAATTGCGGGACCCTGTTTTTAGGGCTTTTCTATCATCGTAAAGTCAACTTTGATTTTAGTCTGTGTAATCTGAGCAGATATTTCGAGAAAATGTTTGTCAAAGGGCGTTTTCAATAATATCGCCATCTCCATTTCGATAGTTAAATGGCATTTTCATAGTTCCGCATATCGATTTCGATAGATTTATGACAATTTATAGTTCGTGAAGTTAAGTTGGCTTTAATTCTATTGTAGGATTGATTAACTCTTGCTTAAGTTAAAATTAACCTATCTAACTGCCTGAGAAATCGCATAATTTGGACGTACCTTAGTGTCCAAACATTGACTTAAGTGACATTTTTTAATTGAATTTCTAACATATTTAGATACTATCTACAATCTAAAGAAAATCTAATGAATATTATTGACAGTATCTATATTTATTTAAAAATGTATTACAGCTCACTGATGAGGTTCTACGTAAGAAGTCCGAATACCAAAAACACCTGGAAGGATACAAAGCGCTTAGGACCAGATTCGAGGAACATTATATCAAATGTAAGCAAATGTCTAGAATTTCCCAAAACAATAAAGATTTTAAATTATAGAAAAGCTCCACAAATGTTATTACAAATGCTTGACTTATGTGCAATTAATAAGGAAAATAGAAAAACTTTTATTGTTTGTGACTTTTTAATTAAAAAAATTAGAAAATTTTATTTTTTATTATAAACAAAAATAAAAACTATATAAATTTTTGTTCATCAAAAAACTTTAAATATATATCAACGACATTTAATACATACTGATTTATTTTTGTATATCTAGGTGGTCGCGGTGGTCGCAAGTTAGACGATGTCCGTGATAAATATCAAAAAGCCTGCCGTAAACTCCACTTAACACACAACGAATACGTTCTTTCAATAACAGAGGCCGTTGAGGTGGAAAAAGACTTTCGAACCGTACTGTTGCCTGGTTTGTTAGAACATCAGCAGTCCGTACAAGAAAGCTTTATTTTGTTATGGTAATTTCTGTTTTGTTTAATATTCTTTTTTTATATGTATCCTACATACGTAATATATTTTTCATTATAATATCAGGAAGAATATCCTTCAAGAAGCCAGCCAACATGGTGATCTAACTTCGGAAAAATTTAAAGAAATCCAAAAGCGTATTGATAATGTGATAAATAAAATAAATCCCAACGAAGAATACAGAGAATTCACGGAAAAGCATAAGCAAGTTCCTAAACTTCAAAAACAAGAAAGTCTATCTAAATATCAATCATTCCTCAGGACCTCACCCAGCAGCCCAATAGTTTTCCAATTCGATGAGACACTCATCGAAGATATACCCGGCAAATTGCAATCAAATACATTGACGGTTGACAATCTGACCGTGGATTGGTTGAGATCACGATTAAATGATCTGGAAGGATCTGTTAAGGAATATCAAGAGAAACAAATTAAAATGATTGGAGATCTGAATGGAGGATCGCCGATTGCGAATGGTGTCAATGGAATATCGAACAAAGATAGTCAGAAGTAAGAATTATATTTTTTTAAATGAAATCTCAGTAATTATTTCTGTATTGTATTTATTCCCTTTTTCCACCGAATGATAAACTTAAAAAAACATAAAAATTAATTGCAATTAATGCAAAAACAAACAGATAAGCTCATACATTTTCGGGTAGTTTTATTTATTGAAAATCGATATTTATAAAACTTTATAAATTGCTGTAAGACAACAGTTTTTTTTTTGTCAGATATAATTAACTTATGCCCAAAGTTTTGTAGGTATTAGTAGCAAAAATATTACTTCAGTGTTTGTTTGAGAACTTAATTTACTTCTCAACCTGGTTAAAACACTATTATTGTTTTATCGCCTCTAGGCACATCAGACCATTGTGTATATCAGCCAATTTATCGTGCTCAAACTTCTCAGCTAAAGAAAACATTCCTATGGCAATACGAGAAAGCCAACTGGCGACCGACGGTCTTAATAATTTTTTTCAGGATCTTTAACTGGTCCCTATGCTTCCTCGATAGTGACGTTGGTTTCAGTGCTGGTATGGTTACAAACATAATTCTTTAGGGGATGAAAGTTTTTCTACCGAACAGAACCTAAAGCATCAAACCAAAAGAAAACTCGTGGTACGATTTGAGCTTAAAAGAGGTTATCAGGTTGAGAGAGGTGAGCTTCCGATGTTATAAAGCGAACCCAACTGAGGAAAATCGGAATAAGTTCAAACAAACTAGAAAGACCTGCAATAGTCATATTCTCAAAGGTAGTAAAAATGCTTGGTTATTTGTAAAAAACGTGCGGAATTCCACCTCGTCAGTTGCAACGTTCGTTTTTAATAACACCCCTGTGGTAACCTCGCAAGAAAAAGCAATTTTTCTAGCAACACAGCTTGCTGCCACTTATACGCTAACAGAAAGTGTTATGACTCCTCCTGTACTTGAAACACTTTAACAGTTTAATGTGACGTATCTTCTTTCGTACTCGTACATTTACTATAGTTCTTAAAGATCTTGAGATACACAAATCCGCTGGCCCGGATAGTTTCTCCCCTATTGTTCTTTACGCTGGCAAAACCACTTTTCCATCTGTCCTACTCTACCGGTCACTTCCAGAGTGGATGGAAAACAGCATTTGTCCAGCCTGTCCCTAAAATAGGCAAATCTTCTTCCCCCTCCAACTACCATCGAATTGCACTTATGTCTCTTCTTTCCAAGGTCATGGAAACTGTGATTAATTATCAGCTTAAGAAATATCTTGAAGAACGAAAGCTCCTTAATGACTGGCAGTATGGCTTTCGTAGCAATAGGTCCACTTGTGATCTGATAGTATATCTCACCGAACAGTGGCACTAATCTTTACATCGTTTTGGAGAAAGTAAGATTATTGCACTTGATATTTAAAAAGCATTTGATAGAATTTGGCGTCAAGCTCTCTTATCGAAAATGCATGCATTTGTATCGACGAATCTCTTCTTCGATTAGAAATTATCTTTTGGACCGCTTAATACAAGTTGTATTGGACGGTTTCAAAGTCAGATATTGACAAAATAAATGCTGGTGTGCCCCAGCGCTCCGTTCTGTATCCGACTCTCTTTCTCATATTCATCAATGATCTCTTGTCTGAAACATCTAATCCAATATATTGTTTTGCTGACGACAGTACACTTAGCTTTTCAAATTCGTTTTCAGATTCACACCCATGTCCTTCGGATGGGGAACTACAACGGCAGCGTATGATAAGCTCTTTAAATTCTGATCTCGACAGCATTGTCCAATTGGGATTAAGAACCGTATAGAATTTAATGCTTCAAAAACCCAATGCTATATATTGTCGTTAAGGGGGGACCCTCCCTCAATGCCGTTATCCATGAGCGGCGCTTGCATAGAGTAAGCCGAACAACTTTCAGTTCTCGGTATGTGAATCACTGACCGCTTTTTGTGGAATGACCACATATTTGACGTCGCCAAAAACGCTGCAAAGTGATTGGGCTTTCTTCGAAGATGCAAGAAATATTCCACCCCTTCTAATCTGGTTGTATTTTTTAAAGCATACATTCGTCGAAAGCTTAAGTACAACTGTCATATATGGACAGGTGCCTTGGATATAATCCAAAAAAGAGCTTTAAAAACGATAGGTGGATAGAAGATAACCAAAACAATCGAATCCCTTGAACACCGTCGCAATGTTTCATGCCTTTCATTGTTTTATTGTTATTTTTATAGACCATGAGCTAATGAAATAGCCAGTTGTATTCTTTCCCTTAAAATATTCAACCGTAATACTCGCGCTACTAGGATATTTAAAAAAAAATTATGGCGAATACCGTTATTCTTGGGGCTAAGACAACGATTCAAAAATCTATTTTGGACAATCACCTAAAACCCCTAAACACCACGTTTAAGCTAAATTGGTTCAGCGGCTTAGGCTTTAGATCGTTCTACAGACAGACGGAATTGCGGGACCCACTTTCTTGGTGTTTTCTAGCATTGTAATGTCAACTTTGATTAATATAACTTGCCCTATCGCCTATATCGCAAGTTAAAATTGCAAAAAAAAGAACGAACACGAATTTGGTTGATTGTGAGCCACGAGCGAACTATATTTGTTGCGTATCGATCGATGTCTAAAAAAATTAATGACAAATAAAAGCATTCACATTTGTACATGAGTAGATAGGCAAATAACATGATATAACGGATAAATTGCCAGAAACAAAAAAAAAAAAAACAAAAGTATATAATTTTCGCAAAGCAAATTTTGATAAACTTAATCAGCTAATCGAAAATATAGACTTTGACTTTATTTCAAACGATGTTAATATTGACGTTAAGATTGCCACCTTCTACTCCTTGATTCATAATTGTTTCCTTCAATCCATCCCACTGTCTCCTCAAAAGAATTTTCCTTCTTCCCCTCCCTGGTATAATAAAGAGTTGCGCTCACTCAGAAATAAAAGGAACAGCTTGTAAAAAATGTTTAAGTTCCAAGTTAAATGAAATTATGTCACTGTTCATAACAATTTTTTGAATCTGTTAATTCCAGTTACCTCGTCCAAAACTCAATCTGAATAATTTCAAATCCTAAACACCTCTTTAATTTTACTCATTCTAAAAGAAAATCTGATGGCTATCCATCTACATCGAAATACAATATAATAAATCACAAACCAATTTGCTGACTTATTTGGGCAAGTTTTCTTTCAATCAACTCTGAAATGGATCTAAACTACTTCAGTTACTTGAACGGCTGCACCCAAACCTCATTAACTTCGATAAACATTTGTGAATCTTCAGTAGTTAATAAAATCTGCTTGCCCTGCTGTAGTTCTCAAACAATGTGCCTCTACCTTAGCACAACCACTCACTGCTCTCTTCCAGCTTTCAATTTCTTAAGGATCTTATTTCCCAAAGTATGGAAAGACTCTTTCATTATCTTGGTTCATAAGAAAGAATGTAAAAGTGATATCTCAAACTATAGGCATATTGCTAAACTTTCCTGTATACCTAAAATGTTTGAAAGTATTATTTATGACACTTTGCTCTTTACTTTATGTGCCCTAGAAACTGGAAATGAAGTTGATGCCATAGCAACTGATTTTAGTAAAGCATTTGATAAAGTCTCCCATAACGTAATTTTTTTTAAACTTAAGGCTTATGGATTTCCGCCATTAATAATATCTTGGCTACAATCTTAAAACAATCGTCAGTACACAGTCCTCCTTAGATCTTGCACTTGCAAACCTATCTGTTCAACATCTGGTGTTCCACAAGGTAGTCATTTAAGACCCATTATTTTCCTGTTTATAATTAACGATGTCGATCTTACACTTCTTGTAGAATCCGACCTTCAGATTTATGGTGATGACATGCGCATTTCCAAACTTATAGAATGCACGGCCGATACACAATTTCTTCAAACTGACCTAAATAATTTCTCCACCTGGTGCCAACACAACTATCTTGAACTAAATGTGAACAAATGTCAAGCAATTACTTATTCTCGTTAGCGACCTACCTTGTCACAGCAGCGTCAATATTTCATTAATAATGAACCTAGTCCGATAGCCACTTCCATTCGTGACTTAGGTGTTATATGTGATAAGATAACCAACTAAATTTTCGTGCTCATTATGGAAATATTATCAACAGAGCTAATTCTGCTCAAGGTTTTGTCAACCGCTGGTCCAAAAAATTCTCAAATCCCCATGTAACTAAGTATCTGTAAATTACTTTTTTTTAGACCTTTTCTTGAATTTGCCTCCAAAGTCTGGTCACCGTACCATCATATCCGCAATTCAGCGAATAGAAGCCGCCCAACGAAGATTTATTACATTTGCCCTGCGAGGCTTTTGTTGGGGCGACCCACATATCCTACCTCCTTACGTAAATCGCATTAAATTAATCAACTTACATACCTTAAGTAAACGTCGTGATAATGCTGATAAATTTTTTGTACACGAGCTATTGGCTGGAGTCATTTTCAACGTAAGTGTACTTGATAAAATCATCCTGAACACTTATCACCGTCGTTTTTTTTTTTTTTTTTTTTTTTATAATCTACGCGCGCTCAAGGGATTATGAATACCCTTTAAATGTTTCAACACAGCGCGTGCGTGGGGGTGAGTTTAAGGAAGAGAAAGAATGATAGGACAGATGTTTGAGGTTAATACCACTCTTCTCTATCCTTTTAAACTACACCAATTATGGAAAAAATGAATCTGTCTCAAGAATACTTCAAAAAGTTAATAACTCTGCCGTTTTTGATGTAAGCCTTTCTAAAAATTCCCTAAAACTTGCCCTCCAATCAAAATCATTTCATTTTCCTCCAGAACTCAATTATTATTTAAATGTTTATTTTTTGTCTTATCATAATTTTTAAGAAATCAATCGATTTCTTTGATTTAAGATATATGCTTGTATTAGGCTTAACAAAATTAAATACAGGACAACTGAACAGTTAGCATGAGAACAAATGAGTTTTAACATTGAAACATAGTGTACATGAACTTAATTTGGCAACTGATCAAGTTATAAAGAAAATATTGCGATTGATTTACTTTAATATAATTTCGAGTTAGGTTTTAGTATCATTCTTAAGCAGTGTTAAAAAAAATATACGACTTTTGTGTCTCTGAATGCTCGAAACTGGTAAATTAACAGAATACAATTTAAAAAGAGCTATTAAAAATAATAATTAATTACTTCATTAAGAATAATAATTAGGTATAAAAGCAAAATTTAAACAATCACTATAATCAGGACCCATAGTTTTTTTTAGTTCACTCAGGCGTATTCGTATTTTTTTGCGTTAATTTAGGTAATTGAATTCGTGTTCGATTTTTCTTTAACTTCTACTTCTGCTCTTTTTTCTTGTTAGATTACTTTTTATACTCTTTTTAGATTAAATTCTAATTTTAATATCTCTAAGTGAGTGGGAAGAAAATCTTTAGAGACACAATTGACCAATATTTGATCTTAGTGTGTCAGCTGTTCTGCTGACATCAGCCACTTCAACCTAAACTAACCCAACATTATATTAAGGGTCTAACCCCATCAATAAATTTCTTTAGTGATACTAAAGCTAAATTGTTAATTGTTACAGTGGAATTGAACCCAGAACCAATATTTTCAGGAACCAATGCTTTACTGAAACTGATCATATTATTCATTCCAATTCGGGGTTTTATTTATTATCCATTTTATTAAACCGACTACATCATACTTGCAATTGTCCAAAGGAATTCAAGTATATTATCATCTGTTAAACATTCCAACTGTATGTTAGTCAAATTTTTTTAGTTTGTATGCCTTTAAATTATTGGCTTGGATTTTATTCATGATAAACAAGTTTTTCCTTCAGTTGTTGGAAAAAGAATTATACATATTTGCTTAATTGTTTTATTAAATGATTTCTTTTTTTTTATTGCAGTAGAAACTCAAAGGATCTTAATTCGCTGCGATGTCAAGAGAAACAGAAACAAAAGCTACTGGACATGATCAAAAGCGCACTGAGTGAAGTTGGCTGTGAAGAATTACCATCAGGATGTGATGATCACTTAAATGTTGATCAGAATTTTATTGAAAATTCATTTAATAATGACAATCAGGTTCGTTTTTTGTGTATGTTTAGGATTTATGGTATTGGGACTAATTTAATTATTAAATACATATATATAAGTTGTCGAATATTTTATTAAATAAACTTGAAAACTTGATCGAAAGACTTGTGAACAGAATATGCAAAATATAGATTTTATTTGGTATTATATGGACAAAAATTGCTAAGAAACGAGTCATCCAAATATTTACGTTTTAATTTCATATTTACTTATGTATGTTAAAGAATTAGACTGGAGATATAAACCTGTCAAAAATATTATTGTATCGTCGCCCGTTTCAAAACTGTTTAACGAGCAAAAAAAAAACTATGGTTACGAGAGGAATAACCGGCGCGGCGCCGCTCTTTAGGGTGTGGCTTTTTAGGCAATATAAACAGTACATGTTTGAACTTTACTGCTTAACTGTTATAAATTGACATGGCTATAAGTTGTAAATGCAGTTTGAAAATAAATTAAACGAAATAAAATAATGTTCACATCAATGAATAAATTATGCACAAACAATTAGCCTAAAAATCATAGAAAATTAATTATAAAACGCCATTCGCAACTAAGAAAAAAATATCATGTGATCAAAATGCCAAAATGGACCAATATTCAATAATTCGATGATCGGTCTAATTTACCATTTTCACATACCACATCGATCTACCATGTCGACGAAGTAGTTTGTTGTTGTATGGGCGACTTATAATGTTATGTTAAAACCAGCTGTCAAATAGCACAGTTGGAAAATTTACACTACAAAATAAATTAGCGAAGTGAAAATTTCTGTACGCCATATTATTTTTAAGACACAGTATTAAGCAATTTTAATAAATAGAAAAGAAGAATGCAAATAAGATAACTGTAAATTATCAATATAAGCAGACAACTGCAAAAAAAAAAACAAAACAGAAACTGTGCTGGTGAACTATTGCATCCCTTTTTAGACGCCATGCCATGTCGACATACCACTTCGATCTCATTTAGAAATCGAACTACTGTGTTAGCACAGTTTATTTTCACACGACCAAAGTGTCGACACTATACATCGACGAAGTATAGCCGTCACTTGTACAAATATATGTACCATGGCTCGGATTATAACGTAACGATTTTTATGGATTACATATTGGGTTCAAACAAAGTTCAAACATGTAATTTGGGTATTATAAATTATCACCTACTTGAAAGCTGAACCATCACTGAAGTCCGTTTTTTCTTCACGTAGAACTCAAGAAGAAGATTTTATTCTGTTGGTTTCCATACTTTGTTTATAATTCCTTTTGCACTTAGTTTTTTTAATCTATAAAAACAATACCAAAAGAAGTAAAACCAAAACAACCTTTTACATCATAAATTCATTAATTAATAAGTTAGTAAGTTACTGTCAGTTTCGTAAGTTCTGTTTGTCAACTGTATCGAAATGCAACTGGTATACCCCATTTTAATTGTATGAAATATTTCGTCTATTCAACTCAGAATGCTCAATGATTCTTATATGCGCTAATCGAACATGTTCTGAACATGCTCACAACGAAAAAAAGGACACATTCGTAACTTTGTATGTTTTATGTGAAAAAAAATCAAACATTTTGTTTGACAACCCAGCCATACACAAAAAAATATTCCAAAATTGGGCAATTTCGTCCAGCGCGAACAAATTTATATAAAGCAGCTTTTCAATAGAGTAATAACTTAAACTTTAAGTTGTCAGAAATAAGGATATGTGACTAAAGGTATTAAATCTCAACTACATATGTATTTGGGTAGTTCTGAAAAATAAGATCTCGCAAGTTTCGCTCCACCAAAAATTTAATTTAAAATTGAAGGGAGAAAAATTCAGTTTTTTTGCAAATTACTCGAAAACTATAGGTTCTTTTGAAAAAAGTTGTATGTACGCATTGTAGCTAATGTTATTCTACACAAAAAGATACATACACTTTTTATCGTACAATTGATAGATTTGTAGAAAAAAGGTCGAAATCATTGGGGTGTAGTACTTTAATTCAAAAAAATGTAATAAATTTATGTTTTTGAGTGGGGATTTTTTTTTTGTTTTTATTTATGTTTGCAAAAACATATTCTTTGAAAAAAATAAAATTTTAAGTGTGGAACCGGAAGGGTAATGCTGCCGTCTTAAGAATCCTATTTTTTTTATTTTGCTTAATAACTCCAAACATTTTTATTTTATTTCAATGACTTCTGTATGTCAATTCGTTCTTAAGTATACCAAAGTTTAATTGTTCGTTAAAATAGGAGCTATATTAAGTCTGGTTGCTTTAACGAATGAATTTAATCTATATATCCATTTTGATATTTATTTTATTTTATAATTAAACTTTGGCGTAATATTACTTAAGGATGAATTTTTTTTTTTTTTTTTTATAACTTTGCACGCGCTCAAGGGATTATGAATACCCTTTATATGTTGTTTTCTTAACACAGCGCGCAATCCGGTGGAAGAAGAGAAAGAAGGATAGGAAAGATGTGTGGCGCGATGTTCTGAGACAAGTGCTGGTTGATGTCTCAGATTTATCTCCAGGGATGGCGGCTGAACTAATGCAGAGAGAATTACCGTGTCTTATTTATGTATGCCCCTTATAATTCGCATTATTCTATTTATTTAGTTGTCATATTTTATGGGTATGCTAGTTTACTCAATCACATGTTGTTAGTGTTATGCCTAAACCGCATGTAATGAGCAAAGCAGCAACTTATTTCATGACAATTTTTAGAATTGGTTTTTTTTAATGGAATATAAGAAGACATAGACAACGGCAGGAATCGAACCTGCAACTACGAGGTTGACAGGCGAGCACACAACTATCGCGCCACGCCACCCCCAACATACAGAAGTCATTTATATGTCATTTTGTAGATAATTTTAGTGTCTAAAACTGGCGGGACCACCGACAACAATTTCTTAAATTAATTTCAAAAATTGCTTAAATGCATAAGGGGGGGTTTAGTGGTACTTTGTTGAAATTGTCCAAATCGATTCGTCTTCGTGTCCCAACCAAAGGCATACAAATCGACTAGAATATATAATTCGGTTATCCTTGTAAAAGTATTTGGGCTACAATTTTTGCTGTCTTATCGACTTTAATTCTAGTTTAAATGTGAATTATGAATGAATGTATCTTGAACTCTAAACTTTAATAAAATATTCGACAGTTATATTTTCCATAATACCATATAGTCCGATTTATAGCCTTAGCATATATTTATTTTCATTACTCAACTGCGGTGATGGGTTTCTAATGTTAATAATTTAAAATTTCTTCCACTTTTTATTTGCTTTTATTCTATACTAAAATCAAATCATCAAATATCGCAAATCAAAAATAAATACAAAAAAAAACAGACTCGCCCTTCAGCCAATGTAAGTATTATGAATGACCTCATCCGCCGTGGAGGAGTACTAACGCTTCTGCGTGGACCGTTTAAAAGAAAAGCGGCAACGCCGCAACCAACAACTCCTACTTCTACAATCCGCAATCGAAATCGTTTCAACAAGAATATGCAACCACGTTCTCAAAGCCTTGGATCTTTGTCGGTAATTAATGATGAGTGTAAAACTAACCTTAGACTGTCGGCCAGTGTGGAAGCTAATAATAAATATGACAGTGATGATATTATTGTGTTTGATCCCTATCCCCAGTCGCCAAAACCTGTCTCAGCAGCGAGACATAGTTCAATGCTTTGTGTTATTGAAGAACCCTCTACTAACATCTATTCCGAACTTGAAGTAAACGATAATCAGTTTGCTCCTATTGTCCCTTCTAACACTAATCCAAGCTCTTCGAGTCAGCAAAGTGTTCAAATTGAAATTAATCATATTGCTGGGGAAAATCATTCTTCCTTAACGCCTATTCATCCACCGCCGCTGCCGTCCACAAATGAAGCTGACTGTACTGAACCTGTTGTCAAAAGCTCCATAGATGCCCATTTAGACAAGATCGATGAAATCAATCGATCATTAGACGATAAGCTCAAACGATCACTGCCACAAACTCGCTTCCTTCAAACAGCAACATCCTCGGATCTTAACGCAATTGAACCTAGCCCTGTAGAGCATAGAATTTCAGCAAGTGAAATCCAGGAATGTAATTCAAAACGAACATCATCGTCATCGTCAGACACCCGTCCATCAATCAGAAAACAGTCTTCCAGCACGCCTGTAGGTAAAAAGCGATCGATATCATTCTCACATAAATCAATAAACACAATACTGAGTAACATTAAAGATTTTAAGTTCCCTCGAAGTCCCTTGACTCGGGGACTTCGCAGCAATTCGTCGACTGAAGATCGCGAGATCAATGAAATACTCGAAGGTGTAACGGTGCTAAGCAAAAAACCAGGCTCCATTGAAGACACCACATTGCCAGTGATTGAAACATCTACCGATTGTTCAGAAAGTGAAGGCGCCTCCAGGTCAAAAACAAAAGCGCCTAAAATGAAAAAGTCCAAAGCTATTCGTAACACCTTCCGAACGAAGCTTATAAGCTTCCAGATGCGACGAGGAAAGACATGCAAGTCATGTGCAAAAAAGCGACGGATACATCCGAGCAAAAGTGTGTTCGATTTTGCAAAGGACTTCAATTTGGCCAGTTGGAATGAGGATGATTTTTGCGCTTGTCCCGATGATGCGATCCATAATTTTCATACGGTTTCAACGGCAAGTAATACAACGAATGATTTGATTGAAGGATCTGGTGAGGAAACAAATGATGATAACGAAGAAGATGTTTTATCAATCAAGGATCATAAATACTGTGAACCAAATATTGCGGGTGTGAGTAATATGAATTCATCGATCCTTCGAATAGAAAAAAAGAATATGTAAATAAATAGCTGGCATCTGCTTCCAATAGTTTTTCTATGAAGCTCCGCCATACACGGTCAATTGATTGATTCAATACTAATATTTGCTTGCATGCCTCACATTATTTTGTTGTACAAATCTGATTGACGAAAATCAAAAGTGGTTAATTGCCGCATTTAATAAGAAACAGAAGTAGAATAAAACTAATCGCTCTGTGTATATAACTTGTGGATGGGTTGAAGTCTGATTTCCATTTAAATGCAGCAGTGTCAAATTTAAATTTCTAATAATTTGACAATTGATTGATAGTGTAATGGCTGCTTCAAATTTCGGTTTGACAAACAATATGCTTTTATTTTAAATATTGAATTTTATTTGCATTGTGGTTCTGATGTGTTTTTGTACTAATTTATTTGTATATTTGTTTGAATTGCGATTAGTATTTTTAATTTTTGTTCGTGTTTAACCATTTTTATTTGTTGATGGCACAACAAATTAAGCTCGAATAATTCAATTAAAGTAATTTCTAGAGCAAATATCAACGTATATTTGATTTAACAAAGGAATCTATCAGGTTTATGAAATTAAAGTGAGCTTTTTTAAATTAAATAACAAAAACAGTGCATTTTTATATATTCATATTTTCTACATAATCAATAATTTCTTCTGCGAACTCTCCAAAGTGAACACAACATCAAGATGCATTCCACAAATATTCCGTTAGGTACCGTCCGATAGGAACGTCACATGTAGTCAACTGCGAATTATGAATCGTCAAGAATGTTGGGTTTTCATTCAAATAATCAGTTGCTTTGGTCGACGATTTCTGCCATAAATTTCAGTTCATAAACAAGTAAAGACTATTCACATGAGAGCGACCAACGACAGATGAATACACGAATAAATTCCATTTAAAAAAATTTGCCAACCTAAATTTTTCACAAATTCTAAACAAAATTTTTGAAATATAATTAATATTAATAGGGGTATTCATGCAACGATGGAAACCCAGATAAACCTTAGAAACCAAATAATTTTATCTCCGCAGAAATTGTCTGTCATAAATTTGACGGGAAAAATATTCTACAAATCAGATAAAATTATCTTACGAATTTGATGTAATAGTAATAGTTAGTTGAAATAGTAGAAAATAAACCTCATAAAGTTATTTAAATGATCAGCTGATTGTTTCCTACATTTACGGTAAGTATTTTTAAGGGCATTCATGCAAACGTCCACCGGAAAGATGTATCTTTGTGCAAGGCGGACAGTTATCTTGGTGCCTGAATACCCTTAATGTTTATACACAAAAATTTAATTTTTAATCGCCAAAGTAAGATACATTTGAGAAAACAATATTGGTAGTCGCTAATTGCGTCTGATTATTACAAACAGTAAAACTATTCGCGTTCCACATACCCTCCACATTTAAACGAATTATTTGTTTGCGCGACACTAACCTCAAAATCAGTTACATTCGTGACGAATAAAAAAAACATGTGAACGAAATGTCAAAATGGACGAATATTCGTTAATTCGTTGGTCGTTGGTCGCTCTCATGTGAGTAGTAATTTTAATTAGTGCTTGAGGTTTAATTTGTGTTAGCCTATTTGTGAAATGCGTCCCGAAGTTGTGGATCGCGATTTGGCGTTTGACATTTAGTAGAAGATGTCTGGATGGTCGCGTATTAAATGGGAGCGGTTCATAATACTGTTTTTCATAATTCAGTATGACAAAATTCTGTGTGGTCAAAGTATTGTAAGACCATTATAATTCTGTGTGTTATTTTACTGTAAATATTTTACTCATACAGTATTTTGACATAAATTACTAATACTAATTCCACCAAAGCGAAATCTCAGATTTTAGCACGAAGCTTTCGAGATTTCGAATAGGTGTTCACACCACCTAATGCAAGATTTCGTCTCTCAAGAGCACAAGCAACAACCATTTTTGTTTATCTAATCGATCAACCCAAGCAACGTTGTCAAATAAAAATGCATACTCTCTCTTTTTACCTCCTTATCGTTAGAGTGAAAGATCGTAATTTGCACATAAAAAGACTTTTACCGCTTCAGTAATGTGACTTCATTGTGATTTCAACGAAATCATGGACTTCAAAATCCCAAAACTATATGGTAAAAACAAAATCCGAGATTTCGCTTCGGTGGGAACATATTATAAGATGCAATATTTTTGAAGTACTATTTTATAAATATTTATTTTGTTTAGATTAGTTGATATTTGTTTTAAAACCAGATTTAGAAGGGAGACATGCAGCTTCACCTGTGTCCAACCGAAGAGTAAAATTCACTTTTCGGATGATTGTATTCATTTCGATACTGGTTAAAGATTTTAGTGCTTTGTAAAAGAAGCGAATGATGGCTTCTAAACAAATATGAATCTATTTAAAAACAATTAATATTTAGAAAATGCTAAGTAAGTACTAAGAAATATAAGGGACTATGCAAGTGAGGACGAAGAGCGACCTACAAAATAACGAATTTTTGACCATTTTGACATTTCACTTTATTCATCTCGAATGACCTTCTTTAATTAATAATCTCTGATTTTGGGGTTAGTTGGGCGCAAAGAAGTGGATTTGCTTTTTCAAATTTATTTGCTTTTTCAAATTTATATTATTTTGGCAATTAAAAAGTAAATTTTAATGTCTCAACATTAATAAAAATTAAGTTGTACTATTACTCTCTTAAATCAAATTCAATCGTTCATTCGTTAGTCGCTCCCATTTCCCATGTGAAGAAGCCCTTTAGTGAAGTCTTGTTAACATCGAAATTTAGTTTGCACAAACAAATATGACCTTAGTTGCGATAAAAAATAACACTTTGTTAAGATAGACAAGTTTCTAACCATGCGTTTTCTTACACAAATACATTTAAACACAAACTTTAGAATCAGGAAAAGGGTTGCAACTTGTTCGTTTGGCAAAAAAGACATTAATCAATTGGAATGCACAGTTTTTTGACTGATGGCCAATCAAAGACCAAGAAATTGCTTCACTTCCAAGTCTATTATGGTCTTGTTCATGTTAATGTAATGTCAAACAATTCCCAGCTCGTAAATCGTGTTTCATGTTTTAAGTAATAAGTCCAAAGCTTCTTTCTTTCGAATGTATTCTTTCTACTCGACACCATCTTGCATATACTATGTGTGTCAATTACTTTCACACAGAAATACAAATAAATCTCATTTAATTAACTCATTTTTAATCGCTGGACAAATGTTAAAACTTAATTGTTTACCTTTTGAAATTAAAAAAAAAAACTATTTCTTTTTAAATTTATTACAATATCTTTTGAAATATATTTCCTTCTTGAATTTTAAACGATTATTATACTCTTAGTTCCGCAATTAGCGTTTGACACTTATCATATCTCAACTCAATTAATAACTCCATCAATTTTTAAAGAGCTCTTCGGGCCCCAAAATACCCTACAAAAATATACAACGGAAGACACATAAGTGTCCCGTTCTATACAATCATTATACCACCAATGTTTGCCAGATTTTAAATTAAAATAAAAAATATTGTTAGATAAATCTATTGAGTAATTTTCGAGAGTGGTTAGGTTAATCCGAAAATAGAAACAAATCTTTCTCTGAGCAACTGCTGGCTGGCTATAACACACATTTTCGGAATCGAGGAATATAGAGGCATTATTTTGCGAATGGAAAATTGGCCTCGAGTTGAAAACGCTTCGGGCCGCCAACAAGTTTTGTTTTGGATTTTTTTATTTTAAATTAGCGTCAGTTCTCAAAAACAAAATCATAGATTTTGAGTTAAATCCTATTTATCAAATAGACAAGTACATTTGGAAGTTGATTTTATTCTTTGGAAGGAATTAAAAGTACTCTGGCGGAAATTTGGAAAACGTCGTCATTTACACAATTAGCTAATTTTAACAAAAATAGAATTAAAAATTCATCGAGTTTTTGTCGGTTTTTAAATAAGAGAAAGTGTGTGTCAAAAATCGAGAAAGCAACCATTTTCACAGCAATATATTCCCGTCATAACAATAGAGATTCTGTATTCTCGTTTTCGAATTGTTTTTTTTTTTTTTGTTTTCATGAATTAACGAAGCATGTATTAGCCCGTGTTTAAAAAAAATAGATTTTCGTGGACTAAATGATTTTTAAAAAAGTTCGATAATTTATTATGAGTGCATCCGGTGCAAGTAGTAGTAGCTCGTCAAATTTTAATTTCGTACCCATGCCACCGGCCAGAAGGAAAAGACCGAAATCGATGTTGATGGTTTGTGTTATTGTTTGATAAATACAAAACGAAATTTTCAAAAAAAAAATTTACTTCTAGTATCCTTATATGTTGTTTCAAATGATAACTAAAAAAAATAGAGATTGGCAAGAATTTGTGAACTTGTTGTCATACTTTGTAGTTTAATACACACATTGGCCATATTCAGAAGACGTAGGCGACTTGAAAGCTACGTTTCTAGTCTCTGATTGACCAGCTGTCAAAAAATGTGCTACCAATTAAAAGAAATTTTACTGAAAATCTAGTCACGAAATTACTCACTTAATTTGACGTCAAATGCATTTGAGTCAGAATTATTAGCTGTTAGGTATATCTATCTAACAGTTGAACTTTAAAATAACATGTTCCTCAAACTATAACGGATTTTTTTAATGATGTAATGTAGGATTGCGAAAAATCTATAGAATATTTAAAAAAATATTTGAAATTTTTAGTAATGTCGATTTCCTTAAACGAATTCCATAGACAAAGAAATTGAATTATACTCTGAAAGAATTGAATTCTCTTAAATCTGGAAGATGGGTTTACACAGATTTAAAACCATAAACTTGACATTTCGGAGATATCAATTCTTGTGATTATTTGCAAAACGTTTTGATGCAAGTTAAATTGGGTAATAAATTATAATTGTGTGAAAGATATATAAAAATTGTTACAATATAAATAACGCAATTTATGTATGCTGTTATAAATGTCTATTGAATCTCCGTCAACAATAATATTTCCTTCATAATCGAGGATAAAATCAAATTTATTCAAGTCGATTTCCATATTCACTAGGAAAGAATTTCAAAATAAGGAAAAGAATTTAGTTTGACATTATGATAATTAAACTGATAGAAATCTTCTTCGAAGTAGAAGATTCTCAAAAGAAACAAACCTTATTTCATAGAACGCGCCTATTCAATTGTCATATTTTCTCCATTGACATTCAACAAAAAAAAAAAACTGTACAACATTATTTAATTTGTTTTTGTCGGTCGGTGCCTCGAATTGGTAATGGAAAATATTTTAGCTATCCTACAGTAATGCTTTGAAGTTGTTCTTTCCCAAATATATAAAAACGAAAACCGTGCAAAGGCGATTACAGTATTTATGTAAATATATCTATTTGCTGCAAGATGTTGGGATAACAATATTTTAAAGTTATTACTCATTTTTATTTATTGAAATTAAATTTATTCACTGCACCGAAATAATTATTTGTCTTCCCAATTATTTTGTTTTTGTCTTGTTGTATTGACTTTTGAATGACAATTCATAGTGAAAACGTCAAACTTATCTTTTTTTCACTGGTGAAAACACTTGAAGATTAATTTTTAATCTTATCAATTTAAACCGGATTATCTTTAGGTAGAAACGTAGCATAATACGGTACTAGTAATCAGTAAGTTTCGGGCACAGAACCACACCTAATTTTCGAAACACATTTGTAAAACTTTGAAGCATGAATAAAGGCCTATTCGTTGAGTGGTTTTTATTTGAAACATTGCGAATAAATTGTGTTTTTTTTATATATACATACATAGGCGCGCCCAGAACTCACCATAAAATAGAAATAGGTTATTAATTTTTAGCTGTGGCGAGTTGAGGTAATGAGTAAATTGTCAAAGTAACATAGTGTTGACTGCTGAAACATGTTTAGTCTATTGATACTGATGTGTATTCGGGTTTTTTTTATATAATTTGATATTTTTGAAATTTAAATTAATGTGGTTTTCTATTGGGAAAAGAAATCAATTTTGTTTAAACGTAGACATCTGTCAAAACACCAATCTTTCAGAAAAAATATTTTTCCTTTATTCTGAATCGATTTTGCACATCCGTATTTTTCGGTGGACTCATCTTTTTGCCAACATCACTGCAATTGACAGCTGGCAACTAGACAAGTATTTTTTTCATAAATTTATTTTAATAGAGAAAGAAATTACCACATTTATCGGCACAAATATACGCCAATAACATAACAAAAAAATTTAATTCAAATCGCATTCCATTCGGCAAGAAAAACAAATTAAATTTCGAATCGAATTCTGAGAATTTTAAACAAATTTTAGGTTTTAATTATCTGATTATCCGACATTAATTACCTTTTCGATTGGCCGTCCAGAACTGTTCTGACCCCCACAAAATGACAGTTTTTGCTCTAAACAGAACAGAAAACGATTCTGGATTTCATTTCAGAATCGAAAACAGAATTACTAATACACTCACATAATTAAAATGTCAAAATCATCGGGTTGATTTGTTGTGTAATTTCGATGTGTTTATTGAATTTATACTGCTTTTCTGACAAAGTAACATAAAAAGGAGCAAGTTATAATTATTACTGATAGAAAAAAATGGGTATCTACATTGAAATCAAGTGTTTTGGAAATTTATTTTAGCCGATGTGATTTTTTTTAAATTTAATTTTCACAAATACATTGATACATACAATTCAGAATCAGTCAAATTGTTTCAGGGTGTTTTATTGGTGGAACGTGTTCCAGACGGCCAATCGAAAAGTCCATAAGTATTATATTTCTTGCTTTTTATTTTAACAACACATCTGACAGACAACCTTTTGAGAACCGAAAAATCCAGGTTTTTATGACAACTCTTGTGGTTGCCCAACAAGCCTGAGTGAAAGTTCAACGAACTAACCATGTTCCATTATTCCCTATACATTTTATTTAAACTTTATGTTTCCGTGTGGATAAATCTTTTACCACTTTTGTGTTTAAACAGCTCAGTCTTTCAAAGTTGGTTGCTTAAATGATATTAAGCTTTCTCAATCAAGTATTATGTATTAAAATTTGGTATGCAAATAATAGCTATGTTCACTAAAGAAAATATCAGAACAGAACAGATGAGCACAGAAAAGTCAGAACAAAATAGAACCGTAAATTTAACGTGTTTTTTTTTCTAGCTGAAAATGCAATTTTTTTTCTTACTAATAAAACATTATTAAAGCAAAACAGAAAAATAAAATAATTTTAACAGTTCTCGCCATTCTATTCGTGCTTGATCTCACTCAAAAGCCAGCAGAGAAAATCGTATTCTTCTCTGTTCTGATATGTTCTACAAAACTTCACAGTGAACACCAAATCAGAGCAACTGAACATCAAAAAATTTTACTTTTCTGCCAGAACCGTTCAGACGAACTCACTGAACAAAGCCTTTTTTGTAGTTCAATTCTCGATAAAGCTTTTATCATTTTGCAATTTTTTAGTTCTTATAAAAACTGTATCCTACAAAAGCATCAAGTATCTACTCATTCGCTTTTTTCTTAGTATTAAACGGAACTTTGGTTGATAATTCCTTTAGATGGAATTTCACAAATGTTTTGTATGTATTTTAGTGTCTTATTCACAATATCTCACCCTCAACATTTTCTTCATATACTTCACTTGAGCATGTTGTTTATGTATCACAAACAATTAAATAGTTTTTTAGTTTTAAATGTATGACTAACTCTAGTTTTGTAAAAAAAAATACAACATATATGTATATGTTTGATGAATGATTGTTTTAATTTAAAAAAAACTTTTTTACAGATGTCTCTCTCATCGAATCGTCCACTTTATGAAGAAGAATGGTTCCATGGTGTTCTGCCTCGGGAAGAAGTAGTTCGTCTACTCAACAACGATGGGGATTTTCTTGTTCGTGAAACAATTCGTAATGAAGAAAGTCAAATTGTCCTCAGTGTCTGTTGGAATGGTCATAAGCATTTTATTGTTCAGACAACGGTTGACGGGCATTTCCGGTTCGAAGGACCTCCATTCCCGAGTATACAAGAACTCATTATGCATCAGTATCAGTCCGAGTTGCCAGTGACGGTTAAATCGGGAGCAATTCTGCGACGACCAATATGTCGGGAACGCTGGGAGCTGAGCAATGATGATGTGGTATTACTGGAGAAAATCGGAAGGGTAAATTTTACGAAACCATTTTAGTACGAAGTTACACCTACTATTCGTTTCAGGGTAATTTTGGAGATGTCTACAAAGCAAAACTAAAGTCTACAAAACAGGACGTTGCTGTGAAAACCTGTCGAATGACTCTGCCGGACGAGCAAAAGAGGAAATTCCTTCAGGAGGGTCGTATCCTCAAGCAATACGATCATCCAAATATTGTTAAGTTAATAGGAATATGTGTACAAAAGCAACCCATAATGATTGTGATGGAACTTGTGCCTGGTGGATCATTGTTAAATTTCCTGCGAAAGAATTCAAATTCCCTGACGACAAGACAATTGATGGGAATGTGCAGAGATGCTGCTGCCGGTAAAAAAGAAGAATTATAATACTCGACGAACATTTACCTAATATAAGATTTTCTTTTAAGGTATGCGATATCTTGAATCAAAGAACTGTATTCATCGAGATCTGGCAGCTAGAAATTGTCTTATCGATTTAGAAAATTCAGTTAAAATTTCCGATTTCGGAATGTCTAGGGAAGAAGAAGAGTACATTGGTAAACATTAAAATTTTCAGAAGTACGGAAGAATGGTGCCAATATTTTCTAAAGTGTTATTCAATTCTTTTAGTTTCTGATGGAATGAAACAGATTCCAGTTAAATGGACTGCCCCGGAGGCTTTGAACTTTGGAAAATATACTTGCTTATGTGATGTTTGGTCGTATGGCATTTTGATGTGGGAAATATTTTCGAAAGGAGATACACCTTATTCGGGAATGAGTAATTCCAGAGCCAGAGAGCGTATTGATACTGGTAAGTCAAATATTTATCTAAACACAAATATGTATATACTCTCTTCTGCGAGAATTGTTTTATTAAGAACAATTAAGATTGCAAAATGAAGGGCATAGAATTATGAAGAAACTAATGGGGTTTTCTTTCGGTTATTAAAATTAATTTGTTTTCCCTTCAGATCTGTCAAAACACAGATTTTTACAATTAAAGTCTTCCAATGGGCAAACAAATCAGTTAAATTTTTGATCGGAAATTAATTTTGCAGATCTGGATTTTTCGGCAGATTTACCTCTCTTTTACTAATACCACAACACCATCAGAAAAATTGACAGCCGTCATTTTGGAAAGATTTTGTTTTAAGTAATTATGTGAATAATGAAATAAGGTTGTGAAAACATGCATACATTTTAAAAAATAATAGCAATTATTGTGTATTCACAATAGTACTCGTATAATCCTCCAAATTAATTTCGGCATTAATTTTTTTAACATTGAAATCGCTTCGTATTACAAAAGAAAAAAAAAACTTGAATGAAGAAACAATTTTCAAGACATTTGCAATCCGATACTTTTACTGGTTCCACAGACATGAATATACACCAATCAATCTGAAATCGTATACCATCGCGACGAAGAAAATCAAATTTCCGATCAATATCTGAAATTACCAAAAGAAAATTCCATAAGTCCAAGAAATTTCTTTGGACAAAATTATTAAGACTGTCAAATGAAGGAAAAAAGAAAAAAACAATACATAAGCTGTCAGTTGCCAAGCGTATCGTTACAAAAGTTGAAAATAATGGAATTTATAGTCTAATCGGGGCTTTTTCATGCAATAAATTAAAATGCGTGATACCAAATTGGTTATTTTAAGAAGTAATTCCACGTAAATCTTTAATAAACATTTTCAAAAATACACTTTTACGTTGACATTTATAAAATGACAAAAATTGATGTTCAAAGCGCTCCCGTGCTTTTGTGAAACTTTCTTGCGCTCTGAGAGAGCAAAAATGACAGTCTTCACATTTTTGTGCACAAAGTACGAGAACACAATTATTGAGATGTATGGCGATTTCGTTTGATATAAAATGCACGACTAGATCGCACAAACTTGATCTTCGATCACATCGTATGTAAAATGTTTCTATTAAGAACATAAATATATTTCCACTCATTTTTTATTTAATTTTTTTATATACAAATTTTTTTTAACTTTTTTCACTTGGTATGGCAATTTTTAATATTTAATAAAAAAATTTTTTAAAAAAATCATCCACCCGGTTTCGAAATATTTTCAAAAATCCAAAAAAATAGTTTTCGAAAATTTTGTTATGCAGTATTATTTATAATTAGAATTTTTTGATTGAAATCCGTGGAGCTGTTTATGAGAAAGTTCAAAATCAAAAAAATGCTTGTATGGCAGATACCGTTAATAACAAAATAATAAAAAAAATTGTATGGTAGGTACCGTTAGTTTTGGACCTAAAAAAACGATTCAAAAATCGTTTTTAGACAATCACCTAAGCCGCTTAAATATTAAGTTTTAATAAAATCGCTTCACCCGTTTAGACTGTAGAGCGTTGTGTGACAGACAGACAGGCGGAATTGCCGGACCCACTTTTTTGGTGTTCTCCATCATTGTAATGTCAAGTTTGATCAAAATCTCGAGTTCGATTTTTTTATATCGCAACTAAAAATTGGAGTACTTTTTTTTCAAAAAAGTTTTTAACAACATTTTTAATTTTTAATAATATAAATTTATTTTTTGTTGTATACTGACACAAAATAAATACTTGATTGACTACATAACATTTGAGAAACTTCAAAACGAATATTGTAGGTGTGTGAGAATTCCCTCTTTTTGCAGAAAAAAATGGTTTTAGTTTGAGACGACATAATTTGACAAGGATAGTCGCTACCTGTACGGGGTATTGGCCCTTGGAGGATCATGCAGCAAAACTGGGTATTCCTCATAACACCTACTGCCGTAGCTGTAAAAACCAGTTGGAAAAGTAAACAGTGCTTCACTTCCTTTGCAAGTGTCCCGCTTTGGCCAGACTGAGAATGCAATCCTTTGGAAGGGCTTTCTTCTGATATAAAAGAACTTTCTGATACAAAAGCTAAAAACTTATGGCGTTTTTATTTGGCAATCCGGAATCCCTCTCCGTTCCGGGATCCCAACTGAGCACCTTTGCGTAATTCTGACGATTCTGAATTTAAATGAGATTGTATGTGTGAAAATAATTGTGTACGTGGAAATATTCAAAAATTCAAAATATTCAAAAAAATTGTTTGTTGCACAATTATGATAATTTTGCCGATCTGGATTTTTTGGCAGATCTACCCCTCTTTTACTAGCACCTCTATGCATCATAATAAGGTTTGTTCATTGAGCCCTGAAGTCGCCCTAGGGTCGACCTAAAGCATTTTTTGAAAAACCTAAAGTCACCCTGACAAACAAATTCTGTGTTTTTTGAAACCTAGGGTCGCCATCAACTCGCCCTGAAGTAGAACTAGGTTTTTAGCAGGGGCAACTTGAGGTAAATGAATAAACGCCAAAGCTATTGAGGAGAATATCGAGTACTCATAATCGATGTTAATAGTTATCGAATCAAAAGCATCGATGAGTTGAAGGGTTTTTCCTTATTCTTCTTTCAACATCGATATTGAATCATCGATTTATTGTTTTTATATCGATATTTCAATAACAGATAGACTTATCCATCATCCCTTATCTGAAGCATTTGTTTTGTTGTGAATTCTCGTTTTGTATGCAATTTGTTATTTTTAAAAGGGAAATAAAACAATACTCAAATTAATTTTCAGACACAGACATGAAAAAGGAAAAGCATTGAAGTTGAGGATTGTGCATAGGTTCACAAAAAAATGTACTAAGAACTTAAATTTAACATATTTTAAGTTTTAATTATTAAATGACATGACTTGCTTTTCTGCCACATAAATTAAATGGCCCTCGGGTGTTTTTGAGAACCGAACACCTCAGGTTTTTTTGATAACTCTTGGGGTTGCCAAAAAAACCTGGGTGGACCCTAGGTAAAGTTCAACGAACGAACCTATTGACAACCATCAGTTTCACAAGATTTTGTTTCATATTAATTTGTTTCGGTTGCAAGAAAGATATAAAATAGTTTTGAGTTCAAATGGAAACAGTTTTAAGTGAATTAATTTATTCGTCCAGCTCATCTTCGGACTTACAAACTTCAAATTAAAAACAACATTCGAGTCAATATTTGACAGCTGATACAACTAGCTAGTTTACAGACACAATAATATGCACCAATATTATAGCATATAAAAATCAATCGGAGAACGTATTCGATTCGTTACGAAAAAATCAATTTATAGATCAAAATTTAAATTTACCAAACAAAAACCCCATAACGTTCAAGTATATGAATGTGTGAGTGCTTCTGGTTCCGATTCTGATTTCAAATCCAGAAGCAAAATTCTCTTCTTTTCAGAATCAGAACTGTCGTTTTTTCTCAAGTGAACACTTGCAGAAGAGTCCAGAAGGCTTCCAGATTGCCAAATAAAAACGACATTACCCTCTTTCCTCAATGGGTCGAAATGGCTCTAGTGTCGCTGCGCTTGAGTTGTTCCCTCTCTTTTTCCGCTAAAAAAAATCTTTTATTCCGGTCCGTGCGAGTTTTTTATATCAAAACGGCACTTCCCAGCACTACTCGGTTCTAGATGCGAGTTCGCTCTAACCACCATTTTACCTACCTATCTTGAGACGAATATGATTTTCAGATCGATGTTCTATAGAAACGAAATCATCATTAGTAAATTTCTTTTTTTTTTGTGTTAGTATGTAGGTAGTATAAGGAAAATAAATTCTTTAATAATTTGATGGCACAGTATACCTATACATCTAAAGTTCAACTGCATAGTACATAGATAAGATAAATAATATGTCAAATTCTAAACAACCATTTCAATTCGATTTCTGATCAATTTTTTTGTATGTTGTAAGGAACTAGCAAAAAATAGTGTGTAATGCTACGTTTTCACCTAAAGATAATCCGGTTTAAATTGAGAAGATTAAAAATTAATATTCAAGTGTTTTCACCAGTGAAAAAAAGATTAGTTTGACGTTTTCACTATGAATTGTCATTAAATGTATTGACAAGACAAAAACAAAATAATTGGGATGAAGAATAACAATTTCGGTGCAGTGAACAAATTTAATTTCAATAAATAAAAATGAGTAATAACTTTAAAATATTGTTATCCCAACATCTTGCAGCAAATAGATATATTTACATAAATACTGTAATCGCCTTTGCACGGTTTTCGTTTTTATATATTTGGGAAACACCAACTTCAAAGTATTACTGTAGGATAGCTACAACATTTTCCATTACAAATTCGAGAACTGACCGCTTTGGTCTTTGTAGCTTTATTGCATTTTTTATTTTTATACTTATTTACAAACAAAAACAGAATTTGAAGGCAACGACAAATTATACCAGACAAAAACAAATTAAATAATGTTAGACAGTTTTTTTTTTTTTGTTGAATGTCAATGGAGAAAATATGACATTAGAATAGGCGCGTTCTATGAAATAAGGTTTGTTTCTTTTGAGAATCTTCTACTTCGAAGAAGATTTCAATGAGATTAATTTCTAATCTTCATTTAAGGAGATTAAAATTTGTATGGGAAATCTTCAAGATTTAGAATATTTCAAAGAGGATTTATGGTTAATCCACTTAAATCTGGATTAAGTGGTAGGTGAAAACGTAGTATAAAACAAAACGCAAGATTTGTTTTGACAGATTTTGTTTAGAAAAAATTCAATTGTTTGGAATTCGACATTAGATAACGGCTGATAATTCTGACACAAATGCACTTCACTTAAAAATGAATGGGTATATTTCTAGACGAGCTTTCCAGTCCCTTTCGAATAGAAGTTTCCTTAATTTGATGTACTTTTTTGGAAACAACTGTGCGTTATTGACCTTATTAAAGACTGTTTAAAAGCTTATAAGACTTTTATATGGTAACTCTAGTAGGTATACTCCTTATTAATTTTAATTTTTGTAAATAAATATATAAATATAAATTTATTTTTAAATACACTTTATTTTATTAACAGGTTTTCGAATGCCAGCTCCTGAGAATACACCGCCCGAGATGTATCGTCTGATGCTTAAATGTTGGGCTGCCGAGGCTGAATCTCGTCCACATTTTGACGAAATCTTTAATGTCGTCGATGCACTGATTATTCGTTATGACAACACTAGCAATTAATACACATAATTTATGCTTGTTCACACTGTGTCTTAATGTATTAATAATACCGTCTTTCAACAATCTATCTTTAATCTGCTAATCTAATAAAATAAATAAATGTTAAAATCAAATAAGCCTTGTCAACAAAAAAAAATATCCTTACATAGATTTTTCTTACAACGAAAAAATCATCATAAAACTACTATTCACTATTATAATCACTCAAACATTAAACTTATGTATTTCATATTCAATCCATACCTACTATTAAACAATGTATTTGCATTTTTTTTTTTTATTTAGCATGGACAATTTCATTGGAAAATATTTTGAGTTTTTGTTTCCATTCTGGATTTAAAGCTCACTGTGCCAAAAAAAATATCAATTATTATATTATTGTATTATTTTTAGTGCTATGTTGAATTTTGTTTTTTTTTCTTCATAATAATCTGTAATTAATAATGTTTAAGTCAGTATATAAAAGTTTTCTTTCTGTTTTACCGAAACGAGAACTAACATTTATTTAGGTTATTTAATATATAATATTACGTTGCCTTACAATGTCAATTGATAAAAGGAAGCTTATTTGTCGATTTAAATGTATGTATTCTATATTTAATTATTTTGCTGTAAAACTTAAAATTAGTAATTGTTTATATTTGTTATTAAGGTCATATAATCAATGTTACATATGTCACATAGAGGATTATTAAATAAGTTAAAACCAATTAAAATCTACAATTTTTACAATTATATTATGAGTTTCAAGTCCAACGAATAAATTTATGATTTTTTTTTAAAGCAATGCTTTTTTTTTCATTTTATAAAAAAATATATGCAGACGTAGTATATTATTAGATTAACACCTAAATACAAAATGATTTTTTTAACTAGTCCCGTAAGAAATGTACATTATTATTTTTTAATATTCAAATAAATCAGTAAATAAAGCTATTTATGTGTGCGTTTTAAATTAATATCACCAGTCTTGAATAATAATAATAATAATCAATCCCTATGTACATACATACATACATATATCACAGATACACCGTATATAATATATATGTGGGTAGGTATAGATAAATTTACTTTACATCTATTAATCTTTTAAATTTTCCTAATAGTTTGTAATAATTTATATTTCACAATATTTAAAGTTTCTTAAAATAAAATTATTCTCCTTAAAAGTGAATCCCAAATTTCCTTTTCATTTTAGTGTTGGATTTGTCAGGTTAGAAGTATGGGAATCGAAACTCATCCCACCTCAAAAACAAAAATGATTTTTTTTTACTGACAGTTCTCGCAAATAGAATTACCCACCTAAGACAAAGCATACAGAGATAATATAGAAAAGGAATATAAGCTGCAAGGCCGAAGTTATTTACGAGTTTATTTATTTATTTTAATAGTGTATTCATTGAAGTAGTTAACCTAATGGCCACTTATTATGTTCCTTTCTGGATTTCATTAAATTTAGATCTGAATGACACGAACAAAATTTCAAAATTCTTAAGCTAGTATTAGACGGTCCTTGTAATGTGTCATTGCCGTGACACTCTGACGTCACAACAAAATAGCTACTACCACCGTGATTGCCGTGACAAATGTAATCGTGTCATGGCTAGCTACAATGACTATCACACGAATGACACATATCTGTCATTGTTGTCCCAAAATACAATGAACGTCAAAGTGTGTCACGGTAATATTTGTGTCTCGGTGTCACGGTAATGACATGCAAGACAATGACTATCACACGACGTGACAACTCTCAAACAGCTGATCATTGTCGCTGTGAGCCTAAACTGCAATGACATTTATCATTTTTAGCAGTGACGATCACACGGCGGCGATCAATCGAGTTATTGTGTCTTGGTTGTTAAGGAAAAGCTTATTTTTCTAGATAACGGCTCCAGCGATATTGATACAAAGTTTTGAGAATTGGTTATAGCTATCATTTAATCAGAACAAAATTTACGGTATTTACCCAAGAATTCAAATGGCTTCTTTTTTTTCCCTCAAACTATAATTATAACATTTTTGCAAACGTCACATATATATAATTAACTACCACCTATATCCTTCACTTTCATTATATATAAAGGGTTTTCCAATAAGAGGTGTTATTTTGATATTCAAAAAAAAGAAATGCGTTGTTGAAGCGTGTATCGTTCCATTTTTATTAATAGCGTAGTTTCTACTTGTCAAATGTCAAAAAATGACAGCTTCAAAAGTGACAGCTACCGAATTAGCGGGCTATTCAAAATAACACCTCTTATTGGAAAACCCCTTAGATGTCCATATTTACATACCTAGGTTCCATTACCCTCCAAATTTACATAAGTAAAATCTATTTAAATATACATTTGTAGGTACCTATGTAACTATGTCCAACCGTGACAAATAATGACATGGCAGAAATTTCTGCCGTGTCACGGTTGGGATACAGTCCTTGCAGCGACAGGCAACGTGTCACGGTGTCCCATCAACAATGAAAGGGCTATCACACGGTCACGGCAATTTGTCATTGCAATGACCTAAAAGTGACGTGTCACGGTGACTGTCATTGTTTTTGTCACGGCAATGACATGCAAAACAATGACGATCACACGACGTGACACTTTTAGGACACACAACTACGCCAGAGTGTCACGACAATGACACATTACAAGGACCGTCTAATACTAGCTTTACAGATTATAATTTTAAATTTGTTGAAACGAAAACGTGCCACCTAAAATATATTCCTTCCGTAAACCTTAGATGCGAAAAGGGTATAATTCTAATATATGACACTTTGAAAGGTATGTAGGCTATAAAAATAAGCAAATCATATAATTAATATAACGGAAGTGGACTTGAGTGTAAACGTTTCAAAGCGTAAGTAATGGCCTTTTCGATTGGCGGTCCGGAACTCGGTCCCCCAATAAAACACCCGAAAAAAAAGAATTTCGAAAACACTTGATTTCAATTTAGATACACATTTTCAATAATAATTAATTTGCTTCTTTTTATCCTATTTTACCAGAAAAGTAGTTTAAATTTAATAAACACATCTAAATTACACAAAACAATTGAAGCATATGATTTCGACATTTTAATTATGTGAGTGTATTAGCAACAGAATCGCAGAATCTTCTGAAATGAAATCCAGAATCGTTTTCTGTTCTGTTTAGAGTAACAACGGTCATTTTTTGTGGGGGTGAGAACAGTTCTGGACGGCCAATCGAAAAAGCCATAAGGCATGCTGAACGCATAAAAAGGCTTAAAACCGCAACTTGTCAAAAAAAGTGTCGCCTATTGCATGTTTCCCTAAATTTAATCCATTATCAAACACGAATTACATCGTAATCGAAAACTTTATGGAATTCCGAAAAATGATCAACCCTGTTCTGGGCCCTTATAATAACTATTATCGTTCAAAATCCCTCGTTTTACGTAATCGTTTTCTTTTTTCAAACTATACTCGTTTTCTCTTACGAACTGTGTTTGGGTCTCGTATTTTATGAATAAAGTTGGATGCGTCTAAAAAAATTGATTTTTTTTCATGCATCCATTATCCTAAACCATAATCGGTCCATGTTATGACTATTGCTT
The DNA here is from genome assembly GCA_910595825.1 of Philhelius pedissequus. Taxonomy (NCBI): domain Eukaryota; kingdom Metazoa; phylum Arthropoda; class Insecta; order Diptera; family Syrphidae; genus Philhelius; species Philhelius pedissequus. Next base: position 32,215,538 of record OU343161.1, read on the forward strand.
TCTTTGGTCATATTCGTTTTTAATTCCAATTTCGGATTCTTGTTTCTTTTTCAAATTAGTTTGTTTTTTTTTTCGTATCCAATTTGCTAGCGGAATCAGTTTACATTAATTTTCATTGCATTGTTAGAATTTTATATTCGCCAAACAAAACCTAACGAATTCAAAACGTATAAATTTTGATTTTCTACCTAATTCAGGCTTACGGAATCGAGCTTCCACAATTTTCTTTTTTTTTGCAAATTTTAACAGTAATATACATATACTATACGAATTTATGGGAGGATAATCTATTTAATCCACCATTTATTAAATTAAAAGAAAATATTAATTTTAATAACTCTTTCGAGTAAATAATTTTTATTTGGTATTTCCTTTATTTTACATTGGCGATTCTATATTAAAACTCATCGTGAATAGCTGTATTTATCATTTTGTTTATTAAAATTCATATTCTAAGTAAGCTTGTATAATAGTAACATAACAGTTTTTTTTAGTCTTTAATTGGAATTTCGCGTTCTTTTTTAAATACATATAATATAAAATCTAACTGAAATACTATTTTAATACAATGCGAGGTTTAAATACTTTTTGGCTTAATCGACTTCTTCTACAGTAGGCCCACTTCCGTTAGCAAACCCATTTCCTGATTGCTGTCCCCCACCAGCACCAGCTCCGGTATGTATTTTTGTCATAATTGGACTGCAGATTTTTGTAGCCTCTTCCATCTTGTGTTCGAATTCTTCCTTTTCTGCTGTGGTGTTGTTGTCCAACCATTTGATGGTTTCACTGCAACATTCCAAAGCCCTATCTTTTTCAGACTGTCCCAGCTTGCTGCCAGCCTGTTCCACTGCTTGTTTAACATTAAACACATAACCTTCAAGGCTATTGCGAGCAGCGATACGTTGACGTTGTTTGTCATCTTCTTCTTGGTATTTCTCGGCCTCAGACACCATTCTGTCGATTTCGGCTTGTGATAGTCGACCCTTGTCATTTTTGATGGTGATGTTCTTTGCTGCACCGGAACCCATCTCCTTGGCAGCAACATTCAAGATTCCATTTGCGTCCAGGTCGAAGGTAACATCGATCTGTGGAACTCCACGAGGGGCTGGTGGAATACCAGTCAAATTGAAAGTACCCAGAATGTTGTTGTCTTTGGTAAGTGCCCTTTCTCCTTCGAACACCTGTATAGTTACGGCTGGTTGGTTGTCGGCATAAGTCGTGAACGTTTTCGATTGCTTGCAGGGAATTCTGGAATTACGCTCAATGAGTTTCGTCATAACACCGCCAGCTGTTTCAATTCCAAGTGACAAAGGAGCGACATCCACTAATAGCACATCCTGAATTTCGCTACTTTTGTCACCACTAAGAATTGCTGCCTGAATGGCTGCTCCATAGGCAACAGCCTCATCTGGATTGATGGACAGATTTAGTGCTTTGCCATTGAAGAAGGTTTGCAGCAGATTCTGCACTTTGGGAATTCTAGTTGAACCACCAACCAACACAATGTCATGAATTTGACCTTTATCCATTTTTGCATCCTTCAGAGCTTTCTCCACGGGATCCAGAGTCGAACGGAATAGATCAGAACACAGTTCTTCAAAACGAGCACGACTGATCCTTGTATAGAAGTCAACTCCTTCGTACAGAGCATCAATTTCAAGAGTCGCCTCGGTGCTAGATGAGAGTGTTCGCTTAGCTCTTTCAGCTGCTGTTCTTAGCCGTCGAAGAGCTCGTGGATTAGATTTTAAGTCCTTCTTATATTTACGCTTGAATTCTTCGCAGAAATGATTCACCAGGCGGTTGTCGAAGTCTTCACCTCCCAAGTGTGTGTCTCCAGCTGTCGATCTGACTTCGAATAATGACCCTTCATCAATTGTGAGTATGGACACATCAAAGGTTCCACCTCCCAAGTCGAATATAAGCACATTCCGTTCACCAGACAGATTTTTGTCCAAGCCATAAGCTAAGGCAGCTGCTGTTGGTTCATTGATAATTCTGAGCACGTTTAACCCAGCAATTGCTCCAGCGTCTTTAGTTGCTTGTCGCTGTGAGTCATTGAAATAAGCTGGAACTGTGATCACCGCATCTCTAAGAGTATATCCCAAATAAGCCTCAGCAGTCTCCTTCATCTTCGTCAGAACCATTGAGCTGACTTCCTCTGGAGCGAAGGTCTTTTGTTCCCCCTTAAACTCTACACTGATCTTCGGTTTTCCACAGTCGCTCACAACTTTGAATGGCCAATGCTTCATATCATCTTGAATCTTCTGGTCGTCAAACTTTCGTCCAATCAACCTCTTTGCGTCGAACACTGTGTTTTTGGGATTCATGGCAACCTGGTTCTTGGCGGCATCACCGATGAGTCGTTCTGAATCCGTAAATGCCACATAGCTAGGGGTTGTTCGATTTCCCTGGTCATTTGCGATAATTTCAACCTTGCCGTGCTGGAAGACTCCGACACAGGAGTAGGTAGTTCCCAAATCAATACCGATTGCTGGCATATTTTATGCAAAATTTATAAATTTGGTTTTTCAACTTCAAAATAAGACGGATAGACGATTGTTTCCTATTTTTCAAAACTACTTTTACAGCAAATTACTTTATGTACTTTAAAAATGCTTTACTGATTTCACTTTATTGCGACTTAACACTTTTCAATTTGTAATGCAATTTCAAAAAGCCTCAATTTATATGAATCAAATGTCGTAGATGAATAACACAATACAGAATAAGCCGAAGAGAATCACACCGGCATTTATATAGTTTTTAATCCAAAGAGAAATTTCTCGAATAATCTTCTAGAGAAATGTAGAATTTTGTAGAAGCCATATATACAAATGTAAGCAAAACAATACAAGAAGTACACTAGACTAAAGAGTTTGCAAGAGTTGAAGAGATATATTTCAGATGGAGAAATGTAATAGGAGAACATCGAGGAGTACAAGAATATTGAACAGAGACTTTTCGGATGAAAGTAGGGGAGGCAAATATTTAAACAAAATGACAAAACCTGTATTTTCTCTTTTGTCACATTTAAAAGGAAAACTCAAAGAAGCAAGAGCACTGCCAACCTATTAAAATTTCAATCTACTTTTTGGTCTACTAAATTATTCATAAAAAGAATAAAAGTCACATTTTTGTTACTTTTATCATAAAAGATTTCGATAAAATGTTGCAACAACTTTTATTACGTTAACAAATTATTCTTAAAAGGAGATATACATATATATATGCATAATAACTAACACAAATATGTAAATAATTTCAAACAAAGTTATTTAAATACACGACAGCACAGAACACATTTGATGGATGTAAAAGAAGAAAGTAGTCGCTCATCTTGCAGGCACGTTTCCTTCAACTTTTGATATTGGATATACATATTAAATTCAAGAACTGTTATGGACAAATTACATAGAAGAATAGTTTATCTACGCGAAACAAAACACGGTCATTCCACAGGTTAATTTCATTATTGTTATTCGTCGTGCCAAATGCCGAGATTTCTTATTTACCACAGCTGATAATTTGATAGCAGCTTTTAGGTCTGTTCCTATAAATGTTTCTTTTTCAAAGCTCCATAACAGACTTTTATAAAAGATCGAACTCCTTAATGCCAATTATAAAATATCTTTTATGAAAGTCTTTCGTTATTTCTATACTCTTCGGTTAGCTACTCCAACATTTATATTAAAATTAAATCTTATTAGGTTGGCAGTTCTTTTGCTCCATCAAGTCTGTTTTTTAAAATCAATCAGAAATATTACTTTACTCCGAAAAGTCTGCTCATTAATTGCATACTCCTTGATTTGCACCACCTACATTTCTTCTCCTAAAATATATTTCTTCATCTTTTGCATACTCTAAGAGTGGAATATGTTTGAACAAGAATAAAACAACCGCTGTATTTCTATTTCAGGAAAAATATACGAACTCGATGAAGTAATAGCACTGCCAACCTATTAAAATTTCAATCTTTTCATTTATCTACTTCAATGAACCAATGGACAAAAAATAAATTTTTCGGGTAAAGCCTAGTACTCAGTTCGAGCAAACGCAAATTTTAACTCTACATATATTTTCTCAAGCAAAATATTAAAGGTGTGGAGATAAACATTCCATTCAAATGAGAACAGAAGCGTATCTCAAAAATGTTTAGTAGGGGAAAATAGGAACACAGTCACTGATGTTATTAATGTTGGTGAGTGTTTTTAAAGAAATAATGTACATTGTTTAACTTGCTTTGCTCTATATTTCATGTTGAGTTATGTGTTTATGATGATATATTATATGATGTAATAATATGTAATATAATAGTATGTAATAGTTTCAAAGCATTTACAATGAATGAGAAAAATAACGCTAAAGATTAAACAACATTTAACAAAAATAACGCAAGTTCGTTTGAGTGTTTCTAAGCATTTTCAATACACATTATACATATATTACGTAAAGTCAATGGCGCAAAATTATAAACAGCCTGATGTTAAGGGCTTAGCATGATACTACTTAACAGTTTGCTAATACTGATGCACTTTACTAATATTTTCCTAATTTTAACACTTTTTAACTAGCACCATACTAAATCTATTTTCTTAATAAACTACAACTAAACATGACTAAAATAGTGCAAAAAAGTAAGCGAACATAACTTTTTGACGTTTTTAAATGTGGCATATGGATTTAGTACGATATTAAAAAAAATAAAATAGCCATATTGTAATTTTAACTTTAGTAAAATGTTAAGAAAATATTAGACACTAAACTGGTTTAAAATTAGCAAAATCCTCTTTAAACCTAGTATAATACTAAAAATGATTTAACATACTACTAAATCGCTTAAAATTTTGCGCTAATGAAATATATACAAAAATATTACTTGTTTCGTTTCGATACTAATTTTTTTTAACTGATTTATTAGATTTCTCAATTTGTTCAGTTTCAATCTTTTAGTTTAAAAGCTCATTGATTTTTCTTAATTTAGGTATCCCTTCTATTCAAATTTATACAAACACATACTTGGATAAGAAAACATCAAATAAATCTAAGAAATATTTTCATAATTTTATTTAAAGTACGTCATAATTGTACCTACTAATTCTCATTATAGCTACGCTACTGCCTCACTGAAGTCAGCTGTGGAATTGATTTAATTCTTGCAACTAATTTACCTACACACATTTTCCAATCATTTTTTCTGGTCATATACATACTTCTAATGTCTTTTAATATTGCAGATGTTAGGGGATACGATATAAGTTGATAAACAGCACGATTTAAATCAAACATCACAATTTGTCTAGCAAAATAATGATTCGGACATTGTTTGTCTGGAAAAAATTAAGTGGTGATTTTTGTATGTACAGTTCGAAACAAAGATTTTTATTTTGCGTTGAAGTGAGTATTAGTCGGGAAAAATTAGAGATAAAATTTGTTCTGGGAAAAAAAATGCATGAGCAATAATATTAATCCCGAACTGAGTACTGGGCTTAAGTTTAAATTAGACCATTGAGAAAATATACTACAGAAATCCATGGCTGTTACTTAACAATATTCGAATTTCCGTGATAATTGTTGTTGTGGAAAAGTCCTTATTACAAACATAAGAAAATACAATTTCTTATTGTTATAAATATTTCTTGCCTTGAAATAAAGAAATATAGAGAAAGTAGTACTACCCAAACGCAAAATAGTTGGACTACCTATGATAAAAAAAAAACAAAAAATCAGCTGATTCTTAATTTTCATCGGAAATGAACTCAATATTTTGGTAGTTTTCTTAAGATACATTTATTTTGAATAGGAAAAAGTAGCCAACACAAAATGACTTCAATTAAATAACGGTATAGAGCAGTCTTGCAAAATAAAATAACGATTGATATATTTTTTTAAGTGCAAAATAGTTGGCCCATGTGTCTTTCTGTCAAACATTTATTTCTTCCCACAAGTTATTCTTGCTCTTTGTTTCCCTTAATAGTTGTACATTTTTGTTTATAGTCAACAGTTCGCTATGATAAGTTTGACAGCATCACTCTTCATCTACCTGATCAAAGGCGATCCGGACAAAGCTTAGGCCATTTGCTAAGTGAATTTATTACTTTATAATGCAGTTAAACAGCAAATCACGCACAATCACTCACATTTGCCAAACTGCCAGCTTGTCTGTGCATTCATATTTCACGTACAGTTTGGCAGAAAGCTGGGCAGGTTTGCAAACGACAAGATTGTGTCCATTTTTCAGAAATATTTTCTATGGCACCATACAGTTTCGTGCATCCTCATTTGAACAGCCAGGTAAAATAGTTGAAGAAAATGTTTCATTGATGTTACTTTAAAAAAAAAGTATATATTAAAAATTTGCAGGAAAGAGAACTCAAATATCACGTCATAAAGCTACTACAAAATTTGGCGATCGAAATAAAAAGCCTGATCTTGAAACACCTCAGATTCATCTGCACCTGCTTCTACTGATACCGGAACACCAGTTGAGGTTTTCTTAGGGGGCTTGTAATCCGAAAACTTGGAGAAAAGATGTCGCAATACCAGCAATCAAAACACTTGGAATTTTTTTTTATAACCCAGTAAGTACTCAGTGCATTTTTTCTGATGGATTCAGAAACATGGGCATCTGCTGGTGGCATCCAAACAGCCCATATAGTGGGTCAGAATTGTCAGCAGTTGGTACTGGCGTTGCATCCGTACAAGCCAGATCAGTTTATACATAATGATCCCCTATCGCACCAGTAAGGAAATGTATAATCCTATTGAAGAGGATAGTACAATTTTTTTCTTTGTTAGAGAATACATTGACTTGATGAGGAACCAGCAAATGTTGTTCGAATTAGTTTCTCGGAGAGGACTGCCCGTCTTAGATAACATCCCATCGGGTTTGCAAAGAACTAAAGCCGGAATTCGTGACGAACCATCGAATAGTGCATCAATTTTAATGTAGGTTACCTTTTCTGGCTTAACTAATAGGAATGATTAATTTCTAGCATACATAACTCTCTACAGAGTAGTACGCGGAGCTTTTGATAGAGTTAACGCAATGAAGGAGTTTATCTCATTGGAACAATGTCAACGGGCTTTTCGATTTTAAGACATGCACAGAATCTTTTAACCATAGAAAATCTTAAGTGTCATAATATCTCAGAGTGAATCCTTAGATATGTCACTACCATTTATGGAAGTAGAACCGCCCAAGACTTCGATGGAGACGACAACGACAACAACAAGTACAACACGAAACAAAAACTTCTTATGAAGGAAACAAAAACGCACTGTTAATGCAAAAAGAGACTAGTTTCAAATTGATTTTGATCAGTTTTGTATTTTAGCAGCTTGACAAATGTCAGTATTGCAACAATAGATACATGAAAGTGGATGCATATCTCAAATTAAAGGAATTCATGTACCACTACCTCCAGTTCATTTAGCGAACTTGCAGGGCACGTTTTAAGTCAGCACCTGTTTTTTTTAACAATTTTTTTGAGTTTGTACCTTTTTTTCATATTCATAGGATTTCATTGCTGTTCTGGGGATGGAAACATCACAATAAACTTCCTTACAAAACACATTTATGAGACAAATAGTAAACATCCCCACTTGCTGTGGAAAATGGAACGACACAAAACTCAAAATAGTGCAAACGACGATATAAACAAACATGCAGAATTTACGAATTGGCCTCGAAATTTACGCCCGAATCTCTATAACCCATCCTTGATGGATTCTAATCGAGTGCTTTTGTTCCTTATAACCAACGAGACGAGGTCACTTGCCCCTATGATACTTACAGCTCTTTGCATCAATCTCATGTATAATGTTGTACTTTTCGTACAAATGCTTCCCGAACATTGAATATTAGGAGAAGAAAAAGTAGTTTTTTTTTTTCAAATATTTATCTATTTAAAATACCTATAAATAAACATTTTGTTTTCAGTTGACACCAACGGCAATTAAGGACTACAACCGAGGCAGATCATACCTTATTAATTTGGCTTAAAGACAAGACATTCCTGTTTTTAATGATCTCAAATAAACGCTTGAGTGTACGGCAAAGAAGATAAAGACTTTAAAATTCCAGCAACGACATTAATAGCGAGGAAAAGAAAGGAATGTCTTCTCCTCAAACTCCTCAAATTAATTGTTGTTTTTTCGTGATATTAATCAGAATGTGACTTACAACCGTTTGTTCAGATCACACAACAATGAGAAAGAAATGTTAGCTTATAAATCAGTGAATATTATAATTTATTAAATTATTAAACCTTTTGTTAATGTATATGAATGTATGTAATACCCAATTAGACAAATTTTATTGACAAAAAAAAAATTGAAGCGAATATATTATTTAGTTAATTAATTACTTAAAATTATTGCAACATGTAATAAGCGAAAGAAAATATTTTTTTTGTAAATACTTTGTACATAAATAGAACCTATGTCTTTTATGATATTATAATTATAATTTTTTCAGGTAAAATAATTATACTCTGGTCAAGTGGTAATGCGTTATAGGTACCAGCTCTGTAGGGGGGCATAATAGAACTGAAGGTCGCAGTGCAGCAATACCCCAAATACATACATTCATATAAGTACATACTAAGGTAAAAACTTTTTTTACCCAAGCACATATGTATGTATATTAAAATGTTTTGTGTTGTGTCCTAATTTGTTTAATATCTAATTCAAAATGAAATTCATTGAAATAAACTGCTACACATTTTTATTGCAGGCATCAAAAACACAAAATCAATTGCTCTGAGAAACGAATTTTCATACAGCAAGAAACTGATATATATTATAATTATATTTTTGATAACTACATACATATATTTACATTTTGTTGAAAAAAAAAATAAATAATTAAAAACAAATTATATCAAATGGTTATCTACTTAACATGGTTGACATAATGCAAGTTTCTTTTCAGAAACTAACTATTTCCCTGTAGACTCCCTGAACACAGCAGTGCCTTCCAAGCTGAGTTCTTGACTCTGACAAATGCTGCTTAATATGTCTCAATGCTGGAGCTACCACATGCTGATATCACATTTTTCATTGTGACAGCTAAGCGGCAATAGAAACAATCTCTGCCACAATTATCAAGTCGAAGAGTGTAACTTGCTCGATATATAAAAAAATAAAAACGTTGGAAAGATTCTTTTAAAAACCAATGAAAGGTGGGACTTGCTCGACACCTGTGCTACAAACAGAAAACTATGGCAACATTTCGATAAGAAAAGCACGGAAAATATTATCCACATAAACAAGAATTCCGTTCGAACTCTTGTAAGCGTTATAACCGGACACAATCTGTTGGGCCGCCAACCGTATAAAGAAAATGAGGTCCATTAATGATGACCAAGCAGATCTTGCAAGGACGAAGACAATTAAGAGGACACTTTCATTCCTGTGTCATAATCCGGCATTCTGTCCTAAAAGGAACTTGTGTTGAACTTATACAATCCTCTAAATGACTCTATCATGATGATCCATAGAACTCATAGGTTACATAAGGCGTTTTTCTTTCAGAGCAGAGGCCTGAATCAGGAATCTTTTACAAAAACCATATAGCAAAAATAGTCTGGGGAAACAAATATTTCGAGGGAATAAGGGCTATTTTTATTGTTAATCTTAATCATATGAAAATATTTAATTAAACTCGTGAATTTGTGAAAATTTTAATCTTGCGAATGGGGGAATGATACTTAAAAGTTGCCCTCGGAATTTATTGGTACTGGGAATAAGCTTTCCCAGGGAATTTTGCTGTCGAAAAAGAATAAAATATTCCATGGTAAACGATATTCGATGGGAGATTCCCGATAGGGCCCCATAAGTTGTATTTATTCCTCCTAAAACGTTAACTGCCCATCGTTTTCCAAGGTGAAAAAAATAACAGCATTTGCTCGTTGTATATTTTTTTTTGAATACTGGAAGATCCATCTAGTTTCCACTGTTCCATTATAAATGTGTAAGGAAAACCTAATTTATTACTTAATTTTACAATTTAAAATGCGTTTAATACTTTATTTTAGTTTTTGTTTCTAAATTTTGAATTTGAAAGTGTTTATAAAAACAAAAAATGATAGAAGCAAGAAAATAACTTCTGGTCTTCAAAACTTTATAAATAGAATTTTTCTTTTCATTCTCCAGAAACTATTCTGATCTGTGTTCTTGTTTGTTCTATGCTTGATTCTCTTTAATTGATAACTGTTTTTTTTAACTTATTTGTTTTTAATAAGGTCACAGGCATTCGCCAGGATTTTGCGCCCAATATTTTCGGAAAATTGCTTCAGCGTTAATGCCTTGTTCATCTAAGCGGTTACGAGAAACGGACATTCTACCAAATACTTCTCTTGGAACAGCATCCATGTAATATTCGTCATCGGGATCAGTCCAGAGTCTCTTGGCCACAGCCTGTTATCCAATTGTTCTTGTTTGCCATTTTCAGACGTCCTAGACAGAGCTTGAAGCATAAAGTCACATCACATTTCACGTAAATCAATGTCATTGAAATATTGTCCACAACACTTTAAGTTCACTTCATCGCCACCCAGGTGAAAGTGATCGGTTGGGCCGGTTAGATTTAGAAGTTCTTCATAGAGCTTATGTTAAATGAGATGTGTTGTTATTTTTTGGATTTAGTTGTCCGCAGGGTGGTTCACCACAGTAGATACTCCATCACCGAGATTCAGCTAATTCGAAACTGCAGTGAGTGAGTGAGATGAGTCACTTTTGATTAAAAATCGATTCAGCTAGTAAAAGTGAGGGAGTGAAATGAAATGTCATATTACTCGCCTGAGATTTCAGCAGTGACTGGCGAGTCATCTCACTTCACTCACTGAAATAGCTGAATCTCGGTGCATGGCTGCTGGTTGATATAAAGACTCAATCAAAAGTCCCCAATCCCATCCATTGCCTGCATGAGCTGGTGCGTCTATTTCAGGAATGACCTGAATTCCTCTTAGCTTTGCGAATGTTGATATCTCCTTGAAGTATTCGTCTGTATAAGTTTCACGTTCCGGGTAGGCTCCGTGTACTGCCAAATATGGGTACAATTTCGAAACAAATGGGAAACTCTGTGAATCAGTAATGTGCCAGTGAAAACGGTTCAGTTTTGCAAGTCATTGCAGACAGAGTGCGTTTTATAGACTACTGAAAAGTAATGTTGTATCCAAAATGATACCACGATACCGAAACTTTAACATTGTCCTCATCGTCGAACCAAATCATTTGTTGAAAGGTCGAAAGAGCATGGCGAGCTCCGAAAAAGGAGTTTGCATTTATTTTGGCAGGTAATTTTCGTTGGTCATATAAAATTGGAATATTGTAACTTTCATCAGTTTCGAATCCTAAATTTGTCTCTCCAGACTTTTTAGTAGCAACTTCAACCTCAAAGCTATCAATATCACAGTTTGCCCGGTGTTGTTTGTTTATTATTAAATCTATTTGTGTTGGTATTTCTATTACTAACTACACTACTAACACTACTTCCGCCATCTTAATAGTCTATTTTTTGAATATGCCTCATATCCTTGACAAAGAGATCAAATGAACAGCGAAATAATGTGTCGACATTACGGAACGGAAAATCAATGATGACGATATCTTCGGATCGAAACTTCAAGGACTTGGAGGTAACTGCTCATTAGGCGATTCGATTGTTGGGTTTGGCCAGATATTAATGTCACCACAAATTATAGCACAATTAAGGAGGGGTACTCTTTTTTCATTTGGGGTTTCGGTGAGATAATGATATCGAACACACTTATCATCTTCGTATTTGTATGTCCAGGTCTTTTTGGATGGTATAGTGTACATATTCATTTCGGCTCGGTTTTTAATGGACTTTTCGAATGTACTTATGAATGACTGATGTTTCAATGCACCTTGGTTCCAATATAAAATAACCAATATGAATATTCTTGCAGTGAGTAGCATGAGTAGCGCCCTACGCAGAGATACCGCGAGAACTATTTACCTGTCATACCATTTACATGTCATAGATTCCACAGATGATAAGCAGTTATTTGATTGAGTATCCGTTTTCGATTTGTTTGTGGTTGATTTGTTTTTTAGCTCTGACGTAGAGCAATGGATGGCTTTGATTATATTTTCTAATTGAAGATTCCTTCTTTCCTCGAGCCGTTCTATAAAGGATGCAACTGGGAGATGCGGCTTAAGCTAAACAAAACGCGAATATATTCCTTACAGAAGTCTGGCGGTGCGCTAAAGATAACGAAAAGGAATTAAGCAAATAATTATTAACGTTAAAGCAAATTACATCATAATTTGGCCCACAAATGAAGTCAGCACAGAGTCAGGTCACCGGCATCGGGTTGGGGTTGGACGAAATTATCATCATCTGCTTAAATTGTTTGCGATTGTTCTGCCTTCCTGGTGCGTTTTCTTCACCGCGTAGGGGTAATTTCTTGGCTATTAGTCTCTGTTTCTTCTTCATATGAATCACCATCACCTTCACAACGACGTTTCTTATTTTCTTTTTCCAGAACTTTCTTGAAGTAAGCGAATTGAACAAGTTCGATTGCAGCTTGTGCATCGTCGACAGTTATTGTTGCCGACATACGTACACGGACTTGAGCTGTTGATAGACGAATAAGAGTTTCCAGACTACGTGCAGTTAAGGGTTGTGTTCTAGCTACATCCGATTCGACATTATCTTGGGAACGAAGGAGAGAATACTCATTTGTAATAGCTTCACACGCTGTCTCCGTTAGCTGGATCTTCGGCAACTATTGTTTTCAATTGATAGTGAAGCTTAACATCCAGATCTGACAGAACTTGGTTATTATAGGATTTTAACGCATCTTGCTCTTGTCGTCCAGAAGATTTCGGACTACCGCCAGTCATTGCCAATGTTTGTGTGCTTAAACAGTTGTCGGACTGCTAACAAATCGCTCATCTGTTGATTCCTTTGTGTGAAGCTCAAATTTTCCTGCAATAGATATTAATATCCATTTCAAAGTCAATGGTTGGTTCCTTAAAAAAGTTTACACATTTTTTGGAATAAAAATAATTACATACATAAATGGCAAAACCATACCTATTGTTTTGTAAATAATTTCCATGTATCTTGCGCATTTCAATCAATGTCTATTTCAGTTGGAGTCTGCTTTCCAATCAACATCGCTATGCAAGCAAACAAGTAAAATATATTATAACTAAATTAAACAAAAAATACGTAATAGAAATGACTCACTCACTTCCAATATTTGTTTTGAAATGAATATCTTTTTTTTTATTGTTTTGTCATCTGTCAAAATACTCACCTCAAATGGAGTAAACTCGTCTTTTCTTGTGGTGGAATTTTGGCACGTACGCATTAATATGCTATGGTTTGCTTCTACTTTTTGATTGGATTTTCTTCATTTTGAACATAAAATTAATAAATATTGCTTAATTTTTAAGCCAAAATCAACGAAAAGCTTTTATTAGTATGATTTATGTTTGATTAAGGCCTTTAAAAATACAATTTAACTAAAAAGCAATTCATTTTTCAATTTTTGAATTTAACGGATTTCCATTTTAAATATATTAGGTCACCATATCTACCAAAATTGGGATTGCGCACTCCTCCGTTTCGATAAGCCTGTGTTGGTGTCTGCTCCATTTAAAATGCACGGGCAACTAACACATGCTTGTCGAAACGGAGGAAATCCTCTCAATTTAGCTTGTAGGGTGAAAGAGAATAAACCCCCGAAGTCGTGCCTCTATATTAGTTTCTCTATGATTGGTTCATTGAAGTAGATAAATGAAAAGATTGAAATTTTAATAGGTTGGCAGTGCTATTACTTCATCGAGTTCGAATATTTTTCTTGAAAGAGAAATAGAGCGGTTTTTTTATTCTTGTTCAAACATATTCCACTCTTAGAGTATGCAAAAGATGAAGAAATATATTTTAGGAGAAGAAATGTAGGTGGTGCAAATCAAGGAGTATGCAATTAATGAGCAGACTTTTCGGAGTAAAGTAATATTTCTGATTGATTTTAAAAAACAGACTTGATGGAGCAAAAGAACTGCCAACCTAATAAGATTTAATTTTAATATAAATGTTGGAGTAGCTAACCGAAGAGTATAGAAATAACGAAAGACTTTCATAAAAGATATTTTATAATTGGCATTAAGGAGTTCGATCTTTTATAAAAGTCTGTTATGGAGCTTTGAAAAAGAAACATTTATAGGAACAGACCTAAAAGCTGCTATCAAATTATCAGCTGTGGTAAATAAGAAATCTCGGCATTTGGCACGACGAATAACAATAATGAAATTAACCTGTGGAATGACCGTGTTTTGTTTCGCGTAGATAAACTATTCTTCTATGTAATTTGTCCATAACAGTTCTTGAATTTAATATGTATATCCAATATCAAAAGTTGAAGGAAACGTGCCTGCAAGATGAGCGACTACTTTCTTCTTTTACATCCATCAAATGTGTTCTGTGCTGTCGTGTATTTAAATAACTTTGTTTGAAATTATTTACATATTTGTGTTAGTTATTATGCATATATATATGTATATCTCCTTTTAAGAATAATTTGTTAACGTAATAAAAGTTGTTGCAACATTTTATCGAAATCTTTTATGATAAAAGTAACAAAAATGTGACTTTTATTCTTTTTATGAATAATTTAGTAGACCAAAAAGTAGATTGAAATTTTAATAGGTTGGCAGTGCTCTTGCTTCTTTGAGTTTTCCTTTTAAATGTGACAAAAGAGAAAATACAGGTTTTGTCATTTTGTTTAAATATTTGCCTCCCCTACTTTCATCCGAAAAGTCTCTGTTCAATATTCTTGTACTCCTCGATGTTCTCCTATTACATTTCTCCATCTGAAATATATCTCTTCAACTCTTGCAAACTCTTTAGTCTAGTGTACTTCTTGTATTGTTTTGCTTACATTTGTATATATGGCTTCTACAAAATTCTACATTTCTCTAGAAGATTATTCGAGAAATTTCTCTTTGGATTAAAAACTATATAAATGCCGGTGTGATTCTCTTCGGCTTATTCTGTATTGTGTTATTCATCTACGACATTTGATTCATATAAATTGAGGCTTTTTGAAATTGCATTACAAATTGAAAAGTGTTAAGTCGCAATAAAGTGAAATCAGTAAAGCATTTTTAAAGTACATAAAGTAATTTGCTGTAAAAGTAGTTTTGAAAAATAGGAAACAATCGTCTATCCGTCTTATTTTGAAGTTGAAAAACCAAATTTATAAATTTTGCATAAAATATGCCAGCAATCGGTATTGATTTGGGAACTACCTACTCCTGTGTCGGAGTCTTCCAGCACGGCAAGGTTGAAATTATCGCAAATGACCAGGGAAATCGAACAACCCCTAGCTATGTGGCATTTACGGATTCAGAACGACTCATCGGTGATGCCGC
Source organism: Philhelius pedissequus (assembly GCA_910595825.1). Classification (NCBI taxonomy): domain Eukaryota; kingdom Metazoa; phylum Arthropoda; class Insecta; order Diptera; family Syrphidae; genus Philhelius; species Philhelius pedissequus. Next base: position 32,230,949 of record OU343161.1, read on the forward strand.
CAAGAACCAGGTTGCCATGAATCCCAAAAACACAGTGTTCGACGCAAAGAGGTTGATTGGACGAAAGTTTGACGACCAGAAGATTCAAGATGATATGAAGCATTGGCCATTCAAAGTTGTGAGCGACTGTGGAAAACCGAAGATCAGTGTAGAGTTTAAGGGGGAACAAAAGACCTTCGCTCCAGAGGAAGTCAGCTCAATGGTTCTGACGAAGATGAAGGAGACTGCTGAGGCTTATTTGGGATATACTCTCAGAGATGCGGTGATCACAGTTCCAGCTTATTTCAATGACTCGCAGCGACAAGCAACTAAAGACGCTGGAGCAATTGCTGGATTGAACGTGCTCAGAATTATCAATGAACCAACAGCAGCTGCCTTAGCTTATGGCTTGGACAAAAATCTATCTGGTGAACGGAATGTGCTTATATTCGACTTGGGAGGTGGAACCTTTGATGTGTCCATACTCACAATTGATGAAGGGTCATTATTCGAAGTCAGATCTACAGCTGGAGACACACACTTGGGAGGTGAAGACTTCGACAACCGCCTGGTGAATCATTTCTGCGAAGAATTCAAGCGTAAATATAAGAAGGACTTAAAATCTAATCCACGAGCCCTTCGACGGATAAGAACAGCAGCTGAAAGAGCCAAGCGAACACTGTCATCCAGCACCGAGGCGACTCTTGAAATTGATGCTCTATACGAAGGAGTTGACTTCTACACAAGGATCAGTCGAGCTCGTTTTGAAGAACTGTGTTCTGATCTATTCCGTTCGACTCTGGACCCCGTGGAGAAAGCTCTGAAGGATGCCAAAATGGATAAAGGTCAAATTCATGACATTGTGTTGGTTGGAGGTTCAACTAGAATTCCCAAAGTGCAGAATTTGCTGCAAACGTTCTTCAACGGCAAAGCACTAAATCTGTCCATCAATCCAGATGAGGCTGTCGCCTATGGAGCAGCCATTCAGGCAGCAATTCTTAGTGGTGACAAAAGTAGCGAAATTCAGGATGTGCTATTAGTGGATGTCGCTCCTTTGTCACTTGGCATTGAAACAGCTGGCGGTGTTATGACGAAACTCATTGAGCGTAATTCCAGAATTCCCTGCAAGCAATCGAAAACGTTCACGACTTATGCCGACAACCAACCAGCCGTAACTATACAGGTGTTCGAAGGAGAAAGGGCACTTACCAAAGACAACAACATTCTGGGTACTTTCAATTTGACTGGTATTCCACCAGCCCCTCGTGGAGTTCCACAGATCGATGTGACTTTTGACCTGGACGCAAATGGAATCTTGAATGTTGCTGCCAAGGAGATGGGTTCCGGTGCAGCGAAGAACATTACCATCAAAAATGACAAGGGTCGACTATCACAAGCCGAAATCGACAGAATGGTGTCTGAGGCCGAGAAATACCAAGAAGAAGATGACAAACAACGTCAACGTATCGCTGCTCGCAATAGCCTAGAAGGTTATGTGTTTAATGTTAAGCAAGCAGTGGAACAGGCTGGCAGCAAGCTGGGACAGTCTGAAAAAGATAAGGCTTTGGAATGCTGCAGTGAAACCATCAAATGGTTGGACAACAACACCACAGCAGAAAAGGAAGAATTCGAACACAAGATGGAAGAGGCTACAAAAATCTGCAGTCCAATTATGACGAAAATACATACCGGAGCTGGTGCTGGTGGGGGACAGCAATCAGGAAATGGGTTTGCTAATGGAAGTGGACCAACTGTGGAAGAAGTCGACTAAACGCAATCTTTACTAATTAACATAACTATGATCTCATAGCTTTGTATGCATTTAATCAGTTATTAAATATTTTTTTATAGAAACAAGTTTGTTAAACAATATTAGTTGTTTATTGAACACAAATAAAAATGTTTTGTTGAAAATAATTCTTTGTTGTTTTTTTTTTTTAATTTAACATAAATTTCATATTATTTTTCATATGAAAGGAGTTTGGCTTCAAAAGAAAACCAGAATGACAAGTGAAGTGCGTCATATGCATATTTTATCGAAACGATTAAAAAAACCTTTGTTTTAAACGTTTTACTTTTGGTTTTCTTAAACTTCGCCTACATATACAACTTAATAAGCTCGTCACTAACTGCAGAAGGAGTTAGTATTCCCAAGTCTGTAAAAAGAAGCGTGATATAAGCTGGTGGAGTATAATCGACGAGTGGGTGGCTTTTGGAAACATCTTGTAGGTCCTTGGCTCGATACTGAAATTTATTTATTTTTTTTTATAAAAATCATCTCCACAATGAATATATTTAGGCTTATCACGAATTCAATTGTAATTGGAAGCTTTTAAGAATTCAGGAATAGAGCAACAAAATCCGTTCGCAATGGTAATATTTGTGTGGTTTTCCACTACGATTGGGATACATCACAAGTTTCCGATTACGATAGAATTTACTATATACATACTTTATACTCGTCCGGCAGATCCCTCTGGTTTAGTGGATAAAGTCGGGTAAACTTGAAACTCTCGGCCAATACATAGAAGGGTTTTTTCATTTCACGCGCACACAATCCCATCGTGAAACTGCCCACTCGATTTATGATGCCACCACTTTCGACAACTCCCTCTGCCCCAACCATAACTATGTCAACACTTTCCATGACATAACCAATGGCAGAATCTAGAATGAGGGTCGTTTCAATACCAGCTTTCTCAAGATCACGACACATCTGCGAACTTAGAGAACACAGTAGTTAGTAAATATTAGCTTGATAAAGCCCACAAATACTTGCAAAATTACCCAGAGTTATCTGGTCCACCATTTGTCACGTAAACATGGAACTGTTTGTTTGACTTGGCAGCTGTGATGAGAGTCTGCAAGACGACTCTGGACCTTGAGTGTGTCAGCACTCGACTGCCGTCAGTTACAAAAAGTGCCGCCTGACGGGCGATTACCATTCGCGATTGCTCCAGCTTTGCTAGGAAAATCTTGCCTCGATGCAACATAATTTGTCGACATTCTTCCATGTGCTTGTCATCTAAGCTGAGTGTGATAAAACGACAAAACAGCTCTCCGCCGGACACAATAGCTGCGATGGAGATGTCAGTTCTTCGCATGGCGTCAACGGCTTTGCGCATGGTTTCATGTAAAATGTGAATTGTTTCAACTGCAAAATAAAGGGATTTAGTTTAAGTTGCTTTCAATTTAAGAAGAGAGATTTATATGAAGCGTACATTGTTTCTTTTCCAAGATCATGAGGAGGGTCTTGATAGCTGCAATGCCAGAGTTGAGATCTTTGTCTTTCTCCATGAGATTAAGGAAATATTGGACGACATCTAGATAGAGATTCTTTATAGAAAACATAAAAATGTGAATTTCATTAATTTTTTTTACCAAAATCCTTAGTTTTATTTGTTTTACTTTTGGGAGACATTTTTTAACAGAAGAAGGAAAACGAAATTTCACAAATATTTGGGTAAATGTCGTCGTTGACAGCTTTCTGGCAAAAAAAAAAAGACATTTCATGTGGCAGAACTGGGTTTGCATATATCGGTCTTTTCTATGTTATTTAATTGACAAGCCGACAACAATCGATAACACTAAAGTCATTTTCGATATATTACGTTCCCACCGAACACTAAACCGAGATTAAAGTAGATTCAGCTGAATCTCCTACACATCTTGAGGGCGTCTACTATACAAATTATCAATCATATATTAAATCAAAATAAAATGCGCACCGAGAGTCGACTATGAATTTAATATTGAATTCTGCGATGAGATCCAGATATATGAAAATTTATATAATTACAGGAGGGCAGATTACCGCAACAGAAGCGCCCAAGACCAAACATGGCAGAAAATAGCCGAAAAATTCAATGCAAATGGTATTTTTTAATTCATTTATTTTCATTCTTTATGAGAGCCATTTTAGCAAGGAGTGTTTCTGTGAATAAAAGTAATTAGATTAGATAAAGTTTATTTTCACAATTTTATACAATTTCATCTTTTTCTAGATTTCAAATTTAAATTTAATAATAATTTTTACAAAATATAATTACAGATCTTTTAAATGTTTCAATATTTATCTCAATTTTAACCCCATTGGGAAGTTCATTAAAAATTTGTATTCCTTTATAAAATAACATATTTTGAGATTTTACGTTTCTAAATAACTGCACAATTAAGTTATTATTATTTCTCAAGTTATATGGTTGTATACTCGCTCTAGTTGATATTCTTCTACTCAAATAAGTGGGAAGCATATTATTTTTTTATTTTAAAAATAAAAATGATAATATTTTAAAAATAAAAAACCATTTAAGCGTTTCTAACATACCTCGAATGGACGTATATCTGCTACAAAATAAAATTGAACGCATTGCTTTGTTTTATAACTTTTGTAAATTATCCAGCATACTTGAAGATCCGAATAATAGTATTGTTGGACAATAATCAAAGTGGGGTCTTACTATAATATTATAAATTTTAATTGCCATTGAAATGCATAGCTTTTTTCTTACACTACGAAAACACCCGATTTTTTTAGCAATTTTGTTAGTTACATATTGGAGATGCTTATTAAAATTACGTTTACAGTCAATTATAACTCTTAGATACTTTATTTCACTTACACATTCATATTCTTTTGCTTTGTTTATCACATTATTTTCGTTGTATCTACATTTAATTTAAGTTTATTCATTTTTAAGTACAGTTTAATATTTTGTATTTCCTCACTTAGTTAACTTAAACAAACATCAAATTCTTTATCATTAATGTATAAAAGCCCATCATCAGCAAAAAATTTAATTTGACTATATTTTATCATTCTTTTTACATCATTAATGTACAGCAAAAACAAGAGCGGGTCCAGTATAGTTCCTTGAGGAACTCCTAGTTCTGTTTCGATTGGGTCAGATAATTCATCTTGGAATTTTACTGCTTGTGTACGTAACTCCAAATAAGATTTGAACCATGCATTTTCAACTCCTCTTATTCCGTATTCAAACTGCTTTTTTAGTAATATCTTCCTGTCTACTGTTTCAAACGCTCTCTTCAGATCCAAGAAGACGGCTGCTATTTTTCTATTTGCGTGTAGTTTTTCTTTCCAGTCTGCTATTACGAAGTTAAGGGCGGATTCACATGAATGTTTTTGCCTGAACCCTGATTGTTCATCAATGATTATGCCGTTGCCTTCATTCGTACTGCTCAAGTTGAATTTGCACTACTTTTTCCAATTTTTGTTCATGCAAAAGTAACATATTGATAGGTCTAAAATGTTCACACTTGTTTGAATTTTCGATTTTAGGAACAGTAACTATAACCAAAGTCTTCCAATTTTTTGGGAATACTCCACTTGTTAGTGAAAAGTTTATAATGTTTAAAAGGGCCGGACCTACCCATATAAAACTATCTTTTAACATTTTTTCATGAAATTAAAATCACTTTTTTCAGAAATTGTATCTATTATTTTGCAAAGTTCTTCAGTAGAATCTACCGTTTTAAACTTAAAACTGTTTTCACTTCTGTCTATATTACTTAATCAAGATTCAACAGGGATATTATTATTAATGCCTTTTAAACTTTTAACAAAATATTCATTGAATTGTTTGCTAGTTGTAGTTGTTTATTGTTTTTTGCACTGCCCATTCTCTGTCAATTCTGTGTGAATTGTGTTAATCACACTCACTCCACGCCCGTAACAGACCTTAACCACCCCAGCACCATAACCCAGTTCAGTGTGATTCGCGCGAAAGAGAAAGTGAAACACAATTTCCATTTTGAATAGTGCTGTCAAAATTAATCCGATTTTGGAGCGGCGAAAATAGAGCGGTGAGAACAGATTAAAGTTCGGTGGAAACGTAGTATTATTTAAAAAAAAAAAACATTTATTTCATCTCTAATCTACCACAGAAAAGTGTACCTGCGAGCTATAGCTAATTTTCGACTAATAAAAATATATAAATCTAGTTGTACAATAGTGCTTCAAATATTATATCCGTGGTTCAGTATAGGTAGGTGCGTTTTTTTGCAATCCCCGGGGGAATTGATTGAAAAAAAACGACCAAGGCGCTTAGTGAAAATCTTGGCAGCCCTGTTTGCAAGATGACATTTAGAAAACAGCTGTGTTCAAAATGGATTTGTTACATGATGAGTAAAATTTGTCGGTCGAATTTTATTTATTTTTAATCAAATTCTCTGAAAATCGAAACGTGTTACTTTTGTTCCAGTAAAATGTATGCTGGACATATGGAATACAATTTGTGAGCAATGATTGAAAGGTAAGTTCAATAAAAACTAGTTATTGAAAATATGTGTGTAGTAAAAAACTATTCTTTTAAATTTTCAATTTTTGTCGCGGAACATGCCACAATGCCTTCAATTGGAGGAAGAATCCACGTAAGGTTCACTGGACGAAAGCATTCCACAAAGCAGCCGGCAAGGAATTGGTCATAGATCCTAGTTTCAAAGATAATAGGTGAATAATCGAAAAGCAGTAGCTACCGAATTGGGTTTACATGTTGGCGAAAGGCTTTAAAACAAAAAAAAAAACACATCTAAATTTAGTTTGAAATTAAAAAAAAACTTGTTTTTTTTTGAAAAATCAAAATTTCGAAAACAACTCAATGGATTTTTCTAAACTTCGTACTTGTAAGTTTTTGACATTATTTTTAATAGATATTCCTAAAATAAATAAAATGCACGACTGGATCGTACGAACTTGCCCTTGAAGCTAACACCCTTAATGTAGCTAAATTAATATTTGGCGTTTTTCTTTTTTAGCTCCGAGTAAAGAACTCAGATGTCAAGAAAAGATATGTGTTTCTTTTTTAGCTCAGATACATTCAGTCTCTCAACTCGTGCTTCTTTTTTAAATGCCTGCTAAATCGGGGCATGAACCATAAGCTCAGAATAAAATAACCGATCAAACGGAGCAAAGTGCTGGGCGCTGTATTTGTGAAAATTAAATTAAAAGAAAATCACATCGGCTAAAAAGAATTTCCGAAACACTTGATTTCAATTGTATGTGTATCTAACACATTTTTTTGTATCAATAATAATTATAACTTGCTTCTTTTTATGTTATTTTACCAGAAAAAGTAGTTTAAATTCAATAAACACGTCGAAATTAAACAACAAATCAGCCTGATGATTTTGACATTTTAATTATGTGAGTGTATTAGTTATTCTGTTTTCGATTCTGAAATGAAATCCAGAATCGTTTTCTGTTCTGTTTAGAGTAACAACTGTCATTTTGTGGGGGTCAGAACAGTTCCGGACGGCCAATCGAAAAGGCCATTAATATTAATATTTGCAAGTCCAGATAGAAACCTGAATCTCGTGTTGCTTTTGTAATAAGTGTTAAAAAATAACCAAGAACCCATGAATCAATTAAAAGAAGATTACGACACTTCTTTGTTTTTAATATTTCAATGACGTCATCTGTGAAACAAAATCTGCAAATTGTTGTTGTTTTTTGTTTGTCGATTAATGGATTTTGGGCTGAAATTTCATTTAGGGGAGCACGAATTTTAACACGTGGATACTCTTACTCGGTAGATTTATGCTTAAAAACAATAAATATAATAATTTTAAAGTGAGGAAACTTTAATTTCTACTTTTAATTAATTCTTAAAGTTTTCATTTTCCATACAAACTGTATGCAAATGATGACTACCGACAACTTTTTTTTTTGTGTTGACAGTTGCTTACCAATCCACAGATGACTTTCTGCAACTTCGGTATGGTAAGTGTTGTGGTATGTGCATTTTTCTTGGGATAATATAAATTAATTTCAAACTATGTACTATTGTTGTTTTGTTTCATGTCAAATCCTAAAAAGTCTTTGCATACACCCAACCATGACCCCACCAAATATTGACCCCACCCCCAACCTTGACCCCACCCAACCTTGACCCCAACCCAAATCATATAATTGGCCCAGGCAGGGGGGTTGCGGGGGTGTTGCAGGGGGGCAGCATGTGAACTAAATTACAGAAAAACTTCACAGAAGTAGGGTTTTATCTACACATACGTTTTGTTTAATGTTCTTTTAATTTGCAATTGGTTTTTACTGAGAGTAAATAGGTGGTATATATGTATTTTAGAAAAGTGATGCATAACTACTTTTCGAAAAATATGACATTTCATTTAGTTAAATGTTCTCACTTAAGTTTTATTATTGAAAAAAACTTTATTTGGACTTTTAATCCAAAAACTGTTTCCATTAAAATTTCCCTAAAAAAAAAGTACCTAAAAACTTATCAGAACACTACCAGAGAGAAGTATTAACAAGAACTGTCAAAACAGTTTTTCGTTTCCGCAAATTTTTTATATTGTGTATTAATATTGCAAACTAAAAATATGTTAAAAATAGACGAACCTATATTTTCATGGTAAAACCGTTTTAATTATTATCTTTAATAATAAATTTACCGAATATAATTTATAAATAAATAAACAAATTGAACAAAAGTGATGTACTAAAAAGGCCAAAATTGAAAATTAAAACATTTTTAATCATATTTAACAGTGTTTCCTCAACGTAATATTTTAAAGCTGTTCTATATAGACCCCTAGCTCACTGTAAAAAAAATCAAAGTTCTACGTGTGCTCCCCTAATGGAAAGCCGCCCCGGATTATATGTGAAACAAATGACGTCTATAAAATATGAAAAACAAAGTAGAGTCGTAAATTTGTTTTAATTGATTCATTCCCAGAACCAATCCGGAGATAATAAACGCAATTAATGTAAAAAAATGACAAATCCAAATCAGTTTGTTTTGTTTTCGTTTTTTGAATGCGCCCAATTGAGCCCATCTAAGTTCGGCTGTCAAATAACATCGCTTCCAAAAAAAAAATGAAAGAATTTACGATATCTTTCGACATTTACAGTAAATTTAATATCGTAAATCACAAAAAAGTGAGTGGTGAAGTTTGATATGCTGTGTCATAGTAATTTGGAAAATAATTCAACATTTTGATTGATTTCAATTGTTCATTTCCAATTATTGTAAGTAAAAAATGCAATATAAACCTTCTTCTTAATTGATATTCTTCGAATACCTATGCAATATTCAACAAAACTTCCTAAAATATTCAATTAAAGTTTGGCGCATCGCAATTTTTGTATGTACTGTGTGTGGTGGTGTGTGCTGAAGGTTTCACTAAACATGGTATTGGGACAAGTCCCTTCATCGAAAAATGCAATTTGCAGCCAACGACGACTACTACGGCGACGAGACACCATTGTGGCGGCCATTTTATTCGCTCCCCGTCCCCCCCGTTTGCATTTTTGTCCACAAAATAAAAGTTTATAAAAAAAAATTAGTTCTAAAATGGAATTAATTTGCATTGTTAAAGAAATTGCTTACTGAAAAAGATTGTAAATAACTAGGACTACGATTTTTAACAAACAAACAGTTGCCAGAATCCACTCACTGTAAAAAATCTTGCCAAACTTTGTATATAAATTACTGAGAAATATGTTTCTTTTTTATATACATATATGTACATTTCTATATAATTTTTTTTTTGTTTTAAATTGAATAACTGTTGAAACATTATCCTTATTTCAGGTGACCAACTATTCCAAGGAAAATCAATTGTCGATTTTATATTTTGTTTTATTTTTGATTTAATTAAAGTGCGTTTAAAAAACTAACATCAAAATCTGTCAACAGATACGCTGGGAAAAATATTGTGAATTTCTTGAATCTAATTGGAATAATTTGCTTACAAATTTGTGTACATGTTTCATTGATCATCATCGTCGGAGTCATCAGGAGTCGTCATCTGATCAGGTGAGTTGTAAATTTTGAGAAGCATAATTTAAACATAAAAATTCAAATTATTATAATTATCAAAGATTTAGTGTGTTAAATTCAATGTTTTATGCCCCAAAATTTGTATACTAGTAATAACAGTTTATTTAAACAAGGAAGGAAATTCCTGCAGACTAGTTGGTCCAGAGGTATGTTGGATAGGAAATAAAGAAAGTGCAAAATTTGTAGTTATTTTGGATATGCAATGATTTACGAAATTCATTTTTTTTTTAAACGTTTGCGCTCACTAAAGGGGTTTTGACTACCCTTAATATGAACAAGCACAGTGCGAGCGTTAGGAGATTAGGGAAGGATACAAGAGGAGATACTGATGCACATTGGTTTTGAATTTCTGAATATCAAAATGGGAGGGGAAAATAGAACCGGTAATAAATTCCACATTCGCGTTGTACGGCTAAAGAGAGAATCTCTGTACTTGACAGTACGTCCGAAGTTGGGCTCAAGGGTAAACTGATGAGCATTCCTAGAAGCGCGAGTATTACGGTTGAAAAATTTAAGGGGAGGAATGTAACTGGCTAATTCGCTGGAACAGTGTTTATAAAAATAGCAATAAAATAATGACAGACATGTAACATTTCGACGGTGTTCTAGAGATGTAAATGTCTCTACTATATTTCTATCGCCTATCATTCTTAGAGCTCTATTCTGAATTCTATCTAAAAGAATCAAATGTGTTTTGGGAGCTCCTTCCCAAATGTGCGAGTTATACTCCAGCCTTATAGATTACAGCCAGATCAGACGGGGAGAAGAAGTTCTTGCACCTTCGAAGAAAGCCCAGACGCTTTGCAGCATTTTTGGCGACATCGAATATGTGGTCGTTCCACAAGAGGTGGTCTGTGATGCACATATCAAGAACTGAAAGCTGATCGGTTTCTTCAATGCAAGTGCCGCTCATGGATAGCGGCATGGGGGGTGGGTTCTGCTTAAACGATAGAAGACAGCACTGAGTAAATTTATTTCCCTATCTACCTCTTGTTTTTACTACATAGGGTAGATTGTCCTATTGCCGGCCCCCTTCAGTAGCTGGCCCCTTCCAAATAAAAGCGTTGTAATTAAGAAATCTAAGGAGCTACTTCTCTGCTTATAACCTTATTACGATTTGACATCAATTATAGGTGCTCGAGATTTAATGTCGTTTTCGTTTCAATAAATAGGATTCGCAACTAAAACCAATACTTTTTTGCTTTGAAACGAACGATTACGGACCACTGATCTCAATATGGTTGTTAATGCTTCAAATTAAACTAAATTAAAATTCTTCATTTTAATCAAGCAAGGGCACTTTTTTCAAAAAAAAAAAAAAAAAAAAAAAAATATATAAAATATAAAAATAAATTGTCAGCACATAGAGGAACAATGTTTTAAGTTTGACCATTGCAATGATGTAAGTACGTCTTTTTCTTAATAAAAAAAAACCATAATAATGATATGTTCGATTGTTTCCAGTGTGCTTTTATCAATTTTGCTATATTGCTCGGTACAAAATGCATTCTTAGAGCTTTATTTTGAGTTCTATCCAAAATGTTCAAATGATTTTTTGTGTCTCCTGCCCAAATGTGAGAATTATACATCAGTTTTGGACGAATGAATGCCTTATAGATTACAACCAGATCAGATGGGAAGTAGAATTTCTTGCATATTTGAAAAAACCCCAAGCATTTACAGCGTTTTTGGCGACATCGAATATGTAGTCATTCCTCAATTGGCTTTCTGTTGCACAAACCAAGTACTTAACGCCGATCATTTTCTTCAATGCAAGAGCCGCTCATGGATACACGGGACGTGGGTTCTGCTTTAACGGCAGAGGACAGCATTGCATTTTGAAGCATTAAATTCTACGCTGTTTTGTATTCCCCATTGCACAATGCTGTCAAGATCAGAATTTAATGAGCTTATCATACGCTACTGTTGCAGTTCCTTATTTGATGAACAAAGAGGAGAATCTGAAAACGAATATGAAAAGCTTAGAGTACTATCGTCCATTTATTTTATTTTCCCAACAATTGTATTGCAATAATTTCAGCTTCATTTAATGATAATTTTTCTGCAATATGTTTCGCTTTTTGTGACGTGGTTCACCTTCTTCGTTGTCATTTGAATCGCTATCAGTTACTGAAGAATTTCTAGATTTTCTCTTCTTTTCGTACAATCTGTCTGGTGGTCGGTAAACCAAACTTTCACTTCCAATTGCGTCTCCCATACCATCGTCACCATATTCTTTACAATTATTTGCATCACTCTTTACCAAATTTTTAAATCTTATCTGGATCCGGCAACCATGAAAATTCCACCTCTGTTGATCGTCTTCATCACTACCAAAGTCGTCGACTTCATCTTCATCTTAATCTTCGACATTCTTGCTTTTTGATTTTTTCTTTTGAATCTTGTGCTTGGCTTTGACAATTTTCTTGAAACGTTTCTTATCGAATTGATTTTCTTCACGAAGGACCTTCTTTGTAGTTTCAATATCAATTCCTACCTTGTCTTGGTTGATATAATCAATTGCGAGATCCGATTGTAATTTGTTTCTTGTGTCGAGTACTTCGGTTCCGTCTTCATTGAACTCAACTTTTGTGTTGGCTGCAGTAAGTTCAGCGAGGACTTTCTCATCATCAACTTTGGTGTCGCCATCATCGTTTGGTCTTAAATAAATCATCTACGGCGTCGGAATTGTCACTGTAAGCTTTTACCATGGGCTTTATGACGAGCCGTCCTTCCTGCCCGATGGATGTACTGCGTGACATCTTCATGATAATCCAATTGAATTACCAAATTTCCGGTAGAAAAGTCGAAACCACGTGAGGTGATATCGGTTGCAAACAACACCATATTACCTTTCCGGCAAAACTGCTGATATATAGCAACTCTGCGATCCTGATGGAGTTTCCCATACAGTGCCAGCAGACTTGTTCCAGGACGCAAATTATAAAAGATTTCGTAAATGTACTTAATCTGTTTGCAACAATTGTTTGCTCAAATCCCATATCGAGACAACGATCAGCTTCATCAGGAACCAAAACTTGCATTGTTGAAACATCGAACAGTGGATTTTCATTCATGTGTTGCAATTAACGTCTAGGTGTGCACATTTTAATGTTACACTGGTCCATTATTTTTTTCTCGAACTTTAAATTTTTGTCCTCCAATAATTAAACCAGCGGAAAAATAATGATGCGCTCCGACCTTTTTGAGCGTCTCAAAGATTTGGTATGCCAATTCCTCAAGTTGGGGAAATGATTATAGCACCTATTCCATCTAACCAGGTCCATTTTTCTGATGAATAAGTTCTCAATCACCTTGAAAATTTAAAAAGATTACACAAAAATGTTTCAATTTTTATTATTTCTTTCTTACTTTATTCTGAATTGTATTGTTTGTAGTTTTTATGTTGAAACTGACAATAAAAATAAATTGTTTGTCAATTTTTGTTTTGTTGTTGAAAAGGAGTGCAATCTGTCTCTTTCTTTCTTTTTATAAAAAAAAACGAGATAGACAATTGCATTGGTGCTACTGTCAAATTCAATTGGAGTCAAAAAAACTGTTATACTTTGTATGGAATACACTATCCAGTGTATTATAGAGATCAGTGTTACGGACCGAATCTGTTTTTGGGAATGTGTGTGTTGCTTGGCAGCTTTAAAAAAAAAACAAATATTCAATTCGTAAATACATTATTATTTCGTTTTAATTTCCCGATTCCGACGCGTGGGTTTTCCTAAACCCACTTGCACTTTTTTAATATTTGTTTTCAAGTTTTAACAATTTTTTTTATTTTTTAATATATTAATTTACGTTTTCTCTACACTGACTGCCACAAAATAACAATTAATTCACAACACAACAATTGAGAAACTTCAAAACAAATATTGTAGTATGTGTAAGAATCTGTGAATCCGTCTCCAAAAAGAGATTCAATACGGATCTGTTTTTCCAGAAAACAATTGGTTTTAATTTGAAACGAATTTGATTTTCAGAAAAAAATTGACGGCGGATCGATGGCAGATCGATATTTTTGTTAAAACGAAATCGACATAAAATATATCTCTTTCGGCTGTTTTGGTCGTAATGTTTTTTTTAATGAAACAATTTCATTTCCTTTCCCGACGTTTCGACGGTGGTTGCCGTCTTCTTCAGGGGATCTTTTATTAACAAAAATAAAAAGAACATATTATACACATAAGAACATTTAATGTACAATTTTGGCAAACTTACATTTAGTACGTATCACAGATAAACATAAATAATAAAATGAAAGACAAATATAAAGCAATGATAAAAAAAAAAAAAAAAAAAACACTGATTGAAGTTTAGTCGACTTTAAATTGTCACGGATTCTGCTTAGTCACCAAAGAGCAGTAAACTGATGAAATGTTCTGGCTGTCTTGTTTACGATTCATATTGTTTTTGTTGTTTATAATATGAAGCGTTTCAAGAGTATACCGCTTGGATACATATTTCTCCCTTTCCAGGATTTCCACTCTGTCAAAATCTGGTTTGTGTGGAGTGTAAGGCCAATGCTGTCTTCCCAGTACTTTTTAAATCAATGTTGGATTTGTGGTTGGAAATTCGTTGACGAAGAAGTTGTTTCGTTGTACCGATATAGGAAAGATTGCAATTTTCTTCCGCATTGCCAAGACAGTTAATTTTATAGACTACGTCTGTGCACTTATCATCTTCCGTTTTTGTTTTCATGTTGGTGAAAAGAGGTGCCAGCGTCCTATTGGGTTTATACGCTAAACTGATGTCTTTAGTACTATTTGACATCAATTCCTTATAATATGTCAAAATTTTCATTAGATATTTACAGTAATTTCAGAGTTATGAGTTAATTAAATGCGCAACCCATCGGGAAAAATTATTTACTCTGGATAACTGTTGGAAACCCTTAGTAAACATTGCACCAGAATTTATGCCGGTCGTCCACTAAGTGCGCAACAAGATCAACCAACTTCATTCAACTCCATCGTTGGATGTCAAAACTTACAACCTCTTACACTAGTGCGCAAAACGTGTTGGGAGCCTCGTACACATAGTTGACACACTTAGTGAAATGTTGAATATCCTCGTACACCTAGTTGATCAACTCGTTCAATTGTTGGAGAACTCCGTACACCTAGTTGATCAACGTATTAAATTGTTGAATAGCTTCGTACATATAGTTGACAAAATTACTCATAAATTGAAGCACCTCGTACACTAGTTGATAAACTTGTCCGATTTTGAAAAAATAAAGATTTTCAAGTTGATCAACAGCGTTTTTGATATGGTTGTTCAACAAGTTGATGGACGTGTTGATACCTTCATACACCTAACCAAGACGCACTCGTTGATGAACGCGTTCAACGCACGCACTATAAGTCTCAGATATTGATGACATAATTTTCACTTGTAAACATTTTTATTGTTTTGTAAGAATGAATTACATATATGAACATAATATCAACTCAGCACATAAAAACTCTTTTTATGGCTGTCCAGTGGGCTTTCCCTGGGTTGTTGCTGTACCTGCTTAATAAATTGACAGCATAACTTATGTCTGGCCTCGTAGTTTGGGCAGCAAATAACAAGGATCCAACAGCTTCCATGTAGGGTACATTAGACATCAATTGCTTATCGTGTTCTGTAGTTGGAGACATTTTTAATTAAATCTTCTGATTTAAATCCAAAGGTGTTGATACAGGATTGGAATCGAACATTCCAAATCGACTTAAAATTTCAGAAATGTATTGAGATTGGTCAATCGCAATTGTTCCAGCTGATCTATTCCGAGTGATACGAATTCCTAAAATAGACGATGCATCACCTAAGTCCTTCATTTCAAAATTCTTCATTAAGCATTCTTTTAAAAAAATTTCTTGACTTTCATCGTTGGAGAATATTAAAACGTCATCTACGTAAACAGCAACGAACGTCATGTTGCTTTTGGTAACTTTATAATAAATGCATTGATCAGCATCTGAACGCTTGAGACCAGCCATCAGTAAAACATCGTTCAATTTTTCATTCCATACTCGACTTGACTGTGTTAAGCCATATAACAATTTGTTCAGCTTACATACTTTATTGGATCCATCACTAAAATTTGTTGGTTGTACCATGTAAATATTTTCTTTTATTTCTCCATTGGGAAATGCAGTAACAGCATCCATCTGGCGAATGTTGAGATCGAATTTCGATGCTATCGCGATCAAAAAACGAATTGACGAGTATCTGGCGACAGGTGAAAAAGTTTCTTGGTAGTCGATGCCTTCTTTTTGGGAACAACCTTTTACCACCAATCGAGCCTTGCGTCTTAAAATGTTACCATTTACATCTCGTTTCATTTTAAAGATCCATTTGCATTTAATAGGATGTTTGTCCTTGGGTAGATCTACCAAATCCCATGTTCTATTCAAATTGAGCGATTCAAATTCTGTGTTCATTGCTTTTTGCCACAAATGTGCATCAGGGCTTGACAAAGCATCTTGAACAGTTTCAGGATCGTTATTTTCAAATTTAACATAATAACTTGTCTGGTATTTTGGATTTGGCTTTGGGACTCTATTGGATTTACGAACAGTGACAGCATCTTCTACGATGATATCATCATCGATGCCTGTTGTATCTCCGGTATCGTGTTGAAATTGAAGGTCTATTGAACTATCACCATCATCTGTTTCATAAGAACTGCTGCTGTTTTCTTCAATTTCAACTTCAGGTATTGATGTAGCATTCATATCTTCAAACACAATGTCCGATATTTAATACTGAATAAAAACAATCTATCTATCTATCTATCTATCAATGTCCGATTCTTCATTAACTTTTCAAATAGAATTGGCATTTGCTGTAGTTACTTCTTCAAATAATAAAACGAAAGTGCTATTCATATTTTGATTATTTTCAATCGCATTTTTACTGCGGTATCCAAACAAAATGCATTCAGCAGACTTTGCATCTAGCTTCTGGCGTTTTTCACATGGTATATGTACCATAGCCTTACATCCAAACACCCGAATCATTTTCAAGTCTGGTTTTACTCTTGAATATAATTCTTCAGGTGTTTTTGTTCTTTCACCTCTGCAAGGAATGCGATTCAAAATATATGCTGCTGTAGATGCTGCATCAGCCCAAAATTGTTTTCCTAGATTGGCATCAAACAACATGCAGCGCAACCTTTCAATTATGTTTCGATTAATCCTTTCAGCAACTCCATTCTGTTGCGGGGTATACGGGGCTGATTTTTGGTGTTGAATGCCACATTCGGATAAATATCGTTGAAACTTTAAATTGCAGTACTCCGTGCCGTTATCAGTCCGAAATTTTTTAATTTTTTTTCCACAATGGTTTTCAACAAGAGCCTTGAATGTTAAAAAAGTCTCGAAAACATCAGACTTTTGCTTCAGTGGGTAAAGAAATAATTTTCGGCTAAAGTCGTCAACAAATGTCACAAAGAATCTATATCCTGAACACGACTTGACTGGCATTGGTCCACAAACGTCGGAAAGTATCAATTCTAAAACAGCTTTTGCCCGAGTACCACTTGACTTGAAAGGTTCTCTTGTTTGTTTCCCCCTTGACGCATATAACACATTTGTCATCCATTCTTCCACCAAAAGTTACTGCTGACTTCAGTTTCATTAAATTGTCTTTGCAGATGTGACCCATTCGACAATGCCATAGATTTGTTTCATTCTGTGTAACCAAAGCGACAGAATTGTGTAGAAGTGATGGTTTAGGCATAATGCAATTTAAACGATACATGTTGTTTATCAGGGATGCTGATGCTATAACCTCCTTACGCTCGTTCAAAATTTTGCAACATTTTTTTTTTTCAAAACGCACAATTTTCCCATTTTTGACTAATTGGCTTACGGAAATTAAATTTGTGCATAAATTCGGAACGTATTGGACATCGTATACTGTAGCACTTGTTTTCATCTTACCATTCACAAGAGACATATTAACATCACCTATGCATTCGACCGCCAACTTTGCATTGTTAGCAACAACAATCTCCTTGTGCTTTGGTGATCTTATATTACTTAAGAATGACTTGCACATTGTCATATGGGCCGTTGCTCCTGAATCTACATACCACGCAGATTCTGGGACTTCACTTTTGGCTAAAAAAGATGAAAACATTGCAATTTCATTTGATTTGCTGTTTACTTTCTTTTTATTTGGACATTGTTTTGCAAAATGACCAATTTCACCGCAGTTGTGGCATCTAAATTTTTGTTGTGGCTTTTGTTTTTGCGATTTGAATTTCGATTTAACAAACATGGCACTTTCAGTTGATTTCGCGTTGTATTTTACTTTTTGTAGTAAAAGAGTCTTCACAGCATCACTAGTTAACACCTTTGATGAATTTTAAACAGCCATAACTAATGCTTTGAAATCTTCAGGCAAACCTGCCAACATCAGTGAAGCAACAATTTCGTCGTCGATCTTCAGACCTGCTTTTCTTACCTTTATTGTCGTCATAACCATCTTGTTCACGTAGTCCTCCATGGAATCACACTCATTCAGTTTTAATTGTACGAGTTGTTTCAGCAAATCCACCTTCCTACAAAGACCAGTATCTTCAAACGCATAGGTAAGGCTATCCCAAGCACTTTTGGCTGAAGAAGAGTCCGCTATGTAAGAATAATTTTGTGTTTCAAGCAACAAAATTAATTCAGATTTCGCCTTCAGATCAGTTGCTATTTCTGCCGGTGTAGCTGTGGCTTCTAATTCTTTCTCGAAACATTGCCACAGTCCTTTAATTACCAAATATTATTTGGCTGCAATAAAAAGAGTTTTTAGGTATTTAAAAGGGACAACCAATAAGAAACTTATTTACTATAAAGAACCTACTCAGGTTCAAGGATTTTGTGATGCTGACTGGACAAGTGATGTTGACCAACGTAAATCAACAACAGGTTACGTTTTCACAATGCAAGGAGGTGCAATTTCTTGGTCATCAAAACGACAACCAACTGTTGTGCTTTCAACAACTGACTCGGAGTTTATGGCAATGGTTGCTGCTATACAAGAATCAGTTTGGATCAAACGTTTGGAGACTGAAATGTTTCCAGATTGCCCTAAGGAAATTATTATTTTTTGCGACAACAAAAGTGAAATTCAACTTGCGAAGAACAACTCATATTCTGCCAGAACTAAGCACGTCGAAACTAAAACAAAATTGTTCGTGAAAAGATTGAAGATGGAATTATCAATCTTAAATATATTCCCAGTAAAGAAATGTTAGCCGACATTTTAACAAAAGCTTTGCCATCTTCCAGACATACGATAGATGTCAAAAGATTAGGTTTAGTCATTTAAAATATTATTAATGTTATTATGAATTCAGGGAAAGTATTGTTTTGTAAGAATGAATTACATATATGAACATAATATCAACTCAGCACATTGGAGAAGTTGTAAATTATATCCATCCTCATTTACTCGAAAACTTCTTCTCGTAAGAAACGACCATAAAAGTTGGGCAATTATTGTTGGCACTCCTTATTTATGAAATTTATGCAAAGCTGATGTGGCGGTAACTCGGTCAAATGCTTTCTCCAGATCGGCTGATATTAATACGCTGTGTTTTGATGCATTGAAAACATTTACAACCTTGTCTTCAAGGAGGTGTATAAGGGTGTGAACACCCCTGTTGTTTCTGTCCCGGGTTTGTTTTTCCTTATATAAACCAGCCTAATCGTCGTGCAAGGGTTTTTTCAAAAATCTTTGAGAGAACAAGCAGGAGTGAAATTGGGCGATATTAATTATATTTGTGCGATGTATAAGTGTTCTTTGGAATTGGTTTAAGCTGAACGGGTTTCCAATCGTGGAAAAAATTCCCGTACGCAGGATGTTATTGTAAAGGTCACATATTATGAACTTAAGATTGAGTCCACTGAACTTAATCATTTTGTTAGATATTTTGTCTTCTCCAGGTGTTGTTCCTTTGGAAGTATTAAGTATCATTGTAAGTTGAGATAGGGTTATGTTTTGAGTAAGTGGACTCAAGTGGTTATCCTTAAAAATAAGTTGATTTAGGTCGAAGTTCCTCTTTTCATCAATAATTCCCCTTGAATGCGTTGTATCTGCACTATAAGCACTCCATTTGCTGTAGTTCAGAATCTGTTTGTATGGCGTCACCTGCAAGCAGCATGAATGGAAAACGTTGAGTTGTTTTGTTGCACTGAAGAGATCCAATTTTTCCCCATAGAGATTTGATATCCAATGAGGGATCCATTGAATTTACAAAATGTTGCAGGACTTTCTTTTGGCCTGAATTGTATCCCTTCGCACCTGTGCGCATATTTTTCTGTATAAAATACAGTTTTGAGAGGAAGGGCTACGGCGAAGGTTTTTCCAGGCCTTACCTTTCTCTTTAACTATTTTAGCTATGTCCTTTGTAAACCAAATGGGTGTTGTTTTCTTTTGTGGCTTGGATAGTTCTAGCTGCTGATGTTTGAATATTTTTTTAACCTCTTGGTTAGTTAGTTGCGATTGATGTTTCAGCTGATATTGTGTTTGATTTCTGTTGGAAAAGTTTTTTGTAGGTTTGCTTTCCAATCCACGAATGAGGATAGGAATATGGTCTTTGCATATTCAACTGCCTATTGTTTCCCAATTCAAGAAGGGGCGAGGTTGGAGGAGGCTAGAGTTACATCTATAGCCGTAAAGGTATTTCTGGTTGAAAATAGAGTAGGCGATCCGTCATTCAGAATAATTAAATCCCGATCATTCTCGAAATCTTCAAAAACTGAACATATTAAATTTGTTTTTAGATCCCCATAAAGAGTTGGCAGCATTAAAGTCCACTAGTATGATATGGTTTGAGCTATATCTTGGGATAGAATCAAGATCATCGTATGTAATCCTAACATCACCTTCTTTATATATATTTGTAATGTAAACTAAGTTTCTTCCAGGAATTTCGAGTTTTTGATAGAGCAAGTCGGATGACGAAGTAGAATGGCAGGTTACTGGAATGCTTTCTTTGAAGAATATACCAATACCTGCCTTTGCATATTGGTAGTCCTTATTGTGGTGGAAGCTTTTGTATTTTTTAATTTTGAAATATTTTATGTTATAAGATGTTATATGGGATTCTTGTAGGGTCGTATTTAGCTATTAAAATTTCGAGATAATGTTTATTTTTAAGAAAGCCTTGCATGTTCCTTTGTAAAATGGAAATACTCTTAATTAGGCCTGTCATTGTGTTTCTTTAAGTTTTTTATAAGTTGGTATGTTTGGTGTTGTTGTTCCAAATATGTTTTTGATTAAGTTGGGAGATATATATGAAATGTCGACATCGTCATTGGAAAAAGTATCCAAATCCATATCTTCATTTCTTGGTTGTGATGGTTGATTTGTTTTTGTGTTGGTGATTGAGTGCTTTTTAATGATGGGTTGTTGGTTTGAGATATATTTTCATTTTGATTTGATGATGCAGGTGTATGTAGTGTATTTTGATTTATGTTTTTGGTTTTATAAGTTAGGTGAAGTGCTAGTGGTGCAACTAGTTCACTTGTTGTTATTGTCTTTGACGTTGTACTTATAGTCTGGATTTGGGTGCGTTCGATGGATGTACTTCCAGTTTTAAGAATCTGGGCAGCGGGAAGGTTTGCTTTTTTACTTTTTTTGGGTGGAGGAAGATGGTGAAGATCGGGGTTATCATTGAATATTTGCCACGCTTCTTTATTAACCGCTTATACCTGTTGAAAGATGGGCATGTAGAGTCGTGAGAAGTGTGACTTTCATTGTAAGAATAAATAAAATAAAATAGATTTTAATGGCTTTTGGTCCACGATTAATTGTAGTAGATTAATATTATTAATTTTTGATTAATGAATTTTTAAACATAAAACAAAAGGAAGCACTATCATCTAATTTCAAATGTATACTGAAAACAATTTTTGTCAGGTAAATTTCAATAAAAGTATACAAAATAAAATGTAATTAAGCGGAAAAGGCAGTTAAGCGGAAGGTACTTATAAGATGAGTTTTATGTGAAAAATCCCTAGAATTTTGGTTATAAAAAAGGTACTTATGAGGGTTAGGAACTTATCGATATGCACTTATTCGGCTACTACTGTACATTCACAGACAAATAATCAAAAAAATTAAACATGTATAACTTCTTTAGCATAAAACTTTTATATTTGTTTATAATCCTTAACTTTTTATTACATTAATATCTCAATTAATTTACATGTATCTACTTTACTTCCGCTCAATTCTGCTGTTCAATACTAAGTGACCAATTCTTCATCGTTCCTCATTAATAGAGGTGGGATTGGTATTGAAACCGTCTGCATCGTCTGCCTGCGTTGTTATAGACTCGTCCATCCTGACGCTTTCGTCGTCCTCGTCGAAATCGAGGTCTAACTCGATCCATTTTTTCATTCGATCAGCAGACCAAATCGCTGAGTATGGCTTTTGAGTTCTTGGAGCGTGAGGCATATCTGCTACTTCGTATCGGTCATGTGGAAATACAGATTTGACGATGTACGGTCCACGATATTTGACTTCCAATTTTCTTGATGTTCCGGAGCAACTGGGAGCATCATTTGGAGACATGACTAAGTCACCAACTTTATACCGTTTAGCTTTGTTGTGTTTTGAATCGTGTCGTTGTTTTTGTTTGACTTGGTTTTTAATTATTGTGTTCGCCCCTTCGTTTCTCATTTTTTCTATATTCTGGGCGCTTTGATTAAGGTTAACACTCTGTGCAAGTACATCTTGGAATGGATCGCGAGGAATATAGCCCATTAGTAATTGATGCGCTGTTCTACCGGTAGCTGAATTGTAAATACTGTTTATTCCCCACTGGACGATTCTTACTTTTTGGTCCCATCTGTCTTCATCTTCCACTGTAGCCAAAAGAGCGTTAAGAATGGTTCTATTGTACCTCTCAACTTGGCCATTTGCTCGTGGGGTTCTTGTGGCATTGAGAACATGTGTGATAGCGTAATTTTTGACAAACTCAACAAATGATTTTGAGGTAAATGCAGTCCCTCTGTCAGACACAACACGACGTGGTATGCCAAATAAATAAAACGCGTCGGATAGAAAATTTACCACGGGCTTGGTTTGAGTGCTAGGTAATGCTTTGAGAACAACATATTTTGTGAAAGCATCCACCAGCACAATTAAATATGTGTTACCTTTAGTTGACTTGATGAATGGTCCTAAATGGTCGATATGTATGGTATCAAAAGGCACGGGAACTTTGTCAATCATATGAAGTTCTCCTCGTGGCTGCACCTCTTTTTTGTTATATGCGCATTCAACGCATGCCTTAATGTATTTTTTTATAAATTGGTTCATTCGAGGAATTAACTCCTTCTTATTCATTGCTGTTTTGAGTGCTTGGCAGTCGGTAATAATCACAAACTGTTTTCCCAACAAATATTGCCGAAATCGGTCGGTCGCTTCTACAACAGCCAGAGCTTCCAACTCGAAGCTGTGATATTTTGATTCCTCGTCCGTTGTGTTCCTGCTGTAATAACCAACAGGATGTAAATCCTTTCCATGTTTCTGCAAGAGTACTCCAGCAATTCCAAGACAACTGGCATCAGTATGCAATTCATGATCCGCAGAAGGTTGGTACAAAGCAAGAACGGGTTTGCTGGCAAGACATTTTTTAAGATGGTCAAAGGCACTTTGTTCTTCCTCACCCCATTGAAATTTGGAATTCTTTTTGGTGAGATTTGTTAACGGTAATGCAATCAGTGAATAGTTTTTGATGAATTTGCGAAAAAAACTTGTTAATCCGATAAACTGTCTAATGCCGTGTTCGTTGTTGGGTTTCTCAAATTTATCTACCGCAAGAGTTTTAGCAGCTCCTGGTTGAACAGTTCCATCTTTCACTATATGACCCAGAAATTCGATTTCTATCTTGAAAAATTCGCACTTTTTGAGATTCAGTGTCAGATTAGCTTCTTTTAGAATTATTAAAAACTTCTCCAATTTTCTCATTCCATCCTCGAAAGATTTCACAAGTAGGACATAATCATCCATGTAACTAACTACTGGTTCGTTCCTCATCTTGTCCTTAACTTTACTCATAAGTTTTTGAAAATAGGCAGGACCACATGCCAATCCAAAGGGCATAACCGTAAACTCATATAGTCCGTCCGATGTTATAAATGCAGTATAGTGGGTATGCTCTTTTTTGATTGGTATTTGGTAGTATCCTGATGCCAGATCCAGAACTATAAAATATTTATAACCAGCAAGGTTATTGATCTGTTCTTCAATTAGCGGGAATGGACAATTTACTTTCCTGGTGACAGAGTTCAGTTTTCTGTAGTCCACACACATCCTCTCTTCTCCGTTCTTCTTTTTAACCAAAATAACTGGTGAAGAAAAATCAGATT
Source organism: Philhelius pedissequus (assembly GCA_910595825.1). Classification (NCBI taxonomy): domain Eukaryota; kingdom Metazoa; phylum Arthropoda; class Insecta; order Diptera; family Syrphidae; genus Philhelius; species Philhelius pedissequus. Next base: position 32,255,124 of record OU343161.1, read on the forward strand.
GCGACTCTTTTATAATCCCATTTTCTAGTAGTTCAGCTACCATAGAAGAAAGCAATTCTCGTTTGGCGTAAGGAATCTTGTAAGGATGGTGAACTATGGGCTGTTGTGTTGTCAATTCTATCTCCATTTCGATAAGCTTTGTCCTTCCAAGTTCTTGTTGATTCATTGCAATGCAATCTCGAAAGTTGTTGAGGAGTGTTAGTAAGGATCTTGAATCAAAGTCCGGATTAATTTGAATATCCGAGAGTGATATGGGATTCCTAAGTTTAGTTTGAGTTATCTGTTGGACATCACATATATTTTCTTGTTTCCGATTTATTATAAGCGTGTCGCCTTGTTTTCTGATCTCGCAAAGAGGGCTATTAAGTACATCTTTTCCAATTAACACCGATCCGGAAAGTACTTGGTCTGCGACCACAACAGCACAAATGGGAAAACAAGCATTGTCGATTTTCACAGAACAAGATACGCATCCTATGGATTTATATTTACCACCGCCAAATCCATGTAAGACTGCGTCACACTGTTCTATTGGTGATTTTAGTTCGGCTGCAACTGTTTGAGTGATGATTGACCGTTCACTCCCAGAATCGAGTAAGGCAAAGTATTGCCTTTCGTTTATTTTTACCGGTTTGTAGTAGCAGTCCGACCCAACACATGAAACTAAATTGATCCTTAACTTTGTATCATCTCGATTTCGTAACAGGAGTGCATTATCTGTATTATTTAGCCACTGTCTTTTTCTTGATTGGGTACATTGCCAAGCCAGATGCCCAACCTGGTTGCAGTTGTAACAGCTTAATGGAGGTTGGTTTCTTCGCGGTATACGATCTGAATTGTATTCTCTACTTGTAGAAGGTTTCATGTTCAACGCTGCAGTTCCATGACTTGGAGATGGTTTAGGAACTATGAGGGTAGAATTATGTTGACGGGTACCCCTGCGAATGCTTTCATACCTACTAATCTTTTCAACTAGTTCTGCAATATCCTTAAAATTATTTTCTGCCAAATTGGAACTCATTTGCTGATCGTTGAGTCCTATCAGAATGTACTGAATGATTGCATTGTCCGTCAAATGAATTCTTTTTGCAATCATGTTAATTTCAAAGCAGTAACTTTCGATGCTTTCATTTGGTCGTCGCACTCTTTTCACAAGCTCCTGATGGACTTCTAATTCATTAGACACTAGTTGATCCCAAGACGGTATAGTTTCCTGCGATGTGTCCCACCAATATCTCGCTGGACCGTTCAATTTTGATGCAGCTGCCATCAATAGGGCTTTTTCTTCCCAACCATAAACGTTTTTCAGATTTTCTACTCGAGACACCCATCGTTCTGCTGACATTGAAGTTACTTCTCCTGGTGTAAACGTGGGTAGAGTCTCTGCAATTTCTCTAATGCTGCAGTGTATTTTGGTTGTCTGTGAATCCATTGGTCTACTTAAGAGTCTAAGTTTATCTCTCAAAACTTGTTCCTGTCTAAGGATATTACGTTCCTTTTCCAATAGATCCCTTTCTCTACGAATAAGATCCCATTCTCTTTCCAGCAATAAATCATCGTCAACTGTAGAAGCACTAGTACCAATAGAGATGTTGATGTTCGGCTCCGTTTGGGCAGTATCACCAGTTGTGCATTGCGGTGCTACCCTTTATCGAACTCTAATAGTCTGAGAATGAGTTGTCGTTTAGTCCCTCTGGTTTCTAATTTTCTCTTCCTCAGCTCATCCTGAAGCTCTTTTACGGTCTTGTTTTCCATTTTACAAGCCTATAAAAGATGAAAAGTCAAAGAATATTAACCTCAAAAATGTAGAACTTTAAAATCCTAATGTTAGATGTACCTAATGTGAAGTCATATATCTTTAAAATTGCAACATGAAAATATCTACTTTATCTTTTGAATCAATAATTTAGAATAAACTATTTTCAGTTAATAAACTTATGAAAATTCAAGGTGCTGTTATATAGATCTCTCAAAAATATTTCTTATTAGATATGGCAATAACAGTCAACTTACATATTTCATTAGATTATGATCGTTCTCTTTTTTTTTTTTTTTTTTTTTTTTTTTTTGCTTACAAGCATAGCGTCTTAATATTTTTCGTGTACCGAAAACTTATTTCAACGCATGCTTATGTTGCTAACGCTCTACTGTACCATATTTGTGTTTCTAGGCAAATATTCCGATTTCATTTTGTCCCTACAATAAAAGTGTGTATGAATATTCTGTAGACCAAAACTTCATTTTACTTTTGAGACCACGCTTTCTGCTTTGTTTTTTTTTTTTTTTTTTTATTGGTAACCAATAACAATCTCCTTTTTCTTGAACTTAAAATAACATTGTTCTGTACACCAAAACTTGTTACTTCAAGTAATTTGTATATTTTGCCCACACACAATCATTGAAACACATTATTTTGTAACCAAAACACAATTGTCTTTTCTTTTTTTTTGGTTATAACGCATTAAATCCTAACTCGAGCGATAGCACCTTGAATTTAAACTAAAATTGGCCCATTTCACATTACATACATAACATATATGTCTATATGTATGTTATTACTTTTTTTTTTTTTTTTTGACTACGTTTATTCAAAGTTACTTAGCTTGAGTGTCGATGCCACTTCTGAATCTATAACTTCTTTAGCATAAAACTTTTATATTTGTTTATAATCCTTAACTTTTTATTACATTAATATCTCAATTAATTTACATGTATCTACTTTACTTCCGCTCAATTCTGCTGTTCAATACTAAGTGACCAATTCTTCATCGTTCCTCATTAATAGAGGTGGGATTGGTATTGAAACCGTCTGCATCGTCTGCCTGCGTTGTTATACATGCCTTTTTTTAACAATTTTACACCAAAAGTCGATATTTGAATAATGGAGTTGGGACCTTGCAAAATATTTTTCCAATTGTCTATTCTTAATTTTGCGTTGGATATCAAATTCGTGTTCTTAATATACCTATTTTCAAAACATTATACAGGTAAAGCTCGAAAATTAGAATACAAAAGTTTTGGCGAATTGTTATTTTCAAAAGTTTCTAATTTTCAAGCGTTTTTACTTTAAAGCCTAGTACGCAGCGGAGGCGAAACGAAATTTTTCCTTAAGCCTACTACGGGAACAAAATTTTTCGTTAGTCTCCATCTCCACATCCACAACGAAATCGTAAACGAAAACACAGCGGAAAATATTTGTGTAGCCTGTTATTAGCTGTTTAGAAAAAGTGTCAATCCGGATCAATTCCGTGGCAAAATAAATCATTTGTCTAGGTTAGGTTATTTTAGGAGGGGCGTGCGCAGCTCAGGGGCTGATACGTACACGGAGGCCTGTTAGTCCTTTCACACAGAAATATTCCTAATTAATGTTTCATGAAGACTGGTATATGCACTAGGTCGTCTAGCTCATCAACAAACCTGTTTCCGAAGTGTCGGAGGCGATTTGTTTGTAGATTAGGACAGTCGCAGATCATGTGTTTAATGGTTTCTGTTTCATCAGCGTCTTGACAGCTCCTGCAGAAGTCGGGTGCCATTGTACCTATGGCAGAATGTCGTGTTAATACACCTAGCAAGGTGCTGATGCTCTTTTTATTAAGTGATAAAATATACTGGGTTTTCTTTTCATTAATACTAGGCCATAAACTTCTAGAGATGACACAGTCGCTCCTGGATATCGACTACGCATTATTAAAAGTGTTATAATGAAATTTTGAGAATCCATATTTCCACTCAACTACCGAACTGGGCAAAACAATTTAAGGACCTCTTAATGAGAAATTTCACAGATTTATGGCAACAGGAAAACATTCAAAAAACGTTAAGGAAAGAAGACTTTAGAAAAGCTCTTATTATACATCTTTGCTAGAAAGTATACAGCCTTTTGAATTTAAAACCTATCATTCATAAGGTGATATCACAAAAGGTGTGCAAACAGGTATGTCCATAGAATCATCTTGCAAGGATCTTGCAAAGGATCATCGGCACAATTTGGACCAAGAGAATGTGTGTACGATTTGTAACAATTATAAAGATGGCAGCATTGAGCACTTCCTTCTAAGATGTTTCATTTTGAATGCAGTGAGAAATCATTATCTATTTTCGAATTGACTAACTGATTTGGAAAGTATAATAAAATTAGAAGACGAAATCAATGCAAAAAATATTTATGTCGTAAGCTCCCTCAGGTTCAGAGCTTTTATTTTAAATGAATAAATAAATCCAGGTTTCATATTAAGTCATCTAAAGTTGTCAATTTATACCTGTTATTGTTTTTAAATGATTTAAAAACCAAACAAATCTAATTTTTGTTTGTGTGGAATTTTGTATTTAACCTATTAATTTATTTATATAACTGATTTTTTGAAATTGTAAAACTATTGCCAATTGTAAAAGCAAAACTTATAAACAAATAAAATATATTTGTCTATCTATCCACGTAATAATTTTCTTGTATAAGTATTATTTAACTGCACTTGTTGACTTCCTCTACCGAAATTTATAGTTTTCTTTTGTGAAGTACGAGAATATTTGGCTTGATTATTCAGGCGCTGAACAAATGTTTTTCCATCCAATTTGTTTAGCCTGCGTTTCATTCACTCACTTAATGTAACTTCTGATGAACTTTTTTCAAACTCCAATAATTTTTTTCGACAATAGTTTCTTTCTGTTCTTCTGTTCTTAAAAGATTGTTATCGTGAATCGTACACCAACTTATTATTCTGGTAATGAACCTACGCTTTTGAACCTGTGTTTTGTAAGTGAGATTTGTAAAGTAGCTTGATATGATCAACTTTCGGCACATGCATTCTCAAAGCATAACATGATTTACCTTACTCTGAACTTCAGTTTTGATCATACTAACCAAAAAATTGAATATCACGATTTTCGTAGTTAGAAGTACCAATTGGGAAGCTATTTACTTTCTACCAAATGAGCAGTTGAATTTCTTACAAATCATATTAGTACTCTGTTTGAGACTCATGTTCCTCTAAGAACTAAGATCATAAAGCCCAAGAACAAACCATGGTTTGATCAAAATATACGGTTTCTAATAAATCAGCGTGATGAGGCTTATGACAGCTGGAAGCGTTACAGATTGAATGAGTTGAGATGAATTTATTGCATTCTTCGGAATAAAGTTAATTCAGATATACGTGTGCTTAAAACACGAATGTATTCAAATCAGCTTAATATATCTTTAGGTAGTTGTCAGCTATGGAAGAATCTACGTAAGATAGGTATAGGCAAGTCATGGTGAAAACAATATTTGGATATTGATCCTTATATTTTGAACGAACTATTTCTCACATAACAATCGGGACTTTCGTTAAGTACATCTAGTTCTATGTCTTTTGAGTTTCAAGATAGTGATAATGGTTTCGGTTTACAGGTAGTCGACAGCGCCGATGTTGTTGAAAGTATCCTCTCTATAAAATCAAAAACCATGAGATTTGCACGTATTAAACACGCAGAAAGCAAGCAGTGCTTTTAGGTGAAAACCTTTCGCATTTCCTCCCGAACGTCACCGGCGTTCTTCAAGGTTCAATAATTGGCTCTCTTTTTTTTTCATTGTACGTTAATGAAATCCCTACAGTAATTAAGAATTGCACATTTCTTCTATGCAGATAACGTCCAAATGTACTTAAGCTGTCCTTTTGGGCATGATGCGTCAATGAAGACCTTGAAAAGCTAGCACTTTGATCTTAATCTAATGATCTTATATTGAACCCTAAAAAAAACAAAATCCTTGGTTATATCAGGAAAGTCATTAGACTTTTCCTCAATTCTGCCAAAAATCTCGGGATTACATTCAATAGTGTTTTTAACTTGGGACAATCATTTTAACTTAATGGTTGGTAAAGTCTATGTTGTACTGAGAAACCTATGGGCATTCCATTCGTTCACACCGTTTAAAATTCGCCTGTTACTCGCAAAAACCCTACTAATACCAATTTTGATTTATGGATGCGAAATTTTTTGTAAATGCACTTCTGTAAGAGGCAGAAAACTGAATGTCGCCTTTAATAGTATTGTAAGGAATATGGTATGACACATTATCTAGTTTTGTTACCCAAAATATGTCTTTTGAAAGCTATCTTCAACTCCGTAGTTTGTCTTTGCTTTCAAATATTTTGCTGACTCACCAACCGATGTACTGTTTTGAAAGGATACGATTAGCTTCCTCGCATAAGTCTGATCAGTTAATTAATCCTCGTTTTTCTTTTTAAACTTCTGAACGACTATTTTTTATTTACGCTGTGCGTCTGTGGAATTCCTTGCCACGCCATATTTCAGAACTACAGAACACCACTAGCATTAAAAAACCGTTAAAACTATATTTTTCTGAAATTTTATAAATTATTTTTAAATTGCAATTAGTGTATACACTTCTTTATAAAAATTATAATATTTTAAACTGATTAAATTTAAATTTTAGCTCTATTGTAAAATAAGCTTAGGACTATATCATAAGATATTGCATCTTACTGTTTAAAGCATTCTCGTATGAATAAATAAATAAAAAAATATATATGAAAAGTATGCTCGAGAAATTTACCCTTGTTCCTCATTAATTGTCGGAATTTAAATTTTTTCTTTTGAGTTAGCAATCAGCTTTCATGTTTATTACTTCACATTCACATTAAATAATGTGCTTGTGTACATTTCTAAAAATCTTTCAATATAACTGCAACTCTTTTTCCAATATTTATCTGTATACAACATACACTTTTCGGATTTGTAATAATTTAATATTCTTCCTCATAAAAATATAAAATAAAAATCAATTTTTTCCAATTTTATCCTCTAATAGAATATTGTTATAAAAATTCTAAGAATGTAAAAAGTCCAGTCTCTTGTCAGAGTTTGAAATAATTAAATAATTCATTTGTGTTTAAACTCAAGTCAAAAGACCATTTACATAATATCGCATCAAAATTAAATAGTCGAGATTTAGTTTGAAATTTATTGAAATTTGAAGAGATAATGGTAGTTAAAATGAAAAGCAATAGACATCACTAGATGTGTTTTGTGTATGTGTATGTACTTTTTAAAATATAGCACCTTTTAGCGCGTATAAAGGATACGAAAACAACAACATAGAAAGTGATGGGTGTAAACATTTTAAGTTTGAGTGCTTGTTATCGTAGTTGCACAAAATTATTCTTTTGGAAATTGCATAGAGCTATTAACACAACAAATTATTACATCAATTTTTAGTTTCAAGTACATATTACCATGTATCATTTTGCAGTGAACGGTCATTTGTTCGGAATTCTACAAAGTTTGTTCATGTGCATATGTTAACATGATTTTTGAGAATGTATAATGTTTTGCTTGGCAAAAATTTGAGTATGTGTGTACGTCGAATTTAAATATATTTTTTTTTTCAAACAATAGTTAATATGCTTGAATGTAAGTAATCGTGATTTTTCATTTATTTTGTTAACTACATACATTGATTACTGTTGTTAAAAAAAAAAACGAGTTAAAAGGAGTACCTTGTATGAATTCCATCCGCAGCATTGTGACTAAGTTGAAAAGTCGACGTGTGTGCTTTGTTGTGGGTGGTGTAAATGTTTCTTTAAATACGCTTTCAAACTATGATTTTGTGAATGACGGAGAATTGACAATTCTGAACGGATGCAATATTTTCCTAAATATGCACTCTTCAACTGTATATTCCATGAAATGGTTGAAAATGGTAATAACAGTTTGCATTCTGATAAGTGGCTTGACAGATTTAAATGTCTGACGTTAGTACTAAGTTAAAAAAAATCAAACTTTATGTTGAATTGCGTGAAATCCGATAACAGATTAAAATTAAATCAAAATATCACTTTAATTTGATTTCACTAAATTAGTTGACGTTATTAAATAAAACTTATAGATGTAATTTAATTAAAATTATAAATAGTGGCTAAGATATTGTTTATAAAAACAATAATAAACTATGTAATTTAATTTATTTGCGCTTATTACATACTTGGCTCAAACTAATAAATTAATTTAAGATTAAAACAAAAGGATTGAAAAAAAAATAAAATTATAATAATACTTAGCTAACAATAAAAAAATAAATAAATAATAAAAAAAAAGTTGGCGGATGAAGAAAATTATTGGGATAAGCCAGAGAGAATGGATGTTCGAAGGACCGATTTAGAGGAGGGGAAATCAATAACATCTTAGGAACTATTGACGTTTCGTACGTAGCATACGGGGCATGGGATTGTAGAAGCTATAGTTGGTGCGGTGAAAACGGACGCGGAAAAGGGGACTGACCTTAGGTTACGCTGATTAGTATTAAAAGATACCAGATTTAACAGAGCAGGGCAGTCAATGTTACTGGTTAATAGATCAAAAATAAATAGTACATCTCCGGTTAGTCGTCGATTTTCAAGGGACTGAAGGTCGATCAGCCGCAAGCGCAGAAGGTGCATTAAAGGTACTGGAAAGATTTGATCTAAAGTGAACTAGTCAAGTATAAATTCAGCCAAAAGATGAAGAGAGTAGGGAAACCCAATCTTTTTAATTTAAAAACAATAATTTTATGAGATATTTTGTCGGAAGCTTTGCTAAACTCGGTAGCAATAACATCAACTTCACCTCCATCATTCATTGTGCACTGTACATGGGAAACAAATTCTACCAGGTTGGTAGTTGTTGATCTGCCCGCCAGAATATCATTTTGAACTATAGACAGAATTGATTTGCAATGGAAAGAAAGTGAAATTGTGAAAAGGTTGATCAGCGGCTGAATGAAAGCATTCATACATTTTTTTAGGACGATAGCAGGCACTCCATCTGGTCCGGTGGAGTAGTCATCTTTAAGTTTTTCGATTTTTCTTTTATCAGGGCTGGTAAAATGTTTTTTTCCCGTTGGTAGGTGTTTAAACCTTCAAAAGGCTCTATGAGGACCGAAAAACGCGTGCTCATAAGAGTAGGAGATTCTTACTGCACTAAAAACACCTCTTCCTCCCGATTGCAACTAAGTTGAAATTTATCTAGCAATTTATTTTTAACGAATTTAATTAACGTGTTGCAGGTAACTATCCGGTGATAGTTCCTGCTTATACCGCGGTTTTAAAGCGGATTCTCGTTTAGTGCACCAGATCGGAAGGCTTTGTCCTTCGCAGGCGGCGTATTAAATTCGTCTCATCGATAATTTCGATTATAGTACTATTGCAGTGTTGTAATAGCCGTTATCTATGATTTCGGGCAAAATTTTTTATTTCATCGCGAACCGTGGGAATCCCGAGATCTCTGTGGAGATCTTCGTTTCTAATGTACCAAGGTGCGCTTACAAATGATCTTAGGAGTTTATTTTCAAATGTTTGTAAGGTATTTAAATAAGAATCTCGCGTACAACTCCATAGTTGTATACCGTAAGTCCAGGCAGGCTTAAGCACCTGCCTGTACAAAATTAGCTTGCTTTCGATACTAAGCTTAGAGTGTTTCCCGAGCAACCAGTACATATCTCTGAGTTTATTATTTAACTCTTCGCATTTCTTTTTAACATGCGGTTTCCAATTTAATTTCGCGTCTAGAGTCATTCCGAGATATTTTGCTTCGTTAACAAACGGAACTTGAACCGTAATCTATTAATTTTCTTATACGTAAAATCTACATGGACTGATTTTACTTCGTTGAGCGATATCCGCCATGTTTTTGTCCAATCATTGACATTATTCAGAGCTTTTTGTAATTTTGTCGTAGAATCATTTATCGTTTGGCCCACTGCTAATATTGCAGTGTCGTCAGCAAACGTGGCTACGATAGTGTCTTCTGTTTGATGTATATCACGTGTAAATAATAGGTACAATATTGGACCTAAAACACTTTCCTGTGGTACCCCACCCACTATTTCTTTGAGATCCGAGTAATCGGGTCCATGTCTTACTCTAAAAAGTCTATTTTCTAGATATGCTTTTAGAAGTGTATAAAGTGCTTAAGGCAGAACTTGCCTTAATTTAAAATTTAGGCCTTCGTGCCACACCTTATCAAAAGCTTGCGACACGTCTAGGAAGACCGCCGAACAAATTTTCTTTTCTTCAAGAGTTTTCTCAATGACGTCAGTGATCCTATGCACTTGGTTAATTGTCGACTGCTTGCTTCTAAATCCAAACTGATGTTCAGGTATTAGGCGCTTTTCTTCTATTATTGTCTGAAGGCGCAGAAGTAATATTCTTTCAAAGACCTTAGATATTACGGGCAGAAGCGAAATAGGTCTATAAGATTTCTTATCATGTGATAGTTTTCCTGGTTTGAGAACCTTTATAACTTCCGCAACCTTCCATTGGCTCGGAACGTACTTTAGCCTTAGAGTGGCATTTATTATATAAAGAAGATTAATTAACCCTGGCAAAATGTTGATAGCATTAAATGAGGTTTGAGCGCAGCTCTTTAAGTAGTCACTAAACGTCTGTTTGAAATAGTTTGCAAAGAATTTAGTAATTATGACAGAGTCAGAGCCATCTGATTTTCTTTTTATATTAATGAACTCATAAAAACATTTGGAATTAGATTTTATCGAAGATTGCATACGAATGATATAATCTTTATAAAGTCGTTCGCAGAGGTTTGAAAATTCAGTGAAAGCGTTTGAAAAAGCTTGATGGTCGTGATAGGACTTGGATCTTCAAGAATTTTGCCACAGTTTATTTCTTTGGTATAAAAAGTTGCTAGTGCATCATCAATTATTTTTCCCGCAAATTTGAATTCGATTTTATTGAGAAGCTTATTCAATTTGTTAAAATTGACTTTATGAAAGTTGAAACTGTATTCAGGGACAGAGAAAGTAGTAAATGTTTCATAAGAGAAAGACATTAGCAGAGAGAATGAAAACGATCAGGAGTGGAAAGAAGATGATCACTTTCAATTACCATGGAGTGAGTTATCAGGGTCGGATGAGAAGATGAGTTCAAGTTGTCTATCAAGGTTGTTGGGGACACTACTAATTTGAAACAGACTAGAATTGGCAATGCAATCTGTCACTAAAGTTTCTTTTTCAGATTTGGCATTGGTTGGATAAAAGTAGTCGGCAGGATACCATTCGATGTGTGGGAGATTAAAATCACCCAAGCAAATGATATCATCATTGGAGCTAGCGAAATTAAAGAGAAAATCAATTGTATCGACGAGTTGATACGAACTTAAAGGTGGAGAAAGACGAATGTAACAACACATAATGTATACATTCCGAGTTGCTAATTTGACTTTTACTGTGACAAATTCAAAGTGAGGACTTAAATAATGTTGTATAGATAGGTAGATGTTTAAGTACGAAGCCCTCTTACATTTTGATAATAGGTTGTAAAAACAGTTGGATGATTATTATTATTTTGTTTGAAAGTAATAAGGTTAGGGACGAAAAAAGTTGTGATTATCGCATTTACGTTGGGGATAGGAGATGCAATTTGAGTTGATGTACGAAAATTAAGCTGCAAGGTCGGTCGTCAGAGACCATTTGGTTCGTAAAGTTAAAGGCTTCATGAAAAGAGTTACGAAGAATGTTAGGATTAGTAGGAAGGCATTCCTGGTGAATCGATATCATTACGTTTGTTTTTGTCTTACCTTCCGACACATTCAGACTTTGGTTTCTCATGAAGGTAATAATCTTCTCGGTTCAACAAAACATAAAATAGATGACCTAGATAAATCAGGTATTTACGCTGTTAAATGCAATGATTGTGATAGAGAATATTTTTAAAAAACTAAAAGAAGCATAAAAATGAGATTTAATGACCATCTAACTTGCATACGTTTGAACCAATCATTTCGGTCAGCCTTGCAGCACACGTATTAAAACAAAATCATAGTGCTAGCTTAGACAATGTACGTATAGTAAAGCAAGTGAGAAATGAAATACAATTAGACGCGTTTAAAAGTTTTTATATTCAAAGGGGCAATAACCTCTTGAATTTAGCCAATGGATGGCGTTCTTCCGATTCGTCATTCCCATGGTAAATTTGTGCATTTTATTAAACGGACGTTTTTTTTTGTAAAAAGTTGTGTAGATCTCCTTTCCAACACCCCTATTCTTTTGGGATGTTTAGAGAATGCTTTGATTTTTGAATATTCTGTTGGTAAAAAAGAAAAAAAAAAATTATATTAATTACTTGTTAAACACAATTATTATTGGCTATAATTTTTGTTAGGAAAATATCTAGTTTTGTTTATTACGTTATCATTCCTAAAATATTTTTCATTGAATTAAGAACCCAAATTATAAAGCTTAATTTATTTTGTTTGTGCCTGCTGTAAAGCTTTAAGGAACAACATTATTTTAACATTTTCTAAGCCTCTTTAATTAGGTAAACTATATAAGTAAATCTTGTGCAGAACTTAATTTATATTTTTTCTGTGTTAAAAATATATTTTATTTCAATTAATAATTTTTTTTGAAATATTACAACATCGTACCTATTAGAAAAATTAAAACAAAAATCCAAAAAAGTACCTTTATCTTCCCTAACTAATATATCCACCATCCTATTCATTCCTGTTTTGTATTGTATTTCATTGTTTTACACAGTTTTATTTGTATATTTTATACCTACTACATATTTCAATTCTCACATCAAGGCTTACAAAAACAAATTTGCGATTAATTTATTTGGGTCATCTTCGCAAATTTATGATACCCACATGAATTCTTTAACAAAATAAAAAATAACTTTATTTCTTTAAATCTGATAAAATTTACAATCGAATTGAGTGCGTCTGTTCTCGAAAACAAGTTTATTTAGTCAGACCTGATTACGCGACAGAGTGACACAAAGAAAACACATTAACGATGTGTTGACTCTTATGTGAATAGATAACAAAAACGTTTAACAGCGAAGTATTAAACGATTATAATTGTCGCGCCATCTACATTAAAGCTTACACCACTGCTTGGTTACCCAGTGCTTGGCGAGTTTTCCTAATTTATACCCCATTTATCCCAAATGTTTGCTCTATTGTGAGACTAGGGATGGATGGGTGGACATGGACATGTTGCCAATCCTACCAATCACGAATAGCATTTATAAATATCCGACTTTAGAAGGGAAACAGCTTCAATCACTCGCTTGGACTTGTTTCATTGTTCTTTGTTTACATACACGGGTCGTTGGTTTGTCGTGTTTCTATGGACATAAATATATTTACATTAAATATGGCAACAATAACAACATCAACAACGATACAACGACAAGACATAGAAACATTCAAAGGTCAAAGTAACCCCGACCGACCGCGACGCTGGGCTGCTGGTTTGTTTGTGTAACATTCGCTATTAAAGCTCCCTCCACTGGTTCCACTGATTCGTGTCAAGTTAAAGGTTGTTAACTTTTCGCGTTCATGACACAATTTAAAATGAGCCGCTGTTGCTGTTGCTGTGCTAGTGGAGAAGACCGATAAGTCAGCGCCAGCTCAGCCACACGAACCGAGAACAGGAAAAATAAAATATTTTTCCCAATTTCGTTCCATTAATGGTTAAAATAATACAAGCATCGATTTTCACATGAAGATAAGTTGACGGTTTCCGTTTGTAGACATTGGTTTGTATTTTTGTTGAGTGGAGACTGTCAGACTGTGTAAGAATACCTGAATTCCGCTAATCCCATAACTAAAACTTTCGTTTTGTTTAAAAATAAAAGTTGTATCGCTTGCGGTGAATTTTTTTTATTACTGCATGGCTGCTCGGAACGAAATTATGGAGATAAGGAACAATTTGTATTAAGGGTCATATTTTAGAGGAACTAGAGGTGTAACAAAGTTGAAATCTCCTTGCTCGATGGTTTTTACAGTGATTCTCAATTGTATACATGTTTGTAAATAATACTAAACTTGTAAGCAAAAATATATGTATATGAACGTAAGTAGGTATGTAGTAGTAAATTAAGTATTTTAGAGATGAATATTTTTTTTTTATTTTTCATTTAATCACGATTATCTTAGCTGATTCGTTTGTTGCTGCGCAGCAACATTTTACAAGTTTTCTATTATGGCAAAAATTAATCATTTTGTGTGAATTGTCTACTTTTTGCATTTAATAAAGTAATGTTCGAAGGTCATTTAAATAAAACGTGTAAATAAGAGACATTGTCGAATGCGACTGCATATGCTGAGAAGCATGCTTTGTTTTGTTGAAAGGAAAATGTTTACTTTATGTACTTCCTTATCTTGATGTTCTTTTTCTTATTAGATTAAATAAAATTAACATGGAATTTAAAGAAGTTTTTACGTTTGGCTGTGTCATCCCATCGATCTATTCCTTATTGTGTTGCTTTGTAAGAATACATTTTTTTTAATGACGCTGAATGTGTACATAAAAGCTATATGTATACATACTTACATTTCAGAACTGTAAAATAATGGATTCATTTTTGAATTATATTCAATTGTTTTAAAATACTGCTGTTTTAAGTACCTACTTGGATTTTACATAAGTACAGTACAACCTCACTAGTCCGGACACATAATGCTTCTGCTGTTTCCGGAATAGCGAATTTTCTGGACTTAAGCCCTATATTCTACTGGAAGATTAACATTTTTTAAGACTCTCAGAGTAATTGATTTGGTAGAATATTTGCATAAAAATAACACGATCTTTGCTTATTTTTCTGCCAAGAGCATATTTTTCTTTCGCATCAACCCATGTTGTTCCCAGAAGAACCCTCTTAAAGGTAGCTGACTAATCAGCAGTCTAAACCTGCTCTTCACTCAGTCATTTCGTGAATTGCTTTTAACAAAATTTCTTGAGTCTAGTCGGTGTCACTAGATACATTTTCGCCACAAATTTTAACACATCTAATTCAATGCTGGCATTTAAATTTTTAAAAACAAGCAGAACATGCTGAAAAAATTTCCTTTCCTGTCATCTGTTTCTAAAATAATTTGGCTTGGCTTGAATCAAATCTGTTGAAATTGACACATGGTATTTTCTTTGTTGGATAAACTATGCCCTCAAAGCTTCTTCTTCCGCTGGATATTCACCTTGTCTGATCATCTTTCTCTTTCCTGGACCGAGTGGTAAAATGTGGGTTCATGTTCTTAGAACTTAAATTTTCAACTTACCTGATTGTTGAAATATGTTAGACACAATTTTACGAACTTGGTACCTATTTCGAAAACAGTTGACTTGGAAACCTTGCCTAACTGATATGCCAGTTTCAATATCAACCAATATCTTATGTCGAACTGCTAATCACCAAACGTACGATTTTTTCTGAACACAATCGAATTATTATTAAACAAAATCCATTTTATGCTGTCAAAATAGATCTTGCGTTTTTAACCAGAATTGTAGGTTCCTTACCAAAAGAAATTGATCTGAAATCGCATTGAAATTGTTGTTTTGGAATTCGACATTAGATTTCTCAGAGAGTGTCAAAGTTACGTGCTTTCTTTTTTTTTGCAGAAGCCACAATAAACAATAAAAATTGCTACTCATTGATTACAATGAGTAAAATTGTAATGGTCTAGAATCTAGATAGACTACAAGTGACAAAACTTATAGGAGTATTTCTGTAATTCAATTTCTGTAAAACAATTTCCATAGAACAGAGTCAAATTACCCATTCATTTCAATACTCTATCGGACTGTGGAGGTAAAATTTTGAAAGTGTCCGAAATATTGAAATGTCCGGGCTAGCGAGTGTCCGGACTAGCGAGGTTGCACTGTTCATACATACATATACAGTCCCTGGCCATATAAATTAGACCCACTGAAGGTTTTATGCAAATTCAAAATTAACAGTTGTTTCAAGCATTTGATTTCAGTGAATTTTATCTAATTGTATAATATACATACAATATTTTCCAACTTTTATCATTTATAAAACACCATATTAAGAAAAAAAAAATGTAGGTATTTATATTTAAGCAAATATGACTGTTATTCTCTAGAATTCTAATATTTAGTTGAGCCTTCGCTTGCAGCTATGAGAGCTTCATTTCTTCGCGGCATGCTGTCAATACTGAACTCTGTGCTGCATATCTGGATGATGATTCTATAATGGATTTATTTGGCAGGGAGCTAAACAGCGATATGACCTGCAGGTATTGCATATAAAACGGATAATCCTTGTTGAGCTAAGTCGAACGGCCTTGTTCTTTTGAAGTCGACGCACAAGGTTTGTCTGGTCAATTGATTGTAGAATAGTTCTATTACAATGACCGGCTAGGCGAGTTCTCATCTTTCCAGCGAAAACTGCTATTTCATTTTCAATAGTTGTATACAATTGGGTTTTAATATACCACGGTGCACTCACGATAGTTCTGAGAACTTTGTATTCGCTTATTGCTTGGTCTAGTTCAACCGCAAAATTGTATAACTTACGTCCATACAGACTGAGCACTTCCTTACACAAAATCAATTTGTTATAAATATGGTTAGCTTAGAAAGCTTTCTAATTAGCAAATTTAGTTTGCGACATTTGTTTTCAAATTCATATCATTTCTTTTTCACGTGAGTTTTCCATTTAAGCTTACTTAAGATACTTTGCTTCGTTAGCATACGGTATTTTTAATGAATTAAGATAAAAGATTTCTTGTAACTAAAACTTACATGAGTTGACTTAGACTTGTTAAGAACAATACGCAATTTCTTGATCCAATCCGAAATATTATTTAAAGTTTGTTGGAGCTTTTCTGCTGCCATTTCAATTGAATCGGATACTGAAAGTATAGCCGTGTCATCTGCAAATGTGGTTCTAAAGGTATCTTCTTCTTCGGCTATGTCGTGATTGAATAATACAAACAGGATCGGACCAAAAACACTTCCTTGGGGAACACGAACATTTATTTCCTTAAATCCCAAATGTTCCCTTTCTTGTTTAACTCGGAATGTCTTATCTTCGAGATAGGATTCGGGTATAGAATACCATACCATTCCCTCTGAACAGCATCCCACAATTGGTTTCCATTTGCAAAATATTGGCCTCTTAGTTTTAGTTTAAGCTGATTCCACAAGTTCTCAATCGGGTTGCGATCAGGGGACTGATTTGGCCATGAAACAATTGAGACTTCTTTCTCTCGAAATCAATCTCGCACAAGTCCCGCCGTGTGTTTCGGATCATTATCCTGTTGAAAATTCCATCGGAGAGGCATATTTTCTTCGGCAAATGGGAGCATGACACCTATTTTAATGACCAACGTTTTAAACACACCAAATCTTAATGCAACAAAATTCTTAGAATAGCTCATCATAACACAAGGAAAATGCAATAAGCTCAGCATCAATTTCAAGAGAATAACCGTTTTTCCTTAAAACAAAAACTTCTTGTAAGGTTTGTGATAAAAAAACCGTTATTTTGCATCAAAGACAACAGTGGTGAACAAAACTTGAATCGCGCCTTTTTGACCAGCTGTGTACATACTTGTTCAAAAAATACCTGTCGTAGCTTATACTTCAGGCCATCTTCCCAGACCTTGTGCTGCGGTGCAACACACTTTTCCATGCACACTTCTCAATTTCATTAGTTAATCTTTAGGCCTTGTAACGAAAGCGTTACGAGTAAAGTTAGTACTGGTCACCAAAGCCAGGAATTCCGCACGACATCTACTTAACCACAATGTAGATATTGTTAGATTTTCTACCAACCGTGTACACAAACAATTAATTGTCAGCTCATTGGAAAATAATTGTCAGACATTTTGAGGTCTGACAATATTGTTCGATCTACCAATAGTGTAAGGAATGACGATAAAATTAGGAAACTTTTATACTCGAAAGCAAACCTTGATTTCGGTTTTAGTTGTTGCTGAGAAATAAGATTTATGTTGATCCCGAGTGGTGAGCCATTTAAAGCTGACTTTTTGTGCAATAAAAATGCACAATTTTCCTTCGGATTAGCTTTGGGCATGAATTAGATTCCTACCTGCCTTTCTCCTTTTGCTGATCCTGTTGATCCTTGTGGGTCTACCCGCCATTCTCTTGGACTGGCCTTGGGCAGGAACTAGATTCCTACCGAACTTCCTTCTTTTATTGATCCTGAGTGGGCTACCCGACTTTCTCTTGTATTAGCCTTGCGCAGGAATTAGATTTCTAACCAATTTTCCCCTCTTACTGATCCTGAGTAAGTTGTGGGCTACCAGACTTTCCCTTATATTGGCCTTGGGAAGGAACTAGTTTACTAACCGATTGTCCCCTCTGTGGGCGGTAAGTTAACTTTATATTCACTATTCTCTGTCTGCTCCTCCTGAGTAGAAAAGTACGATCTTATTTAGCTAAAGTTTATAAAGAATTTGTGTAGGAAATTGTAAAAGAAAACTTCGTGAGCAATAAAAGATATTGAACCGAGTTCTAACCTTCTCAGACCCGAGTTTTACTTGATTTCTTCGGGATACCCTAGACACCGACGAGCTTACCTCAGCCTTAGAAAATTAAAATGCACGACTGGATCGTACAAACTTGCTCTTGTAGCTAACAACTTCAGTGTTATTCACTGACGCTGTTGGTAGGTAGCTAGCCTATAGTTATCCTATGCATATTTAAAGCCGATGTAGGTAAGATTACCTTGATTCTTAGTATAATGAATTGTCGAATGCATGATTCAAGGAATAGTAACATAGGTAAAAGTATATTTAAATGGATTTTAATTATGTAAATTAGTGGGGTAATAATATAAATATCTACATACATATGTATATGTATAGTGAAAGTGAATGGTTTTTAAACCTATTAAAACTGCCAAAATCATCACTTCAATCGGTTTTTCGAAAAAACGAAGAACACCATTAGATGCAACGGATCAATGAAAATTTTATAAAAAAGTATCTCGAAAATTGTACGACGGATTTTGATGAAATCCTGTTTTTTATTTTTAGTTTTTTGAAAACATATTTTTTTTTTGAAATGTTGGTATGCATTTTTTAGAGTTTATTAATATACATGTGATTATAAAATTTAAAGTTATTTTTTTTGATTAGTTTTAAAAATATTGATTTTTGAAAAACAAAGTTAAAAATTAATTTTAATTAGAAAAAAAAAGTTATTCAAAACTTTGGTACGCAGAATTAGTTTGACTACTTAGATCTTTGAAAGAAATCCTGTGCCGTTACCGACAAAGCCAAAAATAAAAAAACCGAAAGGTACCGTTAATAGACTTTCCTCGTAAATTTGGTTCAGATTAGATGATAGATATTGCCAACAAAAAAATTCTCAACATTTTTTATCAGAATCGTTGCAGCCGTTTTCGAGAAAAGAAGAGATTTTCCTAAAGGAAGATGGACACAATCTTGAAATTCTGAATCCCGAAAACCCAAAATCCCGAAAGCCCAAAATCCCGAAAACCCAAAATCCAGAAGGCCAAAATCAAAATTGTCTGCTCAGTGAAACTTTTATTGAACAAAAAGAAAATAGTCATATAACAAACAGAATTTAACAAATAGAACTAAACAATAACAAAACATCAAAAAAAAAGAAGTAAAATAACTAACAGTCAAATGGTTAAATACATACCATTAGGATTTAGTATTATTTTTACGAAATCGGAAATCCGAAAATTTTTCGAAGCTCAGCATCAATTTCAAGAGAATAACCGTTTTTCCTTAAAACAAAAACTTCTTGTAAGGTTTGTGATAAAAAAACCGTTATTTTGCATCAAAGACAACAGTGGTGAACAAAACTTGAATCGCGCCTTTTTGACCAGCTGTGTACATACTTGTTCAAAAAATACCTGTCGTAGCTTATACTTCAGGCCATCTTCCCAGACCTTGTGCTGCGGTGCAACACACTTTTCCATGCACACTTCTCAATTTCATTAGTTAATCTTTAGGCCTTGTAACGAAAGCGTTACGAGTAAAGTTAGTACTGGTCACCAAAGCCAGGAATTCCGCACGACATCTACTTAACCACAATGTAGATATTGTTAGATTTTCTACCAACCGTGTACACAAACAATTAATTGTCAGCTCATTGGAAAATAATTGTCAGACATTTTGAGGTCTGACAATATGTATAGTGAAAGTGAATGGTTTTTAAACCTATTAAAACTGCCAAAATCATCACTTCAATCGGTTTTTCGAAAAAACGAAGAACACCATTAGATGCAACGGATCAATGAAAATTTTATAAAAAAGTATCTCGAAAATTGTACGACGGATTTTGATGAAATCCTGTTTTTTATTTTTAGTTTTTTGAAAACATATTTTTTTTTTGAAATGTTGGTATGCATTTTTTAGAGTTTATTAATATACATGTGATTATAAAATTTAAAGTTATTTTTTTTGATTAGTTTTAAAAATATTGATTTTTGAAAAACAAAGTTAAAAATTAATTTTAATTAGAAAAAAAAAGTTATTCAAAACTTTGGTACGCAGAATTAGTTTGACTACTTAGATCTTTGAAAGAAATCCTGTGCCGTTACCGACAAAGCCAAAAATAAAAAAACCGAAAGGTACCGTTAATAGACTTTCCTCGTAAATTTGGTTCAGATTAGATGATAGATATTGCCAACAAAAAAATTCTCAACATTTTTTATCAGAATCGTTGCAGCCGTTTTCGAGAAAAGAAGAGATTTTCCTAAAGGAAGATGGACACAATCTTGAAATTCTGAATCCCGAAAACCCAAAATCCCGAAAGCCCAAAATCCCGAAAACCCAAAATCCAGAAGGCCAAAATCAAAATTGTCTGCTCAGTGAAACTTTTATTGAACAAAAAGAAAATAGTCATATAACAAACAGAATTTAACAAATAGAACTAAACAATAACAAAACATCAAAAAAAAAGAAGTAAAATAACTAACAGTCAAATGGTTAAATACATACCATTAGGATTTAGTATTATTTTTACGAAATCGGAAATCCGAAAATTTTTCATTTATATAATTTTTCGGGATTCCGATTTTGGGTTTTCGGGACTCTGGGTTTTCGGTATTTTGGGTTTTCAGGATTCTGGATTTTTAGGATTCTGGGTTTTCGGGATTCGGGATTTTGGGTTTTCGTGGATTTTGTGGATTTTGGGCTTTTGGTTTTCGGGATTCTGAGGATACGAGCATTTATTAAAATCTTACCCGTAATCGCTGATAAAATTGATGCCGCTTTAGTTGCAATTATTTTGTTGCGTGTTAATTTAAAGTTATTCGCTATAATTCGACGGAGTTTATATAATTTTTTTGTACGATTTTTAAATTTTTGTTAACTTTAAATACAGAGCTGTCATAACATATGAACATTTTTATTATTTTGAATAAAACTTTTATGAAATTGAAGAAATTGTTTGGCCTAAGCTTTAGTCCGATACTATACAAGTTTTTCGTCTCCAAGAATAAGTAAATATGTAATTATAGTTTGTAAACCTCATATTACCTAAATACCTCCATAGTTACAAGGAATATGCGGACACGCAATATTTATATTTTATGAAAATCTACGATTAGGTAAAATATATATTTTTTGTCAAAACTTATTTAACCATTTACAAACATAGTATCAGAAAATTAAATCGCCAACTTGAATATGATAAAAGCGTATGTTCATTCCTTAAGGCGCGGAACAGAGCACCATGATATGAAGAACAAAATTACATAGGTCAATTAAACATAACGTTTGTATGTATGTAAGGTTCTTGCTTTTGTGGTCTCCCATTTCCTTTTCTTTTCACATCGATCGATATTGATCTTTTTCATTTAAACGCGAATAACCTGATAACAGTCTATTTTTCAAGAGTTCCTCCTTGTGATAAATTACTACATCTCAATTGTATTCAGTCATTGCACCTTGTCGGGCGCCGCCGTATTATATTATTAACTAATTACTTTACTTTAAAAACTGCCAGCCCAAAAACAAATATGGAAATTTGTATTTTGTTTCTCTGCATTTGTTTAAGTCATGAAATTTGTCTCTGAAAAAAAAAAACTAAAACATAAAGGCAACCAGCCATTGGCATGGACAACAGCAAATCTAAAGTCAGTCAACCAGTGGAAAAACTATTGCGTTTGCTTTCTGGGTGGTGGCTTTCAATAACAAACCAAGCATTAACAATGGAATCCAACAAAGAGTGGCAGTAGTAGCAACTAGCAGTATAAACATCTTTGAGAGTCGAGTCGAGACCCTCATACTCTTTGTATTTCATCTAGAGAGCTAAAGAAATGAAATTAATCAATTCACAAGTGTGTACACTTAAAGTTCTTATAGTGTTCAGTGCACACACATTCGCACATGTACTTCTCATGTATAGGTAAGAAAAAAACACAACTCAGGAAACATGGATGCAAGGATAAAGATTTTGCACTTCGTGGGAATAATTTCGCACAATTTCAATCCTTTTCATCCATGTTGCGGTCGCAAATAATTTTGTATGTATGTATGTTTTGAGAAAGCTTCTTTTCAAATTATCCATTCTTCTTGGGATTCTCTCGTCTCAATTGGCATGATCGACGGGGAGCAAAAAGAATTTATTCATATACATACGTACTTGATTTCGTTGTCATTGTTGTTTTTAGTCTTTCTCGGGGTCTATAAGTGTTGGCTTGGTTTTGGCAATCGGCAGTAAAATTACTTTTGTACTGAATGTATTTTGTAAATTATATTTCCCCTAAGGTCAGTGCCCGTTTCTGTATACCTATTTGCAGAAACAGAGAACAGAATCCCTTGCCGTAAACAAAAATCAACAACAAACGAATTTTATAAATAAAAAAACAATTTTTTTCTCACATACCCTTCCTTGCCTTTTGATTTTTATCTCTTTGGTTTCTATATGCATCTATAGGTGCATTAGATGTAGTATGTTTAATTTTTATACAACTTCAGTGGGTCTTCTATCGCCCTCAATTATATGCAAATGCTAAAAATGTCATTACCCGAGTAACTTATGAATATAAAGGGTCATGAAAATAAAATGCATGAGTGGATCGCAAATAAAGGGTGTTTTTTTTTTTAGACGTGTGGTTTTCAATCTGGCAATACTTTTTTCGGAGCCGATCTTTTTTGACAGCTGTTACTTGATTTATGCTCAGTTTGGTTTGCCATTTCAAGAATTGAAGCCGAACGACCATTAAGCGCGTCGCACGTTCGGTGAATGGGCCGTTCGATGAAGCTCCATTTTGATTAAATGGTTACGCAAAAATGGCGTATTTGGAGTGATCATAATCCACAAGCCATTGTTGAGAAGCCATTACATCCTCAAAAAGTCACTGCTGCTTGGTGTGCTCTATGGGCAGAGGGAATCATTGTTCTATATTTCTTTAAAAATAAAGCCGGCCATAATGTTACAGTCAATGGAGAACGCTATAGAGCCATGATTAATGATTTTTTCGTGCCTGAATTGGAGGAGTTGATGTGGACGACCTTTGATACCAACAAAACGGCGCTACATGACATACAGCCAACGAAACAATCAATTTATTGAGGGAAACTTTTCATGAGCGCATTATCTCACGTCGCGTCGTGGGCTCCAAGATCGTGCGATTTAACACCGCTGGACTATTTTTTGTGGGGTTATATGAAGTCGTTTGTCTACGCAGATAAGCCCGTGACGATTGACGCCTTGGAAGAGGATATTAGTCGCGTTATTGCTGACATACGATCCCAATTGCTACAAAAAGTGGTCAAAAATTTGGCCTCGGCTAGGGTTACCAGCTCTAAAATTTAAAAAGGCTGACGGTAGATATAAAAAAGCCTGATTTTCGAGAAAAAGCCTGACGAAATTAGTTTTGTTCTTTTTCACAATTTAAAGATAAAAAATAATGACAAAAAAACACATAAGTATCTAGTCCAGCAAGCTGGATTCGTATGTAGGTTTATATCTACAAATAAACTGACGCCGATCTTGCATGTTTTCATAGGCCAAACAGAGGATTCTTTCCATGCAAGTACCTACATATATGAAGAGTACTGTAAATTTATTTAATTTTTATTTTAAATCTTAACTTTTGTTTATTTTATTCTGTTGAGGTAAACGTTTCTTGATGTCAATAAAATAAAAAAGTATATTTTGTTATGTATTTAATAAAAATATTTCAAAAAAAATCACAGACCTCAATGTATTTTTATTTCTTCTCCTAGATGGCGGCTTGGTTTTTGTTGTTACTTACCCTAGATAGGCAATTGTATTGACATTGAATTTATTTATTCGAGCTAGCCGCTGCGGTCACTTGCCCGAAACCATTTTTAAAACCTTATGGAAAACCCTTATCTTTATAACAAAGCTAAATTCTTGGCCATAACATTAAATTATATGCGTTTTATTTCTTGGTACGTGTTGTGGATTCTCATTGTGTAGGTATACCTACATACATGAATTGTGTGTGTATATTCAATGAGAAATTCTTTTTTTTTTCGTTCCTTTGTTTTTTTTCTATTCAATTTTTTTTGTAGGTTGTTTTGTTGATGCTCACACATTAGTTTATATTGTGTTGTATTATGTTTGTTATATTTAAGTCGATGGTCTGGTTGCCAAAGCTTCAGTGTATCTACTTCGCAGATTTATATAGGTATATGGTATAGATACGTTATATATATATACGAACGACGCGACGGTGACGTTTGTACAATTGGAAGATAGTGTCGTTATGGGGGATGTATGTATTTATGCAACAACGGGGCTGGTATCAAAAAATGTCAACTTCGTTGTTCTTTGACCGCTTTCCATAAAATTCAAATACATACCTATATATATATATATGTTGTAGCTAACTAAGAATTACGAAAGAAAAATTTGTTTAAATTATTGAAGTTTTACTTCTGGCACTCTTTTTTACCCGCTTAAGTGAACTATATTTTTTACTTATCCGAGATTAGCTCAACTGATTTTTTTTAGTTATCCGATGTCCGCTTAAGTCGAAACCCTGCTTAACCGAAAAAAATTTTCAGATTTTTTGTCGTTTCTCTTAAGCTGGTTTTACTGTATTTGTTGATTGTTTTTTTTTTATTTTGCTGTCACATAAATGATTGCTTCTCAATTAAGACCTACCAAAGACCATAGTGTTTTTTTTTTTGGTTATCAAACTGCAATATTACCTATGTAGGTATATATATTTTTCTTTAATTTTGACGTTGAAATAAATTTACATTAAAAAATTTACTACAAAGGCGTAAGTCCCAATTTTGCTTTTCGGGACTTATGTGTGTTCCACATAGATGAGACATACTTACACCTAATTTGGGGCATATATATCCCACTTAGGATAGGGGATAGAATATAGGGATAAGACATTATAATTACATTTTTGGTTATGAAAATTTAAAACAAATATTTGTTTTTAATACCGTTAAAAATAAGTTTAATGAACTCTTTTTTTTTAGTGAGAAAAGTAAAGGAACTTAAAATATAATATTTTGAAATATTGAACCGTTTATTTTAATGTGCAAATTAATGCGGCCCCTCTTTCTTTATTTATTTTATTTACCTGAACTTGCTTTCCGGGTAAGCTTTATTTTATCTATTCACCACCGCCCACTCCTTTTAATTCACCACACGATAACAAAACAAATCAAGCTGAGAAATAAAAATGGAAATGAATTGTACACACACACACACACACACATGCCAAGAACTTATATGTCTGACGTCCTTCAACTCTCCTCCATTCGATCAACAATTTGTTTGTCCTTCACAAAAGAGGAAATCAAAAAATAAAAAAAAAGTTGTATTGTGCTTTGAAGTCGAGAAGCATGTGTTCATTTTTGTCATATCTATCTACTGCTCTGCCTGATGATTATGATGATGATGATGATGATCACAGCTGCGGGGCGTGCAAAGTACGCCTCTGTTTATAATGATTCTGCTATTTCTCTGTTGAATTTAAGTTGGAAACGCAAAAAGTTGTTGTTATGTGTTCTGGTTGTCGTTCCTGCTGCCTGCGGACGATCGTCATCAGTTGCGGTCAGTGAACGCACGAAAGACAAAGCAGAAGTGTGAAAGATAACAGATATAGAAAAGTCTTGTTTATTATGTTCAATTTATGACCTCAAAAATGTACTTTGGAATTTCCAGGTAATTAACAATAATTTTGTCGAAAAATATACACACCTATTTATGTATGTATGTATACATATGTAATTGGCTTAGCAGTTCAAGGGATAACATTTCTGGTATCTATTTCAAATATTACCTACATAAAATCTACACACATGTATATTTTACTTGCGATATCCATAGGTACATACTATCACAGTGCACATATTAAAGTTAATATATTCCGTCTTTTATTTTCGTTCAAATTCGCGCATGTGTCAAAACTCAGAGACACTCGTGTCACATTTGACATATGGTTAATCATAGGCATGGGCCAACTACTTATTGCAAATGCAATATCTGCTACTGCTACTTTTAAATCACAGATAAAAATACCTGTTACTGTGTTACTGAAGTAAACAGTTATGGATTAAAATTGTCAGTAAAATAACAATTTTTAATAAACTATTTTCCACTCCAATTTTAAAATCATGTAATTATTAATCACTTTTTCATTAGTATTCTGCTATTCGGTTAGATCAAAATTGTCCATTGTCCTAATTGCTTTATTCCATCAGTTTTTCCTTTTTAGTTTTCACATTAGTTTTTTATTTAAAAAGAAGTTTAAACGCATACTGCCTTTTGTCAGAATTACTATGCAATTTTAAGTTGTTCCCGATTCAATTAGTGGCTTTTGCCAGCAATTTTATCAAGGCATTTATATAGGGTATATCTTAAAGGTAGGTACCTGTATTTTATGTTTTTTTTTTTATTTTAAGAATATGTATAAACTATTATACAATGCAATAATTTTTGTACCAATAAATGGCGATGTGGACTTAAAATGTCTTTATTGATTTTGCATAATTGCGATTCTGCATGTTTTTTTTTTTTTTTTTTTGAGATTTTAGCGTTTCAATTTATTTAATAGTGTTTCGACCTGCTTATTTTTTTTACAATTTTGAATATATACCACTAATAAGGAGTTATAGAATCAAATTAACGAAATCAGTAATGAAATTTAAATAATTTTTTGTAACGATTTCGAATGCAATGACTCCGAAATCAGGAATTACCAGAATTATGATTAAGCAAAATCAGTAATCAAAGTTAAATAACTTTTTTTTTGTTAATGTGAACAGATCATCAAAATTTATAATATAAAATTTAGAAATTTTAAATCTTCAATAACAGTTACGTATTTTCAATCTGCTAATACCTGTTACTGAATGACTTATTGAAATATCGACCCATCCCTATTTGTATGTGGATCTGACAAAAATCAGGGTGCATTTGTCGAATCTCACAGACATTTTTTTAAAAATATGACAACCGAATGTTTGACCTTGGAATATCAAACTTGACATTATGATGATGGAGAACACCAAAAAAGTGGGTCCCGCAACTCCGCCTGTCTGTCTATAGGTCGATCTATATCGTAAACGAAAGAAGGGATTTTCTTTAAATTTGGCAATTTTACTTATTTTATTTTCGACTTTCTCCCAGACGGATTTCGATAAAAAATTGTATATGAGGCCCTTCGCATTATAAATAATGCTGCATACAAAATTTTCGAAATTTTTGAAAAAAAGTAATTTTTTTTTGAAAAGGAAACGAAAGCGTGTGGAAGATTTTTTTTTTTTGAAACTTTCGTATTTGGTTGCTTCTTCAATAAACAATATTTTTTTGGGAAAAAGTTACACAAAAGACTGGAGTTATAGTGGTAGTAGTTTGTTTCTGATTTATAGAGCAAAAGTGCTTTCTTTAACTTCGTTAATAGTACAGATAGAGCAACGGGGATAGCGCATTTTTAACTCAGTTTCCAAGAAAAGTGGTCTATGGGGCACTTAAGTATTCGGCTGGCGATATCTTAAATAATTATAAAGGGTTATCCATTTTGCGGTTTCAAAAGTAAAAGTAAATAAAACACATAAAATAAATATGTACGTAAAACACTAAACAATAAGACAGATAAGAACTTAAATGCTAATATCACAGAACTTTTTTTATGGCCACACTGTAATTTGACTTTATGTTGTCTTTGTCTTCTTTCGTATTCATTGCTTTCGTCAGTGTTTCTTGTATCCTCAAGCTTTCTATAGTGTACCTTGTATTTTCTCTTTTTTGTTTGTCTAATATTTTGACATTTTCAAAATCAGCTGTGTGTTGTGTATCATTTATGTGTTGCGCTAAGCCTGTTGTTGTTTTGTTCTTTCTTATATCTGCTTTATGTTCGGCTATCCTCACTCCGAGCGCCCTTTTCGTCGTTCCTATATACACAAGATTACAATTGTCATTTGAATTACCTAAACATCCAATTTGGTAGACCACATTGTATTGTTGTTCCTTTTCAATTGGTGTTTTCGTGTTTGAGAAAAGTTTTCTTAAGGTGCAGTTTGCCTTGTAAGCAAATGTCATTTTAGTGGTGTCTTGCTTGATGATTTCGTGAAGAATTTTGCAGTGCGTTAGTTTTGGTATGTAGGGAATACTGAAAAATGCTTTGGAGTTGCCAGCTTCAATTTCTGTTGTAGATTTTTTGTTTTTCTTTAAATTATTAATATTTTGATTAATTTTGTTATTTATTATTTCATTTATTATGTAGCAGGGATAATTATTCATTTTAAGTATGTTTTTTATTTTTAATATATTTCCTTCGTGAAATTGTTTATCGCTTATATCGATAACCTTGTTAGTAAAGTTTGTTGCCGTGTTAATTTTTTGGCTCATCGGTTGTGTTGAATGAAAATTCATCATTCGGCCAGAAGATGTATCCTTAGAGAACCAGTCAATAATTATTTTGTTGACTTGTCGATGAAGTTTTGTGTCCAGATAAGGTAAGCACTTATTGTGCTTTATTTCAATCGTGAATTGTAACTTCTTGTGATAATTATTTATTGTTGTTAATATAATATCTATATTCTGATTTTTTATTATTGCGAAAATGTCATCTACGTATTTCACAATCAATTTTATATTTGTGTTTGTTTTTTTTAAATCGTCTAAGGTATTATCAAGTAGATTGTCAAGTACGATGTCAGCGATGGTAGGGGAAAGTGGATTTCCCATAGGCATTCCAAACGTTTGAAGATAGATCTTGTCTTCAAATTTGAAATAATTATTATCTCTCAAACAGAATTCTAATATTTTTAAGTATTGTGGTTTTGGAATTTGTGTTGATAATTTTATAGTATCCCATTGTTTCATTATATTTTTGATAGCTAAATATGTGGGAATGTTGGTGAAAAGGGATATCGCATCGAACGAAACGAGTATATACGAGAAGATGATATGAATAATTATCCCTGCTACATAATAAATGAAATAATAAATAACAAAATTAATCAAAATATTAGTAATTTAAAGAAAAACAAAAAATCTACAACAGAAATTGAAGCTGGCAACTCCAAAGCATTTTTCAGTATTCCCTACATACCAAAACTAACGCACTGCAAAATTCTTCACGAAATCATTAAGCAAGACACCACTAAAATGACATTTGCTTACAAGGCAAACTGCACCTTAAGAAAGCTTTTCTCAAACACGAAAACACCAATTGAAAAGGAACAACAATACAATGTGGTCTACCAAATTGGATGTTTAGGTAATTCAAATGATAATTGTGATCTTGTGTATATAGGAACGACGAAAAGGGCGCTCGGAGTGAGGATAGCCGAACATAAAGCAGATATAAGTAAGAACAAAACAACAACAAAACAACAACAGGCTTAGCGCAACACATAAATGATACACAACACACAGCTGATTTTGAAAATGTCAAAATATTAGACAAACAAAAAAGAGAAAATACAAGGTGCACTATAGAAAGCTTCAGGATACAAGAAAAACTGACGAAAGCAATAAATACGAAAGAAGACAAAGACAACATAAAGTCAAATTACAGTGTGGCCATAAAAAAAGTTCTGTGATATTAGCATTTAAGTTCTTATCTCTCTTATTGTTTAGTGTTTTACGTACATATTTATTTATTTATTTATTTTCTTCATTGTAATTAATGTTCAACCTAAAAGTGATGTCTAAATATAAATTATACCACTAATGTAAAGTAAGCATAATTGTTCAAAAAGAAAAATAATTGTAGGTATAATGGAATTTTTTACAGTTCAATAAACCAGTCTCTTGAAAAAGTTGGAAAACCCCAACGAAACGTCGAGAAAGAATGAAATAGTTTTATTTACATTCGGAAATCACTGATCTGTAAGCCTGTCTTATATAAAATCCTTTATTTATTTATCAAAAACACCAGATCACCATTTTCAAATAATTATTAAACACATAAAATATTTTTTTTCATGATATTTCTTTTTTATTATAAAGTTTGAAACTTGACATTATGTGTGAAACACTACATCATTTAAATGACCACGCGACGCGAATTGTTGCAAGCATCGATTCTTTTGAGGAAATTTTCGACCACTTTTTGATACATATTGGGCGTATCTCAGCCATAACTTGACGAATGTTGGTTTCCAAATGCTCAAGAGTTAAAGGTTTATCTGCATAAACACGGTCTTTCGTCAAATCGCATGATCTTAGTTGCCATTTGATATCGCCACGACGAGAAATTACGCGGCCAGGAAATGTCTCTTGCAATAAAGCCATATTCGCTCGAGTTGTGTGGCATGTGGCACCGTCTTGTTGAAACCACATGTTCTCCAAGTCGTATTCTTCAATAGCAGGCAAAAAAAAGTCGGTTATCATATGACCATAACGCTCCGAATTGACAGTGACATTCGTTCCATCGTCGTTTTCGAAGAAGTAAGGTCCAATCACACCTCCGGACCAAAGAGCGCCCCAAACAGTGACTTTTTGTGGATATAACGGCCTCTCTTCAATTCCTTGAGGATTCTCAGAATCCCAAATATGAACATGTTGTTTATTAATATACCCACCGAATGAGAAATGTGCTTCGTCGCTGAAGAAAATATTGTTCGAAAAATCGCCGTCCACCACCTGTTGTTCAAGCACCCATTCGACGTATCTACGACGTTGTGAATGGTCAGCTGGTTTCAGTTGTTGTGTGAGCTGGACTTTATATGGATGTAGGCGTAGATCCAAATGCAAAATACACCATAACTTACAGCAGCGATATTTTCAGTGGTACGAGCGAAACGATGATGCACAGGCCTTACAATATCTGTAATCAATCCAGTCTCTTCAAATTTCGTCACTTGCTTGCGTAGTTGGACGATTATGTAAACCATAGTCTCCTCTTAAAGCACGATATGTGGCTGTGGCAGAATCACCATTTTTGTAGTGTGTTTTAACAATTTTTATGCGTTGTGCCATAGTTAAGCGATCCACTTTCGTAAATGTCAGACTTTCAACTGAAAAAAAAAAAGAAATTGGTTTAACAACTTATTTTGACAGATGTCGAATTCCAGCCCTATACTTTTGAAACCGCAAAATGGATAACCCTTTATAAATTGTTTTTACCTGCTTGAAAGAATTAATTTGTATTTTCCCTGTAGAAGTCTTCTCATGGTTTTCCGATGAATTTTATAGAAGTAACTACGGATAATAAATAAATAAATAGATTTATTTACAAACACTGATTGTACATATTTAAACATATTCTACTACTGTTATTATTAAGTTCAAAAATTACATTCGAATATTAACTTAAATTTACTAAAATGACATAAAAGTAACAAAATGAATTGATCTGGTTGACTGGTCAATTCGTCAAGTATGACTGAGTTTTCCTACTTGCTTTAACCCATAATTGCTAAGATATCCATTCCATTTATGGTATATGGCGTGACTACTACTATTTAGAAGGAACACTTTAATAATTTCGTTTTAATTTGGTCTGGGTTTTGAATGGCACCGTGTGCTATTTAACGGTTCACTTAATTTTTTTTTAAACATCTCAGTTATTATCCCAAAAAAGTATTATTTAGAATGTATGTCCCTAAATTTATAGACGCGTAATAGGATTTTCACAGCAAACCCAAAATGGGGTTTTCAGATAAAAGTTTACGAAAACTCGAAAACCGTTCACATTGAACATTTACAAGTTTTGGTTTGGCATTTCAATTATTTTTACACCAACTGTCAAATTTGGCATCAATGCAATATTAGCTAAAAATTGAATAAAACAAATGCTTATGCATCAAAATAAAAATGAAGAAATGAGAAGATTTTGTTCAACTTCTCCTTCATGTCGCAAAGCCGTATTTTGAAGAAAAAACGTGGTTTTACTTTGCGAATTCTGCAACTTCAAAAGAAAAAAAGCTGTATTGATGCAGACAATAACAAAAACGTTAGGAATTGAAATTCAAATTACCCCAGACATCAGTTTTTTTTTGTTTTCCCTGGCAGCAATCCGTCAGTTATTTATGTGACGTTCAATTGAGCGCTGAATGTTTCACAAAGTGTGTTTGTTTAGTTCGTATTGTAAATCCAACATGTTTTCGACGGGTTTTATTTAAAACTTGTAGTTTATCAAAACTTGTGGTTTATCAAAAATGTATAGGAAAACTTGTGTTTTCGCTTAAGTTTTCATCCAAAACCGATAATTTCGCGAAAATCGTGTTTTGGGTTTGGTGTGAAAAGGCTATAAAGTTACAACGCGATAATATTATGCATAAAATATATGTTACGTTGAATATAGTAATTTTAAGCTAAACACGAGGGTATTTTAGCATCGAAATACATTTTGACATTACATGAAATAATATACATAATTGTTATATTAGGTGCGTTTTTTTTTGCAATCCCCGGGGGAATTGGTTGATAAAAACGACCAATGCGCTTAGCGAAATACTTGGCAGCACTATTAATTTGCAATATGACATTTGAAGAACAGCTGTAATGCAAGAAAAAAACAAACATCACTGTTTGCCTCATCCTCGTCCTTCTAAAAATCATCGGGTTGATTTGTTTTGTGTAATTTCGATATATTTATTGAATTTAAACTACTTTTCTATTAAAATAACATAAAAAAAAAACAATTTAATTATTATTTATACAAGAAAATGTGAATCAAGTAATTTGAAAATTGAAATCAAGTATTTTGGAAATTGTTTTTAGCCGATGTGTCACTGGTGACATGATATTAGTGGACGAGTTGCTTATTCGGGACGGGACGCTCAGTTCCTATGTCATTAGGAATATAGGTCTGAGCAAGAGCGGACGACTATCAAGAAGATTGAAGTATGCCTAGGATGTAGCAGAGAATCTGTATTGGGTTGCTCCAGGGGAACAACAAAACGCAGTCGAAAACAATTTTCTCAGAGAAACCTTTGTTTTGTAGTTCATTCAATCCTTGTTAATTGAACGAATATCAACTTCAGGAAATACTTTTTTATTTTATAATAATTTCACAACTTGATTGTGATAATATACATATAATAAAAATAAACGCAAAAATGAAAATCGCTGTAGAGTGTTGTGCTCATGGCGAGATTGAAAAAATCTACGACACCATAGAGGCAATACAAAAGCGGAAAATGTTAAAATTGATTTGGTGTTGTGTTGCGGAATGTATATTAAAAGGTAGGTTAGGTTAGGTTGACATGGTCGTCAGGAAAACAACTGACACACTTAGACCAAAAGCACAACCAAACCAAACAAAATTGATAATTATTAGACATGTCAAAATGTCAGTTTTGAAGTTTCTATACATTTTATCGATAACTTAGTGAAAAAGTTTTTGGTAGCACAGTTTTTATCCTCTCCAATAGCTAAGCCCCAAGAATTCTCTGGGTTTAAGCTAAGCACCCCCGGGGATTAGATGTTGTTGGATTTAGTATGCAAATTGTTAATCCTACTCATCCTTTTTCCATCCAATTTCCGCGGGGCTTAGAAAAAAACACGCCTATTATATCTATTACAAGTAGTAAAGCCAATTCGCAGTTCATATCATTTTGGTCTTGGCTTTCAATGTTATATAAATACATATAATAATTCAATCAACAAATATAATGTTATTAGTATTATTTTTTTTTTTAAACAGGCAGTAGCTTCATGATATATGTATGTAAAAACGTAATAGATTTCTCTTTTTGGTACTTTATTTGTGTCAAATTACAAGTAAAACAATGGAAAAATGTTTTATCAATATGAATTTACGCAACGCTGAATAAAGGCTTAATAGCGGATATGTTTCTAAACGATCGGTTAAGAGATTTTCCCAAAAGTTAAAACAGCTGACAAAAGGAAAAATAAAATTTGAATTTTCAAATAATTTAAAAAACCAAGTTTAATAAAGTGTAATATAAACTTTAGAAAATAAAGCACGTTGTATTAATTACACATTCAGTTGCATTTGTAATCAGTCATTCCACAAATACCTAAATCAATCCAATATACAAACCAACCCGAATTAATCTGTGTTTGCTATTGAACGCGGCTAATGGCACTTGTCAATTAGGAATTCCCAATTTACGTCCATCAATAGGTGCGATTTAGAAAAATGTATTATGTCAATATGCTGGGATGTAGAAAAATATGCCATTCTATACGAAATACTATGGATTTTGTTGTTGTTCTAATTTTGAAATTCAAAAAAAGAAAACAAAATCAAATGTAGGGTAAATTTACAAATGCCACACTGCAGTAATGATGCTCGATCATTTACGAGTACGTCAAACATTCACAAGCGCAAACATTTAGCATCACTTTCAACGTCAACTGTTCATTATTGTAAAGTTGCATATGCTGATGCGCAAACATTAAACAAAAAAGCATCAAGAAATATCGTAATTACTTGTTGATGCCGGTGATCGGCTGGTAAATATGGCGAATGAAAATGAAATAAAAAAAAAAGTTATACAAAATTTTAAAACACAGAATTAATGTAGCTACTTAAATCTTCTCAAATATAAAATTTGACAGAAATCAAAATCCAAAGAGATGTTACCGATAAAGCCAAAAATTAAAAACCTTATTATGAAAGGTACCGCTAATAGACTTCCCGTAAATTTTGTTTTGATTAAATGACAGTACAAGCAACAAAACTTATTCTCAAAATTTTTGTATCAAAATCGTTGGAGCCGTTTTCGATAAAACTAAGCTTTTCTTTAAAAGTTATATGGCAGGCACCGTTTTTTTAGGGTTAACAATAAACTTTCAATTTTTCCTTTAAGAAGTGCCAACAGAATCACACACTTGAGCCGTTTAGACTGCAGCTCGTTATACATAAAGACGGACAGACTGACAGACCTACATTTTTCGTCGATCACATTTTTAGGCTTAGTTTGATTGTTAGAATTTTTTGATAGAAGAAGTAATAACTTCTTATGGGAGGATAAACCGCATCGTTACGTAACGCGTTACGGCTGCTATCTATGTTCTGTGAACTTAATTATGATAATGTTGCTGCGATGGTGTATGATGTTCATGTTTTTTAAGTCTGTTGAATGTTCTTGTTGCTTCGTAGGCGTCGCATGTAGTAGATGAAGTAAGGTGCTATTTATGTTTTTGTGTCCTCGATTAAAGGTGCTGCATGGCTTTATAGATATTTATAGTTGTCGTAAGGTGGTTATAGCTGTGTGATTGTGATTTTTTTTGAAGTGATAACTTCTTATGGGAGGGTAAACCGCTTCGTTAAAATTACGTAACGCGTAATTGCGCCAGTCTGTCTGGCTTCCCTTTCTATAGTTTTTTTAATTTTCAAAGATGGATATAGTATTTTCTATGCGATATTTTTAGAAAATCGCTAAACGCTTGGTCCATCAAATATTGGGGGCCTATCTGAAGATAGGCCTTACAAAAATACAGTTCCCGGCAATTGTCAGTGTTGCTCGGGAAATTGTTTTTTTTTAGTAAGTCAATTATATCTGCTAAACGCTTGGTCCAAAAAATTTGGCGGTTGGTCTGGAAGATAGGCCATACAAGAATACACATTGCCAGCAATTGTCAGCGTTGCCACCCCTCTGAATTTTTTTTAACTTGCGATTATAGATACTATAAGGCAAGTTATGACATGACATGACATTACTATCATAGACAACACCAAAAAAAGTGAGTCCCGCAATTCCGTCTGTCTGTCTGTCTGTCTATCTGTATGTAGAACGATCTACAGCCTAAGCAGCTGAACCGATTTGGTTCAAACTTGGTACTTGGCGTTTTAGGTGATTGTCCAAAATAGAATTTTCAATCGTTATTTTAGGCCTAAAAATAACGGTACTTCCCATACAAATTTTTCTACCATCTTAATTATCTCAAAAACGGCTCTAACGATTTTGATAAAAATTGGTGTGTGTACTACTTTGGGTATGGTCTACATTTCGGCCAAAAAGTTTTTAAAATATTTTGTTATTAACGGTACCTGCCATACAACCATTTTATTGATTTTCGACTTTCTCATAAACGGGTTAACGGATTTCGACAAAAAAAAATTATACAGGAGCTCCTTCAAACTCTAAATAGTATGTCAATTCAAAATTTTCAAAAATTAGTTTTTTTTTTGGATTTTTGAAAAAAAAAATATTTTTTTTTTTGAAAATTCAATATTTCGAAACGGGTGGACAATTTTTCTGAAATTTTGTTTTTGAATTTATATTATTAAATATTTAAAATGTTCATACCAATTTTTCTTTTAGAAAAGTTTAGGAATTTTTTTATATAAAAAATTAAGTAAAAAACTTTAAAAATATATTTAGCCGTTTTATTAAGAATCTTTTGCATATAATGTGATCGAACATAGGAGCAAGTACGTGCGATCCAGTCGTGCATTTTATTTTGTTAGCAAATCGCTCATAACTGCTAAACGCTTTGTTCCAAAATTATGGCGGTTGGTCCAGAAGATAGGCCATACCAAAATTCACATTGCCTGCAATTGTCAGTGTTGTCATCCTTCAGGAAATATGTTTTTGAAGTGATATTTTCTTATGAGATCGTAAATCGTTTTCGGCGTCAGTCTGTCTGCATTCGCATACGGAGAACTTTTGAAATTAATCAAATTAACGAAGAACTTTTGAAGCTTTTCTCAAGTTAAACAATTTCGATATTAAATAGTTCAACTTAGACTAGCTTAAGTAATCACTACTGTCGGGCGTCCCGAATGCATAACTTGGCTTATAGTCCCTATAATCGCAAGTAAATATTTGAGATTTTTATTTACGCCCCGCCATATTGCATTTGCTCTGTTCTGTGTATTTGGTGAGAATCATTTTTTCTTTTATAAATAATACAGAAAATTCTACGAATTTTTAAAAACACAATCGTCTAGATTCTTCACCATCATAATGCTACCTATCATTTTTGATTAAATCCGATAATGGTTCACGATGTCAAGTGTCAGCAGATAGGTACGCTGAAAAGATTTTTATAAAATCAAATGATTTTTTAAGTTTGATGGAAATGCTTTTAATAATCAATTTCTTAAGAATGTACCTACCTATGTTTATTCACGTGGAAGAATGAGTTCTTTGCTATACCTATGCACAAATATTTTTCATGGGAAAAAAAATGTTAGGTAGGTAAACCAGATTAATTAAATTGCATAGATTGTAAAATTTTGTATTTTTTTTCATAGTTACCTAGGTATTGCCAAATTAATTATGTATATATTAGTCACCGCAGAAAAAGTTTTTAAATTTCGTTGTTTTTTTTTTTGTCACAAGTCATTATTCCCCGTAGGTATTTATTCTTCTTATAGGAAAAAAAAATATATTTTAAATGACTAGACATAATTTTGACATGTTCTCCATAAATCACATGCGGGTAGTGTATGCTGCCTTACAAATGAACGATATGTAGGCACTTACATACCTATATGTACATATTTTAAAACAGAATGAACATCAATCCAATTGCTTCACCTTCACTTCATCCATCCTTGCACTTCATCCATCCCATTGGGATTCCCTTAAAAGAAAAACGATGATGGTGAAGTTGTGGATGAGGAGGATATACCAACTTACCTATACGAATAAGAGGATACAAGAAATTAAATCTCGTTTGGGTATCTTCTCACCACTCAAAGGACAGAGTTTCAACTCAGACACTTTCGAACTTGGAACAGTAATGCGAATCGACGGATGGCAATTATTATTGTCGTAATACATACCTACTAGGTATACGTATAGTGTAGAGTTCAGCAGACAACCTTCATCCCCATTCTTATACACTTGTGTTTTTTTTTCTTTTTCATTTTGGTTTTTGTTGCTACCTTATTGTGTTTTATCTTCGTCTTTTTCCTTTCGATTAAAAACATCCATTTCTGCCTAATATAGGTACCTATGTTCTTTGCCATAATGATGAGTGATGACGCGTATTTGTGTAGTAGGTACATTCACCAACAACTATTGCACTGCCTTTAACACCTTACTTCCGATGATGTGTCCGCCACAAGACCATAACACCTTTTATACTTTTGGATATATTTTTTGTTTTGTTTTCTTTTAATTCGTTTTTCGTTTTACCTCGATTACCTTAGATTAGATATACAACATACAGGTAGGTATATCTGCCTACTTGATTCGTTGGGGTATTGTCGAGCTGTGAATACGTAGATACTAGGTAAGGTAGGGATGTTGAAATTTATTTCGATTAAAACATACACGTTTTTTGTTCTCTCTTTTCCTTGCTGGTATGTTAAGAGATCAACACCAATACTATTGGAAAACAGGGAAATTTTTTGTACATGTGTTGTAAGAAGGGGCTTTGACACCCCTGCTTCCGTTGTTGATTAATACGAAAGTACTTAATTCACTTCGTTCTGCGTTTAATTTTCATCAATTTTATGTTTATAATAGTTAGATAGGTATATCTCTTTAAAAAGCTACCATTGCAAACTACTGAGATGACCTATTATTACTAAGATTCAAAAAGTCTCGAATGATTTCGATCATTCTATTATGTGAATTGGTATTGAGTTCAACTATTTACCTACATATACCTACTGTAAACTTAATCATTTGCCATTTAGCTATGTGGTTTAGCTCCAGGTCCAATCTCCGTGCTCCATGCCAGCGTTCCCGAAGTGAGTACTAAGGGAGTATTCGTACTCCCATGCCATTCACTGTACTCCCGTACTTCCTACACTGAAATTGTACTCCCTTCGAAAATATCCAAAACGTTCGCAAACATTCATTAAAGGTGGCATTTCCGATTTAATAGGCTACGTTTAGTCTGAAGGTATTCATTCATATTTTTGTTAGAGAATCAGTTACCTCAACTGCAAAGTGATCGGCAGCCATTTCTGTTAGCATTCAAAATAGATAAACTACTAATATGTATATATTTTTACAAAACTATTCGGGAAATCTATTCACCGACATGAATGAAAATACAAAAACATGCAATCTCATTTCAGTCAGTTTCATTTGTGAAAATCGTAGGTCTGAGCTAGACTTTTTTTTGGGGCAGAAATTTGCAGCTTATCAAATTTTAAAGAGTGGTGTGAAATTCTCATAAAGAAATTAAGTCCGAAAAAGCCTGGAACCGGCATGCGCACAATTTTTTGCCACATTTTTTTTATTTGTATGTTAAAGTTGCTTAAAATTAACATATTTTCCCTTCAAACTAATTATTTTGTATTTTAGTGCTTCTAAATTTATTTATTTGTTCAACAAATATTTTTTCACAATAACTACGAAACTATTTTTTCCTTTATGACAACCGTCAAACTGACAATTGCAAATTTTCTGCCCAAAAATTGCTGCCTACAAATTTTTATTGGGCAGAAATTGACAAGAAATTGTCAATTATGTGATATGTTTTACTCTCAAGAGCGCTCTCTTCTGCCCAAAACTACCAAGTTTGTAAGTCTGGAACAGGAATTGGCAGAAATTGGTGTAAATTTGTGCCAATTGGCAGTTTTGGGCTGAGTGATATAGATCAGACATTGTATGTGAGTCGTTCTCTAGTTTCTCTTATAAAAATGTTTCCAAATCTTGTAACGGGTAATATTGTTGAGGAACTAGTTGAAGAAAAAAGGCTCTTGAACAACAACGAATTCTTCAATTGAATTTGGAAGAGCTCTAGCTAAATTTGTTCGCAATTAAAAACGCTCTGGCTCTATTGCTTTCTTATTTTGTACATAAATAACAGCAGTGCCAACGCTAAGCAAATGTTTACCAGTTGTATTTAATAAAAATAAACATGGAACATGCTTAAACATTGTCACAGTTAATACACTTTTATTGGTAACACGAGATCTTCTTCAAAATGCACATGCATGATGCATCACAATAAGTGACCATCAAACGAGCTCTTGTGTATAATTATTACAAATAAGCTCGTAAAGTCTTGCGGATTGCGTAACAAAAAAGTCTGACTTCTTTTGATTTTTTTGCCATTAAATGTATTAATACACATTTTTGTTTGCTTTACTTTAGTTTTCAGTGGGTTATTTTAATTCACCTTTGAGTGATAAATAACATGAGTTGAAGACCAATTTTACAAACGTTTTAATAAAGTTATATTGGTAATATCAATGGCCATTTCTTTTTTTTACGTACTCCCCATGCACACGAAATACTCCCCTCTAATCGGCTGAAATACTCCCTTCCAAGTTTTCAAAACGGCAGCGCTGGCTCCAAGTATTCCCTTCGTTCCCATTTTAATTTTGTTGTTCACTCTTTATTGTATTTTTTTTCTCTTTGGAATTTCTCCTTCAACAAAATAATGTTTATGTATAGATTACTCGTATTCCTACATACATAATATTTTAGTATAGTTTAGTTGGTCGAATGAATTATTCAGATCCAACTGCCATGTTCCTCTTTCTTTTTCACTCTCTCTCTCTCTCTCTCTTACTCTTACTTTTGCCCATTCTATCTAGTAGTCTAAATTGTTTACCTCCTTTAAAATTTGTTGTTGAACATTGGTGATATTTGATAGCAAAACATTTTGTTGTTTCTAAAATATTTTCAATTTCCCCTGAGAACTGAGCTATATGTATAATCGCTGCGCTGCTACTTTTTTTTTAGTATCAGTTTTTGCACTTGAGATTAAATCTATTGACAAATGGTTTGTTCTTTATTTTTTGAAGAAAAAAATTAGAAGATTTTTAAATTGTTTTTCGTTAGAGAGAATTGTTTTGTTCAGAAATCGTATGATACATTCTAGAAGGTTTTATGAATATTTTCGCTTCTTCTCAGAAAATATCAATGAGTCAGTATTGGTTTCTTGGTGTAGGTACCTACACTACACTATAGGTTGATTAGGCGTACACATAACTGATAAAATAATATCTGATATCTGTTTTACTTAGATTTGGTCGTGGCAATACTTACCTATTTATTTGTTTGTTATACAAAACGAATGACGTTGGTTTTAATCACTAGTTGACTTATAACAATTAATTCGTATTAACAAACAATTAGATATACCTATACCTATACCTATATAGGTATGCTGTAAAATGTATTACGTAAGCAAGAGATGATTAGTTTCTTTTTGTTTTTGATCATGTGCCTTCAAGATGTGTGACCCTTCTATCTTCTTAGTATGAGTATGAATGCTCATCAAGACATTGGGTATGGGTTGTTATAAGCCTTGACTTTGGAAAATGTTAGTAGACCCCGGTAATTTATGAATTACGGCTCGCAAACAAAAAAGCCGTCGTCCAAAGTATGCCCAGCACCGTCCACCAAACTCGGCTGATCGAACCAAACGTGTTGTAGAAGAAAGAAAACACGTAGGTACACCACTTAAACCGACATCGTCCGATGACGTCAGTTATTCACCGATAAACCGACACCTCCGAACTAGTTTGGATTTCTCGTCAGTTTACCTGTAAGGCTGTTTGGAAAGAACTTCGTAGTAGCATCACAATTAATAACGGAATCATCCGATAACTAATTGAGTGCATGCGGGGAAACGTCCTAGACAGCCGTCCGAAATTTATATATGACTTGTTAGAATATCGAAGAAATCTAAACAATTAAACATCTATTATGCGATTGTCCAATCCTTCAAACAAATCGACTCCTTAACTTCGGAAAAAGATTTGTTGGCGATCTAGTGCAACAGAGAAAGAAATATATATATATATAGAAAGAGAGAAATAAATATGTTTATAGAAATAGAGAAATATATATATAGAAAGAGAGAAATTTATATATAATATAAAGAGAGAAATATATACAGGGAAAGCTCTCTTAGGCCGGCAGCGACGGTCGAGACACTTGTCCGCCTAAGTGAGTTGTCCGTCCAAGGGAATAAAAATGAAAATAACAATTAAAAATAGTAATGCATATAAGTAAATATTATATATATTGATAAAAATAACAAAAATTAAATTATTTTAAAAAAGCAAAACAAAAAAGATTTTATTTCAATACACGAAAAAATTGAAAATTGTTTCACAAACATATAAGAAAATAATATATTATTCCAATTGCATTTAATAGCAAAAACAAAAAAAAAAAGAATATATTTCAAAAGGTATGCACATCAATTTTTTTTCTTTTAAACTAATCACTCCGTTTTGGTGGCATCCTGAATTTTTTTTATCAAAATAACATGAAGATACACACCAAGAACCAAGATACATAACAACAGACGACAACTGCCGAAATAAAATCCGTAATTTTATTCGTTCATTCGTTCACAGCTCACAGACATTGGGTTGGTGGCGCATACAGGACAGGCCTCACACACACACACACACACACGTTTTTGTCCGCTTTAGAGAATTAAATTTACCAAATTTCGGCTGATGTGCCTGTCCGCGTCCGGGTGAGGGAGTGTCCGCTTAAGGGATCATCAACTGTATGGAATTTAAATGACCACGATCGGGAGAATTTGTCCGCTCAAGGGGATTGTCCGCCTAAGGGAAGTGTCTGCAATGGGAGCTTTCACTGTATATAGAAAGAGAGAAACATATATATAAAATGAGAGAGAGAAATATATAAAGAGAGAGAGAGAGAAGTATATCTATATATAGAAAGAGAGAAGTATATATATAGAAAGATAAATATATAAATATAGTGACAAATATATAGAGAGCACGGGCTGTTTGCAAATTAACGAATCTTTGTTCAGCAATCAGCTTAGGACCATCTCCGTCACGCAATAGCCTTCAAGCTATGCAGACCCTTCCTAACCTAACTCAATCCAATTTAACTCGAGTTCAATTTTCAACAACCGACTCCGATTTACCTAGGAGTCAACCTTAAACTTATTTCTATGAAGCAGTTTTTTTAACATATTATTAATATCGGTAGAATCCAGAGTTAACTCAGTATATTTGTTGAGCCGTATAAAGTTAGCATGACAACTTTCAAAAAAGGAATTTTTGAGTATGCCAGTAATTGCCGATTTGACTTCCGTAAATTATCCGTGAAGTCAAAAAATTTGGTGCGCTCTTGGTCATCATGTTTGCCGAATCTGGAAGCATCGAACGAAGACTGTATCATCGAGATCCCAATGTTTGAGTTCAGGATACAATCGTGTCTGTTGCATTCCAAATTGGAGTAAGCTGACGGTCATTACAACGGATACTTCATGATGACTTAAACTCGTTTCCGTACAAAGTCCAAATTACAAGCAAGTTAAACCCTCAGGATTTGCCTGTTCGCCTGGAATTTTGCCGAAAAATGATTGCAATGATTGAAGAAGACAGCACATTGATAAATTGTTTGTTCATGTCTGATGAGGCCCATTATGGAATGAATCTAATCCAGAAATGCTCCATGAGACGGAACTGCACCCAGAACGAGTCACTGTGTGGTGTGCACTTTCATCAATGTGTATTGTCGGGCCATACTTCTTTGAAGAAAACGGTGTAACACAAACTGTCAATGGGGACCGTTATTTAAAGATGATATGGAGGTTTTTTACCCAGAAGTTCGCCGAAGACGTATCCCTTTCAGCAGGATTTGGTTTCAGCAAGATGGATCAAGTGCACACGTAGCACAAGTTATGGCGGAGCTCCAACGAAAATTCCCAAACAAATTGATATCCAGAAACTGCACTTTCCACTGGCCCCCAAGGTTACCTGACCTGACTGCACCAGACTTTTTTTTTATGGGATTATGTCAAGCAGGAAGTGTACAAAACGAAACTCAGGAATTTGACTGAATTGAAACAGTCCTTTAAGACAATAATTGAGGCGATCCCTATTTCAACCCTTCCGCTGCAATGAACAATTTTCTGATCAGGTGCCGCATATGCGTGGATGAGCGTGGAGGTCATTTGCGTTCTATCATCTTTAAAAAGCATTAGTTATTTAAAACAAAATTTAAATTTTGATCCAATAAAAAAATATTAATGAAATACATCGATTAAAATAAAAGTTATTTAAATTTCTTATTGTAGCACGATTCGTGCGCCACCCTGTATTTTGACTTCACGGATAATTTACGGATATTCTTCGACATTTCCTGGCATACTAAAAAATTACTTTTTCGAAAGTTGTCACGCTAATTTTATACGGCTTATTTGTTGAGTTATTCAGAGAATTTTGAATTTGACTGAAAACATCTTTTATTACTTAAGAGTCATGACACATGTTTTCAGTCAATACTCGGTTTTAACAATTTAATTTTGGTGGCTTTCAATCATTTTTAACAATAAACTCATAGAACTTGAATACTCGTTTTCAAAACGCCAAAAAAAAAAAAATGTTTATCTTTTTGATTATCGTTATAAGAATTGACGCAATGGTTTTGCACTTAAGAATTCTTTGAAATCTGACAATATTTCATTCTATATTTCCAAACGAAATATATTTTTTTAATAAAAAATATGTTTTTAATTTTTCGAACTTAAAAAAAATCAAAATGATAATTTTAATTAAAAATAAAACTTTATTTTTGTTTCAGGTAATTTTTTTTATTTAACGGGTATTACTAAGATCATAAGAGGTGAGTATCAACTATTTCTGCAGTCTTGTGTTTCCTTGTTTTAATTCAACTTACCTACATATTCCCTCAAAAGTACCGAACAGTTTTTGGGGTTAAGGGTGTGTTGAACATAGGGTTACCAGATTGAAAATAATGAAAAGGTAGGGTGAAAGGGGGTTCAAAAAGGGCCCAAGATATGTTTTTGAAAAATAGAAAACAACAGTAAAAAAA
Organism: Philhelius pedissequus; assembly: GCA_910595825.1. Lineage (NCBI taxonomy): Eukaryota > Metazoa > Arthropoda > Insecta > Diptera > Syrphidae > Philhelius > Philhelius pedissequus. Next base: position 32,300,001 of record OU343161.1, read on the forward strand.
GTGAAGTAAAAAAGTTTCATTCGATTTTTTATTATAAAAATAATTAAATAAATTAAATATTATATTAATTAATTATTATAATTAAATAAAATAATTTACTTTTTCCTTAAAAACTAAAGCACGGTCCATCAGTGTCTGTTAATTCATAATATAATAGGAACATTAATACTAAAGGTAAAATGAATATAAAAAGTATACGATTTTTTTGTAAACAAATGACAAAGGACAGATAACAGTTCAAATCAGAAACTGACACATGAAGTATAAATTTTGCTCGTAAAGTGATATGTAATAAGTGGATGCGTTCAGCTTCGAAACGGTTTTGAACTTCAAATGGGTGTGTTCAAAAAGAATATTTTTAAGCATATTTTGTGCATATTTTATTACAGTTTTTATCGAAGCTTCCCTTTTTTTTTTAATTTATACTTAATAAGGGGGCCAAACAGCATTTCGGTATGAAAAAACGGGGACGTCTGGTAACTCTAAACGTTATTAAAAATTGAGGGGATTTACCATTAGCTGTATGTGCAAATAGGTCTTGAATTTTTTTAATATCACAATCAGAATTGGGTAAAGTATTTTACATTCGTTTAGTTCGGCTGAAAACAAAAATCTGTGTACTTGGCATCTGTGTACTGCCCAGTCAGATTAGCAGGACAGAGGACCGATTTGCCACCTTCCCACACATCGTAGTTGTTTTTAAATGTTACAATGGTTGGTGTATTAAGGGTCGACTATACTAACATTATTGGGCTTAGAAATGTATTTTTTTGTTCTGAGTATGTCCATACTGTTTTGGCACTGAGCGAAACCCAGATAGGCGAAAATTCTGATCAATCGGAATTTATACCACATGAAGTTAAAATTTGTGTTTGAGCACAAACCATATTGTGGTTTAGGTTGGCACGCAACATCCTTTCGTATTTGTACGGTTAGACCATCCATGGTGCGAAAAGAAAAATGGCACTAAGTTATACCCGTGCCACACGTTTTATTTATCCGAGCCTACATTTGGACGAAAATTCAACTTTTGACGAATTTGATGCTATCTCCGAGTCCATTCAAAGAATTGTTTTCCATTATCCTCGTACTGAAATCTTTTTACGGGCGATTTCATTGTACACAATTCTAGCTGTCTCCGCTTTTCGAGCCAGACAACAACCGAAGGAAGGTATGTCGAGGTCTTTGCTGAGTTAAACCAACTAACTCAGCTTGTTGACTGACAAGCCAACGCCAATCCCTGACGTTGCGGATCAAACCGCCAACACACTAGACTTGCTTCCTACTTCTGACGCCGATAAATACACTGTAAGTGCCTCTAGGTACATCAGATCATTGTGTCATATATTGAAATTTCTCATTCCAATACCGTTTTGACAATATGAGAAAGCCAACTGGGACGGTCTCAATAATTTTTTCAGAGACTAACTAGTCACTATGTTTCCTCAGTAGATATGATAATAAATTTAATTATTCATGGAATGATCAATTTTGTCCCGAATAGGGTGAAATCTATCAAACCAAAAGAAAATGATATGTGCTGTAAAGAGGTTATTATAGGGTTAAAGTAGTAAATTACAGGAATTAAAGCCAAACCCACTGAGGAAAGTGTTATGGCTCCTCCAGTACCTTAGAGCGTAAACGATTTTATATCTTGATATACACAAATCTGCTGGCCCGGATAGTATCCCTCCCATTGTTCTGAAGAGTTGTTCTTCAACGCTGGCAAAACCAATGCGTACGCTTTTCCATCTGTCCTGCTCTACTGATTTCTTTCCGAGTGGATGGAAAACAGCAGAGGATGGAAACAAACAGACTGTACGTCCCTAAAATGGCGAATCTTCTTCACCCTCTGACTAACGTCTAATTGCACTTACGTTCCTTTCTTTGCAAGGTCATGGAAACGCTGATTAATTATCAGCTTAAGAAATATCTTGAAGAACGAAAGCTCCTTAATGACAGGCAGTATGGCTTTCGTACCAATAGGTCTACTGGTGATCTGATGGTATATCTCGCCGAACAGTGGCACAAATCTTTACATCGTATTGGAGAAAGTAAGACTTGCGCTTGATATTTCAAAAGCATTTGATTGAGTTTGGCATCAAGCTCTCTTATCGAAAATGCGCGCATTTGGTATCGAATAATCTCTTCTTCGTTGGATTAGAAATTATTTTTCGGACTGTTCAATACAAGTTGTATTGGACGGTTTCAAGTCTGATATTCATAAAATAAATGCTGGTGTGCCCCAGGGTTCCGTTCTGTCGCCGACATACGTACTTTCTCATTTTCATCAATTTTCTTTTGTATGACGACAGTTCCCTCAGTTTGTCATATTCGTTTTCAGATTTACTTCCTTGTTTTTTTCGAATTTGGAATTGCAACGGCAGCGTATGATAAGCAGCGTTACCCCTCAAAATAAAAAACGAAGTAAATTTGACACAAAAAGGGGCTTTCCTTCGAGAAATTAGTTGTATGTTTTTATCAACAGCAACAGAACATTTGAAGTATGAATAAATTTGTAATAAGTGAAAATTTGCCGAAATGTGCATCTTTTTCTTTAATGTCCACTGAAGTCACCACAGACACAGATGCTTCATTTTTTCTCGTTTTGGGAAATCTTGATTGTCCAGACCCTTTTTTTTGGAAAAAAGTATGAATGGTGCACAATATTTAAAAAAAAATTATGTTTTTGACTACGAATTTTTATCCACATTCTTGATTACTTCAAAATATCTTTTCATAGCTTGGCTTACATTCAATTTTCAGCACAGACATACAGGAACGAAGGTAAACCCATACGCATTACTTGTTTCATTGTTTGAAAGAAAATTGAAAGGAAAACAATAATAAACGCAAGAAAATTATAATAATTTTTTAGTTTGAAGTGAAGTTTGATGCAATTTATTCTTTCGAAATGTAAATCTGGGCTTACATGAAAGAGTGTAAAACATTTTTTAAATAATATTTAAAAAATAGATTCAAGATTTGTTTTTCTAAAAGTGAAGTAGATATTAAGAATTTAACAATAGTGCGAAGTAGAGAGCGGATTTAATTTTTTTTCTCAAATTGAAGTAAATCTACTTAAATTGAAGTAAAGTGGGTATCGTTGATGATAAGCTCATTAAATTCGGATCTCAATAGAGAATAAAAAATCGTGTAGAATGCAATGCTTCAAAAAACAGTACCGGTTTCTGTCCCTAAAGCAGAACCCACCCCCCATGCCGCTATCCATGAACGGTTCTTGCATTGATGAAATGAAACCGATCAGCTCTCAGTCCTTGGTATGTGCACCACAAACTACTTCCTGTGGAATGACCACATATTCGATGTCGACAAAAACGCTGCAAAGTACTTGGACTTTCTTCGAAAATGAAAGAAATTCTTCTGATCTGGCTGTAATCTATTAACTTTCATTCGTCTAAAGGTAGAGTATAACTCTCATATTTGGGCAGGAGTTCCCAAAAGTCATATGATTTCTTTTAGATATAATTCAAAACAGAGCTCTAAGAATGATAGCCGATAGAACTATAATGAAAAAATTTACATCTATCGAAGACCGCCGAAATGTTTAATGTCTTTCATTATTTTATCGCTATTTTTAGATATGTTCTAGCGAAATAGCCAGTTGCATTCCTTCTCTTCAACCGTAAATATATAGCCCAACTATGGACGTACTTTCGAGTAACTCCAGAGATTCTCTCTTTAGCCGTTCAACGCGAATGTGGAATTTATTACCGGCTGTATTTTTCCCTCCCATTTTGATATTCAGAAATTCAAAACAAATCTGCATCGGTATTTCCCCTCATATCTTTTCCTACTATTCTAACGCTCGCACTATGCTTGATCATTTTAAGGGGTATCAAAACCCATTTAGTGCGCGCATCATTATAATGACCAAGAAATTGCTCAAAAATAACTTTCTGTAGAAATGTTTGGCACAAACCTTTGGATTTTAATTTGTAGAGTTTGGACCTACATTATGTGTATCAATGGTTTAATGATTATTTACTATTCTTCTTTATCAAATTCCTAACATTTGGTCGATAACAAATTTCGTAGGATTCAAAACACAAAGAGAAATCAACAAATAAAACGAACAACTCCCTTAATTCTCAAGTCTCAAAGTTCAATCACTTACATTCTCTCCCATTGTTCGATGTAAGATGATGCTGCTGAAATGCACTTGTGTTGAGATGATTATTATCATTTTTTCACCCAGCCAACATCCAATATTCAACCATTTCTACAATCAAACTACGCACCAAAGGTTTGGCTTGGTTTTGTGTCTGCCGTCATCTACTTCGTCGCATTTAATAATTTCGGGCCAGTTTCAGTATTCAGTCAATTGTATACAGTCTGCTAAATGCTGTTTACTTCTCTGTGAGTTTTTCTTACTTTCTTTGTTTGTGGTGCAAAAGACGAAGATACCTTCATTTTTTTTGTTGTATTTCCAAACTCGAACAACAAAGAAAATAAAATGATGTAAATTATTGAGAATATTACAAAAGATACAAGCTGACTGCGAATTAATATGAATAGAGTTGTTGGCCTCTATTGGGAAGTAAAAAAATATTTATGCATAAACACACTGGTTTTCTTTAAACATTAAACAATAGGAGTATTAATGTCAATTCGTAGTTTTAGTAATTTTGTTAATACCTACCTACCTAACTACATTACTTCATAAGAAAGGAGCAAATGCAAGATACTAGACGAACTGCACTTGTACCTTTATGTAGGTAGTTCAGCAAAAAGAAAATAATCGAAAGCGTGATATGTACCTACTGATAATACCTTGGTTGGTTCCTACCCCTGATATTTGTCTGTTTCGAAAAATCTACCATCTTAACTCTATTATATGTGTTTATGTACCTATGTATATATGTATGCATAGCCGCTCTTACAAAAAAGGTATCGTGTCAATACTTTTAAGGAAAAAAAAGAGTTCTTGAATATAAAACACTGCCCAAAATGCGTACACCTTAAAACTTCTCTCTAAACAAAATTTCTCCTAATCGAAATTTTATTCACCCATCCGTCAATCAAACAATAAAAAAGGAGGGGAATTGATAACATTTCACAATGTTAAAAATGGTGAATACTAAATATGTGATAAAAAAAAAGTAATGATCACGATACAGTGTACAGAACAGGGTATGAAATCCAAACGACCGACCCGACGACGCGACGAATTGATTCAACCGCAAGAAAAATAAGAAAACAAAGAAAAAACAAAACGTGTGCTTTTGCGACACAAATAGCTTAATATCGCATTTTATATCAACTTTAATTTCCCCTATTTTTTTTTTGTTTGATTGTGTTTTTATTAGTAACTCACCACTACAGACATCCAATTCCAATGAAATCAACTATAATCTTAACAATTGCTTTGTGATACCACATATCACCAGGGATGAAAACGCTTAGTATTCGTTATACTCGTAGTAGATATGCTAAAAGCATGAATCAAAGAAAACAAGATTACGACACATTTTATTGACGGCACCAGAAAGCAAAATCTATTAATCCACATCGGACAAACAACAACTTCCAAATTTTTGGTTTCTGGTGCCGTCAATAAAATAAGACAAAAAGGAAGTGCCGTAATCTTGTTTTCTTTGATTCATGTGCTAAAATTATAATATTGAACAAAACGATTATGCCTAATTAATTTTATATTAAGTCTACTTTTTTTTTAATTTTAAAGTTGGTAATCGTGATGATAGGAGCGTATCGGAATCACGCCTTTTAAAATTCCGTTTTCGAAAATCCTGAGTTTTAAAATCCCGCTAATGAATATCCTGATCTGTAAAAATACCGCTTTTTAAAATCCCGACTTATCCCGCTAAGATGGTTTTGTATTTTAATAAATGTTACACAAAAAACTTTGCTGTATGCAGACTAGACTCCACCCCAAATCCTATATTGGGCCAAGCAGGGGGATTATGAAAAACCGTATTATAAAAGTCGGGATTTCAAAAAGCGGGATTTAAAAAAAAGCGAAATAAAAAAGCGGGATTTTAAGAAACGGTATTATAAAAAGCGGTGTATGGTGCCCACCCCGCTGCAAAGTACTTCGACGAGTTCGAAAGTTTATTTCTACGCCAAGTTTATACGGAACAAAGCATTTGTTAAGTTCTGCTATTTAACAACATCGTGAACTTCACTCGGAATTCTAAATTCCACCAACTTCCTTCCATTCCCTTTATACCTTTCGTCTGTATACCTTGGTGAACACAATGGATCCACTGATATCCGAGTAAGATGATGTGGCTTTCTGTGTCATTACCCTGTCTAACTTAACCTAGATACAAAAATAATAGTTTCCATAGATAAGTTATGTTATGTTCGCCAACCAAAAGCACAACGAATTCAAAACGTCGAAAATTATTGAGTATTTCCAATCCGATAAATAAATTTAAGTACAGAAAATTCGCAAGTAACAAATTAATTAAAGCGAAATTCCAAATAAAAAAAAAACTATTTAAAGGAAAATTATGACTCTAGTTTCAGAAGTTGTTTATTCTTATAAACTTTTTTGGTAATTTAATCACTTTAAACAACTCTTATAACTAATGTAGGTTTTTTTACGCGATCTTAGAAAATTTCAGTTGAACACGCCTATTTTTGACAGATATAGAAATCGAACAGAACCAGAATTAAATCATTGCGTATGGCGTTGAACGCCAACACTGGTGTTTATGTTCATGAGGAATGCATTCATTTAGTGGCGTTTGTCGATATTTTCTTATTGCGTTAGTTGTTTTGAAAACAAAAACGCCTCTTAAAACGCCAAATTTTGTCGTTCACAAAATTGCAAACTACAGAGCCAAAATTAGTGGCACAGTGTAAGTTTTTCTTTTGTTTTATTAATTATAGGTAACAACAAAGTTTCTTAGGGTAAAAATAACAAATCAAAAACAAATGAAATATATGTTGAGGAAGCAAATAAAAACCTAGGCAAACATTTTAGAGCATGTGTCGCCAGAAGTCAACAAACAAAGTTGGAGGGGAGTCCTTGGCTAAGAAATTAAATAGCATTGTACACCAACACGAAATGAAAAAAAATGCTGAAAGTAGGCAATTGTTAAACGCTCGAAAATAAACTATTGCTTGTTCTTAGGTTTAGCTTGACGCCAAATTTAAGGTTAAATAGAAGTTGATACTACTACATCAACATCGTTTAAACATTTTTGTTTAAAACCTCCTCCACCTGTGGCTTTAATTTCTTTCTTAACTAATTCAAGTCCGTATACACATTTTGTGAGCATAATAATTACTAATAAGGCAAATTTGTTTTGGATGGAATCCATCGCCTCTGCACAACTAAATCTTTTTCCTTCTTTTTTCCTCGTGCTAATCGTTGTAAGTGCTGCTTCATGAAAAATAGCTGGCGATACATCTTTTTTTGATCATTTGTATTTTGGTTAACAAATTTTCACAAAATAGTTAAGAACAAATTTTATAGAATCAAAACTATTTTTAACTAAGGAAAGAAAGTAAAGTTTTATGTGTTTTATATGGGTTAGCTTCGATATCCCGGTTTTTATAATGCCGTTTTTTAAATCTCGTTTTTATATAAATATAAATCGCGCGATTTTTAAAAATAAACAACTAGTTTTGATTGCAAAAGCGGAATAAGAAAATTAAAATAAAATAATCAAAAATTGTTTTTTTTTAAATGCATTTTTATTATAACGTTTAACAAAAACTTCCACACGAATTTTCATTTTGTCGAGTATTTTTAATTTTTCGTAATTTATAAAATAATAAAAAAGTGAATATAATCAACATCTATTGTTCTTTAGTTTGGTAAGCATGTTTTCTAAAAAAAAACGGTCCTGGCGGGATTTTAAAAAGCGGGGATTATAACAGGTCGGGATTTTGATCAAGCGGGATTTTAGAAGACAGGAATAGACGGCATTTTAAACTTTTTTTTTTAGGATTTTTGAAAAACGGGATTATAAAAAGCGGGATTCCGATACGCTCCCGTTTTATATCTATATACATATGTTAATATTTTGGAAAAACTAAATAAATTTGAAAACCCTGCTTACAAACACCGAACGACTCTTCATTGATTAAAAATTTGCAATTAAAATTTACTTGTCATGATATCAGCTGTTGTAGTGGATCTCATGTGGAATCTAGGAGCGACAAGGAGGCTGGCGTTTAAGTTACAGGCCGACTCCACTTGATATTTATATCGCCAACGAAATATCTGTCGTTAAATATCAGAGCATTTGTTTCTCAAGTTGTTTCTCAATTATTTTGGCTGGAATTATAGCTATTTCACAACTTTCTAAGGTCGATCATCAGATTCCTTTGCCCTAGTAGTGCTGGTCTACTTTTTCATTTTAATTCAAAAACTTCTGGTGGCGTGATGCGAAGTGCGTTGGCCACTAAGCGCCATGGTGATGGTTCAATACACAATGAAGGCACAGAAGTTTTTGAATTAAAATTAAAAAGTAGACCAGCACCACTAGGCCAAAGGAATCTGATGATCGACCTTGGCAAGTCGTGAAATAGCTATATTTCACCAAAAATAATTGAGAAAAAACTTGGTGGTCATTAAATGATATGAAACTACTATCGCAATAAGGGCAATTGAAATAATTCCATTTGGTTAGAATTTTCAAAAAAACATTTTTCTTTAATTTTTTTTTGTTATAAAATGCCAAATATCAAAACTGGAGATATAAAAGCGTTTTGCTGTTTTTAAAGTTAGATGACCTCTTTAACCTTAAAATATAATATTTGTCGTTTAAAGTTATCGAAAAATAGACTTATTTTAAAACTCATTTATAGAGTCGACTCCCATTTTATAGCTGGTTTAGGGTAGGTTTTAAATGTTTAAAATTTTCAGCCATTGTTTACTGAAGCGAAATTCAGAATTGAATTGTTTTTTTCTTTTCAGAAAATAAATTAGTAAATAAGTCAATATCAATAAATTGACAAAATTTTACTACGTAGGAATCAGACAAAAAAATTATCTATTCACAATACGAAGTAAATTTTCATCCCTGCTAACGACGAGGCATATACACTACACACTCACCATTGATACAATCATGGCGTTGTTGAATATTGAAAATTTTATTTTATACACCACAGACCACCACACAACAAGACAAGCGCTGGGTTTTTGTGTTTTTTGTCAATTTCCCCTGCCAAGAGACTCCTTAATATCCGCCTTTATGTGGTGCGGGCAAACTTCTAGTTCGTATTCAATTTTAGTCTGAATCGAGTGCTTGGAGACTTCGCCAACTTGGGAGGATCAAATCCACGTTAGATAGGTTTTTTTCAATTTAAAAGAAAAAAAATTGTCATTGTTAAAATTTAGTTTTTGCCTTCTTTGTGCTCACTGGATACATTTCCATTCTTGAAATTATAAAACAAATTTCTTAGAGAAATATACTTAAAAGTGTGATTGTTTTTTTTTTTAATGCGCGATTTATCACAAAAAAATCTACAATAATAAAAAAAATGTGCAATAATTATACAACAAAAAAAAAGTAAATTAGCAATCTCTGCTGGAAAAAAAATACCTTTTTAAAATTCAGTTAAAAATGTAAGTGAAAGCTTAAAATAGAAAAGAAATAATTTAAATGTCTACGTGTGTTATGTGAATAACATTTCTACGGAATTTCCTCTGTCATTGTCAAAAAAAAAAAAAATTTCAAAAAACCTATGATTGAGTGCTCCCCCTCTGATTGAATTGTTTTCATACTGCTATTTAGTACCTTTACAGGAAGTCTCCCATTTTGTTCGTTAATTTTCTCTTTGAAATCGTTAGTTTTTTTTTTTTGTAATGTCGAAAGATTTAAATATCTACTAATTATGTTAAGCAACACTATAAAAATCATCTTGGATTTTTAAATTAAAAATAAACTAAACTAACTCGAATGAGAAATGAGAAACAAAAAAATAAGTACGACGTAGAAAAAAAAACCTTTGGTCGTTTTCTTTATCTTGAGTTTTTTTTTTATTGTTTTAATTTATTTTGTTCGATTTTTTTAAAATTTTCTGATTCAATATGAAGAAGAATTTCTCTTTTAAAAAAATCGACTTTAATAAATTAACAGTGATTGATGAATTAAAATTCAAGTTAAAAAAATAAATAGATATCTATCAATAATTTATGTATTTTATTGCTCTGAAATTGTTTTTGTGTTTTCTCCGTTTTTTTTTGTATTATTTATTTTTTCTTAAGAAACAGTCTTTTGTCAATTTCCTTTGTTTCTCTGTTTTCCCTGATAATTATCACTTTTTCTTCGTTTACCACGTACCTACCTACCTACATTCATTCTGTCTGGTTAAAAAATGAAAAAAAAAAAAAAAAAAACGTTTGTGTATGTGTGTAGTGTGGCTTCTTTTTGTACCTTGATTACACTTATTTTCTGCTTTAAAAATAAGTTGCAATCAAAAAAAAAAAAAATTATCTAAATTAAGTGATTTTTTATTTTGTGTTTTTGTGATAAAAAAAAAGTTTTTTTTTCTTCTTTATTTTTTTCATTGCGACGTCGCCGTGTCATTCTTCTATCTCATGGGATTATTTCTACAAAATCGAAAATAAACCAACAAACATATGTTTTCTCCTCCAATGTATTGTGGATTAATCATCTAAACTTAATAGTTGGTGAGTATACCTAATGCAGTAATTTTATCAGCTGTTTAATTGATAAAAATAAAAAAACTACCCACATACTCGTATTTGTATGTACAAGATAAACCCGGATGAAAATGTGTGTAGGTGTGTAGCTATATTTGCAATTATAACGCAAAATTTAATGTTTTTTGTGTTTATTGTGGAATAAAATAAAACATGATGACTCACCAGCTAGAAGTAGTGAGTCTTACTTCATTTTCACTCTTCTTCCATTCGGTTCCATTTAATTTTTGTTTGTTCGTTTCGTTGGTGAAACTTGCGCTGTGTTTGGCCATTTGGTGTACTGTGTATGCAGAGTGCAGTGTACACCATCATACATATATCGGAAATGTCACAAAAGATAACAATGAATGAAAGACAGACAATTTGTGTTTTTTTTTTTGACAAGTTTTAATTTTATGTCATGGTGGCTGTCATTGCTGTAGGGTGTCGTCTGTGGTTGTCATAATGTCATTTGTAGTATTAGATACGCATTCGAATTTCCTGTAATGTTGTTTTTTTTCTAATCTAGTTGCAATTGAACTAATTTTTATTATTATTATTATGAAACACAATCTCGCAACATAGAATCAGTAACTGGTATATGTATAAGGTACCTACGCAACAATAATTGATTCTGTGATAATCTATTTACGTTAACGTTACGTACTGTGATATTTTAAATACATATAGCGTAAGTGATACAATTATTGACACTGCAAAATTTCAGCCTAGCTATTGACAACCTCTTCTTATAGAACGTTTCATTGGTACAAATCTGAACGGTTCCAGGAACTAGTTAAGAGTCCACAGTTACGAAATTTTCGTAAAAAAATATGGCACAGAAGCTGCAAATATCAACCTTTTCCACTCATTCTTGAAGCAAATTATTCTTTATTTATCTCTCAACCGATGAAACTAAACAAAAATGTGAATTTTAAATGGAATAATTATTTATTTAGGTCATATTCTCCAGTGTCCGGCCGCTATGCTACTATTTCCGGCCATTTGTGCTCCTGAATTCGGTTACACAGATTTAGATCTGAACCAATTTTTTTTATATGAAGCGGCCGAACTTAGGACACACATCCCAATATTCGGCCACCTAGTTTCTACTTACAAAAAGCCGGCCGAATAATGGATTTTATTGATTTTTAATTGCAAATTTTGCTCGATTGTTCGTGTTATTTCTCATTTATTTATTTCTGTAATTTTCTCAAAAAATTAAATGTTGCCTATTTTCGGCCGAGCGGCCGAATTAAGGAAACTTCAATTTTTTGTGTTCCCTATGACCCGCCCCTTGAAAGCGACCATAATTACAAAATATTTTTCAATTTTAAAGCAAATTTTAATTGAAATATATACTCTTTTACTATGAATGAATGAATGAATGAATATTTTGGGGTTTTAGTTGCACTGCGGCCTTAAGATCTATTGTGCTCCCATTTAGAGACAAAATGGCATTGCTCATTTATAGCTCTTCCTCCAATTTTATTGCCCTGATGAACTTTAGTATTTGGAGTATTTTCAGAGAGGATAATTCGCCCTCTACTATCTGGTGACGTCCCAGATGTCTATGTCTTTGGTGCATAAGTGTTTTGCAACTACCTAAAATGTGGTCCGGTGTTTCCCCTTCTATATTGTAGTATCTACAATTAGGACCGCTCACTAAACCAAGAGTACTAAGATGTTTTCTTAGTTTGCCGTGGCCTGTGAGGATACCCGTTATTTTCCTTAGGTTATTCCTACTTAAGCTAATGAAGGCTAAGAACCGTTGAGGTTGAAGTTATTGAGTAGTAGTTTTGCCTGTCTCAGCTTTGGGAGTTCTTTCCGCGTTTTTTGTCTTTTGGCCTCCTCTGCTGTTTTGATTACTCTTAAATATAATAATTAAATATAAAATAAAATTCCCTCAAAATCACTAACTCTGAAATTACTGTAAATATCTAATGAAAATTTTGACATATTATAAGGAATAGATGTCAAATCGTAATAAGGCTCTAAGCAGAGAAGTAGGTCCTTAGATTTCTTAATTACAACGCTTTTATTAGGAAGGGGCCGGCTACTGGAGGGGGCAGGCTACTGGAGGGGGCCGGCTACTGGAGCGGGCCGGCAATAGGCGACTCTACCCTATTTCTTTTAAGTTATTCCCTGTTTCTTAAGGTGGGCACAAACGACGAACATACTCGCCCAGCATGCTCACGCTCGCTGTTGTTTCGTCTATGGGCTGGTTCGCGAGCCGCTCGCTGTTGGTGAAAAATTTCGATTTTGTCGTGTTCGTTGGTTTCGATGTTAGTCGCGAGCAAAGCGAACAATTTATATGGGATTCAAAAACTGAAAACTACGAAAATAAGGGTGGGACAAATAAATCATGGCAAATCGCACATGTTAATAATTTGAAGACTCAGCACGAAATTAATGTTCGGCAAATGTGTTCGCCGTTTATGGGCTAACGCAACCGAGCATGCTCGGCCAGCTGGTTCGTCGTTTATGCCTAATATGAATATTTCGAAAACGGGTATCTAGACGATTTATTTTTGAAATCATGTTTTTAAATTTATATTGTCAAATACTTTTAATTGTCATACGTACAATCTATATATTTTTTATAAAAAACTTAAAGAATTTTTAAATTAAGTAAAAAACGACGTGCATTTGCATTTTATTAATTTTTGATTTGAGTGCAAATCTTTCAGACATTTTTTTTTTGGGTTTTTAGCCTTATAAAAAATATTATTATAGTGGCTCTTGTGTGAACATTATCAGAAAAAAAAATTAGTCTCACTTTCGCGAGTTACATGTATTAATTTGATACCTATGAGAACATTTGAAATGTAAAAAATTTTAAGTGTTATCTGTTGTACGTTTATTTTTTAGAATGTGTCAACATTTATCATTTACTTTATTAACATTTGATAAGATACTCGTAACTTGCTACTGTTACCAATATAAGGGATGATGAACAATTATGCATATGTAGTTAAATAAATACATATACATACATACGGGTATGTACATATGTATATAGGTATAGAACAAAATTATAACCTGAAGTTATTGAAAGGATATATGCAGACATAACGATGGCCCCTATACGTAAATTTGAATTAGTGGTGGAAGCCTTTCAATACTGGTTTATATTTCAATCAAATGTGACACAATGTTGAAGTATAATCTGCGAAAGTCATTGACTGTAATTTTTTTTTTGATATTCTATGTGTGTAGGTATCTTATGTCGAAAAAAATGTGTTAACATGTTACCCCATATGGTTGTGAATTACTTCCGCTATTTTTTTTTTGTGTTGGCTTGTAGAAATGAAGAAAAGTATTTTGTTCATCTTTTTTTTAGAGTAAAAGATCTTATACCTACGCTTATTTCAAACTTCAATTCTAAACTAACAAATAACCATCAACAGTGCTCGAAACAAGAAGAATATTAAGCTGGAAATACGGCTTATGAAATAACGTTTGTCAAACATTATGCTTACCTGCTTTAAGCACAGGGTCATCCAATAGACTGTCAGTATTTGACCTCCCATTTTCAATCATATAAGCCGGCTACTATTGTTTGTACGTACATTATGCTTGCTTATTTTAAAATAATTAATTTCGCCCATTACGAGCAGATTATGGTGGACATATTAGTCTATCCGAGCGAAGAAAAATCAAATCTGTAATTTTTTGTTTTTAAAGAATGACATTGTCAAAGACGTCTCAAAAAGGTATCAACATTATTGATTAATCCAAATCTATCGATTGCAAGGAATTTTATATATTTTGGCTTGACTTACCGCACATCATTGCATATTTTGTTAATTTAATACCACGGACTATATTTAGTCTGAAATCGAAGATATGGATGTCCATGTCTAGTCTCTATATATTTATATAAGACGACGGTGTCACATATCAAAAACATTATCCTTTTTGATTTCGGGGTTTGTAATGCAAAAAATCGTTTTAGTAACCACATTCCGCAATTTCTTGACGTTTTGAAAACGACCTAGGTACTTGTCACTACGGTTTGGTTTTCGACCGATATTTTTTTCAGTTTTCAGGATATTTGAACAATGTTTTATTCAGTTCAAAATGCCTAGGTCGAAGCAATATTGTATATGTAAAATTTTGATCAAATTAAAATGTGATTGATTTTTTTCAACTACAAAATGAAAGGCCCTATTAGACTCTCAATATGAGTGTCCTTTAATGTTCGATGCGATAAACGTGGATCGTATCAAATGTTTGGCGTATTTGTGTTGTTTTAACAATTGAAAAAAACGGCTACTGATATCTGATGCAATAACATGAGTTTAATTTTCGATGAACGACTTTCGATAAAAAAACGTCACAAAAAAGCATTTGCTTCTACTTCTGATAATGTCAACGACATTGTATTTTTTAACTTACCGAATTATATATATATATGGTTCCCTTGCGGATGTCATATTACATTTGTAGGATGGTACCTATGTCACCATTCCTTTAATCATATGTATTCGACAATTCATTATACTAAGAATCAAGGTAATCTTACCTACTTCGGCTTTAAACCTGCACAGGATAACTAAACTAGACTACCTATACTTACTAACAACTTCAGTGGTTAGCTACTACTTTACACTAGTTGTTAGCTACAAGAGTAAGTTCGTACGATCCAGTCGTGCATTTTATTATATTCTAGGTAGATACAATGTCACTTTTGAGATATTACTTAAGTAAAAAGATGTGAATATACCTAATAGTTCTTTCATTCGAAAATTAAAAATGAATCGATTAGCGTTGAATTGCTGAAAGGGGTCAAAAAACCTAAACAATCTGGATTCACTCAGCCATCAACATTTGTTGTTTTTTTGGTAAATTGATAAACAAATTGTCAGAAAATGCTTAGCGCAAAATAAAGGAAAATATTGTTCACAATGTAAAAAGCCGCAAATCACCCTTGATATAAATATACGCAAAAAAATATCAGTTTTATATTATAATTTATAAAAAAAATATTATCAAATGCCAAAAATAGCTTTTTTGTTTTTACATTTCCATTACTCACTTATTATTTCCTTTTTTTTTTATCAATAAACTATAAGACAAAAATAAAATACATTCATATAATTTTCATAATCTCATTTTCAATAGGCATTTTTTATTTCAATTTCTTGGAATTCATTTTTAAAACGTGTTTTTTTTTAAACAAAAATTCGATAAATTTAAATTTTATGTTTTGTTCATCTTAAAAACATTGGTAATGATGATGATATGAAGCAATTTACTTTGCTTGCAAAACATGTTCTGCATTTTTCCAGCAAAAGAGACTAACAAAAAAGCTGAATAAATACACATAACAACTCACACACCAATCAAGCCGTGTGACCTAAAATAACTTAATAACATAATTTATATCTCCCCTTCTCTTATTTAGTAGATATATCTACTTGACTAATATCATACTTTTTTTGAGCTCGTTCCTCTCAAATCACTTTTTCTTCTTCACTACTTTTTTTTTTTGTTTGTTTTTGTTTAGAGGGGAAATAGGTATATTGTACTATGTACCGTACTTATGGCCTTTCTGATAAGATAGTAAAGCTATTTTGATATAAATTAATTATACCTCCAGCTTTCGATGCACTTTCATTAAGAAGAGAAGTTGGAAAAGGTTTTTATGTACTACCTACCACCATTTTGTGTGCACTGTAATACTATTTCCTCTTGTATTTTTGCATACAAATATAAAATGTACAGTTAATATAGGTACCTACCTATAAAAACTAAATTTTAACAACAAAAACTTTCAATTTTCACGAAAACAAACAAAAAATAAAAAAAAAAAATAATCTATGCGTGACGTGTGATTTATTATAATCATACGCGTGCCACTTTGGAAATATTTATGACTATGGTGAAATCGAGTTTATTTTTTTATGTTCTCTTTTTAATTTCTTTTTCTTTTTTTTTGTTAAATTGAATTTGTATGGCATTATAAAATTGTATGGGAAAAAGAACAAAACACTTATTTAACCTTAATCGTACTTAAATTACACAATTGATCATGAGATTAAAAATAAATGTTATCAAAAACCAAATTTCCAAATCGAACCTATCTAAATTACGCTGAACGCAGTCATTCCGAAGCCATATTTATCTTTTGACATCAACAAATGTGAATCGTGCTGTCAAAGTTGCATGTAAGTAATCTTTTTGGCAGCACTGAACAGGTTTGTTTATTCTTTATTCTCAAAGAAGTGAAACAAATTCTAAATTTAGACAAATAGAAAATAATTTATATAATTTTAATTCAATATTCTTTAATGATTATTGTATTTAATGATTATTTAAATATCTTGTCATGTTCCCTATTATGTACGATTTGACGATTTTCAAAAAGGAAAATTGTCATAAGTTAATAAAAAAAAAACACTAATATGAATCAAAATGATTGTCTTTTAACTTCCGGTTTACGATGTCGTTTTATAATTCTTATGTCGCCGCATTTACACGAGCGCCACATCGCCGTAATTTTTTTTTGCTAGACAAAAAATAATGTCAAAATAATGGTTATTATAAGTCGTAATGTCATACACAGGAACTCAAATAATGTCATTTTGATTAGTCTATCTTTATTGTTATTGTTTGCAAAATGCATTATATTATTTTCACGATGCCATGCCAGTTTAATGGTAAAATGCATTTTTCAACCAAAATAACGGAACATTTTACAGTAATGACAAGAAAATGGAAGCAATAACGGAATTTGTCATTATTTTAAATGCATCATTAATGACCTAACTTTAACTAAGTTGAAATTTCGTAAATATAATTATCAGAAACAAAATCTTTTGTATACAGACGTCATAGGTACATATATAGGTATATTAAATTACTGTTCGTAGTCAAGTGAGACAGAAAACACCAATTTTATGACCTCATTGAAAAAAAAATCACAAAAATTTAAAAATAATACATATGTATATCCTTTTTTTATATTGCATTCGGAGTTTCCAAGATTACCAAAGGATTTAAAAAAAAAAATTGTTAAATGAAAACAAAAAACTAGGTACATGACCGTATTCAAGTGAGGCAGAGTGTATGTTTATCGGGTACATCTACAATTCATATACACTGAGCTATAGACTAAAGAAAGAACAATAAAACAATCAATATTTGGTCCTTCGAGAGCTCTTTCTTCTTTCTGTGAGAAATTTCAGTAATTTAAATTCTAGAGAAACAGATCGCTCTCCTGTACCTGAACCTTTTTTATTTTTTTGGAACATAAGTGCACTACCGTCAAATATATTGTTTATGGATTTGTTGCGTCTATAAGTCCTTTTATAGAATATAAATTAATATCTCAATAAAGCTAGATGTCTTCTAAAGAGACACTAGGTGTGTCCCCGTACTTCCTAAAACTGGCGAAAATCTACGTATATTTTTTGTTTTACAGCAGAGAGTGTCAAGAATTTTCTTTGGACAAAATTATGAAGATTGCCAACTGAAAAGAAAAAAAAAATAATAAAAAATCTGTCAGTCTTCACGTGTGCCATTAATACATAAGTTGAAAATATGTATTCGAATTTATCGTGATGTCGGGCTTATTCTTGCAATAAATAAACATTTCCGATATAAAATTGTTGATTATGAAAAAACTTGTCAAAATTGTGATCACCCGAGACATACAAAAATCAAACTAAAGAAAAACAACAAAGAAAAGTTCCAATGAACAAATATTAAAATTTTCCACTTCTCGAATATTTCTGTTTTCCTTACTGTGTGTCTTTCTTTATTCTTGTTTCCCTTTACTTTTCAATACAAAGATTTCATTCTAATACAGGAATAATGAACTTCGCGATCGAGTTCGTTTGGAGATGAAAAAACTGCTGCTCTCATAAAAAAAAATTACTTGAGTTATTCCAAAAATGTTCGAATAACTAACTATGCGATGATACATGTTGAACAGCTGACTGCAAACTGCATTTGATACGAGTTTTCTGGTATTTGACAGCTTTCAACATATACTCCGATAATTTGGTAACCGGAATAACTTATCCAATTAATTAAGGAACACCCCTAATACCAGACAAAACTTGACAGCTTGGTGTTTTGACACGACAGTTTTTATACAAGTTTCCCTCAGATATACGCGTAGTAAGAATTCACAATATTTTCCATTTAGTGGAAGTTTTTCTCCTCCACTTTTTGACAGTCATTTTAGTAGTTTTTGAGTTAACAAACAGCATTTTGTGAAAATTTGTACAAACGAATTCAAAGGATAACAAACAGATTGTGAACAAAAAATAATGGCCTGTGAATTTTTGTGCACAAAGTTACAGAATACAGAGCTTTTATACTGTTGCTGCTAGATGGCTTTGAATAAAGAAAACAGATAACACTGTTTGGGTAGTTTTTTATGCCCGTCTTGATCTCTATGGAGCATGATCTTGTCACATGGAAATGAACCCAGACCAAGCGTATTTAACAACATACCAAGATTTCTGCTATACCGAAGAAATTTAATCAATGGACATGCAATGTAAGGTTGACTGTTGTACCAATTGAATTCAGTTGACTAGGAAATATATAGTTTTCACATTTTTTTTTTTTTTGTGAAAAAAATATTGCTGAACTAATTTTGTGTTTTTTTTTTTGCACATCAGTAGATATTTCTACAATTTTAGAACTGTTTGATTTTTCACCAATAGCTACAGAAAATCATTAGGTAATAAGCTTTTCAGAAAAATTGTCCTAATATTTTATCTCTTTCAAAGTTGCTATCAAACATGTTGTGTTTGTGAAACAATTTCTCGATTTTAAAATTGGGCCAAATACACAATAATTTAAATAATAAAAAAACCTACCTAAATACAAAATAAAAGTATTTTTCTGGCCATAAATTTTGTTTAAATTTGCCTTTGAATCTATTTTTGTTTGTATGTATACCTAAAAACACTTGTAGATATCAAATAAATTCAAAACATCACACGCAGACAATGACGTTGTTGTTTTACTACGCGAATAAAATAAAACAGACCCCGAGAATAAAGAAAGATTAGGTACATATCGATAATAAAAAGCTCTACCAGCATATCATGGGTCTTAGGCACTTGTACTATAGCTGTATAGTTTCATACCACTATGTTTATTATTGTTTGTTTTTTTTTTTCTAAATTTATTTTTGATTCAAGTACAAGCAACAATACTTCCTACTAAACATGACATAATGTGTACATACAAAGTATAAAAGTACATAACCTAATATCTATATGCATATACATAAGTGTTATAAATACTTTTTCCCAGATAGAAAAAAAATAAATAACAAAAAGCTTTTCTCTTCCAACAGAAGCCTTCAGACTTGAACTATTCAACGACAGACGCAACCTATAATAGTGAAGTTTATTATTTTGTGCTGAACTGAACTATTCCCTGTGTTGTTATGCAATATAATATGAACGAACCGAACAGTACGCGCCCAGTTGTCATTTTGTATCACTCGAGCTGCTTATCTGTTTCATTTTGTTTTATGTTATTGCTGCTGTCACTGGGTTTACACAACGGCTATGTATTTGCGTACAGTAGGTTTTCTTTTGACAATAAGCGTGTAGGCATGTTTGTTTTATATTTTGTCTTTTTTTTTATGTTTGCTTTTAACTTACGTAACGTATAGCTAGAGAGCTTTGTTTTTGACATGTGTGTATGTTTTTTTTAAGGTTTTAAACGCAAAGATACAGAGAAAACAGAAAACTTCATGACCTTCGTTTTGAAAATGGCAAAAGCAAATGATATTAAACACAACCTGCTTTTCCACATAGTAGCTTATGTTATGTACGCGTTAGTATGTAGATATTTTCTTGAACTAAAGTCACAATGCCCAATGTGACAATTCAGTTGGATATGGTTTTCTCTTTTGCTTCTATTTTTGTTGTTTCCTCAATATGGACAAAGAGAACATGACAAATTGAGCATTCATTTAATACTAATAACATTATTATTTCGTAATAATTTTTTTTTTTTTTAACCTAAGTTAACACAAAAAAAAAGAAAAAAAGAAAATGTAGCCTCTGACGACAACAAGACGGGCAGACGGGCGTCTTACAACATTATTGTTGGTGGTGATGGCATTTTTGTCAAGGTTATCTTCTTTGCATTTTACTTTCATATGCAATGCATAACCTCTGTTGTTGCCATTAATGAAATGGGACGAAGGCAAAATGGAAAAGATGAAACGTGAATTATCAATTCGTTGCAGTAGCAAATAGAAAATCGATCACATGACGATGACATTGAAAATTGAATTGCTTGTTTGAGAAAATATAGGTTGGTGTATACCTACCTACACAAAACAAACTTATACATAATGTATACAGGTGACACCTTTTATGGGTGTATGTATTTGTTGTTATATGAATGTATCTATCCTCGTAGTTGATGATTATCGTGACTTATTGTCAATTATCTAAATTAAATTTTGATAGAAGGTCAGAAATTATGTGTGTTGTCTTTACAATATTTTCCTAATTGGTGTGTTTTTGTACGAACTATATAACTTTAGGTTGGCAGCACTGTTTTCATTGACGGCCATTTTGTCATCATGTGATTTGTCTTTAGTTTGGTTTGACATTTCATCATAAGTCGACTTACGCTTGAACAACGCATGCAAATTTGGTGAGTGGACTTGAAACGAGATTGCTGTTGATCCCGATTTTCACAAGAAAATTTTGTGATTCGGGTATTGACTCAAATTATATTAGATACTTTTATTAATTGAACAGATAACTACAGCAGCTTGCGATTTTATTAAAACTCATATTTTTTTAAAGCCCATTAAGCTTAGTCGGAAATTGCCAAGAAAAAAACTACAACTTTCCAGGGAGAAAATCCTAACCTTTAATCCTCATTCATGTTTAATTCAAAAACTAGGTCCTTTTTTAAGCTTAAAAAGAAATTTCAACCCCATTGAATTCAACAGAGACAATGATGAAAAAAGAAGAAGAAAAAAGCCTAAAGTAATAATCCTAGCATACAAATGCATACACGTGCCCCAGTAACTACCTACGATGGGGCTTTTTGTACATTCAAACTTGTTTCTATTCCCACGACTTAAAAAAACTCAATACATTCATAGGTAGGTAGGTATATATGTATGTATGTACATAAAAACTGGTTATTTCTACAAAAGGAAGTAGGTATTCAAACAAGGTTCTAGCGAAACTCGACTTATCAGCTGATGTCCTTTCGTTGATTTCTAATATTTGCTGTGCTATTTTCAGCTGCAATCAACTCGATATACATACATACTCGTACATATAAGTATTATTGTCTTCCTTGTTTCTAACAATTCATGTACCTAATGCATACCTTCATGAAATTATTAAAAAAATAGAAAAGAACAGCAGGGGTTAAACAGGTTCCTGTTTTATACCCTTTAAAATGAAACAGAGCAAAAAGAAATGGAAAGCCCATGGTGCCAGACTTTAAACTCTCCTGCTGACGTGTTATGTAAATAGGGTGAGACAGCATAGCTATATATGACGCCACGTCATATGTATATTTGTAACTAAAATCCAATTGATTTCCCAACCACACGCAAAGCTAGGTGGCTTTTAGTTGGAACAATCATATACCTACCTATATCTACAAAATGACAGATACACTTTTCACTCAAATTTAAGAATTGCATATCATCTTTCAGCAGAACAAACACAACACACAAGGGGTAACCAAGGACCACGAGGAAATTTATATATCATATACCTATTCGTAGTTATCATGAGTAGATTACTTGTTCCGTTCTATTTTCCTCTTCATGAGAGCATCTTCTGACTCCTATCAACACCCACTCATAAACAAACAACACCAAAAAAAAAAAAAAAACTAACGTCAAGGTGGTTTGAAATGAAAATGTCAGGGAATCTGTGATTGTTGACATTTACTTTTTGTTTCCCTTATTCACCACTTTCCCACCTCTCAAAACGAAACTAACAAAACATATGTTATCGACCTCGAACTGAAGAAAGTGGACAAAGAGAAGAATAATAATACATAATTGTAATTTGCTTGTTACACATTTTCACTTCAGGCAATTGGAGTTGTCCCTATTTTCCTCTAAAATTTCGTTTGGAGAGTTCTGTTTTTGACAGTTCTCCAAATCTACACCCCACAATTGTACCTATACAACTTTTCTTTGTTGCATTTTGAGTCGGTTGTGCTTGTGTCGCTGCTCTGCGGTGTTGGTGTGATTTAAAATCTGCAAAATTCATTGGTGTATAGTTGAAATGCGCATGTTCTTTGCTGAATGGCTTTTTTTTTTTAAACAAGCAATAATAAACATCATCGAAAAAATCCGCCCATGTTCTTAACTTTACGTCTTGACAGTTCATTTGTCTTGTTTTTTTTTTGTGTCGTCATCTTCTGCTTATGGTGAAATTAAAAGAAAACCACAGACATAATAGAAAGAGAGTTTTAAAAAAATATACCTATAGTAGGTATTTATTTTTTATGGGGATGGATTTGGCTTTTAAATATATGTGTATGCATATGTATATGTATGTATATATGTATGGAATGGATATTTACTTTATACAAGAATGAGAATGGAATCCAATAAAACAAAGACAAAAATAACAACTCCTCTCCCTTTCAAAACAATATACGTCATTTTAAAGCAAACAGGTCAATACCCTACTTTTATGGTAAAACGCAATTTTTTGCACTGGATTCGTTCTGATGATTGTTACGGATAAACATGTTTATTCCCAATTGACATTGTTTGTTATTAATTTTTTATTGTTTAAAATTTAAACATGAAGCTGGTGCTTATACCTACCTACCTTTCTACATACATAGATAGATTAGCGAAATGCTATACATATTTACACGATTGGCCAATTTCAGCCTTTAAATGTCACTGTTGATAAGTATAAAATGGCAGAAATATTGACATTTTGCGTCGCGTGGTGTAAATGCGTTGTATAAATGCGCCTTAAGGTTGATAATTTTGATATGTAGACATAGGTAGGTATTAAGAAACTAAATACAGTTTAACATTTCACTGCTATTGGGGTTTCCATTGGTAAATTCAGAATTTGATATTTTTCTTGGTAAATGGGACGCTATTTGAACTAAATTTTCTTTTGGTATGGTATTGGCGTAAGTATATTCCTTTCTGTGAAATTGACAGTTGCCAAACAGCATGCTTCTAATAAATTGTACTAGGGTTTAGTGGTGTTAGTAAAAAGAGAAGTAGATTCACCGAAAAATACGGACCTGCGAATTTGATTCAGAATCAAAAAAATTTCTTTTTTGTTCCCCCATAGAGGGATTTCATTCGTGTTTTGGTAAATAAGTATCAAAAAATAAAATTGTATTTTTGTAACAATAGAAAATCACATTAAACTCTGTTTTTGTTAGCTCTTATACCTAGCATTTACAATAACTGCGTTTTATTATCTACGGGTCTGGGTTTGGGTTATTTTATAACACGTATTCCCAAAACAACACGAGATCCAGGCTTCGGTTTCTATCTGGGTTTGCAAATATTAGTATTAAATTCGGCGAACAGAGGGTACATTTAAGTACATAACCCAGATCGTTTTATTTTCACGGGGTGAACCATATGGGTTATTGGCGATAATAAAACACGGCTAATATATATGTATGTACATGAATCTTGATTTTAGCTCTGTTCGCTAAGTCCCCCTTCACATAGGACAAGTAGTTGATATAAATTTTGTTTACGTTTTCTTTTAATTGTTTTAAACATCTCCTGTGTGTGATTTCTTTGCAAAAAAATAAAAATTTGCTGGCAACTTAGTTTCCTTGTGTTAAAGCGAACTTACTGTACTTAGTAAGGACTGTCAAAATCCAGTGACCTAAATTATGTCAAATAGCTGTCATAAATGACAGAGACGAACTAAAATATATTTCATGTCCACAGTCTACACCAAACATGAATTTTCGGTGGATTATCACTTGATGGACTTCGTGTGGATTGGTATAGCGTGATTTACCCGATTCTTACAATTATGCTCATCCAACCCATTCATCTAAAAATTTGTCTCGTCGATGAAAATTGCTTTGATTGCTAAAATCGCTTTCAACTGCTCCAGAACCCATTTAACGAACACAGATCGTCCTTAGTACATATCTGAAAATTGAAAAATACATAAATAATTGACAAAACAACAGCCATCACCATTAACTATCAACATTTTATTTACCTGTTCATGTTGGGAAACCTTTTCAAAAAAGGAACATTATCAACAAAACCCGATTTGAACTGATATAAAAATTATACATATCTAGATAGGTGGACTACAAATTTACGTAATAATTTCTTTCTTTTAAATTTTGCTGATTTGGTTTAAAAATGAACAAACCTGCTCATTTAGGGCCAGTTAAAGGTTTGCGATCAGGATTCCATACAATTTTCTTCCTTTTTTTTGTTTGTTATTTTTAATATATGGTGACATGTCTCATCCTTAAATTTCAAACTGAAATTTTATACAAGATGATAAATCCTTTAAATGTTCTTTGACCACATGCTGACACACATGCACATAATACCAAAAAAAAATTAAGATGAGAAAAAAGTGATAAATGAAACCACCCTGTGTTGTTGTTTTCCCTTAAAATAAAAAAAAAAACGTGCCTAAGACAGTATATCCGCATGTTCCCGTCCATACGTCATTGCAGACAGAGATTAAAAAAAATACAAAAAAAAACCAGACCATTCAGGGGACACAATATCATTTTACACATAGGTCTTTACCTCCTAGAAAGGTTGATTCACTCCTGGTTTATTCCTCTACTTTTTTTTCCAACGACCAAATGTTTTTAATGATTCTTTATTTTTTATACATACAATCGTAGGTTGGTACTTGTGTTTTTTCTTTCTTTTAGTTGATGTTGTTTTGTAAAAGAAATACCTACATTTTGTAGGTACGAGTATTTACCTCGGTTTTATGACGAATATTAAATTTCTTGATTTTTATCTACATTGTTTGTATACCTGCTTATAATGTTATGTACCTACATAAACCATAAATATACCTATGCATCTATACAATTGTATGCATTACGTGCCCCTACTTACAGACTGAATTATTTTAAATGGAAAGTAGAATATTTAAAGATTTTGTTTTAATGATCCGCCTCGCCGGCCGTCGGGCGATCTGCAAAAGACGATTAAAATTCGGCCCAAATTAAGTATGTACCTTCGTAAAAGTTGTTTTCTTTCGAAGGGTCCTTAACCTTTTGTAAAAGAACGTTTATTTTACTACCGCTAAACACATTCTGTGAAATCTTATTCAATACGGTCATAGATTACTGTTTTATTTCTTTATTTTATATAATCAACTTCCTCCCTGTGCGCAACATAAAATTTAAATGCCTGTAATCAATGCAGCTACATCGTTTTTTAACACCAAAAGTGTATATAGAGAAAATATGGTGACCATTTATGATTTTGTGTAAAAAAGATTTATATTTACTCTTATTTAAATTTACCATAAAAAGGTATACAAGTGTAATCCAACCTTAAAGTTTATGAATTTATGCCCAACTGTAATACGCATTTTTAAATTAACGAATACACATAGTCCGTATTCAATTATTTCAATTATCGGGTGTTTTTTTCTGAGCTTGAGAACTTGAAATAATAAATACAAGACCAAAATATTGTTGGAATAAAAATTTCCTTGCATGGCATCTATTTTCTAACTATGATTTCCGGCATATGCCCAAAATGAGCTTTATCACTAATCACAATTCTCCGGGAAAAATGCTCTATGAACTTTGCGAATGGATTTATTTTGTTCAAATTAAATTTTCATATAAACGATAAACGATTCATGATGAATTACCAGACCTTACCGAACAGAAATTTCAACAGAGTTTGGCATTCTCAACTGTTAAATTATAGGCAACAACCATCAAAACTTCGCATGCAGCTTAAAAAATTCCCGTTAAATATTTATACCGGAGTTTTGCTGCTATTCGTCAAGTTTCGTTTAATTAAGTAAATATAAAAAGAGCGACCCCTGTTGCTTTGCGCATAAATGAATTTGACAACAAAAGGGTTTACAAATTTGTCAGCAATCTAGAATTTTTTTTTATAATGATGCGCACACTAAAGGAGTTTTGACTACTCTTAAAACGACCAAGCACAAAGCGAGCGTTAAGAATGATTTTTTGTTTTAACCTGTTTTAACATCTGAAGAAAAACAGATTTTGCCATAAAAGTTATATTTAGTTTCCCAAACTTTTTAAAATGACTGCAATTTTTTTATTATATTTGATATTTGACAGTTTTCAGCTAATCTATTTAAATCGTTCACACAAATATGCTAATCCGAGATAACTTATATAATAACTACAGCGATACAAATACAAATTCATAGGAGGCAACAAACAGCTGTTTTGAACCTGACTTGGCTTTGAATCAAACCTGACTTGACTGTGAATCAGATCTGACTTGACTTCGATTCAAACCTGACTTGACTGTGAATCAAACCTGACATGGCTATGAATCAAATCTGACTTGACTGGGAATCAAACCTGACTTGACTGTGAATCAAATCTGAGACTTGACTGTGAATCAAACCTGACTTGACTGTGAATCAGATCTGACTTGACTTCGATTCAAACCTGACTTGACTGTGAATCAAACCTGACATGGCTATGAATCAAATCTGACTTGACTGCGAATCAAACCTGACTTGACTGTTAATCAAATCGGACTTTGTTCTTCATCAATTTAAGATTTCTGAACGTCTTTTTGTAGATCCATTTGTGCATGTATTTGGGACTACGGAGCCAAACACAAGACGAAAACCGAATGTTGGTCGAAAGGGGACATGTATTTTATTCTATTTTGCTTAGGCGCAAAATTAGAAGTAAGTTCTTAGTGTAGGTTTGGCACTTTTGCAAACATAAGCAAATTTCCGTTAGCGTTTTGATGTTAGCGTATGTTTGCTTATGTCTATTATAATTAGACCGCAAACATTTGACAGCTTTTGTTACATACTATGTAGTTTGTAGTTGTTTCGTTAAAACTTTCGTTAAGTATAGTATAAGTAGTTAAGATTTAGTTTTTCCGCCGGAGAAAATAATAGATTTTCAGTGATCTTGTGAAATTAATGTTTACTATTGCATTCAAATTGCACTTCTATTAACCGCAAAATAGGACTTTGACAATGAGCCACGAATTTTTGATGTTTTATTTAATAATTCATACGAACAACAATTGTCGATTGAAAAATGACAGAATCACTGAAATTTAATTTTGACATAGATATGTATGTATGTGCAAACTTGAACGAAAATAAAAAAAAACGACAATTTGACCATGAATAGATGTATTGCGCTGCAAAATACATTGGCCGATAAGTCAAACTTATCTGTCAACACTGTCACAAATTTAATGGATTTGTTTTTTTAACAGTACAATGGCTAACTTGAAATGTCCTTAATAATTTCTAATTAATAGAATATAGGAAAAGATGTAGCTTATTTAGAGCGAAGAGAACTGTGTCGAGATTTATATATGTGTCAAGTTTTTTGTTTAATTAAACCCTATTTCTTTTTCCACATATTATGTATAAAGTTTACAACCCTACCATGATTGTCAATTATCAACTACTGATAGTTGACAAATATTATAATGTGATATGTAAGAACCCAATTATTACAATTATTGTTTACAGTTTTTAAAAAGAAATGATAATTATCAATTAATTTCAAATTTCAGTATTAATCAATTATCAATTGATAATTGACATTTGTTGGCTGTGCGACCTTCATGAAAAAACATACACTACATACAACTAAAATCAATACATTCATAAAATATACTACTTTCTAATAGAATATTAGATTACGAATTTGTCGAAGTAAATACACCTACACTGAATCCAAAAAGTCTTCGTACAGTGATATAAAATGATATTAACGTAACACTAATTATTTTTGACCATTTTTTTTTTTGTGAAAAGTTATTCATTTGTTATCTCTCTTGCACCATTTGTCAAATTCTAGACAGCAATCAAACAACAGTTAATATTATGAATACGCAATAAGTCTGTTTCTCTAGGTCAAAAAAGTCTCCGTACATCTCTATTTCAAGGGTCAAACGGTACATTTAGTTTGTTCGACCACAATGAAAATTGAAATTCTAAGTTTCGCGGAAGGAATCAATTATTGTGCTAATAATATTTTTTAAAGTGAATATAATTTTTGTAAAGATGGAGATGAAAAATACTCAAATTGCTCTAGAAACCAAAAATATTATAGTAAGTTTAAAAGAAAAAGGCAAGTCCCTCGCCCAAATTTCAAAAATAGTGAAAAGACCGCGCTCATCTATTCAATAAGTGGTACAACAATTAAAAAAAAAAAAACAAAACAGTTGAAAACAGACCAAGAACAGGACAGGAAATTGATCAACGATTGGAGAAGAGAATCGTCAGGACTATCAAGAAGGATCCAAAAACAACTGTTCCGTTAATAGCTGCAGACCTAGAGAAAAACGAAAATATTACAGTCTCCGCAAACAGTACGAAATTTGTTGAAACGAAATGGATTTAATGGTCGGCTAAGTCGAAAGAAGCCACTTATTAGAAAGCAAAACCAAAAAAATAGATTGAATTATGCTATTGAGCACGTAAATAAGGACACATTGTTTTGGGCCAACGTATTATTCAGTGATGAGAGTAAATTTAACACCTTCGGATCAGATGGACGTCGAATGGTATGGAGGAGGCCTAATACCGAGATGAACACGAAAAATTTGACCCCAACTGTGAAACATGGAGGTGGTAATGTGATGGTATGGGGTGTATGGCTTCTTTGGGGGTTGGAAATCTCGTGTTCATTGACTCTAGGATGGATAAATGTGTCTACCTAAACATTTTAAAGGAAAATTTGATGGGCAGTGCTAACAAATTGCTCCCAACAGGACAATGACCCGAAGCACACTTTGAGCTTAGCGAAGGATTGGCTGCACTGCAATGTGCCAAACCAACTAAATCATCCTGCGCAGTCACCAGACTTGAAGCACACTATTCAAAATAAAAATCAACTCAAAACTGCGTTAACGCAGGAATGGAACAAAATTGGACCATAAGTTACTTCTAAACTTTTAGGGGGTGGCCGTGGCGCGATAGTTGTGTGTTCGCCTGTCAACCTCATGGTCACAGGTTCGATTCCTTCCGTAGTCTATGTCTTCTTATTTTTCCATTAAAAACCAATTCTAAAAATAAATATCATACAATGAGTTGCTGGTTTACTCATTACATGCTGTTTAGGCATAGAACTAACAACATGTGATTGGGTAAAACTAGTATACCGATTAAATATGGCAAAGAATAAAAAAATTAACGCGAATTATAAGGGACATAGATAAATAAGACACGGAAATTTCTCCGCATTAGTTCAGCCGCCATCCATGGAGATAAAATCTGAGACAACTACCACCTAAGGTCTCCGAATACCGCGCCACACATCTTTCCTATCATTCTTTCTCTTCCTTAACCTCACCCTCACGCCCGCGCTGTGTTGAAACATTTAAAGGGTATTCATAATCCCTTGAGCGCGTAGATTATAAAAAAAAAAAAAAAAAAAAAAAGTTTTTTTTTTCTATGAAAAATCTATTGGCAGAGGTTATTAAAAATAAAGCAGGACCAACGACACATTAATTTAATTTAATTTTTTTAAGAAATATAATTTAAATTATACAACATGTTGATGTACGATGGCTTTTTTGTTAACGAATTTTGAAGTGTAAGATTCAATATTTTTTTCGGAATAAAAATGCGAAAGTGTTTGTTTTTTTTTTCGTTTAAATAAAAGTGTTTCTTTCATTTATAGTCATTTGATCACAAGTTGACGTAGTACTTCAATGAATATTGTCTCAAACAATTAAAAGTCGAAGCTGTGCATACTTAAGATCTAGCATTCAAGCTTATGATTGATTATGTATGTACATACTTTCTTCTAGTATTTTCCATTAATACCTCGCTCTAAAACACGACATTCATCCTTATTATTTGTTTTTGTGCTTTTGTGTGTGTTTTCAATTTCTAATTAACCTTCGTTAAAAGTTTAAAAGACACAAACAAATTTAAGACTGACAAAAAGGAAGACAAGAGCAAACTTCTCAAGCATAGCTTTACCTTACCTACATCACAATTCCTATGTATACATAGGTGCACAAGACGATAGAAGAACATTTTGAAGGAACAATTCGGCCATTATCGCACTTCTATGTGCAATAAATAATAGTGGTGGCAAGTGGCAAGCAATGGCAAGGTTCAAGGAGATATATATACTTGTACACCGATTGGAATTCTCATGCTGTATTTTTGCTGGGTCGTTCGACTTCTCTGGGGCGTACGTAGGTAGGAACCTACTCTGCTGGGGTTTTTAAACCAAGCCGCACAAACACAATGAAATTTCCTATGTATGCATGTATGTGTTTATGGATTTATATTTTTTTTTGTCTTATTCATGTTTGAGGAACAACAGACCAGACATACAGTCAGTAAAAAAAAAATACGAACAAACAAAAAACATTCAACAAGGGAAACCAAGAACCAAGAAAATCCAATGAGTAATCATCTATTACACATTTACGAAGAATATTGCAGAGCATGGCATTAAATAAATGTCTTTGTCAAGGATATGCCAAGCCAAGCCAAGCCAAACAGAAGGCTCCTTCTTCGGTGTTCTTTAGCTTGTCAGTTCAATTTGAGTGCATAGCAAAGTGGTGGTTGGTTGGATTGGATTGGAAGCTGTGCTTGTATAGTTTCTCTGTCCTTTGCATCATGCTCTCTATCCCAACCTGTCATACTCGTATATGGTTTTCCAAATTATATGCTATATCCTACAGAAATTTGTAATTTCAACTTGAGTGCAGAGAGCATTGTTCGCAATCGGAACAGGTGGAACCTTTCTTGGGCAATTATTATATACATACACATTCACATACATATATTCTACCTATTTTTTTTTGCTGTTCTTGTTATTACACTCTAAGCAAAGCATAACGCACGAAAGTAGGCGTGAAATTCTCGTTTAAATTTTACATTCTTTGTTGTAGATTGTTGTTGTTTTCATCCTGATGGTGGGGTTTAATAAAATAATAATAAAAAATAAAACAACAAAAAATAATCGCAGATGCAGTTTAATTTATTACCGCTTTTAAATAAATTTATTATTCACATACATAAGTGCTGATTTTGTTTCCTTAAATTAATTGTCTAAATAAAATTATGGAATTTCCAAGCCCCTATTTCCTGTTGATTTATGTGGATTGCAAGTAATTTTTATACAACTTCCCCATATGGATAGACGGCTATTTTTTTTTTTTAGTAGGTAGTTAGGTATGGATAGGTAATGTATTGCTCATGACCATGATTTATGGAATTGATGTTATTTTATAATATGTTTTCGGATGTGCTGGTGTTATTTTAGCTTTTTAATATCAGACAGTATTGTTAAATTAAATTATTTAGTAGATACTTTTTTTTTATTATCTTTTAACAAATAGATCATAATGAAGGAAGTTTTCTCATAAAAAAAATAACTAGTGTTGGCTTCGTCGACGACACGAGACTTCTTTAAAATGACCCAAGACGAGACCGTATTTTTGTTACCGACATTCGCCGAGAGCCTCACTCCCCTCGTTGGCATGTCTTCGATTTTTGCTTGAACAAACATTTTTTCATTTAATTATTTTTTAGATTGACAATTTTTTTTTTTGCGAAATATTCTATATGTTCGTTAAAATATCAAACCACATAATTTACATATATACAGGGTCCGCCAAATAACTTATTTTTTTGAAAATGGGCGCAAAACATCGAGTGTAGCTTCGGCTGCGTGGCACGTAGCGCCGTCCTGTTGAAACCAAATATTGCCAATATCCCCCTCTTCAATTTTTGTGAACAAAAATTCGTTCAACATGGCCCGATAACGATCGCCATTGACTGTAGCGGCCACTCCTTGCTCATTTTCGAATTATGCCTCTGGACCCAAATTCGCACTATACAGTAGTGACTCGTTTTGGGTGTATCGGCTTTTCAATGTATGCGTGCGGGTTTTATGTGCCCCAAATGCGACAATTTTGCTTGTTACATACCCGCCAAGATCAGAATGAGCTTCATCTGAAAAGATGATTTTTTTTGGCAAAATCGGCATCTTCTCAAAGTCGATCGCAGGCCCACTTAGCGAGCGTTGTGAAAGCGTAAACACAACCATATTCGTTTAGCGGAAGGATAAAACTAATTATCTGTCAAATCAGACATGAGCTAAGTGTTACCATTCACGAAATAAGCACTAGTTAAAAAAAACGTTAGATGGCGGACCTGTTAGTTATACTCAGTTAGGCGCACTTCGAAAATCCAAAAAGGATTAATGCATGCATTTCGTTGGAATAGAAATCGCTCTAATGAAAAATTTCAGATATTGTTGACTCTTAAGGGACACTTAGAAATAAATATTAACGAAAGGTCAAAATGTATAGTTTGTTGCCTCACGAGTATTTTTTAAACAGTTTATCCGTGCTTCACACAAGACTCCACTCCACACCACTGAGAAACCGTACTCTATCTTTTCAATCTGAACACGCGTCTTATCCTACATCGGTTTCCTACCAAAAAACACAAAAGAAACCAAGACTAAGGATAAGACCGAGACCGAGACGAGACTACACATTAAAATTTTCTCGGGAAAGGGCGAGAAACTAAGACCGAGAATAGACTGAAAATTTTCTATTTTGGCAAGACCGAGACGAGACTAACAAAAGTCTCGCCTGGTATCGTCTCGTTGCCAGCCCTAGTATCTTCACAACTAGTATACTTAGGCTTCATTCTCGAGAACCTGTCAAGCTAGGAAATTTGGTAGCTGTTGGCTACGATCTGATTAATGGACTGTGCATTTACATGTTTGGATGTAACATTCCATTCTTCTTATCTATCCGCAAAATTTGTGACATTCAGCCCCGTTTACTGATACTCAACTTAAGCATTTAAGTTCTGCATAAGAACTCATATTTTTTTTTTTTTATAATCTACACGCGCTCAAGGCATTATGAATACCCTTTAAATGTTTCAACACAGCGCGGGCGTGAGGATGTGTGGCGACTGTAGGTGGTTGTTGTCTCAGATTTTATCTCCAGGGATGGCGGCTGAACTAATGCGGAGAAATTTCCGTGTCTTATTTATCGATGTCCCTTATAATTCGCATTCATTTTTTTATTCTTTGTCATATTTTATCGGTATACTAGTTTTACTCAATCACATGTTGTTAGTTCTATGCCTAAACAGCATGTAATGAGTAAACCAGCAACTCATTGTATGACATAAACGTTTTAAGTTAAACATAAATATAATACTATATTTATTATTATATAAACGGACTTCAATGGATCAGGACATATGATTGCAGTTTGTTGACTGATAAATGAAATTTTTTAGAGGTATACTTTACTTTACTTTAGATGGCGCTTGCAATCCAGGATGGATCACAGCGTCAACCAGCTAGCCTGGTCCCTAGCTAGCTGCCAACAGTTACGCGCACTAAGTTTGTTGAGGTCGTTCACCACTTGATCGCGCCACCTAAGATGAGGCCTTCCTCTGTCGCGTTGTCCACCGGGGTTGGATACGAAGACTCGTCGGGCTGGTGCGTCGATGTGCATGCGCTCCACGTGACCTAGCCATCTCAGTCGCTGTATTTTCATCTTTTTGACCAGGTCGATATCGCTGTAGAGCCCGTAAAGTTCATCGTTAAATGTTCTTCTCCACACACCACCGATGTACACTGGGCCAAACATCACTCGAAGAATCTTTCTCTCAAAGCAACCCAGCTGGTTTTCATCCGATTTTGTCAGTGTCCATGGACATGCCTCGGCCCCATACAGAAGGACTGGGTTGATTAAAGTTTTATATAGGGTCTCTTTGGTTCTTTGAGAGAGGGCTTTACTACTTAAATGCTTTCTAAGCCCGATGAAACAGCAATTTGCAAGTGTGATTCTTCGTTTGATCTCCGCACTGATATTGTTGTGCGATGTAATAGTGGATCCCAGGTAAACAAAGTCTCTGACTATTTCGAAGTTAGAGGTATAGAACTATAAAATAAAATAAAGCACGGGTACATTGTATTTGTATTAATTGCCGTAAAATTTATTTTAGTTGGTAAGGGAATTTTTTCCGATTTTTATTTGGTTAAGAATTCTGACATTTGGGGGCGGCGCGGCTGTCTTGGTATCTGTGGTCCAATCATGAATTCCAATTTTCGATTTCTCTGCAGCATTTGGGGTCGTATATTGGCAATAACGCAGTGAATGTTGTTTTCTAAGTCGTCAAGCGACTTCACATACCCCACAGAAAATAGTCTGGCTATGTTAAATCGCACCATCTTGGAGGCCAACTCATAGGTCCAAAACGCGAAATTTTGCTCTAACCAAACTTTTTCTTAAATAAATCAATTGTGGCATGCGCTGTGTGACATGTTGCGCCGATTTTTTGAAAAAACAGCTCCCCCTCATCAAGGTGATTATTATCGAAAAAGGCATTGATCATGATCATGGGTATATAACGGTCTTCATTGATTGTAACGCTCCAGCCGGCATCGTTTTTTAAAGAAGTAAGGACCAATGATTACCACCAGCCTATATAACACACCAAACTTTCAATTTTTCTGCATGTAACGTCGTCTCAACAATGTCTTAAGGATTTACATGCATGCAAAAATGAATTGATGTGGCAATTCAACCAAAAATGAATTTCTTCGATGAACACGATTTTATTGTGAAAATCGGGATCAACAGAAATATCGTTTCGAGTTCATTCGAAATAAATCTGCACAATTTGAATTACTCTTGATTCATGAAATAGCAACCCGAACTAAAGACAAAAGACAAAATGGATGGCAAAAAAAACAGTGCTGCCAACTGCAAAAACTCTATACCTCTAAAAAAACACACTACATATAGAAACTAACCCAATCCAGATGCATTTGCTTCGATGTTCGGCATGTTGGGCCATGTTCGAGCAAGCCTAATTTTTGCTGTTAACGTCGCCGAGTTCATATCGCAGATTAAACACGATGGCAACAGCAACATTAATCGTAGGTACCTACATGTTAACACTTTGAAGAATCAACACGAAATTAGCGAAATAGTTCGCCTTGTAGGGCAGAAAGCAAACGTCCAAGTTCGGCGAGCATGTTCGCCGTTTACGGCTACCTAAAGGAAAAAAGCAGTTTCCTGTCTGTCAAAATAGCAGTATTTCTGTTCTAGTTTGCCATTTTACCATTTTTTTTCTTTTAATTACCAGGGTTCCTGCCATACCAACATAGATAAAAAAACATTCGGTTACCTGCCATAATAAAGCTCTGAGAATCTACTACCTGTAAATTATATTTCCTTGATTGAAAATAAAAAAGATACAAAAATCGCTACGGGTGTTTGTTTAATTACATAGGTAATCTACTTAAAATGTAAAGAAACACGTTTTATATCTTCTTTCTATAGACCCTTGAGGCTTTGATGTCTCTCTACAGACTGTTTTATTGTTTTTGCCAAAAATTTCAGTGAACAAAATTTAAAAAAAAAATCGGAAATAATCTTTTTAAACATAATGCTCACCAACCAACCTGTTTGGTTATCGGTATTTCCTTTGCCATAAGGCATTCCAACATTTTCCCATTTTTGTTTGCTTTTTTTGTCCTAATTTAAGTTACATCTGCTCAAACTCACCAGTCTGATAAAAAAACTCGTCCTTCAAATGTTTTTGTTTAGCTTTTTCCATTCCATGAGTCATAATTTACAGTTTTTAATATTTGACATTTGTGTCACACATTGCTATGTATGTATGTTCACCTCAAATCCGCTGCATTTACCTCACATGCCCGCAACATGTTTGTCAAATTATTCCCACCGAAGATGGGAAAACTAACGGAATACCTACCTATCTATACCTGTATACATAAATACTTCATTTTTTTTCTCATTAAGATGGTCTGTTTCTACTAGATCCCCTCCCTCCCGAAATTTATCATCTCTTTCATCACCTTAAGCTAGCTCGGCCCACTCTGTAGAGAAAAAATAACAAACTCGTAAAGTTGAGTGTTGATGAAGTGGTTTAACATGTTTCTTGTATTTTTGTGCCACACCGCATATTCACCGTTTTAATATGCTAAACCTACCAGCCAACCACCAACACTAAGAAGAAAAATAATACAACAAAAAATGCAGATAAAAGTGGCTTAGCAAGATCCATAGCATTGAGAAAATCGAGAATACTACACAAAATGAAAAGAGAGAAAAACATCACTATTTTTGTGATATGAGGCGTTTTTCCTCTTCGAACTAAGTATATATGATGATATGTAGTAGGTATTTTATCTACGGGCGTAAGCTCTGCTTGTTGTTGCTTCAATCTACGATATAATGTGGGTACCCCACCCGTACAACATATGTACCTCTAAAGAGTGTTTGAAGATGTACCTACCTACTATTGTGGAGTTTTTTTTTGTTTTTCATACCTGCATCGTCGTGTTGTGAAATTTGCATGCATTTTCCACTTCATTAATCTTATTTACGTTTTAGAGTATGAACAACATAAAGAACAAAAATAAAAATATGGTTGGGAGTTTTAGTTGCCAATTTTAAATTTAGCTAGTATTCCACGCTTAGTTGCATCACGGTAACTTGACTTTCTGTATAAGTAACAGCATTTTATTCACTTAATTGAACTCTGCTTATCTTCCTATTTGATCTTAAAATAAAATGCACGACTGCATAGCACATACATGCTCATATGTTCGATCACATTGTATGCAAAAGATTTTTCATAGAAATGGCAAAATATATTTTTAAAGTCATTTTTTTAACTTAATTTTCTGTATAAAAAAATTCTTAAAATTTTTCAAAAAAAAAAATCGGGATGACAATTTTGAATATTTAATATATAATATAAACTAAAAAAAAAAAATCAGAAAAATTGTCCAACCGTTTTCGAACCTGGCGTTTAAACATTTTTATCGAAATCCGTTGAGCTGTTTATGAGAAAGTCGAAAGTCAAAAAAATGGTTGTATGCCAGGTACCAAAATGTACACATACTTTTTTTTATAAAAATCGTTAGAGCCGTTTTCGAGATAATTAAGATAGTTGACAAATTTGTATGGCAATAAGCGGGTCTAAAACAAAGATTCAGGAATCTATTTTAGACAATCACCTAAAACCCCTAAGTACCAAGTTTGAAAAAAATCTGTTCTGCTGTTTAGGCTTTAGATCGTTCTACAGACAGGCAGACATACG
Organism: Philhelius pedissequus; assembly: GCA_910595825.1. NCBI lineage: Eukaryota > Metazoa > Arthropoda > Insecta > Diptera > Syrphidae > Philhelius > Philhelius pedissequus. Next base: position 32,337,951 of record OU343161.1, read on the forward strand.
AAATTGCGGGACCCACTTTTTTGATGTTCTCTATCATCCTAATGCCAAGTTTGATCAAAATTTCGATTTTGATTTTTTTTTCAAATGCAAAACTTTTCCTATAAGTAGCTCCTATATGTATGTATGTATATCGCAAGTAAAAATGCAGTTGGGAAAACAAATATGTAAATTTTTCCGTTAATTGAATGGCCAAAAAAATTTTTTTTTAAACGAAGTAAATGAAATTGGCAGCACTGTTCATTGCGTTACAATTGGCAACCCAAGCCATTCAACTATAAAGACTGCGACAGGTAACCTCAGCTGTTATTTTTGTTTAGCTGGCGCTCACATTTTTGCAAAAGTATGTGTTACCCCAGGTACTCATTTGTCAATTTGGCATTTGCCAACAAACAGCTGTTCAACTGCCGTGTATGTGTATGTTTATTGTTAGTTTTGTTTTGAAATTTGTCTAAGTTGGAGTTGAATGTTGAATATAGTAATTTTCTTAGTGCAGACATCAAACGAACAGACACAGAGCAGTGTAAGCACACAGTCGATTCACTTTGATTCAAGTTTTTTTTTTCTAAATGGAATCTAATACTACGTTTCCATCGAACGTTAATCTAGATTTAGATTTACGAATCTGAAATAGTCCTTTCACCGCTACAAAAGTAGATTAATTTTGACAGCATTGAATAGTGCTGCAAATATTGTTTCATTTTCTCTTATGATGTAGAAGTGAGACAGGCAGCTTCATCTGTGTCAAACGAAGCGAAAAATTCACTTCCCCATGAATGGTTAATTTCAATATGGGAATAGGTTAATTCAATTTGTACATCTATTGGCCCAATGAAGATTTAAGAAAATGAGATTTATTTTATATCGTCATCTGAGGAGATTCAAGTTTGTATGATAAATCCTCAAGATTGTATGAGATTTAGTTAAATCTACTTAAATCTCGGTGTAGTTATTCGTTTATGTCCGAACAAACAATGCTTCACTGTTGGGATTGTATAAAATTGCTGCGATATTTGTATTTAATTCCAATTCCTCGGTGTTTTTTTCAATTTCTGAGCCAGAAAAATAAACAAAAAAACAAGTGGCACCTAAATACAAAACATATGTCAGAACAACAAATAATGTCAAAAAATCGAGTGCGCTTTAAAAAATCTAAAAACTCTTGTCTCACTTTGCCATTTCCCTCTAACTAAAAAGAGGGAGAGTAATTGGATCATAGACGTCAAAATAAATTGATTGATTCAGACCATAATGCGCTTGTTTGATGTTCGCACTCAAAATATGGAGCTTGCACCGATGCAACATCGAACACGGTGAAAATGCAGTGCGCACTTAACATATAAATATGGATATTATCCGGGTTGGTGACATTTTCCCCAAGACATAATCCCCAAAGTAAAATCGCCAAATCCAAAATCCCCAAAGAAAGAATCCCCAGGACAAAAATCCCCATGCAAATATTCCCAAAATAAATATGTTCACTACTTGAACATATTGGTTTTGGGGATATTTGGTTTAATTTATATTGCATGAAATGTAATCCAAAGAGTAAATAATATTTTTGTTTTATTTTAAGAAAACAAATACATAGTCATATAAGTAATTAATATGATAAAATAATGCAAACAAAATAAGTTTATCTGAAAATCTTAAATAAAACGGAAAGCAAAAATTCATCAATATTTTCACTACGCACCATGAAAACGAAAGTCAAACTGAAAAGTGCATGCATTAATAGTAATAGATTATTTAGAAACTGTTAAGTTGCTATTTATTTGTTTGACAGTTGGTACATCATAAAAAATTCATTGACACTTTGACATTTACAAACGCCAAAAAGTTAGGATGTTCGTTTAGTTTTTGCATTGTTTTTTTTAGGCTCGTTCAGCTGGTGTTTATCAATAAAATAGGTTTAGAATGGTTCTAGAAAGAGTGTTTTAAATTAGGAGTATTTTAGTAAAGTGATTTGACATGTAAATATTAGCAAGTTTTTAAGTACATAGTAGGTATCATGCTAAAACCGTAACTTCAGACTGTTTAAAATTTTGCGCCATTATTTTTATTATCTAGAAGCTCCTTACATTCTTTTGTAGGAAGGTGTCCCTTTTGCTAAATTTTTTGGCCTACTACCTATTTTTGGCCTACTACCTACCTACTTACTTACACACCTATACGTATTATGTAGGTATATACATAGGTACATATGTATAAATTAACTGGGTGGATAGGACGTATCTACCTATTTTTTCTAAAAATTACCCACTCAGGATTAAGTTTAATTTTTCAAAATGAGCAAATAAAATGTATTTCTGTATATTTATGTACATATATACATATGTATATTGGTATGCACATATATAAATGCATGAATGATAAATATTATCCACACCTTTTTTTTTCAAAACTTCTATGTGTCATCATTACGTTATACCTATTGACGATAATTTTTTCGCCGAAATCCATGTTACTTCACAGAAAAAAAATATTGACGTCACATTCCATTAGTAAGAATGTCTGCAATAACAATGCCACGCCAGACAGTACATATTTATTTATTTTTTTTTCTCTCATGACGTCATTAAATTTGTTGTTCCTTCTTTCTGTCTTTCTTATTTATTTTCACACTTGGCTGAATTGTAGGAGTGCACTTCGTCACTAATAAGCTTACTTTTAGCGAAATCCATTACTATATCACTCACTACCACTAGCACCACCACTGTGGCTACACTTTTTATTTTTCTTCTGTTCTCTTTTGTATGTTTTTTTTTTTGTTTATTTGTTGTAAATATAATACCTACTCTTCAATTTTTTTCATTTCATTCATTATTCTCTCCTACGCCCTCCCACTTTGCTTGGGTATTTTATTTATCTCTCGAAACCTCTTTTTAAAAAAATGTCTACTTATACCTACCTATATGGTACATAAAAAAGTTTCTAGATGCTCAATATATTATGGGAGGAAAGAAAGAGAGCGTCAATAAAGCCTAATCAAAAAGCTTGTTAATTTAACTTGGCAAAGTAAATTGGAGGGGAATTGTTTTTTTTTTTTTGTTAGATATATGTATTTAATACGTACCTCTAACTATTAAGGAAATTTATGGATTCGCAAAAAAATAGTATAGGTAGGGTATACGTACCAACATAATTTAGGTACCTAGTTATGTTCATAGATATGGGATGAGTTTTAATAAAAAAGTTAATAACGTTGAAAGAATAGACCATTAAGGACGCTTGAATTAATTTTATTTGCCTTTACGCGTGTGTCGGTATTCATTTTAATTTTAACTCAAAAGAAAAGTTATATAAACTAATCTACGTACGAGTATTTTGTATTAGTACCATAAGTACCTATTAGGCTAATTAAATTAGGCGATGTCGGAAGATTCAACGGAAAACACTGTGATATAATGATGACGTTTTCAATTTGTTGTCCGGAATGCTTCTAAGTGTTTCATTGGTCTTAAAATGACAAATTCTTTTCCTGTGAAATGCGTCCATTATATCACACACAAATAAGTGGAATGGTGCATTTGTTTTTTGACGATTTGGTTATAGCAATCATTAAACTTTAATGTCATTGAAATTATATTGTATTCGAAAGTGAAAAGGGCTAGTGTTGATGAAAAATCGATGGATTTTTTTTTTATCAATAGTCCCTACTGATAGTTTTTGGAAAACTATCGAAAATATCGATTATATGCTTAAACTAATCTTCAATTATTAAAAAAAATTATCCCAAGTCTTATCAAAAAATTAAAGTGTAATATTGAATGTATTTATGAAAATGCAGATAGAAAACATATATTTTTGCATTGTGCCTTATAATTTGATAAAGATCCGTAGAGACTAAAAATCGAATTAATTAATTGCAAGTTTACAATCGAGTTTCTAATGGTAGTTGATATAGGCACAATCGATATTTTTTCTATTGATAATCTTTCGAATTATAATTTGAATTTCAAACACTACAATTCCTTAGAAAACTTACATCTATATAATAACAATATTATTGTTTTGATTAATAAACTATTAAGTGAAAATCATCATCCAAGTACATCCAGCTTACGGGGGGTATTTTAATTTTTAACGCGGAGTTTCACGAATACTTTGGAATGACAATGAAATGATATTAGTTAGAAAAAAATAAATTATAGTACAAATTTGAATTGATATGATTTTAATAATATAAAAAAATCAAAACCCACGAAAAAAAATATCTTTGCGTGCGAAAAGTCAATGACAGCGAAGACTTTTCAAATAATAAATAATATTAAATTTGAGGTTAAACTTGATCATTGATTGGAAAACTGACGACTGTAACAAAATGAGAACCGAAGATATGTTAGTGGAACGATTGTGCTACACTTTGGTGGAACAAAACTGAAATGATCATTGAAAAAATAGTGCAATGGAAATGTTTGTAATGCAAAAATATTATTTAAATATTAAGCTTCATTTTGGTGTTGTTTTCGCTTTCTAAGCACCTCAAAATTAACATTGAATATTCAGTGAAGAGAAATGCATAAAGTCTAATTGGAATTCAATGTTGCGTTGGCCATGTTTATAAAATAAAATCATCACGAATGTGCGATTGACATTCACCGTTTTACACATGCCTACAGTGTTTACTTGTTCGATTGGAGAGTTCTTCCGGATCATTATCAGTCCGAAAAGGACATATGTATGTTAAATGTATGAGGAGTTGCTCCAACTTGTTTCTTCCCGGTTAAGATAATCGACCCTATCACGAATTACATCGTAATCGAAAAGTTTTACGAATTGCGAAGAAAGTTATTGCAGAATCCGTTCGTAATGGCAATTTGTATGCAATTTTCTACTACGACGGATTTTGTGATAGAATTTTTCGATTCGGAACAAATTTCCGATTACGATGAAATTCGTGATAGACATGAATGTATCATGTAAGTAGCATTCAATCTGTGTATATATCACATCCAATCTGGCGTTAAAACATAATAGGACGGTGGGTGCAAATGGAATTTTTGTCAGTTTCTCCAAAGTTATGGCTGTTACTTTTGACACATTCCATATTGCAAAAAAAGAAAAGCAATTCACAGAAATTCAAGTCATTCCACTAAAACAACCCTTGAATGTCAATTTCCTATGGACAATGTCGTGAAATATTTATTCTTTGGTGGAGATATCTTTTATTAATCTGCTACAATTTTCCATAGGCTTTAAGACTAAAACTTTTATGGATTCTTTCTATTGTTTGTTTATTCAAATGAACAAGTTGAAATATTCTTATGATTATAAAAGCTTACTACTTTTTAGACGTAGACGGAAGAAAAATATAATAAAGATCAAGATTGGTCGATAGCTTAAGGGAAAAGTTTGCGAATTGTACCAAGGCCACCATGATACGTAAAATAAAATTATGGCCTGATAGGATAGGGAAGGCCTCATAACTCCATCGATCAACAAATCGCATAGGAAAAAAATGTTGGGCATATCATGGTGTCCCGTGAAGCACATTATATTTTTGTTCTTATAAAAAGATAAAAATGTGCCTCATTGACATCATCATCTACCTTGTGCTGTTCTGAATACGCCAAACTTAGTATCCTTTGGTATTATGTGGGAGCTACATATTTATCTTTTTGTTTTTTTGTTAACTGTTTTTTTTTAAACCCACATACAATTAATCGCTTACCATATTTTGTCTCATTTCTTGGGTATATTCAAATAATCCGTTGTTAATTTATTATTCTCTAATCATTGACTGAATGGCGGCAGTCAGACAGTCATTTTTCTTGCATTTTCTATACAAACATTGAGAATATTTTCAACAAATAACAACACATAACCTTAAAAATGGGAATCGCATAATTGTTATGTTTTTGGTATGTTTGTATTTGTAGGTATGTAGATAATTTTAAAATTCTTTTATTGATTTTCGCTCACAAAAAATAAATTAAAATAAAATGATCCATTTCTTTTAAAATTAAATACACATGAGAAGTCATGTGACGAATTGGCTTGGCAACTGTTTTCATACAATGCTTATGGGGTAAACAGGGCATTGAAATAAGAATTGTAGAAATTGGTAAACATTTCAATTAAAAGCAGCTTTGCTTCATCTTTGTAGAACAATTTAATGATTTATAATAAAAAGATCTCGTGCAAGTATGATACACATACTTGACTTAGAATAGTAAGTTCATTTAAATAAAAAAAAATATAAAAGTAAGATAATGAAATATGGAATAATATCATGTACATATCGCCGGTTTAATTTGAACATTCAGAATGTCAAGTACATGGCAATATGCTAGTTATAGATGTATGCGACGTACATTTCCTAGGTTTAAGTTTGTTATTTGTTTGCATTCAGTTTTGTCGAGATAAACAAATTGTATAGGGAATATTTTATTTAATAATAATGTGCAAACAAATATTTTGAATCAAAAGTTCTCACTTTAATACATTTTTCAAGGTGGTTCTTGATTTCCTAGCTCAAGAGTACGAGATATTGTGATGATAATTTTTTTTTCTTATACTCGTCATTGAATATTGTTTAATATCGTGTTGTCAAAAAAAGACTTTGTCCTTCAAAATACATTAAATATGTACTTCCCATCGATTCGATAAATTGTATTAGAATTTTTTCTGTCTGACCCTAATTAATTCCCCCCAAAACCACAATATTGTGGAAAACTTGTACAAGTGTGGATTACTCAGAGTAATTAGAAAAGTCCATTAGGATTGAGCTCCTATTTGAATCCAGGAATTATTGCGTTAAAAATTAAAACCTTGGTTAATTTTTTTTATCATATTGATTGTCGATTGTCGACAAAAATTATTCGGCTCCCGGCGGATATTAAAAAAGAAGCCGGATAGGCCGAATACCGAATACCTACCGGATATCCGTCACATATCTAGAGCTTAGGCAAAATACAAACAAAAAATTGATCCCACTTCGACAATCGTGGGATCAATTTTTTGTTTGCTGTGTGGATTACGTTAGAAGGAATTTTTTTTAAACGCTATTTTACCTTAGTTCTAGAGATGTGACGGATATCCGGTAGATATTCGGTATCCGGCATATCCGGCTTCTTTTTTAATATACGGCCGGAGCCGAATAATTTTTTTTGTATCCGGCCGAATACCGGATAATAGTTTTTTCAGTAAGATAAATAACTATATATTAAGTTTTATGATCTGATTGATATTATTTCATATAATTCAAACTCTGTTGTAGTTCCTAGAGTAAGGACGGAACAGTATAGACGGTTTGTCACTATAATTGCTCCCTTTATTTACAACAAGCTACCATGGGATATACGCAAGCAAATAGATAATAAATCAATTTTTTTCAGCCGTCTTCGATTATGGCTACTTAATAGTGATGGTGTAGAAATATTGATACAAGTATTGAACTAACTTCGCATTACAATCCAAAATAATTACCTTTTCTCTCCTTAAAATAAAATTTAAAAAAAAAAAATCTTTTTCGCCTCCATTTCAAATCTCAAAAAAACAATCGCTTTCTCTTCCTGCGCGGCTCCGTATGACATATTAGTTTTTATAAATCTTCTTAAAAAAAAAACACGATACTGGCACTTCTTGCCACAAAGTGTATTAGTTACAATTATTGTTCATGGTTGAATAACTATGTTCTTTTATTTAATTTTTCCTTGATAATTGATACTGTATAGAAAAATTGTAAAGTATATGTGAAATTTGTAAATATTGTAACCTGAAATAATAATAATAATAATAAAGAGCACTTTAATATTGTACGTTTTGTACAGCCACATTATGTTGAATGAAAATTAGATTTTCTGCATTCATGGGTATTTTTATTTATTTATATTTTTAGTTTATGTACTTTCATCAATTAGAGCTTATAATAATAATGAGATTAGGCTAATTAATAATACATTTAAAACAGAAAATAAAAAAAAGGATATACAATAAATAATTATTAACATTAGTACATAAATAATAGTTAGTTAATTTAATTTATTAACTCGACCAATTATTTTTATGACTTGATGTTCAAAGGTTTTTTCAGGCTATTTTGGTCACTTTCTTCTGTATGCAAATAAAATAACTTTACTTCATATTTTTACCCTACGTTTCATTGGATTTTGTCAACTTCTTCAGGGGTAGTTTATTTAAACATGAAATATTATAAGTTTACATTGATTTTTTTTAATTAATTAAATTAAGCATAAATGGTTTAATTGCAACGACTAGAAATCGTTTTACATTGTTGTTCAAAACAAGTTGTTAATATTGTCTTGCAATCCATTATGTTTTATTGTAATATTAATAATAATTAACAAAAACATCAATGTAAACTTCTAACATTTCGTGTCAATATAAACAATCGACCCAACATTAGGAACGCAAAGGGATTTGGGGAGAGTACGATAACTTTGGCGCCAAGATATAATAACGGTTTTTGGTAGAGGGGCTTAATACAAGCATTTTTTACTATGGTAGGGGGGGGGTCTATCTCCCCTCGTTTAGGCGGGAGGGGCAATTTTATAAAAATTTACTTAAAATCTTTAAAAAAAATATTAAAAAAGAACGGCAACACTTACAGTTATAAATTATACCTTTTTCAAAAGTCAGAACTCTACAATTTATAATTAATTTTAAATAAAGTTGTTTTAGTCAATAGTTTTTTAAATAATTGACTTCAAAGTCAAAATTTATGAAAAAAAGTTAAAAAAATCACTTTGAATATTATTTTTCTCATGATTATGGATATCGATAAAAAAATAATTGATGTAGTTAACTGCTCCAATTATTTTTTTATTAAACACAGAAAACTACTTCTTTTTATGTCTTCTAGTTTTTAAGATATGTAATTGAAAAATAGTAAAACTATACTTGTTCTTTAAACCCAAAAGATTCTTTAATTTTAAAGAAACTTTGCATATAATAAAATTTTCACCCTCCACAAAGCCTATAGTGAGCCCAAGCAGGGGGGTTGCAGGGGGGCAGCATGCCCCCCCTTAGGCATCTCACTGTTTGCATCGTAAATTTCATATATACCTTTGTGATTTAATTACAGTTAATTCGGTTATTAAGTGTTTCTTTTTTCTATACGCACAAAGCTCCTATTTCTAACAAGATTTCCTTCTCTGAGTAAAATATTTTTGCTTTATTTTTGTTTTTTGGTTTTTGGGGTTTTTAAAACTACTTTTTAAAGAGTTTTTTTGGTATTTACTTTCAGGATCAATTTTAATGATAAGTTCATCTTTGTGAGTCAAGTAAAGCAATTCATTTAGCATAACCCAGAATGCACCACGAGGAGGTAGAATTGCAATGTATTCCGCGTCCCAGTCAGTTAGTTTTTAAGTAAGTCAGGAGTTAGTAAAAAATAGTCACGTCAATTTTCAATGTGTTGAAGGTATGTAAGTCTCGTCAATGAATTCATCGTCCGTACTAGTGTCACTGTGGAGTTCGTTAAGTTCGTCATTATGCTCAAATATATTAAATGTTAAAGTTTTGGCCAAGTACCTAACCGTATATTTAGAAAAAAAGAGATTGAAATGGACATGACATATGTAAATACGTTTATGTATATAATATCAATTATTTTTTTTAATCCAGATTCTTAAAATGCAAAAGAAACTTTACATGCACCCATCTGATACAAAATTATTTTTTTTTGTTTTTCAATTTTCGCAAAAACTAGAAAACATAGAGACGAATAGTTTTCAGTGTTTGATTAAGAAATAATTTGAACAGTTAACTACATCAATTACTTCTTTATTGGTATTTATAATCATGAGAAAAATAATACTCAAAGTGATTTTTTTTAACTTTTTTTTCATAAATTTTGAGTTTGAAGTCAATTATTTCAAAAACTATTGACTGAAACAACTTTACTTAAAATTTATTATAAATTGTAGAGTTCTGACTTTTTAAAAAAGTATAATTTATAACTGTAAGTGTTGCCGTTCTTTTTAAAATATTTTTTTAAAGATTTTAAGTAAATTTTTATAAAATTGCCCCTCCCGCCTAAACGAGGGGAGATTGACCCCCCCCTCCCATAGTAAAAAATGCTTGTATTAAGCCCCTCTACCAAAAACCGTTATTATATCTTGGCGCCAAAGTTATCGTACTCGTGCCAGGGATTTTATGAAACCTAACATGGAGTTTACTTTATTAACTAGAAACTCGATGTGGTTTAATAAAGTTTGGATTCAAAAATAACTTCAAGATCTTTTTAAGTAAATAATAAACGATTACGTTTGTTTTCGTATACGAAATCATTTCGTATACTGAATCTTCATTCAGTATATGAAATGATAGAACATTAATTACAACAAATGCGCAATATATTTGCAGTGTAAAAAGTAAGAATATCTTCTGGAAGTGGAGGAGAAGGAAAAAAACATGTTTAAGTTGGTTTTACTTGTACCTGTGTGATTTGAGTATCAGACCACCAAACTATTATACTTTTCATTAAGGCAGATATCCGGCCGCCGAATATCCGGCCGAGCTGCGGGCCGAATATCCGGTATCCTGCCAAAATCACTATTCGGTACAACTCTACTAAATTCCCTTATGATTTAAGTAAATATTCTTCTGTGTTCAAGTTTAGTTCATTAAGCCTAGTACGCTGCTGATGCGAAACGAAAAATCCCATACAAAAATGACAGAATGAAATCATAAACGAAAATTTTCATTCTGCAGTACGCTGTTCCATGACGAAATTTAAAAAGTCTCCACAAAAATAGATCAAACATAACTAAATCGCTAATTTCATAAACAATAAAGAACAGTTCCATTATTGTTTATTCAGTATATGAGCACTAATTTTCGTACGTTGAAACAATTTCAAAGCAAAAACTGTTACGTTCATTTCGTTGCTGCTTCAGTTGTACAAATAAATACAAATTTCTTCCCATCTTGAGAAACGTCAGCACGCTTGTGTCAAAATTTAACCATTGTAGAAAATTTAACCAACACTTAAACGCAAGTATTATTTTTACCTGTCATGATTGTCAATTTTGTCCAACTACTGTCAAAATTCTTATTTGTATGGTATTTTTGTGTGATAATATTGTGTTTCGTACACACAGTTGTCAAACCAAATCATTGAGTATGCATGGAAATTCTTGTATGATTCAATCGATTGAAAATAGAGATCATTTCAATTAGAGACTTCAACATTCTCATTACTCTCAGAAATATTACTATAAATACTTCAAATGCTCAAAAAAAAGATTTGTTTCTAAGTTAACGATTTTTTTTAAATTGTTAAATCATTTCTGCGATGGTAGCCATATATACATACATAGGTATGGAAGAATTGAAAGAAACATGATCTTAGGTCAAAAAGATTGCCTTAGACCCATTTTGTAACATTGGTTTCAGTTTTTTTCTAGAATCAGAATTCTGAGATTAAAGATTCTAGAGAAACACATATTCTTCATAAATATTCCATTATCTTATATAAGCCAGCCACCACTGATTTCCCAACTTTTTAAGGGTAATTTATACAACACATGAATGGTAAGTCCAGTGAATTCTTCAGTCGAAAGCGAGGGCAGCAACGAGTTCTACTCCCGCCATCTCTTCTTCAATCAAAATATTAGTCTTCTTCTCTTCATCAACACACACAAAAATCTACACGTTAAGTTTTATCGCAGTCATTGCTGTGCTACACAAAGTTTTCCTCATGCAGCACAGCGCTCCTTTTTGATGGTTGGTCTGGCCTGTTTGACTTTTTGGTATATACATAAGTCGTAGTCGTGGGTGCATGCATATCTGGTGAATAACTTTTATAATTAAAGTACAAACCCCAAAACAAAAAAAAAAACTCAACCACACTCATACTCCTTTTGAAGAGGAGAGAAACTGCCATCCAAAACAAAATGCGCAGATGAGATGTTGCCCCTTGCAGAGAGTTGGGTTTGAGGTTTCACATTTCCATAAGTTGGAGAATTCTTTAAAAGTGGAGGGGAAAATCAATCTTGGTGGATTGTGCCTTTGCGTCAGCAGCCATGTTTCTTTTTAATTTTTTTTTGTTTTATTCTCTTCTCTTGCTAACAATTTATCACCGTTAGACTGCACTTAACCACAAAAGGGGAGAAGAGAAAAATGTAAGTTGGCAAGACAGCCTTGAGAAGAAGAGTACCTACACGAGTTCATTGTTGGTTTATTTATTTATTTGTATCCAATTATGTTGTGGTCCCTTTGGTCATCGCTTGGTTTGGTTTCTATCTACCAATTCAACGACAACGACCCATTGGAATTGCTTATCTGGCTCTACTGCTGCTCCGCTCCTTTAGATTCCATTTCTATGACAATGTGATTCAATTTCAGTGGAAGTCAAAGCTGATGATGAAGGTGGTGAGGTGATCTCTTGTGTTGAAATAGCATAGGTACCCACCAATCTTTTGATGTGATATAGTGAAGTGATGCTGATGATGGTGTTGGATAGGAATTTAAATTTAAGATGATCATGTTTTTTTTTTTCAAATTGCTCCATTCTCCATTTACAGTTTTTTCTGCTTTCCTAAGCTTTGCGGATGATGAATAGGTAGGTATGTATTCAGTAGAATCTAGAATGGGTAAAAACCGGTTCAATGCTGTTTGCTATTCACGTCGTCGTCGACGATATGGCATCATCAATCCATTTTACTTGACAACCTACTACACATTACACTGCACACTCCCAGTATAGCAATGACAATGCCAACAAAGAAAGAAAATCCCAATTTATGCAGAAGAGAATTCTCCTGCAAAAGGGGAACACATACCACCAACACCAACACCAAGAACGGCACCGATGTGTGTACTAGATTGTAGTACTTACTATACATCATTCAAGCAGATGGAACATTGTATTCAAGGTTCATTTCCTTTGTAATGAACATGGTATCCTGCGTTACAAACGACTGACTATGTTGATGATTATGATAATATCTGCTTGGTGCAAAAAGGGAATTTCTATTCTGTGTTGTTCTCATACCTGCCATATTGACAAGTTGAGAGTATGTACTAGGTACGTACTTTTGCTTATCGCGACTGAAAAAGTAGACAAAAAAAGGATAAATGTATGCGAACGGAGCAAAATGTATCATCAAAAATAAAAATTAGATTCTAGTGAGCTGTGCAGTTTTGTTAACAAAGGAATTGATGCTGATGATGATAGATAATAAAATGATCGTTTCACTTTATCCTTTTTAATTAAGGAAAAAAAAAACAATTTTGGGAAATATCGACCATTATTGGGGTTGATATGACCTCCTAAATTGGAATTCTAGGTATGTAAGTGTCATATAACGGGAATATTTCAATAGGGACTTCCCAACTTTGAAAGTTGGTAGCGGTCATATTGTTGAAGCTACATTTGTCAAATTGGCTGTCATTTATTCAGTCTGTTTTTTCTGTGCAGGCAAGATTCCGCGCGCTTCTACCATTTTACACTCATCATAATTGTTCTATACCGACAGTTCAAGTTCTTGATAAATGGGTACGTCAATAAACAAAATCGTCGAATTTGGGACGATATCAATCCAGATGAGATCCAAGAACAGTTAATACAATCCGATAAAGTCACTGTATGACGTGAATGGGCTGGCGGCGTCATCGGTCCAATTTTTTCTTTAAGAACGAATTGGATGATATGACAGAAACGGAATGTGGTTTCTTGCAGTATTTTTTGGAGTCGAATGTCTATTGCGAATAAACCACAAACCACAGTGGCCCTAAAAGCCAACATATTTGGTCAAATTCACCATGATTTATGTGCCATTTAGTCATACAAAATTTTGCTCAGAAGCTCTTAAAGAAAGACCCTTTATTGGAAACACAACACATTCAAGATTTGAAATCTCTGTTTCAATCCGAACAGTCATTTTATAATGAAGATGTATTGACTTCCAACAAAATGTCGAAATGTGTTCCCGTAAAAATACGAAAATACAAATTTCTGTCAAACAAACATTTTAAATCCTTTTTCCGTTCATCAATTTTGTTGGTTTTTTTTATACAGAAGTAGATAATGTCCTTAAGTTGGTAGAAAGAAATACTGGTGATTGGAAAGACATATTTCCAGAATTGTTAGGAAGGATTGAATATTCTTTCTTTGTTAAATTTAAGGAGTTAGCCCAACGGAGTTGTAACCGAAACATTATAAGCTCCTGAGATACGACCTTGGACCTAACAATTACTTCAACGACCGATATGCAATAGAAACAATCTCTTTAATTTTCAAAACCAGAGGAGAATTACTACGACTGAACTACATACCATACGGACCTGATGGAAGTACGGAATGCAGTTTATGCAATCTACGTACGATAGAAAATGTTCTACATTTAATAGGAACATGTCCGATCCTGCAAGCAATACGGAGACAGCACTTGAAGAAAAACTATTTAACTGTTGATGAACCTTCAAATGTCTTGAATGGTCAAGATTGGATAATGTTATCAAGCTACGTTAAAACAGCCCTTAACTACAGAAATCAAATTTTAAATGAAGCTTTTTAATAAGAAACACAAAATATGTATTTTTATTTTTTGTTGTGATCATCTTAAAGGAGTCTAATCTTTTCAATTTCAATTTTACTTTGATCTATATTATACATAATGGTTGAATGATACTCTGTTTTCTGGCTGACGGCAAAAGCCAATGCTATACTTGTGAATTTGTAAATATATGTAAACTTTTGTAAATTATCAAATAAAATTACATTCTACTACTACTACTGCTACTACTAATGTCCTTAAGAGCCCTACACCCGATCAATTTTGATTGTCAATGTTATTGAACAAGTCATTGTTCAATGAATATTGATCGTTTGAATGCTCTTCAATCACTTGTTGAGGTGTGAAATGTCAAAAAAAAATGTCAATATTCATTTATACGTGTGATGGCGATTTTTCTTCAATGATTATTGACAAAAAATTATTTCAATAAAAAATGACAATAAACATTGATCATGTGTAGGGCACTTTAGACTGCAGACAGCGAGAGAAATTTATTTGAAAACGTATGAAAACTGTCAAATGAAGAAAAAAATGTGAAAACTTTCACTTGTCGGGTCTGTCATTAGAAAAGTTAAAAATAAATCGAATTCCGGCTTAATCATCCAATGAAATAATATTTACGAAAGCAAATTTTTCAACTTTAATCACTTTCAAAAATACACTTGTTTTGACGTTTAAAAAATGCGTTCCACGCTTTCCCTTCTTTTTGTGCAGTCCCGTATTTTTGTAAAACTTGACAACATTTGTTTGCACAAAGTACGGGAATAATATTTTTAAATTATATATTGGTGCTTAAAAGTGCATGGATGCAACGTGGTACAATTGTATAGTTTCTGACAAACATTTCATGAAAACCCTAAAACTTCTTGGCTAAATCACATACCAAACCAATAGATGTTCATTATCCGTCAAATAGTTTTTTCCCATTTGTAAATTTTTTTAGATATTTATTATTGAGTTATCCACGCATTCGTGTCGAAAAATTCACGATTATTTAGGAAATTCCTACGAACAGCCAGGTATCGAAATTCATTCTTTAGCCGCACTACACGATTGTAGAATATTTTAGGGTTAGGTTGAAAACACCAATATGCATTGGCATTTTCTAATAAATCAGAAAGATTTTCCTAATATATAGGCCGCGCCAAAATATCTAAGTTTAGTGAGCTAACTCGAATTTAACATTTAATCTCCAACTAAAAAAAACTGAATGGTATTAATTGAAAGTTCCCACATCTTTTCTAAAATTATTGTTTATGATTAATTATTTTGTTTTGAATCTTCAATTAAAATCAATTCTATAATAACACTTTTATTCTATTTCCAGATTGATTTCATCACTGAACGACGCTGATAATCGAGGAAATCTTATTAATTTTTTTCTGCGTGGCACTGCATAGCATTCACCACTCACCCATACTTCGTTCATCGTACGCTTGATTCTCCAACACAAGACAAATTTTAAAATTCCTTCAAAGGAGTATGCAGCAGAAGCATCATCATCAGCATCAAACAGTGCCCTCTATAGAGCAACGATCCGTATAAGAAAAAGAAAGGCACAAAAGTTCAACGTTTGCGTCATTTTTAAGACGCGCTTAAATTAAAAAAAAAAAGAAACCTAATCTTTCTGCAAATATCAGTCGAAGATTCCAACTTATTTAGTTGTAGTCATCGTGTGATTATTTTTAATGAATGAATACGGTTCCTGTGACGGATTGCTTCACAGAATAAAACGTCAACCTAAAGGATTTTTGTGACATACAAAATCAAGAGCAAATCAAAAAAAGCATATATATATATATTTGGATAAAAAAGATTGTGATTTACATTTATTATTTCAATCGCATTCAAAGAAAAATTTAAGAAAACAAAAACTATAAATTATTAGTATTGCTAATTTTCTGGGACCCTTACGTATTTCCTACAATTTTGAACAAAAAACAAACATAATACATAACAGTTATAAAAACAAACAAAATAAGTCGTTGTTTTGTCGCTGTGCGAAAACAACATAGAAATATATATTTTAGTAAATCTAATCGCTTGACTGTCTGCTTCAACATTTTTGAGTAGACAAAAAAATAAAAAAATTGATTTCTGAATCGATTAAAAAAAAGTCACTAAAATAAAGAAAAAAAAAACAAATAAACAACACCACCTCCTCAGCAACACATCTATAAATATATTTATAACAAAAATGGAACGCGAATCAAATCCAATGCAACCAATGTGCCGCTCTGGATGCGGTTTCTATGGTAACCCAGCCACAGATGGACTCTGTTCCGTTTGCTATAAAGTAAGTTTATTTTTGTTTGTTCTTGTTTAACCTCAAATTGAATTAATAATTTGAATTTTGTTTTCCAAAAAGGATTCCTTAAGAAAAAAACAACAGCCACCAGTCAGCAGCACGCCTGTGTCAGTTCCAAGCCCACAACCGAGTCCCACATTTAGTCCAGCCATTACAGTCACCAACACAGCACAACCAACAGTACAGAGTTTACAACAACACAATGAAATAAAAGAAGTGAGTCATTTTGTTTTACAATTCAATTTGTTTAGATAGTAGTTGTGGATGTTAATTTTTTTTCAAAATTATTCTACGAATAAGAAACAAAATTGTTGTTCATCATCTCGCTCTTCATTAAGGCATAATATAAAAGTTTTAACAAAATTTGCTTCAGCTTTATTTCTCAAATTCTTATAACAATTATAATATTTAGATACGAATCATGAAAATCTTTTGCATGCTTTCACAAAGTGCACACATCAATACTATAAACATTTTGCAATAGAAATCTTAACACTGTATCCAGAAACGTTCATATTGCCTTTTCTACTGCACAAAAAAACTCGTAGAGTTCAATTAGTTTCTTAGAATTCTCATCGGACATGTCGAGCAAACGGAATTAACTTTTAAAATTCTCACAAGTTAATTACTGTACACATATTATTCGCGATTTCCACAAGAATGAAAGTTTATAGTGATCACACTTTCGTTGTAAAAAGCTTTATTCAATCCTTTTTTCTGATATTGTAAAATGTATTATATCTATGATTGATTTCTTTAGAATGTTTTTAGAACTAACAAATACTAGATCGTAATTGAATTCTAACACAGTTTTTCTAACAATTGCGATCTCAGCGACCTGATTATAGAATTCGATACGAATAAAATTGCCATTTCCACTTGACCTTTGAGTTTTCTATGGGCGATGTTTAAAACATATGTCCTTTAAATAGAAGAAAACGCAAATAATACCTACATATTATTTTTGTTTTTGGTTTAGTGGACTGTGTGGGTTTAAGTCAATAAAATATTTCAATTTGACTTAAACCCACACAGTCCACTAAACCAAAAACAAAAATAATATGTAGGTATTATTTGCGTTTTCTTCTATTTATTTACCACTAGCCAGACCACGGGCGTAACATACATATATTTCTGGGTGCATGAATTTGACCAAATTCCCCTAGAAAAATATAATTTTCAGTATGTATGTGCTGAAAATTTTATTAAGAGTTGGTAGTCATCGACCAAAAAATAGTGCGTCTTAGAGCGACACGATAGCATCTAACTGATGAGCCCAACTATCGTGTCCGGGCGAAACGCATTTTGGACTAAAAGTCATAAAATATTTCAATTTGACATATGTCCTTTAAGTAACTCGACAGCAAAAAATAGCAGAGGTTAAAATCCTTTGAGTGCGCGGGCAACCACACGTCGTCATCACTCAATTTGGCCATGAAAATGTGTGCTGTATGCGATGGAGCCTAATTAGTTTTCTTATTCAATTCCTGCAATTAGAGGAATTTTCAATTTTTTTAGTACGCTCGCATAACGTGCAGCTGTTACTCTAACGGTAAAACCATTTTCCTCACAGGCCCTCAGATCCCAAACTTAGCTATAACTGTGACATTATTGATTCTCACAGAGAGGTCTAGCTGAGTTGAGTTAGTGTTGGTCCACCGACAAACATTTTGATTGACAAAGTCCCAGAGAGATGGGCATACGTTATAGTTCAAGTGTATTATTTGGCTCCTAAAAAGTGGGCTCAGCGAATCTAAGATGCTTTCACTTCAAATCATACTGTCAACTGAAAAGACCCCATCTAAGACTTTCCTTTGATTTACCGACGACGACTTGAACAAAAAAGCTCCCTTTTTTCCCTTTTGTCCACAATGTCGCCCATATCAACAGATATACAGACATATTCTGCTATCCGATCCGATCGAATCTTTCGATTCACGTGAATATTTCACTCAATTTTTCACTATTTATTTTCAAATATTTTCTATCTTTTCAGTCCACAGCTTTACTAATATTTATTTTGTTCAATTCTTAATAGAATCTAATTGTTGTTAACATTTATTTTTGATCGAAATGTATGTACTTTTTGGAGCAATACGTTTTTTCTGCCGGATAGCAGAATACAAATATTCACGTGAACGTTTAACAGAATAGGGCTTATAATGAAAAACGTAAAATATATCGAAAATATATATTAATTCTTTTAGACACAGTTTTTCAGTGCGATATTAAAGTTAAACCCGAGTTAACACGCCAAATATGTTGCATTAACCTTGGATTAATTAAGTTCTTTAGGCTTTTTGGATTCATACCCCTCGAAAATATTGCTTGTTGAGTTAGCTTTGAATCATTTAATTTGCAGAATGATCTATTTCTGGCTTAGTTCACCAATGAAAAACTGGGCATTAATAAAATAAATAAACGTACCTATAGGTATGCTAGAAAATATATAAAAATAAGGAACTCAGTTCCGAAATTCATAAATTAATTTGGTACAATGTAGCAATTTATCAATAAATTCTTTAAAATTAACTAAATTAGTGAAATAAACATCTTTTGCACAATGTAATGATATGTTACCAAAGTTTACAACTAAATTCACACAAGTTATGTCCTTTGATTGGAAATATGACCTTATTTGACAAATGTTGTTAATCACACCTTTGCCTACTCGATTTCGTTTCTTACATTTGACATCGGTTATTATTGCAAAAAATCATTCTGTCTCAGGATTAGAATGAAGAAGAGTCAATGCTATTTTTACAACTTTTCCTAAATTAGAAAACAATATTATGTATTTCATTATTGAAATTTTGAAGATGTCAAATTTCTTGCAATAAATGTTGTAAATGGGGATTTCTTTATGGCCTTTTCGATTGGCTGTCCAGAACTGTTCTCACCCCCCACAAAATGACAATTGCTACTCTAACAGATCAGAAAACGATTTTGGATTTCATTTCAGAATCGAAAACAAAATCACTAATATACTCACATAATTAAAATGTCGAAATCATAGGCTTCAATTGTTATGTGTAATTTCGCTGTGTTTACTAAATTTAAACTACTTTTCTGGTAAAATAACAAAAAAAGAAGCAAGTTAATTATTATTGATACAAGAAAATGTGTATCTAAATTGAAATCAAGTGTTTTGGAAATTCTTCTTAGCCGATGTGATTGTTTTTAATTTAATTTTCACAAATACGTTGATACATACAATTCAGAATCAGTCAAATTGTTTCCGGGTGTTTTATTGGGGGAACTTGTTCCGGACGGCCAATCCAAAAGACCATTGAAGAGAACATTTTTTGATCGTCCAAAAGTATTGAAATATTTTGGATATATTGTGAAAATACCCACGATCTGGTATTACTGGGCCCCAAGCACCTTCCTAATCTGAAGTCGATTAACGTATGTGTGCCGTACTTTGTGTTTGCATAAAAATCATTTAAATCAAGTACAATTTCTTAGTTCGGTTATCAAGCATCAATCAAATTCTTAATACGCCTATTGTTCGGTTGAAGTTTTACAGTAATGTACCTAAATTAATGCACAGTGTCATAGATCTAATATATGTATAATTATATTGAATGTTCGTACGGGCATGGTATTTGTCAAAATGAAAACTGGTAGAATAGTTTGTAATTGTAGATTGGGTCTTTATTTTTGTTAATATAAAATAGTTATATGTATATTCGTCCCTTCATGTGGTCCATGTTGTTTCATTTAACCATACAATGTCTCCCGATATAACGTGCGCCGCAGGGTAGATACACATTTTTTTTCAGTTTCAATGTGTGTTGAGGTCTTAAACATCTGTTTTCAAAAAGTGCCACATTAAGAAGATAAAGATCAGCACTGATTAATTTAATTAGATCAGCCCTTACTTTACACATGTACATTGTACATGCACCAAAAATACTAAAATTCTCTCTTTATCTGTTTATTTTTTTTTATATGAATCAATCATTTTCCAAGTTAATAGTTATGCTTTAGTGATTTCGAACAAACCTTCTCTATTAAAAGTTTATAGTGGTTAATTTAAGTGGTGAAGATTTATTAATACAAATTCAATTACGTAGGTAAATTATACGTACTACTGAAATAAATCAGCAAGTAGACAACTTAGCAAAATTTAATGCCAACTTTTATATAAACGTTAAGGCCGTTCAAAGTAGTTTTAAATTAGATATTTTTATTAAATTAAAGTTTCCATTGATGAGTTTCTATAAGAGTTATACTACATACATAAAGAATAATACAAATTCAAGGCCGTTTAAACATTTGTAGTCGCGTCATTAACTACAAACAATAGTCTTTACAGAGTTGATTTTTATTTAGTTTTTGTAAGAAAGAGTTTATATCATTCAAATTTAAACTCTTTCGACATCTCTAACTGTAATTTGCCTTTGAATTTAGCTTTCATGTGTTCTAATTTGCAGCGCAATTCTTTTTTTTTAAATATCAAACAAATTGTTTCCATTCTTTTAAGAAGAGATTCGATATGTCTTGAGAAAATTTTATAGCAGCGATTTGAATTTGATTTGCCTCGTTCGGCTAGTTCAAAGATTTCAGGGGCAGAAGTAGCGCATCAGTTTTCGTGTAATTCATGACTGAATTATGCGAGTTTGACATTTCCGTCATAATCCCATAGGGGTGGTTACTCGTTCATTCGATCACTGATGGTACTCACTCACTTGGTCACTGAAGTTCTTGTTTTCGTTTTCACCAATTTTTTTACACGCAGCCAATATAACTATTAAAATGGTTTTTCGTACCATAAATTTGCAGTAGGCTGCAAATTTAAAGATTGTACGTAGACCAAGCTTATTCAATCTTCAGAAGCATATCGCTATCCACTACGTAATCAGGTTTTTTTTTTAGGTAGTGGGTCCCACCATCATACGAATATTAAAGTTTTGCATGAAACAACGGCAAGCTACCACCAAGTTTATATGCTGAATAATTTAACTAACTTTTCTTTTAAAAATAATTTGTACTTGTGCTGTAACAAATAAGGAAAACGTTTATATCATTTATACATTTGAATAACATACATACCGCGAATAACTTCATACTCCATAGAAAGAAAGAATTGTACATATAACCATTGGAACGTTCATTTTTTGAGATTGTAATGGTTAAATAAGACTGTTCTAGGTTGCTAAGCGCATAGCATACTTAATCATTCCGTGAATTTACTGTAGGTTTATACTACAATTTAAATTATTTTCACAATTAATATCAAAATTAACAATATTAACTAAATCATAAGATTTTTTTTATAATTCATTATTTTTTTTATACAATGTTACTTAACGAAAAATTGTAGAAACAGTTTAAAAAAAGTTATGGTGAATCATGAACAACTGTCTATATACATTACCGACTTTCTTTTCTATGGATTCGACGTACGTATTATACGTAGAATGGGGACAAATACCATAAAAGTTGGTATCAATTCAACCATAGAGCTACAAGTAAAAGTAAAGTAAAACTTATGGAATTCTTAACCCAATATCAAATATAAGTCGTGTTCTCGTGGCAATCAAGTACAGCAAAGTAAAACATTTTCACGAAAACGATCCACACTCCAACTTGATTTTATTTATTTTAATATGGAGGAATTTTCACATCTGTTTTTCTGTTTTTCTGCATAAAAAACACAAGCAGTAAAAGAAATACAAACATACATTAATTAAAAAAGTCAATTCAAAGCCCTCTATGATTGAATATGCTTACTAATTATCGGAGCTCAATTATACTTCGGATGAAAATGAAAAGTAATTCCCAGTATATTCTTATTGTTGTTTTCCTTGTAAAATGTTTACTTTGCTGTACTTGTTTGTATATATATATATGGATGTAATTACTAATTTTGTTTTCAAAAGATCGCTCTTGAAACTTCCACAATCCACACACACGTCCTCTATTTAAATGTCAGTAAACGAATGATCATGTTCAAAGCTAAAAACCTCCAGGCTAACATAACATTCAAAAAGAAAAAGTGGTTCTATTTCATTCATTAAGTTTAACGTTTTTTAACTTGCTTTAAAGAATAGAATTCACACAGTTCAAGAATTAAAGTAGTTAAACGACTTTAAGCACATTTTTGATGTCGCCAAAAATGCTGCAAAGTGTTTGGCCTTTCTGGCTTAATTTATTATTATTATTCTTAATAATAATAACGGAAACAATTGCATCACTTGAACCGCCACCGACGTCACTTCGCAGGCATTTCATTAAACAATGTTCTAATGAAATAGCCAGTTGCATTCCTCCCCTAAAACTGTTCAACCGTAATACTTGCGCTTCTAGAAATGCTCATCAGTTTGCCCTTGAGCCCAACTTAGGACATATTGTCTAGTATAGGGATTTCTCCGTTAAACTCACCACACGAATGTGTAATGCTTTACCCGACTGAAGTTTTCCTTCCTATGCGATATTCAAACATTTTAAAACCCATGTGCATCGGTATATTCTGTCTAATCCTATCCGATTTTTCAATAGGTCGTTGTGTGCTTAAACATTTTTAAGTCAAGGGGTTATCGCTTGAGTACGCACAAAATTAAACGAAAAAAGCAATAAAAATACTGGCAAAGAATGCAATGAGATTCTCCAAAGAATGATCCAGGCAGTTAAAATGCACTGCATTCTATTGACTTTAAATCTTTTTACTGAAAAATGTTTGAAGTTAAAAAAAAAATCAGCTAAAAGACTGAGACTTGGTAATGCAATACCAAAGTATTGCGTTCTTTTACAGCCCACTACAATATTGATAAATTTAAAATCTGAGTGGATCGCAATCTCTTATTTATCTTACCCTGCTTGGCTGTGTTAATAAATTATAAGAGGTTTCGCACATTATAAAAGAATTACAAATTTACGATTGAATTCAGTATCAGGTATCTTGTCTTGATTTCCATATTGTTCTCCTATTAATTCTTTCCTTTATATCCAGTGGTTATATAAATTCTGTCTTTATGAGTTTGGTTGGAAGCAATTAGAACAAGTTCAAGCTTACTTTGTATGTATAAAACTATACTGAAAAAGACTAAGCATCTCAATGAATTATACGTCTAAGATTTTAGTTTCAGAAATGTTTCTAAATAAAATAGTCGGAAAATTTTCTTTTTAAATAAAAAACACATTCCGAAATTTTAAATTTACAAATTTTGCTATTATACCATGTCTGGTTTAAAAAATCTTACTAATGAGGGTGACAAAAACAAATCAGAAAAATTAAAATTGATAAAACTGTCCAATGAGAAAGATGCAGTTCTCGAAGCACCTATCGAGGAAGTGAACAAGAGCACTGATCTTCAACAAGTAACCACTCTATTGGTATCATATCTGCAAATCGGTTTCCTGCAATTGCTTAGTTCATCCACCAAAGCTGAGGGTGGTGATGATTAGTAGAAAAAATTCTTTTTAAACATAAAGTAGTCTTAGTAATTTGGAATTAAAAAAAATAATAATAATAAAAAAAAACAATTTAACAAACATCAAAAAGCACATGAAAAGCTGAAAAAAAATATAAATATCTAAAACGAACATTTTTAAAATAAAATTAAGGCGGCCTGCGAGTCAACATTGGCACGATCATCATCATCATCGTCAGTATCGACTTCGAAGACAACAATAACAACAACTCCGGCGGCGGCGTCAGTGGTATCAGCGTCATCATCGCCATCACCTTCAGCAACTAAAACTGCTATTCGAACAGGAGTTGCAAGTTGTTCTTCCTCAGCGGGTAACATTCTCAATTGCTCAACATCCGCCTCAAATTCAAACTCAACAACGAAGTGCTGTTCTACTTCCGTTTCCGCTTCTGCTTCGTATTATTCAACGTCATCGAATTTGATTTCGATACGAATTATGGACTCCAAGGACTCACATAATATATCGGCCAGAAAAAGGGTAAATCTTATTATTTTTTTTTACAACTATGTACTATAATCTACTACTATTGCAAAATTTTGTTAAATTCTTATTTGCCGATAAGAGACTACCTATATTTAGTGATACAAATAATAATTTGGCTTTTGTCTCATGTCATTTGGCTTTTTTAATTACATAGTTTGTTGGTTAGTTTGGCGTAAAGCTAAACAACAAGTTTGTGAGTAAAATAAAAAAAGCATGATCGCCGCGCCAACAAAACATAAATAGCCCTTAAGTTAGGGTGTCTTTTGGTTTTAGTTGCTTTAAGTTTGATGCTTGTGCAGGCCAGTTCTATGCTCTGTTGCATTTCAATTTAAGATTTGGCATATGGCCAGATTTATAAAAAGACAGCCAAGTCCAAGTTCCCCTTTATAAAATGTCATCTCAAAAGCATACAATTGGGGCAAAATAGTGAAAGAATTTTACCTTCCCGCCTTTCATCATCGTCGGAGAGAGTGAGAAGAGGACATGATGAACAACAATAAATTTGTTTTCATAGAATCTTGGTATTTTATGTATATTTGCATAGCATATGTATGTGAATTGCAATTTTGTAGAAAAGCATTTAAATAAGATTAAATTGTTTGATGTTGAACTTATTTTGTTATTTATTATTTTGTTTTGTTTTATTCTTACAGAAAATAAATGAAGAAAACACAGTTAAAGACAGTGCAACAACGGCAGGTCCATCAACTTCCACAAACGACGAACAAGACGACAAGGAAGGTGATAAAGATGCAAAAAAGAAAAAGAATCGTTGTGCTGTCTGCCGCAAGAAGGTTGGATTAACAGGTGAGATACATATGTGGTTTTATTTTTCTATATGTACATATTTTTGAAAACAACTAAAATTCAATTAAATTCGATTTAATTGACAATATTCCAATTATAGTAGTATAGCATAGATTAAAATAGGAAGGAAGGAGTAGGACAGGTCATTTGCACGGACAAAAGTTATCTTGATTTATTGTTACTGGCTTAAGATATGACTTATTAGTCGACTGTTTAGGTGGAAAATGCGTGTTTTGCAATTTAAAAATAAGTTATATTAATTATCCAACACAAGAACAAAGCCAAAACTTTAATACTGAACTAACAATCTAGTAATTGATAAAAATGAAACTTTTTTAACATATTTATTGATAAATGTTTTAATCGTTAAATTATGTGAATTACAAAAAAATTGATATCAATTTTTAATATTCTTTTAGTATTTGTCAATAATTATCAAATACCAACGTTCAGCATTATTTATCAAATGACAATCGTTAATTTAGGTGTATTATAATTAGCCTTACCAAGAATTCTTTTTTTTTTTTTTTTTTGGAAAAAGACAAAATTCCATATCCCAAAATCCAGTACTGTTTTATAACACAGGTTGAGGTTAAGAGGTGACTGACGATACGTCTGCATAAGGACAGAGGCACAATTCAAGAAGGAATCGGTACATTTTGTCGTTTTAAATCCAAAAAAAACTTTGCATACACCCAAATTCGATACCCCCGCAAATCCTATATTGGCAGCTATAATCCAAAAATACACCTAGGGTCATCCTTAGAATTCTTGACAGAACGACCATACACAATGAAATTAATTTAATTTTATCTCATGATTTTTTTTTTAGTTCTTAAAAGAACCCTTTACAAATTTGTTCAAAAGCGTTTGAGGTATATGATGCACTCTGTCCTACCTACGAACATCACTCTACATATTAAGTCTCACAGAAACTGCAAATAACCCACCATCATCATACCACTAACCGCCAATTAACCCTAAGAAACCAAATCATTTCCATTTTCTCATTGCATTTCCACTCCAGAGATCTTGACTCAACAGAGTTCTAATATTCTCATCTCATGCAATCGAGTGACCAAGTGTATGGAAACCAAACAATTGATACACCGCAGTCAGATGGTATTAAAAAAGGAAGGATTTTGTGGGCGAACGTTACACCGGCAAATGTGATGAAAGATATCGTTATGCAGGAAACTTTAATAAGGGGTAACGTGATGCGAGAAAAAACTGTTTTGCGGTCAATCGTAGCCAACCCTTCAAGAAAACTGTGCCATCTTGGTGGCTTTTACATACCATGGATGGAGTCGAGTGAACGGGACTGTGGACCCAACGAGGGAGTTAAAACATTTAGCCAATCAAAATACTGTTGATTAAGAACACTAGTTGTCTAATTTTTTATTCGTTGCTTAGAAAAGTGGAATTTCGTAAACAAGATTAGTTTAACTTAATTTTTGTTCAGTTATTCAAGTCTCCTTAAACCAAAAACCCTGCTTAATTAACTCTACCTAATTATATAATATTATAAGATTTCCGTTTTATTTAATAGGATTTTGACCGTATATGCGTTCTTTTGGAAACTTAAAAGAAATTTTGAACAAATTTTTAGCTATTTGTTTAAATAAGTTTAAAGGGTTAGGTTCTGCTTTTCCATTCAATGCAATCGGAAACATTGAAACTCCTGAATGATGTTTTCAAGAGGCACACTGTCCAATATGGTCAGAGTTGAATAATACGTATGCTGATGTTACGTTCAATCAATACCGCTTGCATTGCCGTAAAATATTTTGTTGCTTTTACATGCTATAAGTACACTTTATTAACTAACCGTATACATTAAAACTTCAAAGCAATCGGTGATTAAATTTTATACTTTGATTTTTTTTGTAGATAATTAGTATGTATGCGCATACATTTCCAAACTTAATCAGCCTTATTGCGAGTTCCGCACGGAAAATATTTCACCCAAAATATTTTTATTACTCCCGTGTTATAAAAGTTTCCTCTAAATAAAATTTTACTTTGATTAAGAAATTATATTTCGAATAAACATAGGATAATGTATGTATGTTAAGGTATAAACGTATTTTTTCATTGGTAAAATAAATTAATTCTACTTTAATACATACATATCTCGTAAGCACGGATTTTGACAGTAATATGTTTCCATTGGGCACCAAAAAATGTTTTTCTTACTCTGAAGCAATTTTGTAGATCTGTATTTTTTTGGTAGATCTGCATCTACGAGTATTCACTCAAAACAATACAATTGACAGATGGCAGCTTGGCAAGTGTATGTTTTTATTAATTTATTTAAGCAAATAAATTACCAGATTTCCAGATACAAACATACATGACTGAAGAACATAAAAAAATAGAATTGAGAAAATAATGTTTTATTTGCTTCATTTTACTGGAAATACGCAAGCATTTTGATAAGGTTCGTGTACATTCCGTGGGATATTGGCAATGTCAGCAAGTGATTTTTTAGAGTGTTGATAAGAATCGTAAGAGACTTGTTCGTTTACTTTGGAAAACTGCCTATTTTTATCAGTTTTAATTTAAAGTTATGTTAGTTGAAAAATTACACAGCCTTAGTTAGTATAAATAGTTAGTTTTCGGAAGAAGATGTGAAGAAATTAGGAATAGAACACAAACTATAAAAATGTGAGTTTTAAAACTTAAAAAAAATGTACTCTCATACACCATTGCTAAGTTCCCAAACTGTAATTGACGATTTTATAGCTAAATTCACAAAATTTCCGTGTGGAATGCACGATAACATCTTGAATAAAAATTTATCTAGAAATTTTTCTCCAATTCGAATCGTGGGAACGTGAATGATGATCAAACGTTTCCCTCGGAATTTATTGGTATCGGGAACAAGTTTTCCTAGAGAATTTTGCTGTCACTTCATACGATTTGTTGTTCGATGGTAATTTATTCCGTGGGAGATTCACAATAGGGAAACGAAATTTCTTGGAAGATTCCCGAAATGTAGATTTTGATTGAAATACAGCTTAGATTATAAACGCGGATATATCGATTTAACAGCAGTGTAATTTTCGAATTAAATATAATTCAGAACATTTAAACATTTTCAAGCGGAGCCATAAAATATAACAATATACAAAAATGTGAAAACTTGCTGATTCAAAAGATGGTGAAAAGTGCAGTGAAATAAATTCCATTCGATTATTTTTGTGTTCGTTGGGTTTAATTTACTTATGTGCCAGGAAGAAAGGGGATTAAGTCATAAGTAATAGTTCATAAAAAAAAATATATAATTTGCAGTATATATATGCTGCAAATTCTATTGGAGTCGGTAGACATCGACCAAAAGTATTGCGTCTTGGAAAGGTACGATAGCATCTAACTAATGAGCGCAACTATCGTGCCTGGGCGAAAAGCATTTTGGACTATAGGTCACAAAGTATTTCAATTGCCTTTAATCCACACAGTCCACAAAAACAAAAACAAAAATAATATGTAAATATTGTTTGCGTTTTCTTCGAATATAAGAGTTTATAATATCCAGATATACTTCTTTCAAAAAATCAATGATTTTCTTGAGCTAACCTCTTTCTAGCAGGTACCGGATACATAATATGAGAACAATAAACTACCAAAATAGTGTCGACTACCTACAAATAGCAAGAAAAAGCCTGAGTTCACAATTATAAAGAAAAGTAGATGTTAATAATCATCTAGGCTTAGTCAAGTGACGGCAAAGGGGTAAAAGTTTGGGTTTTAAATATGTATGTTACATTACATACATATGTATGTACATAGGTATATTCGTAAAGTATTTTTTTTAAACGACAAGCAGAAATGTACCTAACGGTCACATGCTTCTCTTACAAACTAGTCGTAAGGTTTTGATGATAGCGGACAAAATCTGGATGTTTGATCTGTATTGAATCATGACCACAATTACGATGATTTTGTTATTTATATGTATCTATCGATTCTAGAACGTATTTAAATAGAATCGAGATCAGTCGATACAATCGAGCACATTCAGTTCCAAATTTGGCTCAATGAAATCTAATACAAAAACTGAACTTAGATCTGAAATTAGAAATTAAGCTCTATCACGAATTCAATCGTAATGGCAAACTTTTTACGAGTCCCGAAAAAATCTAGCAAGGAATGCATCGTAGTGGAAAATTTCATACAAATTGTTATTACTAACAGATTCAGTGATAACTTTTTCGGAATTCGCGAAAGTTGCTGATTACAATGAAATTTGTGACAGATCTGAGTGTCTTTGCTGATTGTATCGACTGAGTTCATTGCATTAAGTTACACTTTTAGATCTGGGATCTCATGCAAAGAGATGGACCTAAACGTGTTAGTTACAAAATGTTTCCTTTCTATTGAACTCCAACTGTATACTAGAAGATAAATTATTAAGTATTCCTTTATGAATGTCAAAAAAACTGTCACACAATGCTTATAGGGATTGAAATTAACGTTTCTGGCAAAATATATACATTTTTTTTCATAAATTTAATAAAATAAAATTTAATTATTTTTATCTTTTTTATTACAGGTTTTGAATGCAGGTGTGGTGGATTATATTGTGCTGTACATCGGTACAGCGACAAACACGACTGCACATTTGACTATAGGGAACACGGGGCCCAAGAAATTAGACGCAATAATCCTGTAGTAGTTGGCGAAAAAATACAAAAAATTTGAACTTTTGTGCCATCAGTTTTATAATATACATATATATATATATACATAAAAAATTAAATTTAAATAAATATAATTAAAAAAAAAACATGAAACAAAAAACAAACAAAAAGGAAATATACACATATAAAAAGAGGAAAAAACATTAAAACACAATACACAGGCCCACATATAAAAAGAAAACTACAATTAAATTTAAAAACAAACGTGGAAAATAAGAATAGTACATAATACAATTTAAAACAAACAAACAAAAAATTAAGAAAAAATACTAAAAAAAAAGCGGAAAAAACAATACAAACATAAAAAATCGTGAAAAAATTACCTAGTTTACTATTAAATTAAAAAGAACAAAATATACATAAATAATAATGCAAGTGGAATATTAATTTTCTTTTTGTTCTTTTGTTTTCCTTGGAATTAGTATTGATTATTATTATTACTTACTATATAAATATATAAAGAGAAAAAAAAGAGTTTTAGGTAAACAAAAACATTTACGCATATAATTGTATGTAATATGAAAACAAGAAAACAACTTTTATTAATTATCACTTTTAAATATAATAAAACAAATTATTATTATGATTATTAATTATGTATATTAATTCTGCCGCTGCAACCAATTATTATCTCTCTCTATCTCTCACTACCTACCAAACAGACACGGGCGAATACAAATGTTTCTTCATTCTTGTTTCTTTCTATTTTTAATGTTATTTAAAAAAAAATATACAAACAACATCTCTTTCGAAAATAATAAACTGTAGTCTATGATCTGGATTTGGATTTTAATGAAATATTCACCCTTTTCGAATAATCATCCGAAACCGATATAAATTCTGCTACAAATCATACTCGAATTTATTCGTAACATTTTTTATGAAAAAAAATTCTTTCGATTGTATTTGATTATGAAAAGAACAAAAAGCAGCCACTTGATATGAAAATACAAAGAACATAAAACGAAAAAAAAAAACAACTGCAATAGTAAATTAGAGAAATGTTCACATATTTTCCTTGCATTAATTTTCTTCCTGTTTTTCGCTTTAAAAGTTATTTTCTTAAATTTAATTTAATTTTTCTTGTTTTTTATTAATTCTTTTTCGGTCGTTTTATAGTTAATTTTTCTTTTTAATTAATTATTATACTTTTTTTTCTTTATTGATTAGTTTGTAAAATAAAAATCTAATATAATATTTACTGAAAAATACAATTTATTTTTTTTCCCAACTTATAATAATAAAGATTAAACAAATACTAAAGTGTCTATATATTATTATTATTATATCATTTTGCTTTAAAAATTAAGGGAGTTTTGTTTCTTAACTTTTTCCGACTATAGTTGAGTATTTTGTTTTAAATATTTTTTCCCCGAGTTAAATTAGTATGGATATATATGAGTTGTACTTGTAATTATTATTAGTTTTTTAATTAGATAAATTTTAGTTGTATTTGAGTATAATAAATAAAACAAAAAGAGAAAAAAACACATGTTTAAAATTAAAAACAAAAAAGTAATTTTGATTTGCAAAACCAACATTTACCAATATACAGTTGAGAAAATACCAATCATTTTACTAACTATGTATGTAATTACAAACAAACAAAAAAAAAAAAAAGAAAACAAAACAAAAAAAAGAAATGGTATGATAAATGAGTAACATTTTTAAGAACTTTAACTTTATTAATTTTAAGCTATTATTGTAGTGGAAATGAAGTGAAAAGTTTTTTTTTTAATCTTAGTGCACCAGCTTTTTAGAGTTAAAATACAAAAAAGAGAGATAAAATATAATATTAAATATAAAAACAAAACAGAAAAAAAAATAAAAAAAGATTACTTCAAAACAAAACAAAGAAGTTAGTAACAACATAAAAAAGTAAATAAAATAATTCTAAAAAAAATGATTACATTTTGCTGTTTTAATTTAATTATTGTTTCCCCAATTTTGTTTCTTCTTTTTAGTAGATCTAGTTTTTTTTTTTGTTGATGGTCGAGGGAAGTATGTGATTTCTTATTCTCTTTCAGATCTCTAGATATTTTTGAAAAAAGTAAGATTCGGAAAAATCGGAAGTTGAACACTCCGAAAGTCCAATCGAAAACGATACTTAAACACAACAAAGTGTTATGACAATTATGGTTTTTAAATGACACTTTCGATTGAAATTAGGATTTGAATTTATTTGGCAATCAGAGGCCCATATACGAATTCGCAAAATCTCGACTCGCTAATTCTTTAGCTAGTGCAGTTATTAATTGAAAAGAATAGAGGTAGTTGGAGATTATGTGGCGAAGAGTCGAACAAAAAGAGGCAAACGGTGAACGCTACTTTCTAATATAGTACCACTTAAAAATAGCATTGAAAACAACATTCGAATAGATGCGAAAGTAGAATGCAGCTACATAGTATTGCACCAGGAAGGATTCTGGGGTGGAATCGGCTAAGGTGATTTGTGATAGTTGACAGTCACAAAAAATAAATTTGGGCTGTGTACGGTGACTGTCACATGTGATAATCACATTTTTGTGACTTTTTCTTGTGACACCTATTTTGGTGTCATTTTCATATAAAATTCATTTGTTTTCTTATTTTGTAAATTTGTAAAATTGCTTTTATGATTTCACAAATTCCGAAAATAGAAACCATATATGTACATGTGCACACCCATATACATTACATTCAACAAAGTATATCCGATAAGCCAGAAGTATGTACATGTGGGTAAAGGCATTGTTTTTCTCACAGATATTTATTTCAACTTTTAATTTATTTTGTTATTAATTGGCATTTAGAATAAATTAATAGTAGTTACAAATTATAAATTATAACGAGCGAAACATTTTTATTTTCTCAGTTTGTAGAACAAATTGGAAATATCCTAATTTTATCGCGCGAACTCAATGACTAGTTTCTACTTTTTATTTCAACTTTTTTGGATTGCGAGATAATTATAACATTTTTTTTAATATCAAAAGTTTAATAAAGTTTAGGCACTCAACATCGCATGAAAAAAAAACAAATAAAACAATTTGCAGACAAACAAAACCAAACATAAACATATGGATTTTTGTCAAATTTTAGTACTTCTCTTAAAGTGGTGCCAAGTTTTATGTATTTTTTTGTGATCACCTTACACAGACGAACATTTTTATATGATCACATATGATTGCCGGAAATGTGACAATCACAAATCACCTTAGCCGATTCCACCCCTGGACTCTTCTGAAAGTGTTCACTTGTGAAAAAATTACAGTTATGATTCTGAAAAGAAGATCATTTTGATTTTGGACATGAAATCTGAATCGTAACCAAGGGGTCCCAGCACGTAACTTGATGCAATTACGGATTGCAGTTCTCCGCGCCGGCTGTTCAAGTCTAAATAAATATTTTTCGGCAGCACTCAACTTGAAACGAGTTTCATTCAGCCTTATTGTGAGTTTCACACGGAAAACCATTCACATGGAAAATTTTCGTTCCCACGGACTTTCAAAAGCTATTGGGAGTTTCACTCGAATAAAATTTCACATCGAATCGGAAATGACAGTTCGAAAAATAGACATGTTCAAAAAACTGAGACCTAAATAAATTTCCCTTCTCTATGATGGAAACAGAGACTGAAATCTAAATCATTTCTTCTTATTAATGAAAAAAATTCAAGAAATTAATGTGGCGCTCCAATTACTTTCTAAAACTGTACCCACTGAGTGCAAAAACACTCTTTAAATTCAACCCTCATCGACTTATATGCAAAAAAAAAGTAACTTAACGACCACGTATACAAAATTTCCCTCTCCGTTTTAAAACATATGTGCACTGATGTTTTTAAAATGAACAGATCTTATTGCATGTTTATTTTTTTTTTGAAGACAAGTGCGAAACAAAATAAATTTAAGTTGTATTTTGATAAAAAAGAAAGTGAAATAATTATGTTTAGCATTGGAATTCGAATTTTATTGGATGAAGAAGGAAAACGCGAAGAACGAGCTGTTCGAAGATCTTTAAGGGATCATTCTAATCCCTTGGAGTTGCGCGATTCCTTGTAAGTATAAAATTCTTATATACATTTTTGTTTATTAAAACAAAGTTTTCAGATTTCAGCAATACTACAGAATCAACAAACCAACATTTAAATTCCTCCTGGATGTGCTAACCAATGCTTTGCCGCAAACGAAACAAAAGTTTGCGATATCACCCATCGTCAAATTGTCCGCTTGTTTGCGATTTTTTGCAGAGGGTGCGTATCAAAAAGGAGTAGGTAAAGACTATGAAATTGGTTTGGCGCAAAGCTCTTTCAGTCTTGTTCTTTCGGAGGTTTTAAATATTTTTGAAGAGTTGCTTTGTCCTCTTTGGATTACTTGGCCAACAACAGATGAGGAGCGAAAAATTGCCCAGCAATTTTATATCAAATATAAGCTGCCAGGTGTTGTAGGATGCATAGACGGAACGCACGTTAATATAATTTCACCAGCAGTTAACAAGCATTTATTTTACAATAGGAAAGGAGCATGTAGCTTGAATGTTTTGCTTGTGAGTATAACTGATATAATACAATTCTAAAAATAATGGATATATTTGGCAGGTATGTGACAATGAGCTAAAAATCCGTTTCATTGATGCAACACACCCAGGAGCTTGTCACGATTCTTTTATTTGGAACGTGAGTCAACTAAGATCCAAAATGGAACGTGACTATTTGGAAGATAATCGCAATGTTTGGCTTTTAGGTAATTATTTAAAACTATGAAAACCTTGTAAATTATATTCAAAACTTATTCTCTTAGGGGATGCTGGTTACCCCTTAGAACCTTGGCTCTTGACACCATATAGAACACCTGATATTGGTTCACCTCAAGCAAGATTCAACGATATCCATTCACGTTGTCGAAATATCATTGAAAGAACAAATGGCGTCCTTAAAAACAGATGGCGTTGTCTACTAAGTGCGAGAGAATTGCATTACACACCGGCAAAGGCTATTAAAATTATAAATGTTTGTGCAGCGTTGCATAATATTTGCATACATTTCAAAAGCGATTTAAATGTGCCTTGTGAAGAAGTTGATATCCCAGAAGTTGAAAATACACAAAGTACCGAAGTAGGTTCTACTTATCTAACTGCAGGACAGCGCATTCGAACTAATATAACCAATAGTCTTTAGTTTTGCAATAATTGTTAATCAAATAGAAACAGACAAATAAACAAAAATTTCTTAAATATTTTTTTTTATTAAAAATAGGTTAAAATCAAAAATTCACTTAATTTTTTAACTAAGAAAATAAAAATAAAAAAACCTTATATGTACATAAATTAAAGTCAATAAAAAAAATTAAAAATACACTTCATGTTGAAAAAGAAAATAAAAAAAAATTAAAAATACACCATGTTGAAAAAGAAAATAAAAATAAATAAAAATGCACAGGTTTTTAAAACTAATATTCACAGCTGAGGTCTTCACATCACAGATGGGTTTTTTTATCAGCTACACACCAGTCTTCAGTTTTTTCTTTCCATAACTCGAAGCTTGCACTCTTCGAGCTCTAACATTTTGGAATGTTTGTCTATTTTAGCTGCGAGCTCAGACTTGCGAAATTTTTCCATCTCCAAATTGTGACGCTTTTGTTCTTTAAGGCTTTCCTTTTTTAGTTCAGTAATGCGGTCCAGTGAACGGTATAACTTTTTAAAGCTGCTTTGAACTTCTTTGTTATGCTCTCGCATTACGGAAATCCCTGCACTGAGCTCGGAACAAATTTTTTTTTGAATTTCCAGCTCCTCTGCGACGACTTCGCTCGTGCTCATTTGGACAGCCTTTCTTTTTTTATTGATTTGAGGAGTCGGAGGAGTTGGCTGGTCATTTTCGTTTTGAGGAGTGACTTCAAGATCATAATGGAATGGATCTGAAGATGAACCAGCAGCAGTTGGACAATATTCTTCATTCAAAACCATTTCTTCAGATGCAGACAACCCAAAGCAGCGTGATTTGGGGACTCCTTCCACTGCTTCACTCATTCCAACCAGTTGGAATATAGTCTCTTCCGAGGGTGAAAATTTTTGTGTTTTATTTGGTCCACCTCCTGTTCCTCTTTGGTGGATTTTATTCGTTGCTGCTTTTTTGCGCACGTATCGCTTTTGGTCAATCCAAACCTATTTACAAAACATAATTTTAAACAAAAAATGAATTAGAACTACAAAACAAACTTACTTTTTTCCACTCGCATTCATTTTTAACGGGCGGGCCTGCGCTGTTAAGCTCTAATGTGAGCTGCTTCCAAAACTCCAAAACTTTTTCGCGACTTTGTTTTACAAAGCCTTTGGCAATTTCAGGGTTTTGTTGCATTTTATTTAAAAGCATTTCGCTTTGGGCTTTATTTAAAGTTTTGCTCCTGAAATATTGGAAAAATTCACTTTAATTTTTGGTCACAAAAAAAAAAAACAACAAACAACTTACATTTTCCGCTTTGTTCTTCTCTCGTTCGCGACAAAAAAATAAGTGAACGTTTCAGCTGTTGAGAACGTAACATTGCACACGGAAAAAATGCTTACAATAAGGGGATTTTTTCGAACATGGGGAATTTTTTCGTCCGAAACTCACAATTAGGGAAAAGGGAAATGGGAATTTTTCCATGTGGTATCTTGTTCCCATGGAACTCACAATAGGGCTGATTGCAAATTTCATTGTGACCTATAAAGTTGAATGCCAAATGTATCAATTTAAAGTTCTTTCACGTACTTCCAAATCGGATTGAAGGTGTATGCACTTTTTGGTTCAGATAGTGAAAGTGAAAAAGTATGGATGTTTTCATAAACGTCTGCTTAAATAAGGCCTGCGTAAGGCGTGATCATTTTATACACCCACGTTCTGCATTTCTATCCAAAGCGAATTGAAATCCTTGTTCTACATTTCGATCGATTTCGAAAACTTTGAAATGGTTCGAACTGTCAGAACTGTGGGTTCATGCATTTTCATTTTGTCCCTGTAGTAAAATTGCTAATATTTATGAAAATGCATGCAATTTTATTGGCAATTTTAAGAGAAATAAAATACACTAATTGTAAGCACAAGATTATTAGAAGAAAAAGTCTACATATTATGTCATTTTTAATAATTTCCTTATCAAAATTTCATTAAATAAATTCTTTAAAAAAATTGGTATTATAATTTTAAGTATTTAATAATAAATCTTTAAAAATAAATTTAAAAAAAAATCTTTCATGGATTTCGAAAAATTGAATTTTAAATAAATTAACACAAACGTTTCGAAAATGTTGGTATATATTTTGGTATTTTGTATACAAAGCTGATCGAAATCCTTTGAGCCGTTCATGAGTCAAACACCGAATAAATAGTTATATTGCAGGTACCGTTAGCATTGACCATTTGTGCTCCAAAAATTTGAATGATAGGTACCGATCACCTAAAACGCTTAAGTATCAAGTTTGAAGAAAATCGCTTCAGCAGTTTAGCCTGAAGTCGACCTACACACATACGGAATTGGAGAACCCACTTATTTGAATATTTTATTCACTGGAAATTTTTCCTGTTATCGTAAATCTGCCACGGAATAAATTTTCCTCGATCAAAAATTCGTATGAATGATAGCAAAAGCCCTCATGTGTCCTTCATTCGAATCAACGAAACATTTCCAGGGCAATTTTTATTCACGATAACCCCCAATGTGGAACTAACTTTTTTTTTTACTCGGATAGCGATGGACCTCAAGGATGGTACCAACGCACCTTATCTCATTTTCAAATTGGCTACAAAAAAAAACTGATACTTATGGCGAATACACTATCCAGTGCACTATAGAGATCAGTGGGCGGATCGCATTTAAGGCGATACCTGTATTTTGACCAATTTCGGGGGTTATTCTTAATATCGAACATGGGTAAAAATGACCGTTCCAATTTTCAATTTAAATGTCAGGGGCTAGATTCTGTAATAAACGAATCGAAAGCGATCGTTCGTTTTTCAAAAGCGAAAGAAATTGGGCGAAAGCGAAAGTTCTCATTTTGTATCGCATTTCTTTTATTTTTTTTCATTCGCTTAGGTTTCAGATCCACACTTCATACTTTAAACTGAAAAATGGCGGAATAGTGAAAATAAATAAATGGAAAATTATGTACAACTTGATTAAAAACTTTCACAATAAATTTAGAAAATTATTAAGTTTCATTTTCGAACTTAATATAGTTGTTTTAGTACAAAACAAAACAATCATTATTTATTGTATATGTGGCGGCATCTCATAAGAGGTAAAGTGTGGTGCAAATACGAGGTGTGTGAAGGGCGCCCTAGAGATCTAGGGTCCTTGCGGTAATCGTTTTGGGTTACTTTAATTTTTTTTGTATTTACTATTGATTTTTAAAAATTAACGCGTTTTAGCGCTCGGTTTTTATTCATTTCATGTCAGATTCAATAAGAATTAATTTTGATTAGTTTTAAATCTCAAATTTTATTACGTAATATTGAAAAAACGTCAAGTAATTTGCTGTCGTCTTATTTCTTTCGCACGTGGGAATGAATCTTATCGTTTTTGCAGTTACACAAGCAATCGCTTGTGCGATACAGAATGTGCTATTTCCAAGTTGTTTTAATTTTTATTTTATTCAATATTTAACTGCATTTAATTATAAATCACCCAGCGCAATTTGCCACTCAAAAACCCACTGCTTTCAGCATGTAAATAACATTTGCAGTCATTTCGCATTCCATAAAATGGCAGAGGGAATGCGAATAGCGTTTTGGAATACGATAATAAATCGATTTGCGGCGCTTTTTTGATTCTTTTCTTTTTGCGAATCCAAATAGAATTTGTCTTCTTTTCAGAAGTAGTGGTCCCTATCGGGAATCTCCCAGGGAATTTCTTGTCCCACGGAATTCCCTAATTCTTGAATTTCCCAGGGAATACATTTGCCTAGACGCGGAAATCGTATGAAATGACACCAAACTTCCTTCGCAAACTTTTGATCATTCACGTCTTCAACATTCGAATGAGAGAAAACTTTCTAGGAAACAATTTCAGGCGACAAATTCGGACGACCAAATTAAAACACAATGGGGCATATTATAGTCGTTGATAAACCCAGGTTTTACTATACTTAAGGCAATCTTGGATCAATGAATACAGACCGATTTTACTTGCAAATTGTTGGTTTTATATTTGTATAAGATTTTTAACTTGTTATATTTACTATATAAAAGGCTTCAACTATTTTGGAATGATACACTGAAAAAAATAGAATCGACGTCCGAAAATTCAACTAAACCTAGGTTTAACATGGACACAGTTTAAACATTACTATGAATACGCCCCAATAAGCGAAGAATTAAAGTAATTTTTATGATCGTATCACGACACGAGGCATGTTAACAGTGTGACAAAAAAAAAGGAGTATTCTGGGCCCCGTACACCCGAACGAGTCGTTTTCAGCAAACGTAAAAATTGTCCAAACGACTTATTCGTTTGACAGTTCGTTTGCAGCAAACACATAGCGAGTTTCATTCAAGAAAAGATCTGCTCTTTCAGATACAAAATTTCATCTTTTTGAATTTTGAGAGTTTCATTCCAACAAAAAGAGCAAATCTAGATCAAATCTTAACACGCAAGATTTCATCTCTGATGGGTTGGCAGATTTGATCTGAATGCACACATGTTAAATGCATGTAAAAAGTCTTCTGTCAATGTTCAAATGAAATATTTTGTTATTAATTTGTTGTGAACTTGTGCCAATCCGTGCTAAAAAATAAAGGAATAATAGACGAAGAAGCTAATGTGCTCTATCATAGTATCCGATCGGAACGGAATTTTCTCCGAATTTTAAGAAATTCGTTTACACCTCCGGAAAATTATTTCAACGTGCGGTTGAAAATGGTAAAATTAAAGTGATAATTCTTACTTTAATTTTACCATTTTCAACCGCACGTTGAAATAATTTTCCGGAGGTGTAAACGATTAATGAGATTCGTTTGAGACAAATACTGTTGTAGCAAAAGTTCTATCGTTTGTTTCAAATGAATAGAGTTTTTGTGTAAAATGAATAGTGTCTGTGAGAAAGGTGTTTTGAAAACGTACGTTTAGACTAAACGTTAATATTTTTAGTCAATTGTTATAAAAGATCAAAGTGAATGTGACTATGGATGATGGAGTTGTTAATAAATACATCTTAAGCTTCAAATAACAAATTTTCTAATTAAACATTAGAAAAAAACATCATACCACGTTTCATTAAGGCGCCAGTTAAGTTTTTCTTTATGTCGTTCCTCCGTAGTTATCAATTTATGTTTGTGGAAGGGAACAAAAGCCCGATACATGCATACGTACACATTTTGTATCCAAATTTCAGACGATTTTCGCATGAGCATCTGTTATAAACTGTAATATAAACTTGGGATAGTGCAGTTCACCCGATGGATGCAAGAATACTAAGGCATTGTGAAAGGGAATCGAATATGTGGATTGAATATACGACCCACGTGAATATTAGAATAGGGCTGATAAGCAAATACCAAATCCGCAACAATTAATATACGGATTTGAATTGCATTGTATGGAGTGATTGGGTTCACGCAAATAGCAGAATACCGCACAATATTATCGACTTTACCAATGTACACAAGATTCACTTCTAATGAATAGCAGAATAGTGATGATTATACCGATTCGTGAACACTTTATTTCGATTCTGACGATTCTGAATTTTAATGTTATGGTATAATGTCAAAATAACTGTGTACGTGGAAATAATCAAATTAAAAAAAAATGTGTTGCACAATTGAGATATACATATAAATAATGACAACAGTCGAGTTTGACGTTAAAGTATATGAATGTGTGAGTGCTTCTGGTTTCGAATCTGATTAAAAATTCTGAAGCAAAATTATCTTCTTTTCAGAATCAAAACTGTCATTTATTCTCAAGTGAACACTTCCAGAAGATACCAGAAGGATATCATATTGCCAAATAAAAACGACTTTAGTGACGCGTTTGTGGCAGCGAATCTGACATTTGTGGCAGACATTTACTTCAACGGAACTACACTTCACGACGCGGCGGCAAGAAATTCGTAGAGGATTAAAAGAGCATTCGACTTCCGGAAAATAGTTGTTTGCTTTGAGCCACCCAACAGCCCGAAGCGAGGGGAATATTAATTTAACACTTTTATGGGCGAACAACAGTTATACTCTTGTCCGTTATATATGTATAATGTTACTTTACTGTACTTTTGTTATACAAATCTTCACAAGTAAAAAAGACTAATCTATAAGTTGAAAGTGTGAGATACCTACATGGACACATTGTTTTTATTATTTAACAAAATACAATGAGTCAAGTCTACTTCGTCGTTCATTTGCTGATACAAAAGTTGAATAATCTACGGTTACAATGATCATTCATTATCTTCCTCATTCATTACGAATAATTATGTAGCTCCTAATAAATTTATACGCTTATACAAAACAAGTAGCTATGTATAAATAAAAAATCTTTATCACAACATGCCTAAGTTTTGACCAATATTCACCAAAAATTAGAATCTGGGACAAAAGTTTTCACTATCAATGGATCTGTAATCTCAAATCCCCTAAGTCGACATTTTTGGCAACCAAAAATGCTTAATCAGTTAAACCCGTGACGTTTGTCGTTCCTCAATTTGGAAAGATTTCAGCAAGACTTACAAAAACTGTTATCATCTCAAATGTTAGGTATTCAAAGATCAGAATTTTTTAATTTAAATCTAAAAATAATTAACATATTAAATGTTCCTCTTATTAAACATTATCGAACTTCAATATTATTATTGGGTAAGCTCGAGGGATATACATAGTTTACGCATGCTACCTCAAGACTAATTCAGATAATATTAAATTAGTAACGATCAAGTCGGCAGAGTGTGAAGACGCGAATTCTGTTTCTGTGGTTTTAATAGGTACTACTTGTCGAGTGGATTTTGAAATTCGCGTTTCTTATTCATAAACTTTGAATATCAATATATTATATATTAGATAATTGCCGATATGGAAAGTGCTGACAAAGGAACAAAGCAAGCTAATAAAAACACCTCTGGGGAAAAATTAGCTAAGTCCATGGATAAATTGCAAATTAATACGGACAAACTTAAATATAGACATGTATCGGAATGTAATCAGGAATCAGAAGAGCTACTTGACCCCTATTGTGATCCGAAAAACCCACAGAAAATTTCCTTTCACGACATCACTTCAGCAGCGTTTCTTATCAAAGGAGGAATTGAAAAGACACCATGTCCAGTGAGAATCTCGAATTTATATAAATACATAGACATTAAAATGTGAATCTTTCACATTTGTTTTTAAATTAATGTTTTTTCAATGTAGAGATCAACATCATCAGAACTTTATGGGATGGATTTGTATTTAAAGAAAGATTTCCTTCAATTTACTGGCAGGTAAGTTTGATAAAAAATCAAAGATATTTTTTAATTTTTGACCTGAACCCCGATATCGGCGGTTTAACTGAAGAACAATTATGGTTCAGATTTTAGAAATGTTTTAGAACTGAATGCTACTACCGCGATTGAATCTCAGCTAATCCGCCGAAATCGATGAGTTATACAATCTTAAGCCGAGGATGAACCACAGTTTAATAATGTGTACAACTGGCCCAAATGAAAGTTGAGAAATTTTTCTACACCATACGAGTACAATTAGTATGTATGTTCAAGCACATCGAGCGGTCTGCACATGTTCAGAACGAAAAAAAACATACATTCGGAGCTCTAAACGCTCTGAGTGAAAAAGAAACACAAACAAATTCTTTGACAACTCAGACTGCACTGAACTAAAAGAGAGAAACTCCTAAAAAAGAAAGATCGTTACATTCGCATTTTCTTAATCTGAGCATTTTGTCTACCCCGACCACCACATATGTACTTCCCAGCTTCAAATTGCATGGTGTAAAAGCATTCTAGGACATTTTTTACTCAACTTAATTTAGAAAAGTTCAATCGTACCATAACAAAAATTCACAAGAAAGTAAAGCTGATAACTCGGCAATTTTTCAACATGAGAAATTTTGTCTACCCCCGCCACCAAATACGTCTCCCACCGTTAGCTTAAAAATCACATGCTTACATTAGCTGTATTTTATTTTCCCCGTGATCATCTATTTAAAAATCCTTTGGTCGTTGTAACGCAAATAAATACAAATGATCTCATCTGGATCACGGGGAAAATAAAATACGGCTATTTTGTAAATGCAGTGCGAAAAATTAGTGATAAGGGATGCATTCGGACATGTTGCCTTCGGACTAAATGTAAAGTCGACTACGTTTTCTGAACATAGCGTTTAATACAAAGAGGGATAAATTTGCCGCAAAATCTAGATCTGCAAAAATGATCTACATAAGGCGCTTTTCTTTTTTCGTTCAGAGCAGAGCACAGAATAGAGTTCTAACACATAAATTATGCACTGAACTTGTTCCAAACAGAGCTAGCTCTGAACACTGATATGGTTTTTAAACACACTGGAACCACACAAATCAGAACCTATTTTCATTTTAATTAAAAAAAAAAATAAAGTGTAGACTGATACACTCCCAGATACAGAAAATCAACTTCTTTCGTCAACTTATGTATCTAATTATTTTATTCCTATTTTCCTTTTTGACACAAATGGCATTTGGTTCGTTCAGCAATTTATACTCACATGCTCAGTCAATTATTTTCGAGTACGTCGA
Source organism: Philhelius pedissequus (assembly GCA_910595825.1). Lineage (NCBI taxonomy): Eukaryota > Metazoa > Arthropoda > Insecta > Diptera > Syrphidae > Philhelius > Philhelius pedissequus. The sequence continues at coordinate 32,381,894 of OU343161.1, forward strand.
CTGCGATCTACACATGTTCAGTACGAAAAAAGAAACACACATTTGGAGCTCAGCTTGTTCTGAGTTAAAAAGAAACACAAACAAATTTTTTGACAACTCAGACTCTGCTCTGAACTAAAAAAGAAAAACGCCTATAATATCCAAAAATAAATCATTTTACTATGCCTACTGAAACACAAAAAGGGAAAATCCGGTGTTTCGATACATCTAGATCCAAAATAAGCAAGTGTTAGTGTCTAACAAAACAATTGACAAAAGTTGAAAACGACTTATGGAATGCAGATTACGATATCGGCAATACAAATGATTAACTAAACAATTAACATATTAAGGCCCGTTTGCTGATACACACCTTAAGCACTTAAGCGTTTTAAGTTGACCATAAATATTTATGATGCGTATCAGCAAACAGGCCTAAATGTAACAATAATTAATTTCCTTCGAGCTTATGCTACGTTTTCACCTAAAGATAATCCGGTTTAAATTGAGAAGATTAAACATTAATCTTTAAGTGTTTTCACCAGTGAAAAAAAGATTAGTTTGACTTTTTCACTATGAATTGTCATTCAAAGGTCAATACAACAAGGCAAAAACAAAATAATTGGGAAGAAGAATAATAATTTCGGTGCAGTGAACAAATTTAATTTCAATAATTAAAAATGAGTAATAACTTTAAAATATTGTTATCCCAACATCTTGCAGCGTATAGATATATTTACATAAATACTGAAAGAACAACTTCATAGTATTACTGTAGGATAGCTAAAACATTTTCCATTACAAATTCGAGGCACCGACCGCTTGATCTTTGATCTTTGTAGCTTTATTGCATTTTTTATTTTTATACTTATTTATAAACAAAAACAGAATTTGAAGGCAACGACAAATTTTACCAGACAAAACAAATTAAGTATTATTTTCTAGGTGTCTGAATTCGACCGAATTCCCCTAGAAGAATATAATTCACAGTGATTTAAAGCTGTAAATTTTATTTGTGTCGGTAGCCATCGACTAATATATTGCGTCTTAGAAAGGTACTACAGCATCTAACTGATGAGTCCATCTGTAGTACCTGGGCGAAACGCATATTAATTTGGACTAAAGGTCGCAAAAAAAAACTCAATTAAAATTCAAATTAAATAATGTTGGACAGTTTTTTTTTTTTTTTGTGGAATGTCAATGGAGAAAATATGACATTAGAATAGGCGCGTTCTATGAAATAAGGTTTGTTTCTTTTGAGAATCTTCTACTTCGAAGAAGATTGCAATGAGATTAATTTCTAATCTTCATTTAAGGAGATTAAAATTTGTATGGGAAATCTTCAAGATTTAGAAGATTACAAGGAGGATTTATGGTTAATCCACTTAAATCTTGATTAAGTGGTAGGTGAAAACGTAGTATTACCTATGCCTGAAAAAATCTTGGCGTTTAGTTCTTATTCTGGAGAAAACTAGCACATGGACATATCATTTTGGGACTTATGGCTAACCTAGGTGGGTCAGAAGTCCCAAAAACTAATTTGGGATTTATGTCCCTGCGCCGAGAAATCTGCGTACACTTTTTTCTGTAGTACTTGCATCGCTAATTCCAGATGTCGTTTTTCCGCCCAATTTCCATCGACCTATGTTTTTTAGCAATTGAGGCCGATTGAAGTATCTTTTCTCAACAGTAAAAAAATTTTTTTTTTTAATTTCACTACGAGTAAAAGCTTTTGAGTTTAATGACTTTACCGACCGTTGATTGCAAACAGTGATATTGAAAGACGTACGAATTAAAGATAGAGCCGCATCATTTGATAATAATTACCAGTGGTACAAATTCTACTTTAAACCTACATACTTACTGAACTTGTCCCCATATTTGTTGACCTTTTGTGAAGACTATAAAACTGAGATAAGGAACATTGTATACTGTCTGTAGGAGATTAGACGACTGCCGATAATTTTATTTAAAACAAGAAATATGTAGGTATGTTTTAAAATTCAGTTCACGAGCTGCATAAAATCATTCATAATATTTTTAAAAGTAGCATATGATTTATAACATATCCGCACATGTTTTGTATTTCACTTTTAATAAATTTGAGGAACGAAAGTGAATTTAGATGTTCTGTATTCCACATAAAATGTTCTGTATTCCAAATAAAATAAAGTTTTGTAAATAGCTCATTCCGAATATGGAATTTTAGGGTTCTGAGTATGAAAATTCGTGTTCTACATTCCGAATTTGAACCGTTTTTATACAAATTGCCTGTAACAGGTGATTTTGATAATTCGAAAATGAATTCGAAGTGAATATTGGAAGGAGTTGAATCCACTCGAAATACTGAACACGTTATTTCATTTAAAGTGAAATTGAAATTCGTTTTGAATTCATTTTCACTCGGAATGCATAACATGTGTGAACAAATCAAATACTCCGAAAAAAAAACGAATTTTCACTTTTATAAATTTATAGAAAATACATACTTAGCTCAACAGCTTTGAAACGTACCGGTTTTCTCATAGCAGTCTCTCTCCAATGACAAGTTGCTTGGAGTCTCCCAAACCGGGAACTCATATTCTAAGATCTGTGGCCGTGATGGCTTGAAATTTTAAGGAGGCTTTACATGCATCTTCATCTTCATCTGCATTGTCATCTGCAAAAAAAGAGGAAACAAAATAAAAAATTCATACTTGTGCGATAGAGAGCGAAAACTAAAATGGAGATCATCTTCATGTATGAAGATTATAGGAAGTACGAACCTGAAGATTGCAGATTATAGTGAAGATGAACATGTTCATCTTCATTATAGCATTTTCATCTGCACCATAATTTGTTCCGTTCAGATAACGAATTTTCAAGTTTTTTTTTACCATTTCACCTCAGTTTGCTTAAAAACAACGAAAATAGCGAAAATTTTCTTCTCAAAACTACATACCTGAACGCTAAGAACATGTGATTGTGAGATGTGTCAAGAAAGTTATAGCAGAGTTCGAGTAAGTTATTAGTGTGTACCCTGTCTTACTTTTATGTTTGTTTTATATGATTGGCCCCTTCTACTTTTCTTCAAGTCTGCAGATGCAGATCCATGTAAAGCCGCCTTTAACCATATTTCGACCTTCTGTGTCAACTCCAACCAATTTGATTTCGGAGATATTCTTGGCTCGACCGATGTAGTCTAACCAATGTAACAGTATATTTTAACTTTTTGTACTATTCGTGTATATTTAGAAACAACTCAGATTTACCCATTATATGATCTATTCCATTCATCCTTTTCGCACACCGGGACCAAATTCCGCAAGCGTGAGTTTTCTCTGTGTACTCAGAAAGTTGTGTACACATACATTTTTCCGATTCCGCAAGGGTGCATTCCATTTTTATTTGAAAGATAACGTATACAGAGATAACCTGACGAAGAATTTATCGAATTATACTGCTTTTCAGCGTGAGAAGGAATGGCAGAAAAGGGTTTTCGTCTTACACATAAAAGGTCAGTTTTATAGCGATCAGGAAAACGCATCAGAAAAAGATTGAAATACTATGAAAATGCATATTTTTTTTCTGCTGGTCGTTTATATCAAGCAGGAAAATGATATTAATAAGCGAGCATCACTACCAGTCTGCCATTAAGTTTTCCTGATTGAAACCCACACGAACAAGTTTTTCGTCTACAATTCTGTCAGTGGAACGAAAGAAATATGAACGCGAACCCAAATCATTGGGGGAGTTCACTAATTTATTCTGAGCAATCTGGAATAACTTGTTGTTTTTATAACGCGTGCAAAAGCAAAACTGATGAAAAAACAGCTCTTGCTGTGAAAGCAAAGAATTTGAAATAACTGCAAACTTCATTTGGTATGAGTTTCGTTCTGTTTTGTTGACAGCTTTCATCTAACCTATCTGATTCCTTCACATATATAGTCGGATAGTTTGGTATCCGAGATAATCTTTTAAATGAGTAAACGTCCCTATTGTAATGATTCGTTCCACCTTGTGTCAAATAGCAATCAGCTGGAACAAAAAATAATTTTTATCTGGGAAATAATCAAAAAAATTGCCTGAGGTATTTCTCATCGATTGGTGTAGCATTTGTATTTTACAACGCGAAAGACATCATAAATTATCCATTATGACTTTATTCCTGATTCGTTTTCCTGATCGCCATAACTGGTTACTAACACCGTTTTAAACCGCCATTTAAATGGCAGTTTGGCCATTTCTCAGTTCTATAGGCAACTTTACTTGAATATTATGAATGGCAAGAATAACAATGTCACACTCAAATGGATACCAGTCCAAGATGGGGGCAATGTCAATGATTACCCTAAGTGGCTTTTGTTATTGCGGAATAAGAGAAAATGGCGCAGAATCTTAAAAAACCTCTTATTAAGGCCTTTACACGATGCTAGTTAACAATTTACTATATACATATTAGTCTACTAACTTTTCATAAATTTTAAACCATTTGTTAACTAGTAAAATGCTAATTGACCAGATAGCAAAGCATTTGTAGAACACAATTATTGTGCTTGTGCTTTGTAAATTCATTATATGTTGATGGAAAGCCAACATGTGCTCTAAATGTAAGTATTCGATGTTTATATTTTAATCATTTAACTTCATTATTTACAAAAAAAAAAACAAAAAGTGTACACCAGCAGGATTCGAAACTGGGTCTTCGGTTGCAAGGCTGATATACTATCAGATGACATTATGGATTTAGTACGATACTAAAAAATTAAACAAGCCATTTGGTGATTTTAATTTTAGTAATATGTTAAGAAGATAATACGATACTAAACTCGTTTAAAATTAGCAAAATCCTCTTTTTAACCTAGTATCATACCTACTAAAAATGATTAAACATATTACTAAATCGTTTAAAATTCACTTCACTTCCTTCTGAGTTTTCAATCGCAAAGGACGTTATTATTTTTCTTTTACCTAATTCTATCATTATGATCTGTTAATTCTGTAATAAAGAGGGGCCTATCGAATCTGTTTCGTGTGCAATCTGCAATTCAATAATGCACTTAAGTTGTCCTAAAATCAAAAAAATTACTACAATATCATTAAATCCAAAAATTACTTTTTTATAAAATGTGAAAGTTGTTCTACAGTTAATTTATCGAACTACATTAAAAACATTATAAAATTTCATTGATGGTATAACCCTTAACTTGGATTGTATTAGAAATAAATTTCCTAGTTTATTTTCTGTTAACAACAATAATACTAATGGAGCTGTGACGCGTAGTCAAAATAAAGGAAATAAACACAAGGTCATTGAACCTACGCCTACGGTCATTCTACCCAAAAAGTGTTCTTCCGGTAAATCATTAAAAAAAAAGAAAACTGATAGTTCCTCAGCTTCGGTGCAAAATAATTTGCCTTATTTACCTTCCTTCTCACTTCCTCTGCTTATCCGTTCGTCATGTGATACATTAGGGGTATTCACGATCCGATGCAACAAAAAGGTGTAAAATTGCGAAATTTTATTTTTTTCTATAAATTGTGAACGCACCTTTTCTATTCTATTGCAACTCTTTAGCAAAAATGCAAAATCAGTTTGAACACAACTATTTCTGACAGAAAATAACAGCTGCCAAACTGTTAACGACACCAGGCAAATTTTTCACCATTGTATTTTTCTGTTGCAATAGGGTTAGGGTATAGCAAAAGTGTTGTAAAATCTTAGTCAGTGTAAGTTGTTGTTGTGGTGCCAAAAAAGTTACACTTTTGCATTTTTACAATGATATTAGACCAGTTGCACCGGATCGTGAATACCCCTATTATTTTCTTCAATCGCGACCAAAACATTTACTTCAGTGTCTATCCCATCTACACCGTCGTCACCGTTGCTAAACGATCCTCTTTTAATGTCTACTAGTAGTACAAACATTACAGGGAGCTTACTTGGTATTTATAAACCGGTTTCGAACATCGGTGCTGCTGCGTCACATATTGTTATTTAGGCCTATTCTGCCACATCTGTTATTCTGCTATGAATTTTCTGTTATAATGCATAACAGATATTCACCATAAAAGATATTTTATAATTGGTATTCAGGAGTTCGATCTTTTATAAAAGTCTGTTATGTAACTTCGAAAAAGACACATTTATACAAACAGACCTAAAATTTGCTATTAAATTATCAGCTGTTGTAGGCAAATAAAAACTCTAGGCAGTCGGCACTGTCTAATAAAAATATAAAATTAAGCTGCGGAATTATCGTATTTTGTTTCTCGTAGATAAATAATAACCAATCTTTGTAATTTGGCAATAACAGTTCTTGAATTTAATATATTCATATAAAAAGTTGTACAAAAACGAATTCCGCCAAGATAAGCGACATTTTCTCTTGCGTTTCATCCATCAAAATGTGTTCTGTGCTTTCGTTTATATATTTTAATAATATTTTGTTATATCTGTCCTTTTAATTAAGAACAATTCACTAACCAAATAAAAGTTTTTACTTCATATATTGAAATCTTTTATGATAAAAGTAACAAAAATGTGTCTTTTATTCTTTTATGATTCATAAGAGATTTTATAACAGATTGTGGTATGCTGAATACCAAAAATGCAGTCCGTAAAAGAGTTTTTAAGAATTTCGAAGCTTTGACAGCTCATACATAAGCTGATTTCTTAACAGATTTTATGGCAGATTTAGCATCCCGAATACCTAAATTATAATTCATAAAAACATTTTGACAGCTTAAACTTTTGTATGCAAATTCATAACAGAATAGCAGAAAAACAGAATAAAAGATCTCGCCGTATAGGCCTAATTAATGATAACAACAATTATAACACCTCTACTGCATGGGCTTAAGAAAGCACCATTGGGTTGGTCGCTCGTACCTGTGAAGAAGATGATGGTAACGTAACAACAACGATTCCTTTGAATTTAAATGATTACGTTGGCGTTGGGGATAATTGTAACAACAACGCTGATGCCGCTGCTATCGATGCCGTGACTGTAGTCGTCGATGAGAATGATAATTGGTGTGAAAGAGAATTTTTAAACATTGATTCTTATCCTGCTGATGTCTCGCGCTCCATCCAAAAAAGAGATATAAACAATCCACTTGAATTTGCAAACAAAAAATCAAGTTTAACCAATAGAAAAATATATAAACAACAACAACAACAATTGCTTACCGGAACAAGTGAAAGTTCTCTTAAAGCTGTAAAGCCTACAAAGTGTTGCGCATGTTTCAAAGTTTTGTCCCGAAACTCTTCCGGAAGATTTAATCAAACATGTCTCACTAGTGTAGACCTTTATGATGATCAATTTGTTGTAAGTTTTAAAATAGGTGAATCTGAATTATTTGTTTTTGTTAGCTATATTCCTCAAATGAGTAATTTAGATTGTTATAATAATCATTTATTAAACTCAAAATCAATCCTAGAAAATCTAAAGCATTCGCAACCAGGCTTGTCAGATGTGGCGATTTATCACCAAACTGGCGATTTGAAATTTATTTTTGCGACTCAAAAACTTGTTTAGCGATGTAACCTAGAAAAAGCGATATTTCTCGTTTTTGGCGATTTTAATTTTTTGAATCGAAATCCTAATATTTTTTTCATTTTCCTAATTTGCACATAAATTTTATATCTTTTCCATTCCTGCATGCTGAATGAAGTCATCGAAATAGTAATTCTGAACGCAGCCAATAAAGATCGATTTCTTTCTCCTCCCTAAAATAAATGACGTACGTCAAACGTCAAACGTTGATCTATCTGGACAATGCAGTATGTAGATAGTGTCGTTACACAAAGAAAGGGATGAAAAATAGGCCAAGTTTCATCATTTTCAGATATGAGTATTGCGTTAAAAATCAGCGTGTAACCACGCTCATACTCAAATTCTAACTGTTCTGTGAAGTTCCTTTTTTATATGATTGTACGTACATAGCTAAGTATGATATGTATTTGTTGTGTTTTGTTTTTTAAATACATTTTTTGACTCCAAAATTGCAAGTTGCTTTTATATATTTCAATTTACGATTTTTGAGTTTGGTGATGTATTGGTGGAAATTTTTTTAATTTGGCGATTTTTATTTTAAGTTTGGCGATTTCGCTTTTTTAAACCTGACAACCCTGTTTACAACATGTATTATTTGCAGGAGATTTTAATCTAAGTAACATTGATTGGATTTTTGAATCGGAAGACAAACGTTCAGTTCCCTTTAACGTTACAACTGAAATAGAACGTGTAGTAATAGAATATTTCGGTTAATATAATTTCATCCAAATAAATTCTCATTATAATAATCGTAATCGAATTTTTGATTTTTGTTGATAATGAGTTTCATATTTGTATTGATAAGTGTAATTTCCCAGATATTGCAAATTCAATTCATCATATAGCTATTGATGGTAGTATCAATTTCTATCATTATTTAAAGAAATTAACGAACGTTCAAAATATTTCATATGATTTTCGAAAAGCTAAATATGATGGTATGGGTTATTATCTTTTGTCTTTTTCGTTGAATTACATTTTTTGTTCATCTGATTTGGATAGCGTGTATTCGAGTTTTGTTAGTGTTTTGATGAGGGCAATTAATAGATTTGTACCTATAAAACTTTCTTAAAATAATTCTCGTCGAATATATGATATAATAAAAGGTAGACCAGTCTTAAAAACAGTAGAAACAAGGCATTCAAATTGTATAAATTTGATACAAATAATTCTGAGCTGCGTATAAATTATCTAGGTAAATCGTCAACGAGAATTCGATCTTCTTAATAAATTCTTATATCGAAATTACATATTTTCTATTGAAAGTGACCTTAAATTAAATTTCAAAAGTTTTTGGAGTTTTATAAGTTCAATGCGCAAACCCAATGGATTGCCTAGTAGTACGAAATATCAAGATACAATTACTAGTGATGTTCGTACAATTTGTAATTTATTCGCTGACTATTTTCATTCAGTTTACTCTTCAGACACTCCCCCATACCTTGTATAAGTAGAGTTATGTCAACATCGGTTCTTTAGTTCTAAGTCCATTTGAAATAGAGGAGGTTTTAACTAAATTGGATGTTAATAAGAGTTAATAAGTGTAGTCTTGCAATAGCTCAGCCACTTTCCTGGAATTTTAATCTTTTTTTAGCCAAAGGGCAATTTTTGGATTGTTAGAAGTTTTATTTTCTAGCTCCAATTTTTAAAACGGGCTCAAAACAAGATATTTATAATTACAGACCCATTTGTAAAATTTCTTGTAGTCCGAAAGTCTTTGAAAAATTAGTTTGCAATAGTTTAAGACACAATCATTTCAAAATCATATTTCAATATAGCAACATGGGTTTGTAGCAGGAAAATCAACTGCAACTAATTTAGCTTTAATAAGCAATTATAATCATACATTTTTTTGTAAATTTGAGTTACAAAATTACAAAAATGTTTCTTTTTTGCTGATACGTTTTAGTCGACGGTGACGATCAATCTTGTAATAAAATCCACAGCCCTTTAACAACAAATGTTGAATGCTTCGCTATTTGATATGTGTTAATTTTTGGTCGCGAAACACTTGCATTTTCTAATATTTGAAAAAACCTTTAAAATAATAAACACTTTTCGGAAAACTAAATCAGACATTTCGCATCCATTTAATAATCTCGACTACGTACATGACTTGGCGTGTGACGAGTAAGTATGTGATTCCATGTGCCAATTCGAAAATGCAACTCCTATTAGAATCCTGTAATAAAATGTTTTATACCTCAAATTCTATAAGGTACGTTATAGAATTTTTAAATAGCTTTGACTCCGATAAGTCAGTTGTTATGGGATTGAAGATATATAGGCGTTTAAATTTCATTACAAGATTTTTATAAAACTCTAAATTCTTGGAATCTTGTTAAAGGAGGCAAATTTGTTTTAAGTATAAGATTGAAATTATCTAAAAATTGTATAGAGCTAAGTTCTTATAAAAAAAACGTTATGAGAATAATTTAAATTTCGTAACAAGAAATTAACTCTAAGGATAGTAATGGGACCTAAAAGAGGCTTACAATATTGTTTTTCAGATTTTGGGAGCTTAACTCTGTAGAATATGTTAGTTGGGTACATTATTACAAATATGGAAAGTGGGTTCCAAACAAATGTTATATTCATTGATTTTGCAAAAGCATTCGATAGAGTAAATCACCTAATCTTATTAAGGAAACCCAATTCTCCACTCTTCCCTATTAAAATGGCTAGAATCATATTTAGCTTATAGAGTTCAAATAGTAAAAGTTGATAGTGAGCTCCCACGTTATATTTCGGTCCCATCTGGTATTCCACAAGGATGCCATTTCGGTCTGTTATTATTCTTGCTATTTGTAAACGACATACCTGATATTTTTCTAAATTCAAACTGCTTTTTTTTCAGACGACCTAAAACCTTACAGTAAAATTTCTTGTCAAACCGACTGTTTTCATCTTTTGGAAGATCTATAGAAGCTAATTGGTGCAAGCAAAATCACCTTCTGTTAAATGTTTCAAAATGTCAAGTTTTGGCATGCTTCCGGAATTCTAATCCTATAATGTTTGATTATATTATTAACCATACAAATTTAGAGCGTCTATCAATGAAGAAAGAACTAGGAGTAATATTGGATACAAACGTTTCTTTCTTACCACACTATGATTTATTGTAAACAAAGCTCATCAAATGCCTTGTTTTCTAAAAAGAAACACAAAAGAATTTTCAGATCCTTATACTTTAAAATCTTTTTACAATTCTCTGGTAGGCTCAATTCTAGAATACTGTAACATTGTCTGGAAAACTTGTTCCAGATAATATACCATATTTAGAATTTAGTATCTAGTCTATAAAGATAGTAATCTGATTGATGAAATAAATAAATAAATAATAATAAATAAAAATAAAATTTTGCGCCAATGTGATTAAATAAAAAATCAAAAAAGTTTGAGAGACAAAAAAATAAAACAAATGGAAAGAACTCCAAAAGCTTAAACATGACAAATTCGTACATGGGAACTATTTACAACCAAAAACGATTTGAGACCTGGTTGATTCGACACTGCAAGCTTAGTAGGAATCTGAGCGCATCCTCAGTCTATCGGTCAGTTCAGTGTGACGTGCAGGTTCTGCAATATCTAAAAGCATACACCGGCCCAAACAATAAATAAATGTGATGCACGTAAGCACAAGATGCACAAATATTTGACAAAGCACCAAATTGAAGATGGTGAATTACCCACCTTACGCATACTCAAACTAATGAAATTTATCAAATATATCAAGGACGATTAACCTTATTCAGTCTTAGAATTGGGCACAATAGATCAAAACATTTGCTAACCCCTAATTATTATTATCATTCATTCATAGATGCAAGGAATTTTCAGGGGCATTTATGAAACGTGTGTCGGAAATTCAGATTCTACGATGCATATAGGAATAATTACGACGTTGAATGGTGAATACCCTTAATTTGCTATTTGATTCAAAATGTATTCCAGTTGACAATTTAATTAAAGTCTTATCGACAAGTCAATGAACTAATAATAATCATGGAATACAAATTATCATCGTTATATTTGCAAATGCGACATTTCCACGGAAAAAAATAATAGAAAATACACGGTTTTGATGCTTTCAATAAATTGAGGTTTAAAGTTGCAAAGTGCATGAATTACATAAGTCACACACAACTTTTAATAATATGTAAATTTTCCAGTAAAAGATTTCTAAAGGAATCATTTAGTCCACAGAAAAAAATCCCATTTAGCTATTTGTTAAAGGTTCAATTCATTATAAGCTCAATCAATTTTTAAGACAGAAAGATTTATAATATAACATACAAGTATGTATATTATATCTTGTAATTATTAAATTTTTCTATTGCCTAAGCAGCCCATAGTCATAAGTTACAATAATACGAACTGCATTTTTCTGAAATGTTCCTAGTTTAACATTTTTACTTGCGATTATATGTACTTTAAGGCAAGTTATGGATTCGTGCAAAAAAAAAACAAATTCTAACAATCAAACATGACATTACGATCATAGAGAACACCAAGAAAGTGGGTCCCCCAATTCCGTCTATCTGTCTATCTGTCCTCGAGTTTACAGCCTAAACGGTTGGATAGGTTTGCTTCAAACTTGGTAGATATTGTTTTCTCGCTAATATGTCCACACGTTTTTTTTTTCATTTTTTTAAGACGACGACGAGTAGCTCCAATAAATTTTTTATTTTTTTTTTTAAATTGTTGTTTTTGTACCTCTAGTAGTAGAATTTTTTTGTTTTTCCATTTTATGGGAAAAGGTTGATTACATTTTTTTTGCATTTTTTTGCGCAGAAGCTCCTAAAATCTTAATCACTATTGTAGGCAAAAAAAAAAACGTTTTTTGAAAACTCTAAATTTCGAAAACGATTTAATGGATTTTGTCGAAACTTCGTATTAGGTAGTTTTTTAACATTGTCTTGAAAAGTTGAAAAACTATATTCCTAAAATAAAAAAACAACGTTACCTCCCATTCAAATGTTAAACAAAACCGTTAAGAAAAAAATTTATTTCTCGAAAGCGGCTTCAAGAATTCTTATAAAAAAATGTTTGTGTTCTTAAATTAGTACAGACCACTTTCAAGTATAAAAACATTTTTTTCGTACTTATTAACGGTACTTCCCATAGAACCACTTTTCATATTTTCGACTTTCTCAACTTTGGATAAACCGATCAAAACTGCGTTCCAAACTGTTCACAAAAAAAGTTTTTCGAGTTTTAAAAAATAAATAAAAATTGTCAGGGATTTTGTTTTGAAATTTGAATTTTGTATGTATATTTTTAAATATCTTCAAAATTGCGTTTCAAATTTTTCTTTTTTAAATTTTATACATAAAAAAAATAATTTATTAAAAAAGCGCTTTAACGATTTTGATTGTTTTTATATGTTCTTATTTACCCATTATTTGTTTTCCCTCAAACTATAACGACTAAGCAATATAAAAACATTTAATTATGTGTATTATCCATTATTACCTTTTACTAATTTTTGCGTACGTCACTGAGTACTAAATACAATGTGGGCCCTCATACATTTATATATACATATGACGTGTCTTTAAAAATCACTTTAATCTTATGTATGCATATTGTACCTTAATTACACAGTTATATGCATATAACTACCTACCCACCTAAATCCTTCATCTACATTTTTATATGTACAAGCTTATTTACTTAGGTTCCATCTATGTATATGTATGTACATACATTTTACTCTCCCAACTTACATTATTAAAATCCATAAATAGATTTGAATATACATTTTTAGGAAGGTACCTAGTAAGTAATTCTTAATTGAATCATCCATTCGACAATTCATTATACTAAAAATCAATATAATCTTACCTACATATGCTTTAAACCTGCATAGGATAACTACACCTAACTAACCAAACTTCAATGGTTAGCTACATTTAAGTTGTTGGGTACAAGAGCAAGTTCGTACGATCCAGTCGTGCATTTTATTTTTAACTATTCTCATACTAAAACTTGTGTGGATAAATTACGAATGAAGGCGTCTATAAATGTCAAAATGGCATGGACTTACGTCATTTTCGAGGCTGTTCAGATGTGCTCGTTTTTTTCACACCTATATTGAACCCAATCAAAAACAACATTAGTTTGATTTTAAAAAGATAAAATAGCCTTTTGGGGATTTTAACAAAATAGCAAAATATTATAAGATAGTTCTAGGATTAAATCGTTTGAAATTATTAAAATCGTCTCATACTAATAATGCATTAACATTGTACGAAATTATTTAAAATTTAGCTCTCATGTTTTTGACAATTGAATCAAATATCTCAATTGAGTTTATAGAGTGTCTAGCTAATCATCAGTAAATTTGTTCGCTAAGCCCTAAAGTTCCACGGTCACTTTAAAGCGTTTATTTTTTTGAAAAACCTGAAGTCACCCTGATTTTTTTTTTTTTTATTTTCAACACGCGCTCAAGGGATTATGAATACCGTTTAAATGTTTCAACACAGCGCGGGCGTGAAGGTGAGGTTAAGGAAGAGAAAGAATGATAAACAAATTCTGTGTTTTTTAAAGTCTATTATCACCCTGAACCCTCCCTAAAGTAGATCTAGGTTTTAAGCTAGGGCGAGTTGAAGTAAATGAATTCACTATCAAAGTCACATGAGATCTGAAGTAGGCACTAGCGATATAGAGAAAACATCGATGTAGCATCGAATACTTATCGTCGATGTTAATAATTATCGAATTGAAAACATCAGTGTTTTTAACAAATTTTCTTTAACACGCCACGCCGCGCGCCGGTACCAATTTCGATAAGTTCAAGCAGATATCAGAAGAACTGTACAATTTTCTTAGGTGAGCATTTCATCGCATACCTTTTTACATCAGTAAAGATAAAGAATATCGATGATAACTTTAAAATATTTTCCGAGCGTTATTGCTCTTAAAAATTAAAGCAGCTACAAAAATGAAAATAATTGTTAAGAATTTTAAGATGACAGCACAAAAGTGACAGGTTTTTGACAATTTTGTTTGCGATAAAGAATGCGATTAAGCATACAATTTATTGCATTTTATGAAATAATAGCTGTCATTTCGGTCTCCACTTGCGTAGTGAAAGCATGCTTTATCAGTTGCTTTGGAATTATGGCTATTCTAGACCGCATGTAATAATTTCTTCAGTAATCAACATTCATCGATATTAAAGAATCGATTTTCTTGTTTTAACATCGATGTTTCTTTAATATCGATGAAAGTCGCTCATCCTTAATCTGAAGCTACTGGATTGTTGTTGATTCGCATTTTGTATGCAATTTGTTATTTTTAAAATAAAAATTAAAAAAATACTCAAATTAATTTCCATACACAACAAAAAAATATAAACTTTTGAAGTTGTGGATTAAGCATATGGCCAAAGCAAATGCAATTTAAATTCCTGAAACTTAAACAGATTTTTAGTTTTAATTATTAGATGACAAAACTTGTTTTTCAACAACACAATTATAAACATTATCTGCTGGAACTTTTTGAGGCTTTTTTGAAAATAACCTAAGTCGATGCTGGGTAAAGTTCAACGAGCGAATATAGTCTAGTGGACAGTTCACTTGAAGGCCTAATGCTGTTTTCTCTTTTTAACTCCTGTTTCTCCTAAAGTTCTCGGAGTATTTTCTATTCTGGATTTTATAAGGGATTACAAATTGAAAACTTATTATGAGTTATGTTTCTTCACAGTTTTCTATCGGATTATTTTTCAAAATTAAAAATTATTCGAAATATTATTTGTTTAGATGACGACATTCAAAGTGTGTTTGATTGAAATCAAAAAGGGTTAAGCACTCCGAAAATCCAATCGAAAATGAAATTAACCGTAGTTCAAATTGAATTCAAGAAAAAATTGTAATTAATCCCTAATTTGAAAAATCCCGTACTCACAAGAAAGTATTCCCAACATATATTCATGAAACCAATAAATATTAAAATAAAATAAGAATTAAAAAAAAATTAAACATTAAAATAATCCATAATTTCTTATTTCTATTTCTTGTTTATGTCAAATAAAAAAAATTCTACTAGTTGTTTTAACATATACAATTAATAGTTGTGTTGACAATACGACAGGTAGCATTGAGATTAACAGATTTGATGTGTGCGTGGTGTTAATCCAATTATCAACTAAAAGGACTTTATTTTGCCTTTGCAGCTACTGTTTTAATTGTATTTAAACTTATTCTTCTATTAACAGTTTGCGTCATAATAAGTCCTTAGCTTGACTGTACTAAATGCCACTTCTAATAACGGACACTCTGGCGTATACGTGATTCTTTTTTTAATTTTTTCTTTTTTTAAATTGTAGCTTTAAGGAGAGAGGTGCACGCTATGCCCTACTTTCCCTTTCAGATGAACAAAAAAAGGCTGGCGTTATTTCTGCATCCTTGGGTAATCATGCACAAGTAAGTTTAATCTCAAATCGACTTAACATTAAATTGAGTGAAAATATTTTTTTTTCTTAATTCAACAAAAGGGTCTCAGCTATCATGGATGGAAGTTAAATATTCCAGTAACCGTTGTAATGCCCACAGCAGCACCTATTATGAAAATTCAAAAATGTCGCAACTACAGAGCACGTGTCATAGTTAAGGGCGATGATATGGGTGAAGCCAAGAATGTTGCCTTAAAAATGGCACAAGATGAAAACCTTATGTACATCAATGGCTATGATCATCCTTTGATAATGGCGGGTCAGGGAACTATTGGATTAGAGATATTAGATCAAGTTCCAGAACCAGATGCAATTATTGTTCCTGTTGGAGGCGGAGGGCTCATTGCTGGCATTGCTACAGCTGTTAAGGCTCTCTCGCCTAAAACCAAGATTATAGTAAGATTTAGGTGCACACAGTAAAAGATGGTTCATAGAAGTAAAAAGAAATGTTTATTCCACAGGGTGTGGAATCTGACAAATGTCCAAGCTTCACTATGGCATTGGAAAATTCTGGTCCAATTCATATTCCTATTAAGAACACCTTAGCCGACGGCTTAGCAGTGCCCAAAGTAGGTTATAATGCTTATGCTACTGCAATGCCTCTGATCGACAAGATGGTAGTAGTCAAAGAAGAATGGATAGCTTTGGCTATTTTGCGTCTGGTAGAAGAGGAAAAATGTGTCGTTGAGGGAGCTGGAGCTGTGGCGTTAGGGGCAATTCTAGCCGGTCAATTAAATGATTTAAAGGGCAAAAAGTAAGTTATAGAATGTTAGAACTATTAAATTGCAATCTACTACATATTTAATGTTAAAGGGTCGTGATTTTGCTATGTGGTGGAAATATCGACACAACTGTCTTGGGGAGATGTTTGGAAAGAGGTTTAGCTGCGGAAGGCCGGCTAGTGAAGTTTAATGCTCAATTGAGTGACAGACCGGGTGGAATTCATGAATTGTGTAAAATCTTAGGAGATTTGGGAGTGTCGATTAAGGACATAATGCATGAGAGAGCATGGCTTAAAGATATTCATGCTGTTGAGGTGAGTAAAGATTGAGTATCGATTTTTTTTTTAAATATGATTTTATTTTGGTTGTTTGTTTCAGGTTAAGGTGGTTTGTGAAACCCGTGATTGGTCTCATAGTTTAGAACTTAAGGAAGTACTTAAATCTAATTATGAAAATGTTCAATTTACAGAAGAGCCATTGGCTATAAATGAAAATTTGTTGAACAAAATTTAATAATTATGTAATTACTCATAATGTGCATTCTTGTATAATACATATAATAAAGTAATCTATATATACAAACATTAATTGCCGCGTGTATAAAGCAGCATTACATGAGACCCAGGGGCCTATAACACAACGCGATAAGTCGACAAGTCTGAATTCACTGGTCAAACTATACTTATACGACAAGGTGTGTGACGAGTCCAACAGTTTTGCTTTGTGATACAGAAACAACGCAAAACTGTTGCACTCATCAGAATTATAAATATCCCTTAACTTGCCCACATTATATGCCAAGTGGCCAAGAATAAAACATTGCTGTCTTAACAAAAATAAGAGAAGACTTTAAGCTATATTTAAGCAAAAAAAAAGCGAAAAGTGGATAGAGATATTTACTTTGGCTAAAAGTCTGAATATTATTTCACAAAATAAAGACAAATAATTTGTCGGCAAAATACATACTGTGCCGTTGATTTTGATATTCGAAATTTTTCGAGAAACAAATGATCGTCAACTTCAAAATTTATTCTTAGTTTAATCACTTTTAATCTATACAAAGGTTCATTATTTTTATTCTCATTGTGACTATCAAATTCGGAGTGAAATAAATACATTTTAAATTGAATATGTGTTGAAAACAAATATATAAATTACGTATGTACATATGTACAATGTCCACAATTCCACAATTTAAAATACTTATTTTCAAACTGATTTTACTCAGAAAATACATACTTGTAAACTAATGACAACTTTTAAATTAACTGTCACACATTAGCCATGCTTAAACAAATTTTCTGTGGTACTTGTCACTTTATGTTACAAAAGGAGGGAAATAAAACAATTTCCCACTTGTCTCATTTTAATGAGATAATAATTGTGACAGAGGTTTTAGACTTGTCGTTTTGTATTACAATTTTTTTTAGACTTGTCATATTTTACTTGTCCTACAATTATTTTTTTTTCTGCGGTCGTAATTGTTAGGACACGATTTTAGACAAAATTGCATGATATGTCTTTTTTTATACAAATTTAAATAAAATATTCAATTTGTCAGTTTATTATTCACAAGTTTTTATAACAACAAAAAACTAAAAAAATTTTTGATTTTGTGACTGGAAAATAATGCGTCAGCTTGGATTCGCATAATTTTCATTTCCGTATTGTGTATTGTGTATGTGCTTATTCGTTAATCCTGAAGTCATCTTAGGGCCACCGTGCAACATTTTTTGAAGCACATGACCTCATTAAGGTGCCTAAATTCTGTGTTTTCTTATTATCTGTACTCGGTCTAAAGCAAACGGTGGCTAGTTGAACTAACGAATAAACTGTCAAACTGACATGGTGCTAAAGCCTGACCTGTTTTGCGTTAGTGTTTTGTATATAATATGTTATTTTTAAAAATTAAAATTTAACGATTACACAAATATAGTTTAATAAATAAAAAAAAACTAGAAATGGGATTCTCTGAAGTTATGGATGCTGAGTCAAGCGAATTTGTCAAAATCGCATGCGCTCCAAAAAGAGATTTAATTTTTTTTTTAATTTATCAGAGAAAGTAACTTTTTGTTTCTTGGTTTAAATGTTGAGATCAGAATTTGAAACCCTCGCTTTTTTTGAGAAAAATCCAGGGTTTTTAACAACTTTTGGGGTTATCACTAAAACCTGTGTAAAAGCATAAGCCGAACCGCGCCTTGGCAAGTATATGAGTTGAGTATCTAGGCATGTAAAAAAGTCTATGGTCAACCCATGGGTATAGTTCAATGATCGAACCTACTGTGAATACCGACTGTGCTTATCATTTATTATTTATGTAGGCTTCTCCCTTACATAGCGGACATTTTGACTGGAAAAAATCTACATTATCACGAGAGATTGAATTCGAAGCTTCTTATTGTTTTCATATTAAATCACTGTTTTATGAAAAACAAATGTTCGATAAATGATATGAATGTATAGGTAATATTATTGTATACTAAAATAAAATGCACGACTGGATCGCACGTACTTGCTCTTATGTTCGAAAACATTATATGCAATAGAGTCTTAATAGGAACGGCTAAATGTATTTTTAAAGTAGTTTTTCACTTAATTTTTTGTATATAAAAATTCTCAAATATTTTCCAAAATAAAATTGGTATGGAAATTTTAAATATTTAATAATATAAATTCAAAGACAATATTTCGGAAAAAAATCGTCCCCCGTTTTCAAAATTGTGAATGTTCAAAAAATATTATTTTTTTCAAAAAGCCAAAAAAAAATTATTTTTCGGATATTTTGAAATGCAGTATTGCTTAGAATTTGAGGTACCTCCTGTAAAAAAATTTGATGAAAAGCCATTTATGAGAAATTCGAAAATCAATAAAATGGTTGTATGGCAGGTACCGTTAATAACAAAATATTTGAAAAAAAAAATTCGCCCAGAATGTAGACCATATCCGAAGTAGTACACACACCAATTTTTATTCAAATCGTTAGAGCTGTTTTCGAGCTAATTAAGATCGTAGAAAAATTTGTATGGCAAGTACCGTTATTTTTGGGGCTAAAACGACGATTCAAAAATCTATTTTGGACAATCAACTAAAACGCCTAAGCACCAAGTTTGAACAAAATCCTTTCAGCGGTTAAGGCTGTAGATCGTTCTACAGACAGACAGACAGACGGAATTGCGGGACCCACTTTTTTGTGTGTTCTCTATAATCGTAATGTCATGTTTGATTGTTAGAAATTTTTTTTTTTTTTCGAATACATAACTTGCCTTATAGTATCTATGATCGCAAGTAAAAATACGAACAATAATTTTAACACATTTCAGTTAAATAATTAAAATGGTCGGTCCATAAAGATTGCCAGAAATAGGAAACTAACAAGGGATGCTTCTAAGTTCTGTGGAGTTTCAAACTTTTTTCTGTTATTTATACTATATATTACTATTTAAAGTCATTTATTGAAAATAAAACGACACTCACAATTAGTACATCATTCTTCATCAAAAGACAACAACATTTAGTGATATCGAATAAGAATTTCTCTGACGCGATCCATTATGAGTGCGGAAAAATGCATACAGTCAAGTTCAATTCGTTCAGTGGAGTTTTACGTCGAGAAAACAGACTTTCAAACGTGAAATTTCGAAATGAACGTTGACATTTGCAAATGTGAGATGAAACAGCATACATTCTGTAACTACGACGATGTTGCTTTAAAAGCAATGGACAAGTTCTTTAGCTTTAAAGAAAAACTGCATTGAGTATCAAAAAAAAAGAAGAAATTTGTCGAAGATTTTAAAATTTCGATATTTTTATCAGATGACGGTTTAAACGCTTTGTTCAAAATTCGGTTGAGTAAGCCAACCGATGTATTTTGACGTAAGTCCAATCCGTCTTGTTCACATATAAAAGTAGGTTCCTTGCGCTGAAGTCGCCATAGGGTTATTCTGAAGCGTTTTGTGAAAAACTTGAAATCACCCTGTTAAGAAAATTCTGTGTTTTTTAAACCTATGGTCGCCCTCAACTCGCCCTGGAGAAGATCTAGGTTTTTAGCTAGGGCAAGTTGAAGAAGTGAATAAACTGTCAAAGTCACATGAGATCTGAAATCGGGATGAGCGATATCGAATATTCATCATCGATGCTAATAATAATTACCGATTCCGAAACATTGATGTTTTTGAGGAATTTCCTTTATTCTTCCTTCAACATCGATATTGAATCATCGATTTTTTGTTTTAAGATACCTGTTTCGTGAACATCGCTTATCCCTAGTCTGAATTATTGTTTAGTTGTGAATTTTCTTTGTGTATGCAATTTGTTATTTTTAAAATGGAAATTAATAAAATCAAAAATACCCAAATTTATTTTCAGACACAGCCATGCAAATAGAAACGTTTTAAGTTGTGGGCCAAAGGAAATGCACTTTTGAATTAAATTTAAACATATTTTAAATTTTAATTATAAGATGACTTAACTTGCTTCTCTGCAATATAAAGTTAAAGGCCCTCGGGTCTCAGGCGTTTTTTTGTGAACCGAGTAACCCAACAACTCTTGGGGTTATCAGGGTCGCCTTGGGTACATTTTTCAATGAACGAACCCATCCAAAAATACCAAAAACACAAACTGAATGTGAAGAATACAAAATTTAAAAAAGTGTTGACCAGATATTCTAACCTCAATATGAAATGTCAGTTTTGTTGTTTGGATTTGGTTTGGATCATTTGTTTGGTGATTGGTTAACAATAACAAAATAAAATTGTATTATTTTGGACAAAAATACTTTTTTCCCACTTCAATTGATATTTTGTATACAAAGGTTATGAAAAAAATGGATGTGCAATAAAGAAAATGATTTAATTGCAGTAATTGAGTAGCGGAGAAAGAAATACCAGAAATAGAAACAAGAAGAAACATTTTTTGGGAAAGTGTGTAAAACAACAATTTGTATGCAAATTCTTTTTACTGATGGTCTGTCGGAGATACAGTTCGTAATAATTGTGAATAACTACTATCATCACAGAATTAACGTAGTTGACACGATAAACAGATAATAAGGTTTGCTCATTACATACACCCATTTCGCCATCTTGCTTATAATGTGACGTCATCGTGTTCTGCTAGTTTGACAAGGGAGGTCATTAATTGTAATTTATCAATTGTATTTTTTTATTTTGTTTGTTTTCGCGTTTGAAAAGTGAATTTTAAAATTTGAAAATGGTTGTGTGTGCTGTTTTGGGGTGTAATAATTCACCGGACAGAAAAAACAATGAAATAAAATTAAAATTTCACTATTTCCCGAAAGACGATAAAATGTGTAAATTGTTGATTAATACTTGTGGTAATAACAAATATTATTCTTTAAAAAGCAGTCGTGTTTGCTCAGAATATTTTGTTGAAAGCGACTATGCACTCAAAAATATACTTTTAAATGTTTTTGAAAATAAGAGAGCTTTAAGGAAAGAATCAGTACCATCAACAAATTTGCGAAATGAACCTGAGCAATCTTCAAGAGATAAAAGACAAGAAATAAGAGATAACAAAAGGATCGCTAATGAATGTCTAGCTGCTTTCGAAAAGTAATAATTTGAAATAAACTGTCCTATATTATATATTTAACCATGTTTAATATATATAGTTGTCACAAACCCTCGACAAGTAACTTTGTCCCCGAAAGTCCACAAGAGGAAGAATTTTGTGGATACCATGATCAGGAGGATTGTTTGTATTACACAAATGGTAGCACCCAAACAGAGTAAGACATACTTGGAAACCATTTTGAGTTAGCTAAAATAATATTTTATTTTATTCTATTTTCTAAAATAGAGTTCAATCCAACTGCAGCAAGGAACTTAGAATCATGGAACTGGAAAGATTGAAGAACAATCTGAAGCGCAAGAATCAGCAGGTACAAAGTGATGAGGTTATGAGGACATCTTTAAGAGGGATATTTACATCTACCCAATTGGAGCATCCCAATAAAAAGGCACCCTGGAAAGCTGAGGATATTTCTTCAGCAATATTCTGCTGGTGACAGATCCTTTAGGCTACTTGGGTGGAAGAAAAGTCGGAAGGTGGACTTAAGAAATCAAGCGATACATTCCTTGAAAATGTTAGACTTTTGGAAAATATTTTTATGAAACACAATAAGGAACATCTATACACAGAAGGCAAGTTCCTAGAAAAACATTTAAAAAATTCTGAAGCTGTGCCTCTAGGTATATGTAAGTGTAAAAAAACTATTTTTTAAGTGCAGACTGTATTTTAGAATTAAGCATTTAAACAAATAACTTTTAAATGAAATTAACTGTAAGAATAGAAAAATAATAAAAACTGTGTAATGAAATGGTATTCTTTTCTTTCATCTTATGTCCTTTTCGATTGGTCATCCAGAATTCTTCTGACGCCCACAAAATAACAGTTGTTACTCTACAGTACAAAAAACGATTCTGGATTTCATTTCAGAAGCGAAAACAGAATCACTAAGCCACTCACATAAATAAAATTTCAAAATCATCGGGTTAATTTGTTGTATAATTTCGAGGTGTTTATTGAATTTAAACTACTCCTCTGGTAAAATAACGTGAAAAGAAGCAAGTTATAATCATTATTGATACAAGAAAATGTGTATCTAAATTGAAATCAAGTGTTTTGGAAATTCTATTTAGCGGATGTGATTTTTTTAAAATTTAATCTTCACAAATACAGTGATACATACAATTCAGAATCAGTCAAATTGTTTCCGCGTGTTTTATTGGGGAACGTGTTCCGAACGGCCAATCGAAAAGGCCGTTATATCCCAACCCGTTGATGATGACGTCACACCACAGCTGTCAAAACACAATGAGCATACCTTATTATCTGTTTATCGTGGTAGTTCACAGCAGTCAGAAGTAATAGGTACTTAGCAGTACGTACTGAAGCTCAAAGGAACACACTTAAAGTAAATCGGTTGAGTTGGGCCAATGTGATCTTCAAGTTTAAGTGCAAGATTGACTCGAAGTTGGTTATTCTTCTTTTGCACAACTGGCACAATTCCTTCCCATTATTAATTAATAGAACTTATTATTAATTCTAGAGCGCACAAATTCGTTTGTGCACTCTAGAATTTCTTAAGAGAATCAGTTCGATTTGAAATAAAAAATAATCAGCCTTATCACAGGCTTCGCTGAAATATATTCGTACTACGAATCAGGAATAAATGTATTATTGGCCCCATCATACTAAAGAAAAGAAAATTTATATGTCTGCTTAATGCAAGCAGTTAAAAAATCAAATACAAAAAATTAAAAGTTATAGGATCAGTAGATCTATAAATTAAAAAAAAATAGAGAAAAAAATTTATAAAAACAAAATTTTAATTAAAAAAGAAAAATAAATTTTAAAAAACGTAATAAAGAATTGAAAACGATAGAATGCGAAGTTATATATAAAAATAATCCTTACGAAATTCGGAGTTCGTCAAAATTGGCATCACTAGCCCCGAATGAATAGGAAGGACTGTTGTTTTTTTAAGAACAGGTATTTTCATAGTAGCCTGTGGAAGTGGAAGCAAAATAAAAAATTACTTGCAGACAAATAGGCACATCGTAAAAAAATATTGAACTGAAAGAGATACATATGTATGTAAGCTTATTGCGAAATTAAATGTGAAAGTATATAATAATTTTAATTTTCAAAGGGCAAACAAATCAATTACAAATCACATTCAATATAAAAGGATTTTTTAAATGCTTCCAAGAAAATCTCATATATTCTGATTAATCGAGGTAACGGTTGGAGCGGAGTTTTTTCTCCACAACGCATCTTCATCGGAAATTCAATTTCAGTTCGAAGTAGCTGTCATCGGAAGAAATTTTAAGGAAATACGGCGACGCATTGCGATGGATATAAACTTCAGGCAGAGATGAGCAACTTAACTGATATATAGAAAATGCGATATATTTTCGATAGTTTTTTTTATTAAATAAGCACTATAAACTTTTTAAACCATGAAAAATTGGCGAGAGAGTGTAATTTATTATTTATAGAAAGTATTTCTTTCAGTTATAATGCGCTAGAGTTTTTAAGAAATGTAATTAGATTCGCCGATTTTAAAATCAAAACTTTCGAATAAAGTCCCCTCCCTATATCTATTTCCAAACACATGTTTTGTTTCCGTTTGAACTGTTAACAAAAGAATAATTTGAAAAAAAAACTTTTGAAATTCAATATTATTTATTTAGAAAATAAAAGAACATTGCAAGAACGAAAACAATATATGCTGACTACCTGACGCAGCCCTAATTCTATAATTCCCTTCAAGATTTAAGAAAAACTTTGGCCTAAATAAAAATGTGTTGGCTTTTGTTTTGGAGCAGATTCAACACAAATACAAAACAAATTATCGGTCTGATGGTGTCACTCCAAACCCTTAAAAAATAGATGATTTATTCAAAACTAAAACACAGCCACGACTGGTGTCCTTGTGTAATTTTAGATATGCAATATCCGGATATTCGCTGGGCAGAGTTATCATCCGCTCATATTGCTGTGCACTTGTTTATTCGTTCTGCCTAAAAACAAAAAGCACACAAGTTAACGTACATAAGGTTTATTTCTTCATTACTTACATTTTAAAGCCTAGTACGCTGCTGATGCGAAACGAAAAATCCCATACAAAAATGACACGACGAAATCATGAACGAAAAATTTCGTTCTACTTTTCGTTTTCCAGTACGCTGCTGAACGACGAAATGTGTAATTTTAGTGGATAGCTGTAGTAGATTTCTTAGTACAATTCTCCACTCTTTTCGTTCTCAATTTAATTGACCTGCACATTAATTGCTTGCGAAATTTTGACATTTCATTTTTTTTATAAAAAAAAAGTCAAGCTCTTGTAATGCTTATTTGATTTTTCTTTGGCTTTGTGTTTTCTCTAGTGTCTGGTTTTTCTGTGCATTTCCTGTATTAACTTATTCAAAATACATTCAATTCTAATTTTGTATCAAAACCAATTTTAAAATCGACTAAACTAAATCTGCAAAATGAAAATGGGAAGTTGGAAAGAAGCACACCCTTCACATATCTTATCGGCGAACAAGATATAGCTGATCTTTATTTGGAGTGCTGATTATAACCAACTATCGACTTTTCTCATACCTAGTGCTAGTGCTTAGATTAAAAATAACCAATGTCCTTTTAAAATTAATTTATTTTAAGTGACTACTAAATAAAAATATTATAATCAAGATTCAGTAGTTTGTTCTGCAATTAACTGTCCATGTCATGATTTTTAAAATACATTTGTTACTCCAACTTTTAAATTCTATGCGACCTTTGACACCATATAAATATAAAAAAACACTCACCATTTCTAACTACATACTTTCAACACATAAATTAACTCAATTGCCACAAAGAAAAAATCAAATCGACCGCCCGCTACTGGCAGTACGAATACGAATTTCCGACCTGGTCGGGACAAGATGTATCCAGGCCGGAAGCCAAAGGTAAGCGGCCTTCCGCTGCACCGACGACAATTAAGGAAATCATCGTTACCACAATAATGTTTGGTTGCAAAAAGGCCATCTTAAACGATACCCACCTCTATTTAGAAAGCCTGTTTCCGATCTCATTGATTGGCGATTTTATACCATACCCCAGAACTTATTTCTCAAGTTAAGATAATCTGTTTAATGTTTACTTCGTGAAAGTCGGCACGGGATGGACATTGTTATTTAATCTACAATTTCAGGTGATGACTTCGCTAGTCCTTTGTTGTGTTGATAGAAAGAAGATGATGACAAATCACTTACCTCGCATTGCCATCGCTACCTTCTTTTTTCTTTTCTGGACGAAGTTTTTTAATGTAATTGAACCATCGTATGGCAGATGCCGTGCTCGTGGATTTGATAGCAAATCAAGCTGCTTGCAAGCTGGTCACTTGTCAATTGGATTTGACATATAAGGCCATGCATTTTTACTATTCATTCGATTTTGGTATTAATTGAGGAAGCAAGACCTATAGTTAAAATGGGAATCGATCAAAGAGCATTCGCAGCGTAGCAGAGCGGTCAAGTACAAACCCACTAAGAAAACTCACTGATGAACTAGTGAAAATGCAACCCGTTCCAAAAATATATTCTAAAAGCTATTCACTGTTCTCTTGGAATATACAAATCTGAAAATACTTTGGAGTGTATCTTTGGAACGGGTTACCCTAAAAACTTGGTTGATACCTTTTTGTAATCTACTCTTGATGCTCTCAAAATCAGCATCAAAAGTTTTTATGTAGAAGCCTTATTGCAAAAAATAATCACTCTTGAAATACGCATTTTTAGAATGATGTATGGGTATTCCTGGAGCTATTTTTTTAATACAACTTCTTGGCAAAAAATGTTGATGCTTCCTTTGAAAGTATGAAGTGCTGATTCTAAAATGATATCGCTCGCCTTTATTGGACAAACTGTTCCAAAGATATAGATCCAAAGCTATTCACTGTTCACCTTGAAATACATAATCTGAAAATACTTTGAAGTGTATCTTTGGAACGGGTTGTCCAATAAACTTCATACTTCCAAAGGAAGCATCAACATTTTTTGCAAAGAAGTTGTATTAAAAAAAAATAGCTCCAGGAATACGCATACATCATTCTAAATATGCGTATTTCAAGAGTGATTTTTTGCAATAAGGCTTCTACATAAAAACTTTTGATGCTGATTTTGAGAGCATCAAGAGTAGATTACAAAAAGGTATCAACCAAGTTTTTAGGGTAACCCGTTCCAAAGATACACTTCAAAGTATTTTCAGATTATGTATTTCAAGGTGAACAGTGAATAGCTTTGGAACTATATCTTTGGAACGGGTTGTCCAATAAAGGCGAGCGATATCTTTTTTGAATCAAAACTTCATACTTTCAAAGGAAGCATTAACAAAACCAAAAGTAGTTTTGTCACCAAATTACTTTTAGATGTATTTTTTTGTCACCAAATTTCCTTTACATATAATTTTTTTGAAATAATTCTTGGACTTGAAAATGGTATCCGGAATTAGTAAGAAACCAAAAATTAGAACTCATAACCGTTTACGCCATCCCAATGAAGGACGTAGTTTTCGAATTATAGAGTGGTTTACCTCCCTATTTCATTGATTTTCTTAAAATTGATAGAAATTTCATCAAATCGGCAGATAAACCAGTTAATAAGTCGCAAAGTATTTGCTTAATTTCCATCATTTAAACGGTTCTGAGTTTTATTTTAAATCCTCTATGTGTAACAAGAACAATTTTTAAATCCAAGAATTATTTCAAGAAAATTACATCTAAAAGTAATTTGGCGACAAAAAATTTTCAATCTAAAAATAATTTGGTGACAAAATTACTTTTTTTTTTACAACTTGTCAATTGTTTTTGACAGCTTACAGAACTCTCCGCAAATATTTTTCCGCTGTGGTTTTCGTTAGCATTTCGCTCTCCTAGTGGAGACCACCGAAAAATTTCGTTTCGCGTCAGCAGCGTACTAGGCTTAATAAACAATTTCTTTAAGAAGAAAACACTTTTCGCAACGAGAACTTGTCGAAGGACTTCGGAGAATATTTTGTTTGTATCTGTCATAAACAAAACCATTCAAAGTACTTCATCACATACAAATGGGATGCGTTGAATTTCGTCGGCCAGAATTTCCGATCAGCCGATCGGAGAATTACCTCGAAGCAAAATGTCTCCGATATGTAGTAAATCGGAGAGAATTCCACTCCGACGCACGGTTACCTCAATAGGGCAGATAACGTAAATCAGACTAATTTTCAAACTCCGAAGAATGGGTTGCTGTGAGGCAATGATGTTTTGATTTCGTTCGTGGCTTATGGTGTGAATTTATTTGTATTCGTAGCGTAATAAAACATTCGGAACTTTGCTAGGAGTAACTCTGTGATAGGGGTGAATATTACATTATTTAAATTAGTAAGAGATTCGACAAGTTCAGAAAAATGGAATCTTAAGACTCGGGTATCTCAGCAGTTCCTTCAATTTCGCTCGACTGAGGAAAAATTGTTGGATTCGACTACTCAATTTTTAACGAAGTGGCATTTGTGAGAGTTTTTTTGAGAACATTTTCTGTTCAAATATGAAAACTTTTTAGTTGTGGTAATAAATCAAGATTTTGTAGAGATCTTTCAATGAAACTCAGTTATATAATAGTTAATTTATTAAACAATATTTAACATGATTCCTCTTCTTCCCCGATTTCTTCTGCATTCATTTCTTCAATTTGTTTTTGCTCATGGAATAAGCGCCATGCTTCCTCCATTTCCACAGTAGGATCGTATACTTCATCAAGGCCCTCTGTGTCATTTTCAGCTTGTATTGAAGGTATTTGCGCAATTGACATATTTCTGGCAGTGTATTTCAAGCCCCAACCAAAGTAAATAGAATCAGAGTATTTTTCAAATGTAAAAGAATAAGCCCCAGGCCATAAATTTGAACGCAAGATAGTCAATTGATTTATTTTGTTATGCGTGCTTGAGCTTCGTATGGTGCAACCTGTCACATTTTCCACATTTTTATCTTCGTTGCATGTGGTGAAAAGAACTGGCCCAGATTCCATTATTGCGCTATTATCTAATTCGAAAGTGTCCTCTCCTTCTTCAATCTCTGTGTCTGCGTATTCTTCCTCACTTCGTATATTAATGATATTTCTATTTTCCAAGGCCTTGAGAGCTTTTTTCTCATCAAAATAAGCGACTCGACCCTGCTCTAGAATATGAGGTCTTATATGAACCCAGGATGTCGAAAATTTAAGTTTTTGTGCAAGTGGCTTGTATTCTTCATTTTCGATAACGATGGCATCATTGTCTAACTCTTCATCTTCTTCTTCGCCATCTGATTCCCCCATTTCATCTTCTGTCTCCTTCATACTCTCACCATAAACCTCTAGTATCTCTTTTTTTGTAAGTCTTCTATAATAATCTTTCGGTGCAACGTATGTCCCGGAAGTTATTCTGGCTATGATGGCTCTTAAATAGTCTTTTTCTGTTCCTGGGAAAGTTGGATAACTAACTATATTAGCATCTAGTTCTCCTTTCAAGAATTTTCTTATTTTTCTCGATATTTGGATTTGTTGGGGATTCACATTTGGTAGTTCAATCCATTCGTCATCAAATGAATTCACAACAAAGTAAGTTCGTCGATTCAAGCCAGTACCTATAGGCTCTGGTGGAATATCAAAATCGAAATTATTCTTGGAATTTGGGATGCTTTCGCAGGGATAATTCATTTTCTCGAGTTCTTCCTTAGAACGATCTTGCCATTGAACTCCAGGAATAAGATCGACATCGATTTCTTTACTCACAGCTTGATCTTGGGCTTTTTTTTCTTGATAGATGCTGATTTTTTCCATCACTTCTTCTCTCATTTTTTCAAAGCGAATATCTGTCTCAGATTGAGTTAGTTGAGCTTCAACAATATAGTAAGATTTCTGTAGACCATAAATTATACCCCAGAAACGGGCATGCTGGATATTTTGATGAAATTGAACCTTCTGCAAGGCGTACGATAACTTGCAAACTTCATCGCTTGATAAAGCAAAACCACAAAGAGCCCAGAATAATTGAAGCCGCTGAGTGTTTTCATTTAGAGAGAGCTTACGCTGTAATTTCTCTATTGGAAGGATCGTCTTTTGAGCAACTTTAGTTGATTTTCTAGTGCGCCTTGGAGCATTTTCCTTACAAACATCATATTCGTCATCATTAGGTTGATTAGGAACCTGAAACAAGTAAACTTATTACATTAATATGTTTTATATGTATCTATTTAATCATTTTATTCAAAGAAGGTTTTTTGCATGATTAAATGATTTGTAGGTTATCGAAACTAAAGTGTAGCGTAGTGAAATGGCGGGAGTACATCGAGGACCTTCTGCCACCATTATTATATGGTAAATATATTATATTTGCCTTTTGCATGGGTGAGTATTGTAACTAATTTATATAGATCACTAAATATAAATGCCATCGACTCTCCGGCTCTGCTTGAATTAATTTTCCTTAACACTAACCCTTGTGATATTAGATCTGTTCCCTTCTTCCATCTCACCGTACTAACTATGGTCACTTTAATCCCATTTCTAAAATGTTATGATTTGCGAACAGTGCTCAACGCATCCTTATACTACGTTTTCACCTAAAGATAATCCGGTTTAAATTGAGTAGATTAAAAATTAATCTTGAAGTGTTTTCACCAGAGAAAAAAAAAAGATTAGTTTGACGTTTTCACTCTGAATTGGCATTCAAAAGTCAATACATCAAGAGTAAAACAAAATAATAATTAGAGAGAAAAATAACAATTTCGGTGCAGTGAACAAATTTAATTTCAATAAATAAAAATGAGCAATATCTTAAAAATATTGTTATCCCAACATTTTATCCTTCAATTCAAGCAGTAATCATGGTGCATGAAATCTGGCCAGGGCCAGGGGCCTGTAACACAAAGCTTTTAATTGACAAGTCTATAAGTCAAGAGCCACTTGTATTATAATGTTAATATCACAAGTGTAGATTATTTCTGTAACACAAACAAAACAGTTTACATTTGTAGAAAACAACACTTGTAGGTATTCTGCTTACAAGAGCACATTCAAAGAAAGATAAGCCAACGCGCAAGCATCTTATTAAAAAAAATGAATAAAGAATCCGTTCAAAAATAAAATGCCGCGAAAATAAAAACATGCCTTTTGGGATGTGTAAAATTAAATGTGAAAACTGGAATTAAATTTGTACTTTAGACAAGAGTTTACATTTAATTACTCAAAATAAAGAGTGGCCATATATCCGCGATGTGTTTTTTTGGCAGAATTGCCGAAAAAATACCATGGTTAGTTTTAATGCCGTTCGTTTCCAAAACATCACCATCAAGATCATATATGTATATTATATCTTATATGCAAAACTAGACAATTCAAAGAAAACGGGTGCGGCTGAGGGTTAAGATTACAGCTGACTACTTGCGACAATAGAGTAATGAATATAGTCGGACGATATTCGATGACGAATGGAACTTATGCGAAAGCTTTTCTGAGAGATATTCAATAACTGCTTTCGCCACACGAAATTTTTCGCATGCCAAATGTTCTTCTACTTGAGAGTTTATTCTCTCTTTATAGATTTTAATTCTAGTAATTTTGGAATCATTATCTCTATCTTCATTAGAATCGAAAAAGAACAATTTTTTTCTTGAAGGCTTAACGTAGGATATTTTTTTAAGACTCGGGATTTCTCAACTTTTGTGCAAAAATACAATCCCAATTAACCGAATAAATCGATCGAATTTCAAGTGAATTATTATGTACATAATATAATTATACATGTTCCGTTCCTAGTTCATTCCTAATTCATTTTGTTTCGATTTCATGTGTTTTCCATTGGTACAAATTTTTCTAAATCTGTCAATCAATAAAAATTCAATTATTTCTAAGTAAATCTAAGAAAAGTTATAGAATGTATTATTTTGTATTATATTTAATTTTATATTTAGTTTACTGAAATTTAAAAATGTTTAAGGTTTTAAAACTTTACAAAGCTTAGGTATATCAAAATACCTATAACATTTCTCACATGCATTACAAATTATTACCGAAATGATTAACTTTTGAAAAAGGATCACAAATATACACTATACACAAAAATATATTTATAAATTAACATTTGATATAGTGTTTTTTGGTTAAAAATATCATAACTACGAAGAAAACCATTATTGAAATGCTGACTAATTGAAAAGGTTTTTTTTGGTATATTTAATAACATCTTCTACATTCTACAAGTTCGGAATCACCTGTAAGATTTAGTGGATTTTTCTACAAGTAAGATTTAATTTGTTTCTACACTTGTAGCTTTGTGTTACTCGTTACTCTTGTAGAAGAGCCATCAAACTTGTAGCTTTATGTTACAAAAATTAGTTACACTTGTAATAAATCACTTGTATTTTAAGTACTTGTAGTTCTGTGTTACAGGCCCCAGGAAGCGAGGTCGATAATCTAGAAGGAAAATGAAAAACAATCTTGCTGAATGAACAATATTTGCAGCTTTATCTGACCAACACTTCCAGCTAAGGTTTGTTTCTTTTGACAATCTTCTACTTCGAAGAAGATTTCAATGAGATTAATTTTTAATCTTCTTTTGAAGAGATTAAAATTTGTATGGGAAATTTTCAGTTTTCAGAAGATTTCAAAGAGGATTTATGGTTAATCCACTTAAATCTGGATTAAGTGATAGGTTAAAACGTAGTATTACTACATTTATTTATTATGTATGTGTATAACTATGTTCATTATTCTAAGCTTGAATTAAGTTAACATTAAAAGTTAAAATTTGATTTCTTCATTAAAATTAATTTTTCGTGCCAGATGATTGCCATTTTACACAAAGAATAAATTATTCAAATGATTTGGGTTCAAATTTCTCTCGTGTGTGTTTCAATCAGGAAAACTTGATAATAGACTGGAAGTTAGGCTTGTCAACTGACACAATTTTTCTGTCTCTTTTATATCTACTGTTTCAACTATTTCTGATGCGTTTTCCTGATCTGATGACTATAACTGGCCCCTAAGGGACCCAGCAGCTATTCATTTTTTATGCAAGTTGACAAGTTGACTGAAATGTAATAACATTTTCTAGCACGCCCTGGGCATACAACGTTTAGAACATTTATTGTCATTGACACCTGATAAGTTTTCATTTCATTTAATTTTAATTTCATTTATTTCCTGAATATATGTTTAACATTGTACTTCAAGATAAATCTTATAAATAAGTATCAATATTTGAATTACAATTAAAAATCAGTACTACGTAATAAATGTTGAGAATTCTAAATTCAATGTTTTTAATGACAAATTTACATATATAAGATAATATACATACAAAGATAATAAATAAATAGAGTTAATATAAAAGTAGTACAAAAATAAGACAAATATTTAAATTGTATATATTATTTGTTAATATTAATTTATTAAGTATAGAGATAAGCCTTAAGTTCTTTCTGATATTTGTATAAGCAGTTCCTTCCTGAAACCACGCGACGGTATGATTCCTTGCAATCGATGTGGAATATTATTCCACAACCTAATAGCATTAACAAAATAAGATTGCTCTCCAATAGTATCTGTAAAACGCGGTGTTACTAATTTAAGTCCTCGGAGCGATTGCAGAAAATTAAGATGTTCATGTAAATATTTGGGACAACCATAATAGATAATGTCATGAAGTTTCAGAACCAATTTGTACTCATCCAAGCTCATTCCCAGTAGCGTAGTTTTAAAACGCGAAACACTCGTATGTCTTGGCTAGTCATGAATGTATCGCAGACAATCATTGAAAGCAACGTTAATTTTACGTCTACATTCATAGTCTAAACAAGGATATACTCGTACCAAACAATTGCAAGAGAAGAATGGTAGCAGCAACGACTTAACCAAGTGCGATTTCATTTTTGGCAACAACAGGCTCGATGATGTTCTTAGCGCACGTAATCCACTGTAGACCTTTTTCATTGTATCTGAGGTAGCATCACAAGAACTTATTTTTGTATTTGTTATGAGACCAAGATATTTAACTTGTTCAACATATGGCAAAGTGATGCCGTTTAAGTAAAGAGTGGGAACTTCATCAGAAGATATATTTCGTCTTGAACAAACAAACAATACCGAATGATTTGGTTGGATTTAACAGAATTCAGTTTGACTCAGCCCACAAATGAATATAAGATAAATCTTCATTTACTCTGGCAACGCAATCTTCCTACAGACCACGTTTTCTTGATAAGTATAAAGCAACATCATCTGCATATATATGCACTTTGCTATTCAAAATAATATCTAGCAGGTCATTAATGTAAGCACTAAACAAAATTGGTCCTAAAACGGATCCTTGAGGGACACCTTTACTGACAAGATAGGGACTAGAGATTCCGTTATCGGTTGCTACAGTTACTGAACGGTTTGTTAAATAGTTAAACATTAGCTTAAGAGCAGAACGGGAGTACTGAAATTTGATTTTGAGTTTATGCAATAGAATTGATTGATCAATATACTAGATGGTTTTGATTTTTTGGGGACAGGAATTACTTTGGCATTCTCCCATGTTTCAGGAAATTGGCACGTGTAAATACAGTAGTTAAAAATATGTACTAAGAAAGGAATAAGAAGTGGAAAAATTAACTTTACAAAATTAGGTGATGTTTCATCGAGTGCAGTCGCATTAGATTTTACAGAGCGAATTGCCATCCCAACATCCAAATCGTTAACAGACCTAAATTCAAAACCGTCAATGGAAATGGTTTCACCAATATCGAACGTTACCGCATTAGATGTGTTTGTTACAAGGACTGAACCAATAACAGCAGGGCTGAATGAGCATTTAGACCTTTCATATTCAATGACACCAATGTTTTCAAATTTTTCCCTATGATTTTTGGATTCAGCTGTGGATCAAGGCGTTTCATAAATTAGGATCGTTTAACGTTACGAATCAGGGTGGTAACTCTGTTTCTGAAAAAAATACATTGTCGTCGATTATATTCCGATGGATTTCTTGTATAATTTCTGTAAAAACGTTCTCTTTCTTGGATGGTTTGCTGGGTAACCCATGGACAATGTTGGGATTTCACAACTTTTGTTACGACTGGAACATATATTTCATAAACTTGATTTATAACATTTGTTAAGACAGTCACTTTCGAATCAATATCGGCAATATTGTAGATGTTATTTAAGTTAAAGGCATTGAAATTTTGCTGCAGATTGCATAAATCTGTTTGAGCACCCGCCTGAGAGAGTTTCCAAGATTATTGAAATTATATGAACAAAAGATAAGATCATGAATAAGGTCACACGTAAGCCTTAAGTGATCGTTTCCACTTACTTGTGTGATTGTGTTTGTCAATAAGATATGGATTTCCGGATGATTGAAAGCAAGTTGGCCATCTTTTGTTGACAATGGCGAGACCTACTTTATTACAAAAATATTGAAAAAGTTGAGTTATACCATTATTTTCCAGAATATTTACGTTAAGATACCCCCCAATTAATAAACTACTATACACAGTACTTAATCCTGTCATCGTGTCTTCAAACTCTTTAACATTCTCTTCCCTGAATTTGGTGGACAAAACACCGCCCCCAACAAACACTTTTCAATTTCATTTTTAACATAAACATACACAACCACCAACCCTATCCCTTCGATTGTTACTAAACATGGAAAAGCCTGGAATTCAAACAACTTTTGTTGATACTTTGGGGTGGCCGCGGCGCGATAGTTGTGTGCTCGCCTGTCAACTTCGTGGTAGCAGGTTCGATTCCTGCCGTTGTCTATGTCTTCTTATATTCCATTAAAAACCAATTCTAAAATTGTCATAAAATTAGTTGCTGCTTTGCTTACAGCATGTAATGGCATAACACTAACAACATGTGATTGAGTAAACTAGCATTCCCATAAAATATGACCACGAAATAAATAAAATATTGCGAATTATAAGAGACATAAATAAATAAGACACGGTAATTCTCTCCGCATTAGTTCAGCCGCCATTCCTGGAGATAAATCTGAGACATCAACCAGCTCTAGTTTCAGAACATCGCGCCACACATCTGTCTTATAATTCTCTCTTCTTTAACCGTATGCCCGCGCTGTGTTAAGAAAAAAACATATAAAGTTTATTCATAATCCCTTCAGCGCGTGCAAAGTTATAAAAAAAAACATAAGGAAATAACGGTACCTACCATGTAACCGTTTAGGAAAATCTTATTTTTCTCGAAAACGGCTCCAACGATTTTGATACAAATTTTTGACAATTTTTCCGTTGACAAGAGCTATCATTTAATCTAATCCAAGTCGACGGGAAAGTCTATTAACGGTACCTTTCATATAACGTTTTTTTTTTAATTTGTGGCTTTCTCGGTAACGGTACATTGGATTTCTTTCAAATTTTATATGTGAGATGATCTAAGTAGCCAAACCATATTAAAATTTTGAATAACTTTTTTTTTTATAATTCAAATTAATTTTTAAAGCTTTTTGTTTTTCAAAAATCAATATTTTTCAAACCAATCAAACAAAATAATTTTAAATTTAAGATTCACATGTATATTAATAAACTCTAAAAAACTGCATACCAAAATTTAAAACAAATTTTGTTTTCAAAAAACTAAAAATAAAAAACAGGATTTCATCAAAATCCGTCCTACAATTTTCGAGATACTTTTTCAAAATTTTCATTGATCATTGGCCGATTAAAGTGAGGGTTTTGGCAGTTTTAACAATTTTAAAAGAGATTTTTTCCCACCTATACACTATTCACTTTCATTATACATAAACGTATGTACAGTACATATTTACATTATTACCCTTCTTATTTACATAATTAAAATCCATTTATATATACATACATTTGTAGGTAAGTACCTATATAACTATTCCTTGAATCGTGAATTCGACAATTGTAATTATTACCTACATCGGCTTTAAACCTGCATAGCATAACTAGTCTACCGTTCTACTAAACAGCGTCAATGTTTAGCTACGTTAAAGTTGTTAGCTGTAAGAGCAAGTTCGTACGATCTAGTCGAGCATTTTATTTTCTGTGAATATATACCAAAGTAGATAAGACAGAACGAATGGATATTCCGAATTTTCAAAGCTGGGGCTTTTCGGAGATAAGCAGTGTTAAAACTTAAAAGTGCATACAAAAATCTTTCAGATGGCTTAAAGCCCTTCGTAAATTTGAAACTATTCTCTTCAAAGATCTTTATACTAAAACCAATTTCGAGTTCAAGAGATTGTGTAAAGAAAAAAGACATGCTTTCAGGAAAACAAGGCTCTTAAACTTACATGCTGCAAAAATACAAAAGAATTTTGGCTTGCAATAAACAAATTCAATGGTAAAGTGCCAAAAATAAGCATTCACATAAGTGCGAGTTCTTTAATGCTTTATTTTCAAGCTTTAATAATTTTCGTGGGGGCAATACCCCCATTTATTTGGCTTAATACAAGCTTCATAACTTAACCTAACTTAAAACTATGAAACTTAGGGGTATGATGAAGTTGAATTGGGCGGACGATTTAACAGGAGGATTTTAAGGCTGGGAGTGCTGAGATTGAAGTCAAAACAGTTTTCGTTTAAATCAACCTTTCGCAGCATTCGGGTAACAGGTTCATTTAAACCATAAGAGGTACGACCAGTAGACAGGTAGAAGAGGCGAGGATTTCTTAGGTTACGGGGGTTAGTGTTGAGAAAGATAGAGTTGTAGAGGGTTTCAGAGTCAACGGAATCTAAAAGAAGTCGATGAATGAAGAGGATTTCTGTTATTTCTCTTAGCTTTTGCAGGGTATTGAGGTTAATAAGTTGGAGGCGATTTTGATAGGGGGCAGAATCAAAGAATTATTCCAAGGCAGGTCACGAAGGGCGAATCTTAAAAAACGGCGTTGAATGCTCTCGATTCTAGAAATGTGAATTTTTTGATATGGGGACCATAATTGGCAGGCGTATTCAAGTAACGGGCGGACAAGGGTTATGTAGAGTGATCTGGTGACGTATGGGTCGGAGAATTCTTTGGACCATCGTTTCACAAAACCAAGCGTTGAATTGGCTTTTGAGATAAAATTATCGATGTGTGTTATGAAATGGAGCTCTCGGTCACATAGTATGCCGAGGTCTCGAATCGATTCAACTATGGCTAAGGGTTGATTGTAATGAAAGTAGCTCCTGGGATAAGATTTTATGTGTTTGCGTGAAAAAGTGATTGATTGACACTTAGCAATATTAAGCTCTAAGCAGTTTTTGATACACCAGACTGAGAAACTGTCGAGATCTAGTTGAATAAGGGAAGAGTCGTGTGAGGAAGAAATTGTCTTAAAAAACTTGGTATCGTAAGCGTATAGTAAGATATGGGAATGTTTAATGACCAATTCAATATCGTTAAATGTAAGAATAACAAGGAGAGGTCCTAAGTGACATCCTTGGGGGACCCCGGAGGGGTCTATTAAGCCCAGTAATCAACACACTTCCCATTCATTATGCTATATCATTGACTTCAAACGAAATACTAGACAGACCTTTTTCTTATAATGAAGTAAATAAAGTTTTGAACAAACTTAAGGACCAGAAGTCACCAGGTCCAGATGGGATCCCCATTGAACTCTTTAAATACGCTACAAATGAACTAAAAGAAAAAATGTTAACTGCTTTTAACAATATACTGGATACGGGAGCTATTCCACCACAGTTCAGAGAAGCAATAATATTACCCATATATACATAAGAAAGGAAATATAGCGGACCCAGCTAATTACAGAGGAATATCACGTCTAAATGCATCCTATAAAGTATTTGCTAAACTTTTGAATAATAGAATGGCACATTGGATTGAGACTCAAAAACTTATCCATGAACATCAAGCCGGTTTTCGAGATAGTAACTCAATATTTTTGTACTCCAGAACATTGCTGGCACATTTCTAGAGCAAAAAAAGAAACTACTTGCCTTCTTAATTGATTTCAAGGCAGTCTTTAATAAAATCGATCGAAAATAAATTGAAAACATGTATGAAGAAAACCGGGCAGCAGAATGGTGTGGAACTCAAACTTCGGAGTGGTTCGAAACAAAAATTGGAGTTTTTGTTTTATATATATTCTACACGCGCTCAAGGGATTATACTACCCTTTAAATGTTTCAACACAGCTCGGGCGTGAGTGTGAGGTTAAGGAAGAGAAAGAATGATAGGAAAGAGATGTGTGGCGTGATTTTCTGAGAATGTAGGTGGTTGTTGTCTCAGAGTTTATCACCAGGGATGGCGGCTGAACTAATGCGGAGAAATTTCCGTGTCTTATTTATATATGTCCCTTATAATTCGCATTAATTTTTTTATTCTTTGTCATATTTTATCGGTATACTAGTTTTACTCAATCACATGTTGTTAGTTCTATGCCTAAGCAGCATGTAATTAGTAAACCAGCAGCTCATTGTATGACATTTATTTTTAGAATTGGTTTTTAATGGAAAATAAGAGGGCATAGACTACGGCAGGGATCGAACCTGTGACCATGCGGTTGACAGACGAACACACAACTATCGCGCCACGGCCCCCCACTACCTATTTTCGATGTATATCAATGACTTCACAGACTGTCTACCTGGAGTAATAGAGTTTGCGGGAGTGTTAATTAAAGCACTTCTTTTTGCAGACAACGTGGTCATTAGAACTGATGATAAACCGCCTTAAATGTACTGTTAAACGTGGAACTTAACGGTTAACCTAGGGAAATCAAAGGTGAATATTTTCAAAAAAGGAGATCATAAATTATGCAGAAACAAGCGATGGTACATCAATGGAGAACAAATCGAAGTTGTAAAAAACTATAAATACCTTGGCATGATTGTTTCTAGTAATCTTAACATGGAACCATACTTAAACTTGTTAAAGCAAAAAGTGCAACCAGTGCTATATGGAGGCGATGTTTTTCAAATAATTTCGTTGACCATACTGTCAAATACAAAGTTTTCGTTGGAGTGGTGAAATCGGTGATGCTGTACGCTACCCAATCTTTGGGACAGAGTCAGCATGAAACTGTAGAAAAACTCCTGAGATACTATATCAAGAGAATATTTGGATTACCAAGTAAAACACCCAATTATATTCTGATAATTGAAACAGGACTTTCACCATTATTTGTTAAATCCTTGAAGCTGCACGTAGACTATATTCTGAAAGTTTTTGAGATGCCAGACGAAAGGCTGACCAAAATCGTTGCTATGAGAGTAATTCAAAGAAGAAATTTATGGGTTAGTAATCTTGAGGAGCTTGCTAGTTATTGTGGGATGGAAGTCAACGTAAAGATATGCTCTACGAGCCCATCTGCAAAGTGGATGAACAATACAGGATAGATTGTATAAATATGGCTACATCTTCCGTACACCGCTCAATATACAATGCCCTGAATCACAATCTAGGTGAAAGATATTACTTCAATAACCGCAGCAGCCAAGAACTAATATCCGTAATCTTCAAAATGAGAGGAGAACTCATAAGGTTATATTACATACCACATCGTTCAGATTTACCGATTTATTGCAGTCTTTGCAACCTCTTGGAGAGATAAGATGTTGTACACTTTATTGGTAGGTGTCCCGTTCTTAAACAAACTCGCAGATGTTTTTTTTTTTTTTTAACGTTTGCGCGCACAGTGTGAGCGTTAGGAGATTAGGGAAGGATACAAGAGGAGATACTGAAGTACATTGGTTTTGAATTTCTGAATATCAAAATGGGAGGGGAAAATAGAGCCGGGTAAAGTATTCCACATTCGCGTTGTACGGCTAAAGAAAGAATCTCTGTACTTGACAGTATGTCCGAAGTTGGGCTCAAGGGTAAACTGATGAGTATTCCTAGAAGCGCGAGTATTACGGTTGAAAAATTTAAGGGGAGGAATGCAACTGGCTATTTCGCTGGAACAGTGTTTATAAAAATAGCAATAAAATAATGACAGACATGTAACATTTCGACGGTGTTCTAGAGATGTAAATGTCTCTACTATATTTCTATCGCATATCATTCTAAGAGCTCTATTCTGAATTCTATCTAAAAGAATCAAATGTGTTTTGGGAGCTCCTGCCCAAATGTGCGAGTTATACTCCAGCTTTGGACGAATGAAGGCTTTATAGATTCCAGCCAGATCAGACGGCGAGAAGAATTTCTTGCACATTCGAAGAAAGCCCAGACACTTTGCAGCATTTTTGGTGACAT
Source organism: Philhelius pedissequus (assembly GCA_910595825.1). Lineage (NCBI taxonomy): Eukaryota > Metazoa > Arthropoda > Insecta > Diptera > Syrphidae > Philhelius > Philhelius pedissequus. The sequence continues at coordinate 32,423,355 of OU343161.1, forward strand.
CGAATATGTGGTCGTTCCACAAGAGGTGGTCTGTGATGCACATACCAAGAACTGAAAGCTGATCGGTTTATTCAATGCAAGTGCCGCTCATGGATAGCGGCATGGGGGGTGGGTTCTGCTTTAACGATAGAAGACAGCACTGAATTTTTGAAGCATTAAATTCTACGCGGTTTTTTATTCCCCATTGGACAATGCTGTCGAGATCAGAATTAAATGAGCTTATCATACGCTGCCGTTGTAGTTGCACATCCGAAGAACAAGGAGGCGTATCTGAAAACGAATATGAAAAACTGAGAGTACTATCGTCACCAAAACAATTTAGTGGATTAGATGTTCCAGATAAGAGATCATTAATAAAAATGAGAAAAAGGATGGGAGACAATACGGAGCATTGGGGTTCACCAGCATTTATTTTGTGAATATCTGACTTGAAACCGTCCAATACAACTTGTATTGATCGGTCCGAAAGGTAATTTCTAATCCAACGAAGAAAAGATTCATCGATACCAAATGCACGCATTTTTGATAAGAGAGCTTGATGCCAAACTCTATCAAATGCTTTTGGAATATCAAGCGCAATAATCTTACTTTCTCCAAAACGATGTAAAGATTTGTGCCACTGTTCGGTGAGATATACCATCAGATCACCAGTGGACCTATTGCTACGAAAGCCATACTACCGGTCATTAAGGAGCTTTCGTTCTTCAAGATATTTCTTAAGCTGATGTTATCTAGACTGATATGTTTTATCCGAATATGAAGTTAAAACACTCAAATTGTGAATCAGATGTAAAGCTTCTTCTAAACAACTACAAGAAAGCTATAACTTACAGAAATAATATTATAAATGAATGTTTTAAACTCAAAATAATTATCTATTATTATTCATCTTTTACCTTTTAAATAATTTACAACACAAACTATACATATATAATTATGTTTATTTTTTATTTAATGTCGATCAGGCAGACGGCAAAAGACATGCTTTAATGATTTATGTAAAAAAAATATTTTGTAACATATTGAAGGAAAAAATAATATCTTATCTAATCTAATATAATCTACATACAAAATTATTTTTTAAAAAAAACCGCCTTCATTTTCATTATTATAAGTACATATTTAAATAAATAGGTTCTATTCATGTATGTAGGTACATATTTCTCTCGTAACTTGAATAATTTAAATCCATAATCTATATTTAAATATACATACTTGTAGATACCTATGTAACTATTCCTCGAATCATCTATTCGACAATTCATTATACTATAACAATCAAGGTAATCCTACTTACATCGGCTTTAAATCTGTTTACGATAACTAGACAACCTACGTATTAAACAGCGTCAATGTGTAGCTAGTGCAAGGTACATTAAAGTTTCTATCTACAAGAGCAAGTTCGTACTATCCAGTCCTGCATTTTATTTTTAAGTACATTTATATAAATGTTTGCTCTTAGAAACCGAACTCGAAAAGTGTCATCTAATTAAAAATAAAAAAATATCTTTCTGGACATTTATCTTACATTCATAAGCTTCATGAAACATTTATCTCTTTCCACGTCTATTGGTTCAAAGTGAGTCCATGGAAAGTTTTCAGAAATTCTAAGCTTTTGCTGCCGAATATTGAAACTTAGTTCTTCAAAATAATCCACAATATTGTCGGGGCGTTCTTTAATTACCAGCTTTATTATATCAGCCAAATGATCAAACCTACATAAACAAATACATATATAGTAGTAGAATATCATAATTTGTTTACAGAAATAATTATAAGTACTCTTACAAATTATCACCTGTGCTGAGACTTCCTTGTTGAATAATGGATTTGGCAACATTCAGCTCATGTTCAATATTAGGAGGTTGAATTTGTTCAAAAAGTTGATTACTTGACCGTTGGCTTAGAGATCCTGACTGTAAAAAGCTTGGAGTGCCTATTTCCGAAGGATATTTGTGTTCATTATTTTTTGAAGTTGATGGTGATAAGGATTTGCAGATTGACATTTTATCGATATATTTGATTAAAATTTATCAAAAAATAAATTTGTACACATGCGTACATTTCTATGCTTCCTTTGAAATATTGATATTTCTGGTAAAAGTTTGAGTTATTTTGAAAACCTGGCAGAGGTCAAAATACAAATATTTATACAAATGTATAATATAGAAGCCCTTGAAAGACTTGTAAAACTACGTACATATATGTAAAAACACAATAAACAAAATATCGATATCAAAAACAAAAAATTGTCTGAATGTAATGGCCAATTCCTGTGCATCTAGTAATGAATATCTCTCAATATTCTTTCCTGCTACTGAAAGCATAATACGCAGCCCCTCTAGATGTCCGTCAAATTACAGCAGCTCCAGCGGTTCTTCAGAATTTCCCTACTCACAAGCACATGACCAACAAAATATCGACTATGAAAAATTTAAAACCATCCTTCAACAATCTAGTTCCAGAAGTGGAGACAATCTGTGAGGAAAATTTATTATCTAAAAATTATCATATTCTAATGAAAGTTTTCTTCTTCATTATCCCAGATTCGACCATTTATTTAAAGTAATACAACGCATAATTGATGAACGTCCAATAAATGTCACCGATTATTTTGAGCAATTCAGTCGAAGCGTTCGAGAAAAGAATATACTCTCTATTGATGAGCCGCAATTTCTTGAACAGGCTAAATCAGTAATTCAATTTATAAAGGTTGAATACGTGTTCTTAGCTTTAGATTCAGGAACGTACATGCATATATGTATACTTACATTAATTTCAGATCCCAGACTTACAAGACAGAATAAGTTATATTGAAGAATTCGAAGGCATAGCCGAATCAGAAATGACAATATATCAATCTTCCGATTCGACAAATATAAAAATTCCACGTTGTTTGTTAGACAAGGAAAATGTTCTACAAAATCTGCACTTTTTTGGACTTTGTGGCTTAGGTTTCCATATTGATGAGGTCTTTCAGTTATCTTTGTCGATTCAGAAAGTTCAACTTCATCCGAATGTAGAAAATGCCCGTTTCTGGGGTAGAATTTTCGGCTTGAATGGATCTTACTATGTTGTGGAAGCTGTGCTTACCAAAACTGAATTAGAAAACCGATTAAAAGCCATGGAAGCAAATTTATTGGATGAAATGAAATCTTTTATGTCAAAAAGAGAATATGTAAGGACGACTAATCTGTCAGATATAGAACTCATTCCTGGTTCTAAATGGCAAAGCTTTTCAGACGAATATTTAAAGAACATGCAACAACCTAGTGTACCGATTCCTCAACTTCGACTTGAAGACATTTTTGATGGCCCCGAAGAACCAATCGGATCAGGCTTGAATCGTAGGACATACTTTGTAACAACTTCTCTGAGTAGTGAGTGGCAAGAGCTTCCTACCGTAGCTCCAAGCCATATAAAAGCTTCGAAAAGAATTAAGAAATATTTTACTGGAGATCTACATATGAGTCTGGAACCCTTATTCCCAGGATGTGAGAAACACTATCTTAGAGCAATGATTGCGCGAATCACTTCAGGGGCTTTTATTGCGCCCAAGGGCTTCTATAGAAGAATGACCCGAAAAGAGAGAAAGCTAACTGAAGAAGAATATGATGAAGTTGAGGAAGAGGAATCGGAATCAGTTGGAGATGAAGATGATATTGATAATGATGCCTTGATTACCGAAAATAAAGAGTATAAACCAGTTTCTCTAGAAGAAGTAGCTTTTCCAAGAGGCTGGGTTCATGTTAGACCAAATATCCTAGACCAAGGACGTATTCTTCATGTAAATGAAGAGTTAGCTATCAGAAATCTGGAAAAGAAAGCCATTTTGAGGATGAACGAGAGTGATGCTATTTACGAAGAAGAACTTGAAGATGAGGAGCTTCAAGAGGAGGAACTGGAGGAAAGCAATGTTCCACAAATAGGTCCAGAACTTTTTTCATCATGTAATGAAGATAGAAATAATGAAGGAATTCCCTCTTGGACATCCCGATACTCGAGTGCGTATAACAAAATAAACCAAATGATTATAATGCATTGCAACTTATGGCCCGGTGCATATTCAATAACATTTGAGAATTTCTGCGATTGCATTTATCTTGGATGGGGTTTTAAGTATGTTGCTCGATGTACTTCATTGCAAGAACTTCCGCTTATTAGAGATGTGAATTATGAAGATATTGGTAAAGAAATAAATGACCCAACTGTTGAAATGGAAGAAAAATGGCGAACATATCACACGAAGAAAGGCACGACATTCAACGTTGACGAAGAAATGAGTGATGTTAGTGTTGAAGTAGATTTCGATGACGAAGATTAGGCTAATAAAATATTTTGTATAACATTTAAAATTTATTTTGGAAACCAGATTTTAAGAAATAATAAATATATTGATGTTTTTACCTATTCAAGTACAGTAAGACCTTTTAAATTGGACCACCCTTGGGGCCGCAGAAAAGTGATCCAATTAGGAGGTGGTCCGATTGTAGAGGTTCATTTTGGGATCATGACGTTATCTAGAATGACAAAAATCTCGAATGGACAAAATCTAGAAAAACAAACCAAAAAATCTCGAATGCAAAAATCTAGAATGACAAAAATCTAGAATGTACAAAAATCTCGAAATACAAAATCTAGAAAAGTCAAAATAAAATCTAGAATTTTTTTTTATTTGCTTTAATAATATATACAGACTGGTAAAATAAAAGACTTTTTTCATTTTTAAAGTACGTATCTATATACATATGTAGGCATATTTATTTAAATAAATCATAATTAACAACTTAATCCATTAAAAACAAAATAATAAACAACACTTCAGACGAAAATAAAAACAAAACTAGATAGAAACAACGGTTTTAGATTTTTATAAATGAGAATTATACGCTAAAGCATTCGCTAGAATAATAAAGATGTCACTGGCGATGCAAAGTTGATATATTCATTTACTGTATATTTCAAGTTTAAATTTTCTCTCTTAAGTTTGGACAAGGAGAATATTAGTTGAATTAAATTTTAAATTTAACTAAACTCCTCTGTGAAACTAATTGGTTGAAAGTTCCGTTATTTTATTTAAAAAAATTCCTCATTGTAAAAGATCCCGAAAATGCTTAAGCATTGCCCCAAAAGTGAATGGTTTTTCGAGATTTTTGTCGTTCGAGATTTTGTCTTTCTAGATTTTTGTTATTCTAGATTATATGTATTCGATCGTTTGGTTTTCTAGATTTTTGTAATTCGAGATTTTGACCTTCGGGATTATGCCTTTCGAGATTTTGTCTTTCGAGATTTTGGTTTTCTAGATTTCGTGGTAGACCCGTTCATTTTTAATCGGACCGGTCCATTTAGAAAGGTTTTCTCTCATGCATACATGTCCATAAAAATACGGCTGCCAGTGCATATAGGACCTATACATTTCCAAAAAATATGCAATCAATTAGATTTGTTAGTATAGGCGTTTTTCTTTTTTACTTCAGAGCAGAGTCTGATTTGTCAAAAAATTTGTTTGTATTTCTTTTTAACACACAGGCTGCAGAGCTCCAAATGTGTGTTTCTTTTTTCGTTCTGAGCTTGTATAGATCGCGCTCGACGTGCTCGAAAATAATTGACTGAGCATGTGAGTAAATTGCTGATCGCACCAAATGCCATGTGTGCCAAGAAGGAAAATGTGAAGAAAAAAATAATTAGATACATGAGTTGTCGAAATAAGTTCCTCGCTGGTTGATTTTCTGTATCTGGATGTGTATCAGTATACAAAAAAAGGTAGAGGTTTAGTTTTATATTGCTCTTTATGATTAAAATAAAAATGTGTTCAAATGCGTGGTTCAAGTGTGTTTAAAAAACATATCAGTGTTCAGAGCTCGCTCTGTTTGGAACAAGTTCAGTGCATAATATATGTGTTCGAACTCTGGTCAGTGCTCTGCTCTGAACTAAAAAAGAAAAACGCTTTATAGCCAGTGCTTTTTCTTGGAGAATTGTAGGTACCAGAAATTGGTACATTCTTTTGCCTAGCTAAGCAAAACCATTTGAATGTCAAGACATCAATTACGGCAAAAGATACGAAAGCTTTCATACGTTTTGTTTTCAATCCAACAAATTTTTCAAATCACAGTTTGATGTCCTCATTCGTGCTCAAAATTCTTTGGATTTTCTTTGCAAGATCTCTGAGATAAATGTGCATCTTCGAAACATTTAATAAATTCAACCTTATTTTCTAGACCAAGATCACTGGAATTTCGTTTACTCATTGTTCTTTTACTTTTTTCTTAAAACTTAGTAGCATTATTAAAAACCAAAAACAAACACCTTTAACAAATCAATTGCTAATTGCACTGACTTAACTGAAGCATCTGCCCATACGCAATATAAAAAATTTTAATTGTTTCATTTGTCGACTAACGAAAGCTAACTTTACAAACTTATTGGGAAATGCTATGTATTTTGAAGAAATGGAAAAAAGAATAATAAAAGCTTTATTATCCCTTTTTCCATTTCTTCAAAATACATAGCATTTGTTGACGAGGATGAAACAGGAATCAATGGATGCCGCACAGTTTTCACAATTATTTCAAATAATGAGCAACCTCAAGCTACTGCTGCTACTTCAACAACCATTATCCCCGCAAACTTCGAAGTTTTTAATGCTGAGCTATAAAACTTCGAACAATACATCGAGTGTTTCGATAATTATTGCGCCTTAAAAAGCATAACCGACGAAGTACTCAAGAAGAAGACGTTCTTAAATTCAATCGATCCTAACCTCTACGATAAGTGTAAATCTTTGCTCAATTGATGAGTGGAACTATGAGGATATTGTTAAGGATCTTCAGGTTCACATCGCACCTTCAATTAATCAACTTGTGGGTCAACATCGTGTTCTCACAAGGTTACAACATTCCAACGAGAATTGCTCAGAGTACGTTGCCGATTTTGCAAAATCTTGCCGTTGACTGTAAACTGAATTGTTCCTGCGGCCAGTCTGTATTAGAATTGTTCTTACGAACCCAATTCATAAGAGGTCTCAAACATAATAGCATTAGAGAACAATTATTACAGGAAGATTTAGTATTCAGTGCCATAGTGCAAAAAGCCTTAGCATCAGAGACGGCCAAGATAAATGCCCATGAAGTAGTTCAGTGCCCTTCCAGCTCAGGCAATCCATCGCATACGTCAATTAATAGAATTTCAAGATCCAGATATCATGCGGATACTAAGAAACCACTCTTAGGTCACGTAAATTCAAGTGGAAGAAGTGCTTCCCAAGGCAGGATGTCTGGTGAGCCGTTAGATTTCAAAGAAATTGGCATAAGCGATCTGTGCATCGGATGTGGTTAAAATAATCATTCTATTTCTGAGTGCAAAATTGCTTTTCACAAACTTAAGTGTTCGTCGTGTCGTAAACAAGGACACGTAGCAAAAGCACCAGGACACCCGGCAACTAATGGCCTTGCAGAACGGTATGTGCAAACCCTCAAGCTGAAGTTAGAAAAAATGCACAACGATCCAGTCCACGTCGATAAAGTTCAACAGATACTGCAATTATTTAGAGCTACACCTTTGCCTTGTGGAAAGAGTCCAGCAGAACTGTACCTACACCATACTATACGAATTCGTCTGGATGCTATCCGGCCTATCAAGGAGTAACCGAAAACGGTTCCACAGAATAGTGTTCTACGGAGTCTCAAGGTGGGCGAACGTTTAACAGCTCGAATTTACAGAAACAACAAATCATCTTGGGAATTCGGCTCAATCCTGGACAAAATGGGTTCAATGCATTACACCATCAAGTTAAATAGTGGTCACATATTCAAACGACATATCGATCAACTCAAACGTGTCACTGTTAAGGCACAATTCAAGCTCCACAGCCAGATTTCCACGAACCTCTCAAGGTTTCATTCTCAGACTACGACGTGATTGTGAAGCCAACCACTGGCACTGATGATGAACATGTTGTTCAAGTACCAGCATCACCCGAAGCTGCACTAGTAGCTGCACCGCCACTTCAAATCCAACGGCGAACAGGAAGACAAACTAGACAACCTGTTAGGTTGAAAGACTATTATGTCGGTGATAATAATTGACTTAATTGAGTTTTTTTTTTGGCCGGGCAGAGATTGTTGTGTTAACAGCTTCAACTGTAGTGCTGTGTTTACAGCTTCAACTGTCATCATCACCATCTTGGTTTGCCGTCTGCCCTTTTTTCCTGCGACGGCGAAGGAGCGAGCACGTGCAGAGAAATATACAGTTTGCACATTTAATCTAACTATATTGAATACTTTATAATAAGTTCTTTTTTTTTAAATAAAGCATAATAATAAAGCTTTATTATTCTTTTTTACATTTCTTCAAAATACATAGCAGAAAATGACCAAATAATAAGTCTAAGGTAACCCGTGGTGGCGGTACCACCATTTACCAACAAAAATGCGATGCTTACATGTTTCGTATTTCCTACGCTTGGACCAATTAGACAGGTCAATACATTAAGCAACGCATGTTATCTTAGTGGTCCATGGTCCGATTAGCAGGTGCGCCGATTATAAGGGGAAATTTGTATAAAAATAGCAGGGAATGCATAAGGTGCGGTCCGATTGTGAGGTAGTCCGATTATAGAGTGTCCCGATTAGCAGGTTTTACTGTATTTAAAATCCCCCAATTCATTTTTCTGAGAGAACGAAGAGGAATCTAAACGAGATTTCTATGACTGTTTTTAAACAAGAGCGATTTAAAATTCTTGATTCCGTTTTGGGCTCCTTTCGGGTGCATGTTGCAAAAATAATTTAAACACTGCGATATTTAATAGATATTAACTTTCTTTAAACATATCTTCACTCTCTTTACTCCAATTAATTTAGAAAAGTTCAATCGTACCAGAGCGAAAATCACAAAGAAGAAAGCGTGATAACACTACAATTTTTTAATGAATTGAAGAGCGTCGTTTGTAGTCTGTTTTGAACACTTTTGCTTTTGAAAAAAAATAAGGAAAGTCCCGCAGTTTTGTTTGGCTGTGACTTTTTTCAAACTTGGTACCGTTAGGACGATAGTACTCTTGACAGCTTTTCATATTCGTTTTCAGATTCACTTCCTTGTTCCTCAGATATGGAACTGCAACGGCAGGGTATGACAAGCTCTTTAGATTCTAATCTCGACAACATTGTCCAATGGGAAATAAAAAACCGCGTAAAAATCAATGCTTCAAAAACTCAGTGCTGTCTTCTGTCGTTAAAGCAAAAGCCGGCACTTGCATTGAAGTAACCGATCAGCTTTCAGTCCTTGGTATGTGCATCACAGACCACATCTTGTGGAATGAACACATATTTGATGTCGGTTAAAAAGCTGCAAAGTCCTTGGGCTTTCTTGGAAGATGCATGAAATGTTTTCCCATCTGACCTGGCTGTAATCTATAAGGCCTTTATTCCTCGCACATTTGGGTACGAGCTCCAAAAACTCATTTGAGTCTCTTAGATAGAATTCAAAACAGAGCTCTAAGAATGGTATGTGATAGAACTATATTGGAAACATTTACATCTCTTGAAGACTGTCGAAATGTTTCATGTTTTTCACTATTTTATCGCTATTTTTAAAAATAATGTTCTAGCAAAATATACAGTTGCATTACTAACGTTAAACTATTCAACCGTAGTACTCGAGCTTCTAGGAATGCTTATCAGTTTAGCCTTGAGTCCAACTGCGTATGTACTGTCAAGTACACACTCTTTCTTTATTCTTTATTGGTACAACACGTATGTGGAATGCTTTACCAGCATTTATCCCAATATGGATTTTCTGAATTTCAAAACCAATGTATATTGGTATCTCCTTTTAAATCCTTCTCTATTTTACTAAAGCTCGAACTGTGCTTGACATGTTAAGGCTTGTCAAAACACATTTAGTGCGCGCTCAATTATAAAAAAATATTAGGATGAAAGTCCTTAACTGAACACCATTCAAAAAGATTGTTTAAGAATAGGAATTTCATTTATGAAAATAAAAAAACAGTAGTGGTCCCAGGTTTCTACCTTTTGGAACGCCAGAAGTAACATTAACGGGATCTGTAAAAATATTGTTAATTTGAAAGCCTTCTACCTGTAGGGTAGGATTGAAACCATTTTAAAATAGGAGAAAAAAAACTAAGAATTTTTAATTTAGATATTAGAATTGAATGATTTACTCGATTTAAAAGTCCGAGCATATTAGGTCACATTGACAGCATTGTTTAAGGGAGCTGACTAAAGGGTTAAGAACTACAAAGTTGGTAGTAGTGGACCTCCCATTTGCGAAGCCAGGCTGTAGAGGAGAAATAGTTTTTTCAAAAAGTTTAGGTATTTAGGAAAGCCATGACATTGGCACACCAGAAATTGGCAGCTTATCAAATTTTGAAGTGCGTGGGGATGAAATTCTCTCATAAAGAAATAAATTCCGAAAAAGTCTAGAGCCATATTACACATTTTACAAGATGATATATTGCGCATGTTTTCACATTTGACAAAACGTTTCTGAGATGTGACACATGCACTCTGATTCAATTGATGTCCATGCCAAATGTGACACAAGCGTCTCTAAGCTTTGACACAGGCGGGAACTTGAATGAAAATGAAAACTCGGAATATATTATGCCTGTTTGGTAACTAGAAATTTTCAGCAAGTTTCCCAAACTTATGTTTTTTCCTATGGGTTTTGACAGCAAAATTTGAACATTTGTACACATTCGTACGAATGTTCACGTTTCCAAACACAATTATTACCTCTAATATGTGTACTGTGGTCTGGAAAAGCTTGAGAACAATTTTCTGCCAATTTTTAAACGTCAACACCAGATTTTTACTTGCGATTATAGGTACTAGTTATAAGGAAAGTTATGAATTCGTAAAAAAATTTGTTTTCCTAACAATCAAACATGACATTGCGATCATAGAGAACACCAAAAAAGTGGGTTCCGCAATTCCGTCTGTCTATCTGTCCTCGAGCCTAAGCGGTTCGGTGGATTTGCTTCAAACTTGGTACATATTATTTTTTCGGTAATATGCCCACACGTTTTTTTCATTTTTTTTAAGACGACAAATAACAGTAGAGGCCATACATTTTTTTTTGGCCAAAAACAAACATCTTATTTTTCTCAAAAACAGCTCCACCGATTTTTATAAAAAAAAATCATTTCATTAATGAATGGAAAGGGTACCTTTTTATAATTTTTTTTTTTTGGAAAAAATTGTTATTTCTGGTACCTCTACTACAACCATTTTTTTGGTTTTCGATTTTCTCGGAAACGGTTAATTTGATTCTTTTGAAATTTTTTACGCAGAAGCTGCTAGAAAGTTTAAACACTTTTGTATACCAACATTTTGGAATTTCTTTTTTTTTTGAAAACTCAAAATTTCGAAAACGACTCAATAGATTTTTTCAAAACTTCGTATCTGGTGGTTTTTTGACATTATCTTGAACAGTTAAAAAAAAACTATTTTTAAAATAAAAAAACAACGGTACCTCCCATACAAATGTTAAAAAACCGTTAACAAAAAAATGTATTTCTCGAAAACGGCTTCAAGAATTTTTATAAAAAAAATTGCGTTTTCTTAAATTAGTACAGTTCACTTTCAAGTATACAAATATTTTTTTTGCGTACTTATTAACGGTACTTAATAGTGGTTCCCATAGAACCACTTTGCATATTTTCGATTTTCTCAATATTGGATGATCGGATTAAAATATTTTTTTTTATAAAAATGCTCCCTAAAATTGTTAATAAAACTGCATACGAAAATTTTCCAAAAAAAACGTTTTTCGATTTTTAAAAAATAAATAAACATTTTTTTTTTGAAAAATCAATTTTTCAAAAACCAGTCACAGAATTTTTTTTGTAATTTGAATTTTATATGTATATTAATAATATCTTCAAAATGGTGTTTCAAAAATTTACTTTATTAAAAAACCGCTCCAACGATTTTTTAAATTTTTTTTGATATATTCTTATTTATCCATGAATTCAAATTGCATCTTTGTTTTCTCTACGACTAAGTAATATAAAAACATTTAAATATGTTTATTATCCATTTATTTCTACCTTATTATTATCCCATTTTTACGAACTTTTGCGTACGTCACTTAATACTAAATACAATGTAGGCCCTCATACATTTACATGTACATATGTATACCTACAAATGTATAATATACATTGGTAGGTAGGTACCTATGTAACTATTCCTTGAATCATCCATTCGACAATTCATTATAATAAGAATCAAGGTAATCTTAATTATATAGGCTTTAAACCTGCATAGGATAACTACACCTAACTAACTAAACCTCAATGGTTAGCTACATTAAAGTTGTTAGCTACAAGAGTAAGTTCGTGCGATCCGGACGTGCATTTTCTTTTCTTTTCAAACTAATAACTCTTGTATTTTAAGTGCTTTTAAATTAATTTATTTTTTTAACAAATCTTTTCCCACAATAGTCGCGAGACTTCCTTCTTTTATGACGAACGTCAACCTGACAATTGTAATTTTCTGCAAAGAATGTGCTGCCGAAAAAATGTATTGGGCAGACATTGTTAGGAAGGCGAAATGCCAAAACTACCAAGTTTATAAGTCTGGAACATGGATTGGCAGAAGTTGGTGCCAATTGGCAGTTTTTGGCAGAGTGTTGATCAGACCTTATTATCTGAATTTTGATATTCCAATGCGTCGAAATACTTCAAGACCACATCGCAAACTTAGGGAAATGTTTTGGACAATGTGCTTTGGGCAATCCGAATGTAATCGCACGATGCTTGCCCAAAATTCCCAACGGTCAACATACCTACCACTGAAAGTAATTTCGAAATGAATGAGTGAAGTTAAATGAGAGCCTCAGGGCCGGATCACCCTCAATGTCGTCGCAAACATAACCTAAACAGTACCGAAAAAACGTTATTTCACATTTGAAAACCAGATTTAGATAGATAGATAGATAGATATTTTTATTTCATTCTTAAAATAGTATTTGGTTGCTACCGCTCAGTTTACACAGAGAATTGATATTTAAAATAAATCTTTCTACTGAATACGTTATTTTTACAACATTATAATTACAATTTGAAAAGAGAATAATTTTATTTTGAAGGAAAATATAATGACAAGAACCTTCATTTAAGTACAGAAATTAGTTCCATTAAGAAATAGATTAAATTAAATTAAAACAAATAAAACAGGTAAAGTAATATAAAAAGGTACATTTAGATGAATGAATAAACAAATAAGTAAAAAATAAATATATAACAAGAAGTAAATAATTAATAATTAACAAGTAAATTAATAAACAATTAAATAAATAAATAACTAAATAGACAAATAAATAAATAGACAAATAATGAAAATAGATCATAAATAATAATTAATAAATCATAAATAATAAATAATAAATAACAAATAATAAATAATAAATAATAAATAATAAATAATAAATAATAAATAATAAATAATAGATAATAAATAATAAATAATAAATAATAAATCATAAATAATAAATATAAACAAATAAATGAATACAAACATGAAATTAAATAATAAATAAATAAATATAAGTACAATCAACAAAAATAAATAAATAAATGAATAAATTATGGGTTAAACATATATTTAACTGAATATAAACGAAAAAATTAAATAAATAAATGAATCCTTATATTTGTAATTGAACTACCAAAGGGCTATCAGAAATATCACATTTAATTAAAAAGCTATCAGTTAATTTTCGAATTCTTCTGCAAATCAATTCAACACCTGCTTGACTATGAAGATCATTAGTTGAATGATGCCGGGGTAGATTAAACATCATTTTTAAAATTTTGTTTTGGCATACTTGGAGTTTTTTAATATGGCAAATTGAACAATTCCCCCACACCTGACATCCATATAACAAAATTGCTTGAAAAACAACCTTGTATATAATAATCTTGTTTTCAATACTTAAATGCGATTTTCTATTTATTAGCGGATATAGCATTTTAATTGCAATATTGACTTTTTTAACTGTTTTATTAATATGCTCTTTAAGATAAGCCGCTTGTCAAGGTTTATTCCTAGATATTGCACATTAGACTCCCATTTTATAGAAGTTCCATTGACTTTCAGCTCGTTACCGGGTAGAAACGATCGCTTTCTTTTTCTGGTGAAAAAGATTGATTTTATCTTTCCAGCATTTAGCTTAATTTTCCATTTCTGATAATATGGCATTAAAATTTCAAGCGCATGCTGAAGATTGGTCTCAATATTAAGACCAAACTCATGCGAAGAGAGTATGCAGGTGTCATCTGCATAAATCCCTGTTTCACAAAATGGTAGCTGTGGAAAATCAGACGTGTAGACATTATATAAAACAGGACCAATAACTGAACCTTGAGGGACACCATACTGTATGTTGACTAAGACAGATTTACTTTTATTAACATACACTCGAAAACATCGACCAGATAAGAAACTTTGGACTATTTTTATAAGAAAATTTGGAATCCCGAATGTTTCCATTTTGTAAATAAGCGCATTATGCCAAACAGAGTCGAAAGCTTTTTCGATATCTAATAGGACCATACCTGTAGATCTACCTTCAGTACGATTACTTTTGATTATATTACAAATCCTAAGAACTTGATGGGAATTACTGTGGTGACTCCTAAATCCAAACTGATGGTCAGGAAAAATATGTTTTTCTGCAATTAATAAGTAAAGTTTTTTCTTTAATACTTTTTCGTAGACCTTACTCAAACTGCTTAGAAGGCTAATCGGCCTATAGCTACCAGGGTTCTCCCTATCTTTGCCCGCTTTTAATATTGGTATGACCTTCGCCATTTTCCAGATCTCTGGAAAATATTGGTTTTTCAGACAGGCGTTGATAATAAAGGTCAGATACTTTCTTCCTGATTTGGGTAAATGTTTGAGATATAAATTCTTTATCTTATCGAGTCCATCGGTTTTCTTTACTCGCAACTCCTTAATTATATCGGAAATGTCATCAACAGAAACGTATTCATCTTGAGATGTTTCTGTTATAGAAGATAAAATTCTTTGTGAGGCAGCGTTTACCAAACTAATGGTATCTAAATCACTTAGCTGATGGGACACTTCATGGTTTTTCCTCAATTCTATAGCAAAAGCATTAGCTTTTTCACTATCAGTATAATGGACATCATTTGAATTTTTAAGAAAACCAGATTTAATTAAACAATAATTTTGGCTTAGAGTCGATTACAAGTATGACTCAACAAAAACTTTCTCACAAGTAAAACCCACATTTTTTTATATTATTTTTCATCGTTGAAAACAAAATTATTAAAAAATGAAAAAAAGTATTTATTCCTTGCTAAGAATCAGAATCATAAATCATGAATTTTATCTCTGTGCCTCTGCGGTGCAGTATTAATCAGAAAGTATCCCATGAGCAAATCTGCGTTCGGTTTCTGGTTTACTACATATTTACATATTGAGGATTGATAACCTAATCAAATAGATATTTTAATACTATTGTTATGTGAGAACGCTTGTGTATATGAATACCTATTATTTATACTCTAATAACTATAGAAAAAAATTTTAGTCGCGAGAAGATATTACACAGATTAGATTATTTTTGTTTCATAGATCGTCGGTTTAAATAATTGGTGTCAGTGCAAGAAAATTATCTTGCTAGGCATAAAAAATAGGTATCATCTAGCTTAAGCTCTAGAGGAAAATTGAGTTGAAATCGATTTTAGTCTCACTTTGAATCGTGAAGAGAGCGTAATTCTGTATGATAAGTTTGTGATTGCCGTTCAAAATTATTAAATAAAATAATTTAATAACAAATATTGTTTGATCAATGAATTGTAATTTTAGTACCTAATCACATTTTCGGTAAATTAAACATTAAAGCATGTCAATTGTGCAAACAGGTAATATACTCCTAATTATTTATAAAATACTACATAATTACTTGAATGTCAGTCAATTAGCCCTATTCTGCTATTCATCGATGGGAATTTTCTATGAGTTTTCACTAATCATTATTATGCTCTATTCATTCGAAGTGAATCGGGTATACATTGTTTAAATCGGCCACACACTCTTTACAATTCAACCCGCATATGAAATGTTGTAGTTATCAATTTGTGAATTCCCTAATTTATGTGTATGTCATAGTAAATCGTCTAATACTTACTTTTATGAAAAGAAAAAAAAATCACAGTCATATTCAAATTTCACAGTTGCGGATAGTGCAGTTCACGTTCACGTGAATAGCATAGACTAGCGTTGAATGACAAAACAGTTAACCATACAACCAAATATTCACAATGTGTAGGTACATCAATTCCGTTTGTTTGTCTGGCTGCAAGCCGATCTACATGTCAAACCTCTGAAACAATTTCATCAAGCTTGGTAGTTAAGCGTCTTAGGAGACTCACTTGTTTTGATTTACAGTAATACCCGGATAAGTGCCACCAGTTTAAGTGCCTAACCCGTAAAATTAACTTTTTTAGAACCAACATTCTGAGGATTTTTTTAATTATAAAATTCATCTTATAAGTACCATCCGCTTAACTACCTTTCCCGCTTATATGCCTTTTATTTTGTGTACTTTTATTGAAATTTACCTCAGAAAAATTCTTTTAAGTACACATTTGAAATCAGCTGATAAAATGCAATAATTTGTTTTCCTTTAGCGATTCCTTTTGTTTTATTCTTTAAAATCCATAAATAAAAAAGTAATAATCTTAATCTAATACAATGATTCGTGGACCGAAGGCCGTTCAAATCTTTTTTGAATAAATAATTCAACGAATCCGATTAAATACAATACAAAACACCTTCCTAATTGATTATGCCTGGCCCAGGACAAAATCTTCCAATTTTAATGATTAAAAATTTTAATATTGTTGGATATACTTCACATTTTTTTTTATAATTGTGTCAGCACGAAAGGGATTTTGACTACCCTTAATATGTTCAAACAGTGCGAGCGTTAGGAAAATAGGGAAGTATGTAACAGGAGACACCGATGTACATTGGTTTTGAATTTTTTAATATCAAAATGGGAGGGAAGATAGAGCCTGCTAAAGTATTCCACATTCGCGTTGTACGGCTAAAGAAAGAATCTCTGTACTTAAAAGTACGTCCGAAGTAAGGCTCATGGGTAAGCTGATGAGCATTTCTAGAAGCGCGAGTATTACGGTTAAAAAGTTTAAGGGGAGGAATGCAACTGGCTATTTCGCTCAAACGTTGTTTATAAAAATAGCGATAAAATAGTGAGAGACATTTAACATTTCGACGATGCTCTAAAGATGTAAATGTTTCCACTATAGTTCTATCGCCAATCATTCCTAGAGCTCTATTTTGAATTCTATCCAAGAGATTCAAATAAGTTTTGCTCAAATGTGCGAGTTATACTCCAGCTTTGGACGAATGAAGGCCTTATAGATTACAGCCAGATCAGACGGGGAGAAGAATTTATTGCACCTTCGAAGAAAGCCCAAACACTTTGCTGCGATTTTGGCGACATCAAATATGTGTTCATTCCACAAGATGTGGTCTGTGATGCACATGCCGAGGACTCAAAGCTGATCGGTTTCTTCAATGCAAGTGCCGGCTTTTGCTTTTACGACAGAAGACAGCACTGAGTTTTTGAAGCATTGATTTTTACGCGGTTTTTTATTCCCCATTGGACAATGTTGTCGAGATTAGAATCTAATGAGTTTGTCATACGCTGCCGCTGCAGTTCCACATCCGAAGAACAAGGAAGTGAATATGCAAACGAATGTGAAAAGCTGACGGTACTATCGTCAGCAAAACAATTAAGTGGATTAGAAGTTCCAGATAAGAGATCATTAATAAAAATGAGAAAAAGGGTCGGAGACAATACGGAGCCTTGGGGCACACCAGCATTTATTTTGTGAATATCAGACTTGAAACCATCCAATACAACTTGCATTGAATGGTCCGGAAGTTAATTTCTAATCCAACGAAGAAGAGATTCATCGATACCAAATGTACGCGATTCCGATAAGAGAGCTTGATGCCAAACTCTACATTGGCCTTTTGTCAAAAAATCCATGTATAAGATGAACTAAACTTAACAAAAAGGGCGTATTGGTAAGGCCCCACTAGCCAACTGATAAGTCCAAGTGCGATCGCTGGGACGAAACGCAAATTTGTGGACTAAAGGCCGTTAAAAGCTATTTTGAATAAAATGTTTTGTTTTATCAAAAATGTTTGTTTTAATTTTTGTATATGGAAATATAGAGAAAAGTATCTATGTGCACTTAAGCGGTTTTTTTTCTAACTGCCTAACCCGCATAAGTACGTATTAAAGTGGGGCATTTAATGCTAGGCATTTATCCGGGTTTTACTGTAATTGTTATTGTCTTACTGAAAAGTAATAACTTTATTTTAATTTTGTCCTGTAAATTAATCCCCAGCTCCAATGTTTCATATTTGAGTTGTTTTATATTTTACATTTAATATTTCAATCGGGAGTTGATATAAAAGTCATGAAAATTAGTTTTTCGCAAATAACTCGCGACCTATTGCTCGGAGGTCAATAGTGGCGTAAAATTATCTACAAAGAATGTCTTTAGCCTTAGGTATCTTAAAGAGGTTTAGGAACTGAGTAAAATCTACAATAACTTATCCAAATGACCTCCACTGGAAGATGTTCCGTATTTCATTGTTCCGAGACCCGTCCCTTAATACCTGCTACTGCCTGTCGGACTGTGTTTAGTTCAGTTGAAAATTATTTCAACTGTGTATTTACATAGTTGTTTTCTGCTCTTAAACAGTTCATAATGAGTGATACATGTTTCCACAAAACAAACATAATTTTTTGGAATCAAAAGCGGAATCTTTTCTTAAAGTATAGTATGCAGCTCGCGCTAAAATTTCGCTCCCATACAAAACTTTCTCCAAAGTTTTTAGGGGAGAGGTACGCATCTCCAGCTAAGAAATCAAATTTTTGGTTTCCACTGTACTTCCACTATCTGTCAGAATTTAGCGCAGGAAATAAATGTCCAGCACATTAATTCGAAAGCTAAATTTTGACAGATTCTTTTTGTTTGTGTTTCCCGAGATTCGTCCAATTAGTTTGTGGACACGTGGGCATTCTCGATATTGTTATGCTGCAATGCAAAAAACAACAAAACTTATTCCACCACAACTACGGATGCTTGATGTGGTAAGTCTGGCCACAGATGCATGAAGCAGTAACATTGAATATGGCAAGAGTTTTTCTGCAAAAGAAACTACAGCAAAGGGGCGTTAAAGAAAAAACAGTTAATGCTGTAAGTGTTGTCTTATGCAATATCACACTATTCGTCTTATGACTTGAACTTCCGAAATTTAAATAATAGGGGTATTCACGATCCGATGTAACTGGTCTTGTATCATTGTAAAAGTGTAAAAGTGTAGCATTTTTTTGCACTACAACAACAAAATATATTGAATGTCAAAGTCTTACACTTTTACACTTTTACAATACCCGAACCCTATTGTAACAGAAAAATACAGAACAAATGTGAAACAGATTTTGACATTTGCTTCAGTGTTGCTACAGATTAGTAAATGTGTGTTCACAGTCTGTTGTAAAAAAATAAAATTTTACAATTTTACAAGACTTGGTACACCAGATCGTGAATACCCCTAATATTTTTTTCAGAGCAGCTATTTGTTGACATTTTCTCCATAGAACTCTCGTATCAAATTTTACACTATCCACAACTCTAATATCAAATTTTAGCTAGGATTTTTGCTGATGCTTGGAGAGAAAAGTACCAGCAACATTTTATCGTGATCTGCATACTAGGCTTTACGCGTAAAATATTGATGTACTCCATTCTTCTTGGCGTTCGTTTAAAAGCCGCAATACTTAAATTGTTTGCACAATTTTAGCGACAATTACTATGCACATACACCAAATTCACAGTATTTAAATATTCAATATTACCATCACCTCTAGCGACACTAGCATTTTTAATGTTTATAGAACTTCTACAATATGATCATCGGATAATAATGCATTACATATAAAACATGTATCACTCATTATGAACTGTTTAAGATCAGAAAACAACTAAAATAACGTGTTTAACACACAGTTGAAATAATTTTCAACTGAACTGAAGGGACGCCTCGCGGAACAATAAAATACGGAATATCTGCCAGTGGAGGTCATTTGGATAATAGATTTTACTAAGTTCCGAAACCTTTTATAAGATAAGTATATTTTCCCCGAAACGTCCAAATATCAAATTATTATTTTCTAGGGGAACTTGGTTAAAACCATGCACCTAGAAGTATGTTATATGCCCATGGTCTGGCCAGTAATTATTTATGAAGAAGAAAACGAAACGCATTTTGGATTAAAGGTCATAAAATTTATTCAATTTGGCTCTAATCCATAAAGTCCACAAAAACAAAACAAAAATAATATTTTACATATTGTTTGCGTTTTCTTCTTCATAAATTTATTTGAGAGCCCTATCAATGATATTATGTATGAAATATAACATCGTTTCAATGGCCGCCGCGACTTCGCTAGGTGGCACGCATTCGAAAGGTGCAGTTTTCGATGACTTTGGCGCATAAATCAGGCTGAATTTGACCGATAGAATCGATTATGTTGTCTTTGAGAGCCGCCGTGGTATGCGGCTTATTCGCATAGACCTACGACTTAAAAAAGCCCCACAAGAAAAAGTCTAAAGGGGTCAAATCACACGATCTTGGTGGCTAATTCACGTCGCCTCGGCGCGAGATAACCATGCCATGAACCCTCTCGTGCAGAATATGGATTGCGTCTTGAGCTGTGTGGTACGTAGCACCATCCTGTTGAAACCATATGTCTTCTATGTCTATATTATCCAATTCAGGCCACAGAAGATGGTGATCATCGACCTATAGCGATCACCGTTTACGGCGATGGCCTGGTCTGCATCAATTTGGAAGAAGTACGGACCGATGGCGCTTCCAGCCCAAAATCCAGATCAAACAGGAACTATATTTGGATGTATTGGCACCTCGTTAATTTCGCGTGGATTGTGTCGTCCCAAATGCAGCAATATTGTTTTTTCACGTACCAATTTATCAAAAAGTGCGTCTCATCGCTAGAGGCGCAAAGCGCACATCGTTGCTACACCCATTTTCATATTAAGGTTTCTCATTTGCAGGTATTGATCGACGCTGTAACTTGCCATAATGATTTGCCTTCAGTGATTGATAAAAAGAACATGTGATTGTGAGATGTGTCAAGAAAGTTATAGAAGAGTTCGAGTAAGTTATTAGTGTGTACCCTGCCTTACTTTTATGTCTGTTTTATATTTTGGGCCCACTCTACTTTTCTTCAAGTCTGCAGATGCAGATCCATGTAAAGCCTCCTTTACTTATTTTATGAATTTATATGTATCTACCCCTTAGGCTGAATCCTGTATCTTAAAGTTTAAGGCTGCCACTCCAATATCCACCAACATTGATATAAGATTTAATTTATTTTTGGCAGAAAGTGCAGAAAATAACTGCAATTTTAATAATGTGACACAACTGGCCCAAATCCCAACGAGGCTTAAACTTATTTTATAAATTCAGTTTACAAAGAGAATACAGCGCAATACCTTAATTAGTAATGTTGTGTTTGTTGTGAATTTTGAAAATATTGATCATTTAGATTTGAAGCATACAAATTAAAAGTGTGAAAAGTTTTTGGGTAGTAAGTTTTAGTGAATATGGCCTTAATAGTTGTAGAATGATGCTTAACAGATTTTCTCTTAGAAGAGTCAAATAATTTTAATCAGCTTAGTTTTATTCAGAAAAAAAAGCTGGCGATTTAGGACGCTTTACCCCTTCCATGGAAATATATTAAACACGAAGAGATGGTTTATGGTTTCCCATTTTAAAGTTTCATTGTAACAAAAGTATACTTGATTGACATGGAGTTGTAAATTAAATTAAATGTTTTGTTTTCCTTGCCCTCTTTTTTCCAACTCTCCAAATGTTTGGAGCATAATGTTCTACGGTACCTTTCGGAATTTAGCTTGTTAATTATATTACAGGCCATAGATTTTTTTTTCTTTAATGCCCTTTCTGAAATTTTTGGCTAAGACTGACTTTATTTTCAATTAGTTCAAAATAAGCAAATGGATGTTGAATTTGCAAAAGGAGAAATCAAAAGTTTGGAGTCTTGGCACAGCTCTGAAAAGCATAAGTGATTGCGCGGAAACCATTGACATACTATACATGGACTGCTAGTCGATTGTCATTTCCATACAAAAGCTCTATTGGAAATGGGGAGAACGATATTTATGTCCCTCGGAGCAAAGTTGCCACACTTGATATGCGCCCCATATTTAGTCAACAAGCAAAGAAACTAGGGACATCTATTGGTATTTTGTATAAGACAAGTGCTGACATCTATTGTTTATAGAAAGTCAACACTGCTGTAGTGCTGGGGGACTTTAAGAAAAATTCCTTTTTGTTTCATTTTAGGAAAAAGATTGTTTTTAGAGTTGAATTTGAGATAAAACTATTTGTTTCTAATCTAATCTAATTTTAATTTTCTAATTAAATTAATTCTTTATTTTAAATCGATTTATTTATAAAATTGTTTCTCTTTTGTTAGTTTTCCGTTTCAATAGTGCTTTTAAGGGCCGCGATTTTTGTTCTTCTTAAAAATTGCAAAATTTTATATAAGCAATTAAATAATAATTTCGTACCTAAAACCATACTTTTTGTTTTATTTGTATCGGCCAGAAAATTGTTTAAAAAAAATAAAATTTTAATAAAGCCATGTACTTTCCATATATACATACATAGGAGAACTAACTAACTATTGAGGCTTGCGGCTCGGATTCACTTCTGATGATTGATGGAAATAGTAGATATATGCGAGCTCAGTATCTACTTTATACATTAAGAGTATTCATGAAACCGTGTAAGCCTTCCCACATCGGAAAATGGAAAAGCTTACCACACACGTTTAATGAACGCACCTAAAAATTAACTTGTGTAAGAGTGGTTAATAATTTTTTTTTGCTATATTTTAACTTGACTAATAACGGTGTGTCTATTACTCTCATTTAAAATGTCGGCCAAAAATAATACGAGGAAGAGATAGTTATAATAAGATTGTGACACATAAAACGTCAAAATTAAATGTCAAAAGTTTTCTACATTTAACAAATTCAGATGGTAAGCTTTCCCGCACAAAATTATGCGGAAAAGTTTATCATTTTTTGGTAAACTTTTTAATTTTGACAGCTCATTTACGATTTTACCACTTTAACTTATGTTACGCAGTTGTGTTAAGTCTTATAGATTTTATTTATTTCGTCGAAAAGTTAAAACAAAAACTTTAATGTAGCTTAATTTTAAAAGCGTGTGCCAAATTTTATTAGTCGAAAAGTAAATAAAAAACTGACGGAAACTCGGTGGCGCTCGTGTGGTCCTAGCTGAGGAGAGATCCAGCGCGAAGTTGGCTCCTAGCAGTCCAAATCTAGTATGTCAATGGCGGAAACAGCACGAAAACGAAGATTGCTAGAAATTGATTCCAAAACACATTATATCGTCAATATTATATCCCAATTAAATACAAGATATAAAACTTCCACAAATAGATTTACCTAATAAATCAAAATATGATAATTTCGACGTTTCCAATCCAGATGAAAAAATATCTTCTTTAATAAATTTTTTCCCTTCACTTTTGATTTTTTAGCTTTAAAAAAATGAACTTAAAGTTTTCTATACAACTTCTTCTCTTCGACAACTTGACGTTTTAGCATTTCATTTAACCATATAAAAAACGAAATATTGCGTGAAACATTCCCGCGAATTTTTAACTTAACAATAAATTTATTTAAGATATTTTATTTGGATCCGTCAAAAAGTTTTCTTTCGAAACCGCTTTTATTATGCATTAAGCTAATTGTTACATTTAAATTAAATGACTTAAGGTAGAAAAAAATTGGTTTGAATTGCTTATGGTTTAATACTAAGTTATGCATTGAACGAAATAATTTCAAGTAAACTTCGGAAATTTAGTTTGTTGGTGACTAATTTTTCTTCGATCGACTTACCTTTTGAAATTATTCACGCCTCGCCACTGTATATGTACTTATATAATGTGAACATTGTTATATTTATTATAATTATTTATTATTAACTAGATTTTAAGCTTGCTAGTACTAAGCGTTAAATAAAATAAAGAATAGCCTTGTCAAGAGTCAAAAAATCAAACAACATACATATTTGTATATATTTAAAAAAAATGTCAAAATAATTTCATTCTTACATTGTTTACAAAGAGGTTTTGTATAACTAATATATTCATAGCAATAGAAAATGTATTTATTTTGTTCAAACATTCTATTTGAAATTTGATATGCAAATCCTTTTAAAAGGGAAAATGTCGTCCGTGTGTGCGCTCACTCGATTTTTATGATTTTGGGCTTGATAAATTCGTAGTGGCTCAAGAATGGTCATAAGATAATGGACGAAAATCTGTTCACGATTTAGTACTTTTGGCCCTAGGAATGGCATAGAGGATACTGGATGAAAATTCCGGAAAATTTTCCGGAAAATTGGTAATCATGAAACATCGTTTGATTTTCAAGATTTTGGGATTGATGGATTCATGTTGGCCTAAGGAAGGAATATGAGGCATCCTTTTCTTTTCGTCATTCAAATCGAATTGTATTTGCTATTGCGTGCTTCAAATAAAATTAAATTTAATCAATTTTTTTAAATTTTCATTGTGCGATTCATTGTGATTTAAATTTTTTTTTTATATAATTTCGCTATTGAAATAATTGAGAAAAGTGAGATAAAAAAAAACGGCCCTTGATTTTGTTACGGTGCAATTGGATTTGGGTAATTTGCGAATCTGTGAAATTTTTAATGATTTTTGTGAGTTGGACGAAACCAAAGATATATCTCGAATGTTTTCATTTCAATGTGTTTTGGTATGTGATCGCAGAACATATGATGTATGAAAACGAAGCAACCAACTATCCCACGGAATTTTTGAATTGTTTGGATAAACCGCGCTTTCCGCCACTCGATTAAAAATTGAAATTCGGCTCAGTTATAATTTTGCTGCGCAACCTCAATGAACCAAAACTTTGAAACGGAACTCGTTTGATTGTGAAGAACATTCCGTTTATTTTGAATGATTTGCCATTCGGGTTTAAACGTCTTCAATTTCCGGTGCGTCTCGCAGGGACAATCGCTGCATGTTTGTTGCATCAATCTCTAATTCCCATGTTTCTCACATGGTCAATTATATGTGGCGTGCTCACGTATCGGCAAACCTACGGCATTGTACGTGTGCGCACCCGAAAATAAAACTAAAAATGTTGTGTACCATTAAGCACTTCAGTAAAAAAGCGTAGGCTGGCCAACACGCCAATCATTTTGATTTGATTGAAAAACATAGACATTGTTAATTTAGTTATTCTTATTGTATTTAATAAAACCTTAGAATAAGAAATTTTAATTCCGCATTACATGAAACAGCATTTTACATGCCCGGGCCTATTAATTTCTCGACATAAATGAATTTATGCGGATCGAAGTTCGCTGGGTCAGCTAGTTTCTTTATAATTCAGATCTTGAGAACCAAAACTACAAAAATCTTAAGCTCGATACTAATTATTAAACACTATTATACATTTTCCCTACACGTTTCCGGTTTTCCCATTTCAGTTCTTGGTACCATCAATCCAAATCTTCTCGGGCGTACATTAACACATGAGCATTTCGAACTTGATTTTGAACATTTCTACTGCGAGCCGCCGAGCCAGTTCAAGGAGATTTTTGAAAAAAATATTTCATTAGAAACAGTTGGTTTCGTTCGTCAGTATCCATATTCAAGCTTAGAAAATCTCAAGTTCTGCGATGATGCCACACGATCTGCTGTCAAGAAGGACGTTGAACTTTATAAGAAATTTGGTGGAGCAAGCATTGTTGAGAATAGTTGTCATGGCCTCAACCGAAACCTAGAGGTGATGGTTGACATTCAAAAATCAACTGGAGTGAATATAATTGCTGGAACTGGCCATTATGTGCATGACCTCCAAACTTCAAGTCACCTATCGATGACTGTAGAAGCAATGACAGATTTGTACTCAAAGGAGATAATCACTGGTATTGATGTGCCGAAATTTGGAACTGTTAAATGTGGATATATTGGTGAGGTTGGAAGTGTTTATCCTATTCATGGTTGGTTACAAAGCTGTTACTTGGCAGAAAATGAAATTACCATTTGTACCATTATTTTTCAGAATTCGAAAAACGAGCAATCCGCGCAACTGGTGAAACACAGGAAGTTCTTGGTTGTGGGGTAACATTCCATCCAGGACGTGATGCTAAGGCTCCATTTGAAATTGTTCGATTGTATTTAGAAGCAGGTGGTAAAGCTGAGAAATGTGTGATGTCACATTTAGAAAGTAACATACATATTTCTATTAAATCATTGCTAAATTTAATCACAGTCTTATTATTTAAGGAACAATCATGGACATGGAACAGCTTTTCGAATTTGCAGCCCTCGGAACATACATGCAGTATGATCTTTTTGGAGTTGAGTGTTCATTTTATCAACTGAATTCTGCCGTT
Organism: Philhelius pedissequus; assembly: GCA_910595825.1. Lineage (NCBI taxonomy): Eukaryota > Metazoa > Arthropoda > Insecta > Diptera > Syrphidae > Philhelius > Philhelius pedissequus. The sequence continues at coordinate 32,449,964 of OU343161.1, forward strand.
GACATGCCGTCAGATGGACAGAGAATAAGCAATTTGATGCTACTTATTGAAGAAGGTTGGGTAGATAAAATACAGATGTCGCATGATATTCACACAAAACATCGATTAGTGAGTTTTTGTTCTTCCTTAATGCTTGATTGCTTGCGTCACATATTTTGACCTACTATCTGGTTTATAATTTTTTTAGACTTCTTATGGTGGACATGGATATCATCACATTCACATGAATATTTTGCCAAGGCTTTTTGCAAAAGGACTAACAATCGATCAAGTTAAACAAATCACAGTTACTAATCCAGCCAAGTGGCTGGAATTTAAAATTTAGACTGAACTTAAATCTTAAATTTATATCGAATTCCAAACAACAATTTTAAATCGACTTAAGATCGTTTTTTTTTAAGGAACTTTCAAAAAATAGTTTAAGTGTAAAGTCTATGAAATCTTGCTAAGACTGGTGTTACACCACGACTTATGAGTCCCGACTCATCTTCGAATTCTTCTTTGAAATTTCGTACGCTGAGGTGCGCGCTATTACACACATGAGATTAGAGTCAAGACTCAAATTTGACAGTTTTCTTTTACTTCGAATTTCGTTTTTTTTATTTGAAATTACCATTTATAATAATTGTCAAAAATATTTATGTAATCAGAATAATTAATTTAGGGCTGATGGTGATTAAAACAAAGTAAATAAATAAATAAACTCTTCTCTACACGTATGAGTGTACTCATTTGCCCGCGACTCACAGGGCAATTTTTTTCCGTCTCGATTTTTTTCTCTTTCGCACTCATTATGTTCGAAAGAGTCGGGACTCATACGTGTCGTCGTGTAATACCAGTCTAAGAACGCAAGATCTGTTTCGACAGATTTTGTTTAGAAATAATTCGATTGTGTTCAGAAAAAAATTTAACGTTTTGTTGTTTGGAATTCGAATTTATTTAAACCGGTTGTGGTGTACCCAAACATTTGTCAACTGTCATCTTCAGTCTTCACAGAGTAGGAAAATTCCCGTGAACACCATTTCTAGACATAAATTAAGTTAAAATAAAATAAAAAAGAAACATCAACAGATTTCGTTGTCATTACGTTCCGAATATACCATTACCATTATCACGAGTGGAGATGCGACGGAAAGTTTATTGTCCGTGCGTTGTGCACAGTCCAACTCTAGTTTTTTTTCCCACCAAAAAATCCAAATACAAAAATTAATTTAATAGCACTAAAAATATCAATTACAAAAACTAAACTTCTTACAACAAAATAAATCAAAGTCCAAATAAATACATACATAATGCCGATGAGAGTGTTAGTAATTCTTTGTGCTTACACAATAATGAAACAAAAAATAAACAAACATTTGCTGTGGGAATCCAGGGGATGACAAATTCAGTTTACTTTTAAGGCATACCGCAAATAAAAATAGAATTATGAGGTTCTATTGGAACCCAAACTTAATACTTTCATAAATAAATGCACAATTTAATTTTGTTTGTATTTGTTTTTTTAATTGGTAGTGAATTAAAATTCGAGTATTGTAACATACGTGGAATTAGGAAGAATTTCTATGCTGCATATGTGCATACTGTAAGTATGATGGACTGCATTGGACAAAGTCACATATTGTGACAAATTAAATAAGTTCCAAAGGACAGCCAGCTTATGCATCAGTGAAGAACTCTTCTCTACACGCTCGGCTGCTCTAAACATACTTCTTAACCTTACACCCCTCGATATTTTCAGCAAACAAGTGGCCGCGAGTACAGCTATTTGTCTCAAAGCAATCTCTCAATGGACTAGCAACTCGATAGGATATTCTAGTATTCTGAATACATTCAGATCAAAACAAGGACGATCCGACTGCATCACACACCAGCTAATCTTCGACAAGAACTTCCAAGTTACCATCTCACCAAGATCCGCTTGGGAGGATGAGAGTATGAGCTCACTTTTATGCAGATGGTTCAAAAACCGAAGAGGGAGTTGCTGGCTGTGTGTACTCAGACAGACTAAATCTTAGTCTCTTTTCCGTCTCCCTGACCATTGTAGCGTGCTCCATGCGGAATTTCTGCCGATTAAAGAAGTTTTATCCTGGCTAACGGAACACGTTTTATCCACATCGGATATCCGTATCTTCTCTGACAATCAAGCAGCCCTAAAATCACCATCTTTTCATCGACTTCAAAGCCGCATATGATAGCATAATTCGCCGATATCGGAACGAGGATCATTTGACATTCCTGGTTCTCCTTGATTTGTCCAAAGCATTCGATACTGTGGATCATGACAATTTGTTTTACAAACTTTTAATGCCTTATGATCCTTTGTCTTCGGCAGTGAACTTTCTTTCATCCTATCTACGGCAACGTAAACAAGCAGTCACTGTTGGCAACCGAACATCATGCTTCCTTCCGACTACTAGAAGAGTACCCCATGGCTCAATTTTAGGACCACTACTCTTCTCGTTACATATCAATGAACTTCACCTATGCCGATGACGTCCAACTGCACAAAAGTTGCCCTCTTGGGCTAATTAATTCAATTAATTAATGACTTGGAAGAAATCTCGCGATGGTCAACAATGAATGGTCTGTTTCTCAATCCCTTGAAATCCAAATGCATACTTTCCTAATATATACCTTAATGGTAAATGGTTTACCGTTAAGACACGTTTATTTTTGGCAAAGGCATTGGTGGTACAATTTGGATGTGAAATTTTTTGTTATTGTGATGCAGTAGACAGACGAAGGCTTAATGTAGCTTTCAACAATACCGCACGCTATGTATTCGGGTTGTGAAGATTTTACCGCGTTTCAAATTTCTCAATTCAAATTATAAAATATCTTTCGATCAACTCATGCGCTATTGAACCCTTGTTCTGCTGTATAAAATAATTCAATCACAACAACCAAGTAGTGTTTACAATAGAATACAGTCCGGTTCCTCAAACAGATCCCAACAACTTATTTTACCCCGTTATTCCAGTTTAGTATCAGAGAGATATTTCTTCATCAACGCCACCCGGCTGTGGTACTCCCTACCTAGACACATGAGAAGAGTTAGAGATGAAACCAGGCTTAAAGAGATTTAAAACTTACCTTCAAAGCTAAAATTCTGGATAAGTGAATACAAGATGTAATGTATTGATTTGTTATTTTTTTCGTTGTTTTCTTATTTTTATTATTAAAATTTATTAGGAAAATTTGATCTGTTATCATTTATTCAAATTTTACTATACAAATAATTAATAGTAGTTTTTCTTCATTATTACAGATACATTTTAAGCCTTATACTAACTTATATTTACTTGTAATTATTTTCACAATTAATAGATACAAATTATAAAAGCATGTTTTTTTGCCGTCTGCCTGATTGACAAATATATCATAAAATTTGTAAATTTGTTAAGTTACAAAGTTTTCTTCTATTATTCTGTTTCTATATTTAAGTGCGTTTAGCATTTTATTGACATCAACTTCATTAAGGCGAGCTAGAGTTTCTTCTGCAGTTAAAAAGTCTCGGCCAAGTAGGTTTCGTCTAGTTTCCCTCAAAACTGGGCATCTTCCAACAAAATGAAATATATCTTCGCGTTCCGCCATGGTAAAAATTCCGCAAGTAGAGAGATCTTCGCGATTGGAACAAAGTTCACCTCTTAGTCGAAGCATGTCCGATATTTGTTCTATATTATAGTTAGCTCGAAAATAGTTTCTTCCGATTAGATTATATTTCAGTCTACTATAGATCAAACGATGAACTGAGCGTGTAGCCTGTACACATCCCTAAAATTTTAATCCAGCCGCATAATTTATTTTTTTATAATAAACACGCATTAAAGGGGGTTTGGCTACCCTTAATATGCCAAGCACAGTGCGAGCTTTAGGAAAATAGGGAAGGATTAAAAAGTAGATACCGATGTACATTGGTTTTGAAGTTCAGAATATCAAAACGAGGGGGAAAAGTAGAGCCTGGGAAAGCCTTCCACATACGTGTTGTACGACTAAAGAAAGAATCTTTGTACTTGTCAGTACGTCCGAAATTGGGCTCAAGTGTAAACTGATGAGCATTCCTAGAAGCGCGAGTATTACGGTTGAATTGATTAAGCAGAGGAATGCAACTGGCTACTTCGCTTGAACACTGTTTATAAAAATAGCTATTAAATAGCGAAATACATTGTTCTATCGCCAATCATTGTTAGAGATCTAATTTGAAATATATCTTAGAGACTAAAATGAGTTTTGGGAGTTGCTGCCCAAATGTGCGAGTTATACTCCAACTTTGGACGAATGAAGGCTTTATAGATTGCAGCCACCCTTGTGCTGCATAAGACGTAATTGATTGCGAAACTGCTTCGAAAACTTTATACTTGCTACTGTGCGCGATATTTTTGTTGTTAAAGCATTGTTCCAAGTCACATTAATAGCAGATTATCTCCCCATACATTTTGAGTTCGCAGATGTTACCGCCCATATTTTTTTTTATGCCAAAAATACAACCTCCTCTCGCTCTTCCTATCACATGTCGTCTTACTGCTGGTATAATTTTAAGATTATAGATGTTAAATTTGTTTTAATATTACTATTAAGATATGTTTCATATAAGAAGAGAATATTGTATTGGTTAACAAAACTAAAGAAATCTGTAAATATACCCTTGTTACTGAGTTCTGCTATATTGTATGGCAACATTTTAACTTCTTTTACATTTTTTATTAAATTATTACTTAAATTTTTTTCTCTATTACTTTTTTTTTAGAACTACTTGACCGGCAGACGACATTAGAACTAAAGATGTGATGTATGGTTCAAATATGTCTCGTGTGAACAACTGCTTTCCAAAGTTTTTGCTATGCCCAGGAACGCCTTCTTTATAAATGTCATATTAAGATTGTTCAGTGACGAAAAAGTTATAACAGAATAGAACAGATCAGGACATAACAGAACAGATTCGTGAGAAACTTCAGAACAAGATAGAACAACTTAGAACAGTCAGTCATCTGACAGAGATTATAAAAAAAAATTATTGTTGTTTACCTACAATTCAACTTCGTTTATTTTTACAGAAACATCCTTAAAAATAATCTGAAATGGAGTTGAATTTATTTAAACAAATATTTTTCATGAAATTGAGATGATTCCGACAGGGAAAATGAGTTTTTATAAACTAAATCTAACACCGTTTTTTGTTAAATCTAATGTTTTTTTTTAACAACAACAATTGGTTTTTACAGTTCTCACAAATCTGTTCTAACCTGTTCTACCTAACAAGCAAGTGCAGAAAACCCTGTTCTAAAGTGTTCCAATCTGTTCCGAACAGTCTCATTGAACACACACATTGTATCAGCTGGTTCAACATTGACATTCCGTACCCGCCATCGTATTTCAGATTGTTATCACTGTCATAATAGAATGATTTACCTTTGATAATTAATGTTTGTACTCTTATTTGAGTTTTCAGTGATTTATTCTTTGTGTAAATATCTTTACGAAGTGATATAAGAGGTCTTCGTGGGGCTCGTGTAGATGCGGGTAAGTCTTTTTGGATCGAGACTCCACAATTTTGCAGCTCTTATATAAAACTTAGAATTCTTCGCACATTATCCATTCGGTTGATTCTTACTATGACGATTGTCATTCTGTTGTTTGAAGTGCGCAACATACTTGTTGTCAACATAAGTTTGCAACAGATCTAAACAGCTCTTTCTTGCCTTCTCGGTAGCATCATCTTCACCATTCACCGGTATGTGGACAACAACATTTTTTTCATTCGTCTTTGTCTCCAAAAATTCAACTTGACTTTAAACTTTGTTAGACTTTAAATTTAGTTATTTGAGTCTTCAGTACTTGATTGTTTTCCTGTAGGTTGTGGATCTCCATGCGTATTAGATAAAGATCCGCTCTAGTTAGCATGTCTTTCAATTTGTCATCTAGAATGGTTGACATTATTTCTTGGATCATCAACCTAAGATCTAAAACATCCATAGCTCCTACAGCAATGTTCGTTTTTTTGGCTAGTAGTGCAATTAAGATATTCATTATGCTGCGGGGATTCTGAAGCAACCTTTTTATATGGCCTGTTGTGTTGTTGTTTGTCACCATTGTTATACTTAAGCGGGGGGCATTCGCTTCATTTCGAACCCGTTGTTTAAGGCAAAATATATATACATATGCGTAATTTAGCTCTCTATTGTTTTTGAAATTTGCAGCTTAAAATGAATGGACTCACCAAACAATAATTATATTGATATGAATATAAGAAATTCAGTGCAAATATAGTTGACGAGCATAACTTAATTAATGATGTTGAAGAAACAAAATTTAGAGAGAGATCGAAAAACTGAACTTAACACTAGCAAACCAGGGTTGTGAAATGTGTAGGCAAACATTGAAATCAATAAACTGAAACTGTAACTGAATCTGTCCATCGCCTAGGACAAAAGTCACTGTTGGTAGCAGTAATTTCGGGATTGTTAAGGAGTTCACCTACCTCGGAACAAACATCAATTACACGAACGACACCTTAGTGGAAATCCGACGAAGAATTAACCTAACGAACGGCTGCTACTTGGGTTTGGCCAAACAAAGGGGTTCAAAACTCCTGTCTCGAAAGACAAAGTGCACGCTATACAAAACGGCAATCTTACCAGTTTTACTCTACGGCGCCGAGTGCTGGACAATAAGTAAGAAAGCGGAAATGATACTGGGCACTTTCGCGAGAAATTCTTCAGAGGATATTTGGTCCTATGTATATGCGAAGAGGGCGAATGAAGGAGAAGATCCAATCGAGATTTGTACGAGCTCTACCAAGATGTGGATGTAGTCCAAAGAGCCATAGCGCGTGGACTACACTGGCTCGGCCACATCGAGCGAATGGACAACAACACTCCAACCAAGAAAATCTTTGAATACCAGCCCCCAGGTTCGAGACGACCAGGAAGACCGAACCTCCGCTACAGGGACCAGGCGGTTACAGACGCAAGAGCGCTTGGTCTCGACGACTGGAGGAAGCGTGCGGGGGACCGCAACCCATGCGCGAGCCTCTATGGATCAGGAGCCGGATAAGTAAATAAGTCAGCTTACCTTTGAGCTTAACTATGGACGTATTGTCAAGTATAGAGATTCTTTCTTTAGCCGAACAACGCGAATGTGAAATTCTTTACCTAAGCAAAATATTCCTTGCAATTGCGATATTCAAAAATTTAAAACCAATGTGTATCGGTATCTCTTATCTAATCCTATCACATTTTCGAAATGGCTCGTGTCTAAACATTATTTTAAATATTAAATAAAACACAGATAGCAGGTGACTCTCTTAACAAAACCTTATTTTTTTGTTTGAAAACATGACAATATTTTTTAAATACTGTTTTTGCTTATTCACATCTAGTGTTTGTCAGTCAATATAGATATAAGTCTTATTGTTTCAGATTGGTTTGTTTTTTCAAAGCCTGTGCTGACGATTTTATTGATTGTACACACGATCATTGTTTGTTGCCAATATGTAATTATTTCGTTATATAAATAATAATGGTTATTGGTAAGCTCTTCAATATCATTAATAATAAATATTGATTAAATGTATGGGAACCAAAAACGATTTAATATTCTTATGTTGTTTAGTTGGTAGGTTGCAGGTTTATTCTTTATGTCAATTGTCACGTTCACCAATTTATTATATAAGTTTTCTCCGATACTAAGCTATTCGAATCTGTTTGTAAACGATTGGGATAAGTTAGCTGAAAGCTGCCAAAAATCAATAATTTTTGGTTGAGTATGTGTTCTTTTCTCAAAAAAATTGCTTCACACTTATTCACCTACAGGAAATAAAAGTAACCAACACAATGAACTAGGCCTAAAATACCTTTTATTTATTTCTGTTCTCTGTCCCAGAAAAAAAGGCAGTACAAATCTTATGGGAAAGCTTTTTCAAAATCAGTAGCTTTAGTAAAGTAAAATAAGAAATGCAAATGGAAAAAAATAGAGCCAGGCTGAAATTTTGCAGGTCGTTTCCGGTAGAATCAGTGAACTTAAATCCCTTATGGCGACCACCTACCCCTTGAAAAAGCGTGGATTTAGGGGTAGATTCGCACTGTCACGCCCACTTTCTTGGAAACGCCTTTAACGATTTGAATGAGTTTTCCTTTATCCGCTATACCAAACAAAGACGACGAATATTATGGCGATGGAATTTATGACGAAAGAAGTGACGCTGTGCCTGTTATTAATGAACTACCAGGTCCTTCTCAAAAACGAAAAAAAAAAACAATTAAAATATTAATAAGATGTGGATTAAGCCTATAAAAAAAACGTGCCGGGAACTCTACCTCCACGGTGGTTTGGAAACGAGTTATTTGCTTAATCAACACGCTCGGGTTTCCCCTTTCTTTGTACACTGATAATTATACAGGGTCCGCCAAATAACTTTTTTTTTGAAAATGGGCCCAAAACATAGAGTGTAGCTTCGGCTATGTGGCACATAGCGCCGTCCTGTTGAAACCAAATATTACCAATATCCTCCTCTTCAATTTTTGTGAACAAAAATTCGTTCAACATGCCCTATAACGATCGCCATTGACTGTAACAGCCACTCCTTGCTCATTTTCGAATTATGCCTCTGGACCAAAATCCGCACCAAACAGTGACTCGTTTTGGGTCTATCGGCTTTTCAATGTATGCGTGCGGGTTTTCTATGCCCCAAATGCGACAATTTTGCTTGTCACATACCCGCTAAAATGAGCTTCATCTGAAAAGATGATTTTTTTGTCAAAATCGGCATCTTCTCTAAGTCGATCGCAGGCCCACTTAGCGAGCGTTGTTCAAGCGTATACACAACCATATTCGTTCAACGGAAGGAAAAAACTAATTATCTGTCAAATCAGACATGAGCTAAGTGTTACCATTCACGAAATAAGTACTAGTTGAAAAAAAAACGTTAGATGGCGGACCCGTTATAAAAAGTCTTAAACCTTTTCTCACTCGTAAAAACAAACTCTGCAAATTTTACTCAAATCAAAAGAGCCGTCTTTTAGAAAAAGATGTAAAATATTCGGCGTGGCAGTGGCGGATATAACTAAAAACACATTTTTAATATTTTTCTCGCTTAAATGAACAGACCCTTAACATTTCATCCAAATCGTTAGAGCTATTGCTGAGTAGTAACTAAGATTAAATAAAAGTGGGCGTGACAGTAGGTGGATTTTACAAGAAGCATTTTAAAAAAAGTTTTTTTTGTTTAAAAGAAAAACCCTGAGAATTTCATTCAAATCGTTGGAGCCGTTTCTGAGAAACAGAGATTGAAGAAAAGTGGGCGTGTCAGAGGGCGGATTTTACAAAACATTTTTACATTTTTTTTATATTTTCCTTGCTTATAAGAACGAATAAAGAAAAATTCATCCAAATCGTTAAAGGCGTTTTCAAGAAAGAGAAAATGTGGGCGTTACAGTGCGAATCCACCCCTAAGTCCACGCTTTTTCAAGGGGTAGGTGGTCTGCATTTGGGATTTAAGTTCACTACTTATACCAGAAACGACCTGCAAAATTTCAACCTGCCTCTATTTTTTTCCATTTGATCCATAGTAAAATTGCTCTATTTACTGGACTAATAGTCATATTTTTAAACCATAGTAAATTGAAAAAATTTCTCCATAAAAAGTGTTTGCCGGCCCGTAAATATATAAAATAATAAGAAAATTAAATTTACGACTGGATCGTACGAACTTGCTCTTGTAGCTAAATGGATTTTAATTATGTAAATTAAGAGGATATGTACCTACCTATATAATTGAACATACTCGTAGGTATGTAAATATGTACATACATATTTATGTATATAATGAAAGCGAATGGTGTATTTAGGTAAATAAAAATCGTTTTGTCAATTTAATCAAAGTCAATGTTACCCGTGTCCATTTGTTAACTCGTTCGGTTTTTTACTTGGTATTATGGGTACTATAAGGCAAGTTATGTATTCGTACAAAAAAAAATTTTATTTTTTCCATTTTTTTTAAGACGACAAATAACAGTAGCTCCCATACATTTTTTTATTTGAACAAAAAAAATCTTATTTTTCTCAAAAACGGCTCCTACGATCATACATTTGAAGGAAGCTACCTATGTAACTATTCCTTGAATCATCCATTCGACAATTCATTACTAAGAATCAAGGTAATCTTAACTCTTACCTACATAGGCTTTAAACCTGCATAGGATAACTACACCTAACTAACTTAACCTCAATGGTTAGCTACATTAAAGGTGTTAGATCCAACAGCAAGTTCGTGCGATCCAGTCGTGCAATTTATTTCCTTGGGTTTCTGTTGAGGTGTTTTTGATTTGAGAGCTTTAAAAAATGTTTCGAATGATGGATGTTTTCGATGATGGGTGTTACCGTGGAGTGTATTTTTAAAGAGCTGTGTTTTTTTAGAGTTTTATATTTACAATTAGTTCGAAACGGCTTCGAATATTTCAAAAGATTTATTGTCCGAAAAAAAGGAATTGGTGACGCGTCAAAAAAAATCATAAAAATTTGCAAAATAAGACAGAAGCTGTAAAGTAAGTAGCTGTACTATTTTTCCTGTAGGTGAACGAACATTTCATCTTACCGCATGGTGGTGTGGAAAATATAAATGTGTTTTAATTTTTATAAATAAAACGATTAAATTAAAAATCGTATAAAAAAAGGGCGGTAACCCTACATAATATTCTTTCATATTTGGGTCCATTTAAAATACACACTACGAATACCCTGTGACATATTTATGCAATCCACTGTAGCGAGAATGAGAGGCAAACGTCCTATCTTGGCTACTATTTCTATTTTTCTGGGACAGAGTAGATATAATAACAATGTATGTAGGTACTTATGCATATGTGAGACTTTAAATCTACCTCAATATACATACATATGTAGTTCTTTTAACTTCATTTGTAAATCTGACGGGTGACGCGACTTATTTCTAATTAATATGCTGCTGCATCGTAACACCAAAAAGCTTTTGAAATAATGTCATATCTGAGAAATATCATTTATTTTCCGGTTTGGTGAAGTCAAGTTCCTTTTTCTTTTATGGATGCACGTAAATTTAACATTTGCTTCCAAAAACCTTAATATTTTCCAACTTTGCTCTGATTCCAGTTCACTGTTCGTATGCTATTGAGTTTGTTGATAGGGTTAAAATACGGTTTTAAAGAAAGAGTGCTGTTGATAACGATTCAACTCAATAAGAATTTGGGAGTCCAGCAGCGAGCAATTTTCATGTTCCTTTTTAGCAACTCCATTTTGTTAAAGTGAATATTATGCTGTTAAGCTAAGTCTACACGATTGAACGATCTACCAATATTGGCCGAACTGTCAAAAGTTTTCCAATTGCAACCAATGAACTGACAATTGCCAATTTTCTATCAAGTGATAATTGTTCGTTTAACGGTTGGTTGATTTTATCCATTAATTAGACATTTTATTGGTAGAAAATCGGCTCCCCATTGCCACAATTGTTTGTCTTCCAATTAAAAATTGTCTGCTTAAATGGTTGGAAGACTTAACAAAACAAAAAATTGGTAGACTCTTTGGAAGAAAATTTTCTTGACAGATGATAGAGAAAATTAATCTTTATTTTAGAAGTGAAGTACATATTTGTGAAAGTAGCTAGCTTTGACAAAAATATTATAAAGTATACAAAAAAGTGAACAAAAAATGAAGAGCTCAATAGTGACTATTCAATCATTTTCCACCTTCTTTTATAAAACTTCTTCGCTATTTTGACGAACGGTGACTAGCAGCTTTTTATCTATTTCCGCATCCATTTTCGTGCTTTTAAAAAACACTTTTTCAATTTTTTTCGAAAGCGAATAAAATTGTTATGTTGTTTCCTCCCCAAATAAAAAAAAAAATTATCTGAAAATTAAAAATTGGATGATTTGAGGATTTCTTGTTGTTGGCAAGAACATCATCTAAAGTTTAATTGTTAAATAATCGTCCAATTTTAGAAATAAGAATAATTGGTGTTTAAACGAGTTCAAACTATTGTAAGAAGTCTAACAAAAAAAAAATTGGAACAATTTTTTGCGAAAAATCCGCCAATATTGGAATATCTTTCAATCGTTAACGTGTCTAAATGCTGTATTTGAAAATACTGTATGACCAAAATCCTATATGATACTGTATGGTCATAATACTGTACGGTTAATATTTTTTATTTCAAAATTCTGTAGATCTAACATACTGTATCTCAAAATGCTGTAATGGAAAAATACTGTATCCCATAATACTGTATCTGAAAATGATTTATGAGCAAAACACTGTATTCCAAAATTCTGTATCTAAAAATACCGTTTTTTTGTTAATTATTATTATTCCGTTCTTAAACTTCATTTATTGAAAATCCAAACAGATGTAAAACTAGAATACATTAATTAATGAGAAAGAGAAAATAAGAACAAGATACCCTTAATTTTGTTTTGGTTTTAATTAATTCAAAGACTTATGAATTATAATAGGCACATGTTATTGGTCAAGAGAAGTATAGGTATCGAAATATTATGCTAATGAAAAATTATTACGATATATGTAAGTATGTATGTATTCTTATAAAAAAATATTCTGTTTTCAAAATTCTATATTTCAGAATGCTGTAAATAAGCTGAAAACTAAAAATCGCTTTGATAATGTAAAAAATTGCGCACTTTTTTACATTATCAAAACGACTTTTATTTTTCAGCCTATTTACATCATTTTGAAATACAGAATTTTGACAACCAGAAGAATTTTGACTAACAGTGTTTTGATCAAACAGTATTTTATAAATACAGTATTTTGAAATACATTGTTTTAAGATACAGTATTTTAAATACAGTATTATGGCCAATACAGTATTTTGACCCCAACAATTTCCAACAGTGTACACTTTAACCCTCAGATTCACAGTGGGAGTTTAAACTTAAGATAAACTGAACCTTAAACTAAGTTAAATTTTTTTGTTTAATTCGTCCGGTTTCACAGTGAAATCTGATCTTCAGATCAGTTGAACTTCGTTTAACTATATTTTATGAAAATAGTTGGTAGCATTTTTCTTGCCTCGTCCTCCCTTTCTCACTCTGACACAAAAAAAAAAAACACTTGAAACAACGAGAATAATAAATAAAATAATTTTCAAAATCACTATAACAACTCGATAACATTTGAATCCACAAGTTTGATTTATTCATAATATTTTCTAAAAAAAAAAACAATACAAACGCTGAACTGAAGCTTAAACGGCAGAATAATCTCTGTTAACTTAAAATACAAATTGAACTCAGTTCAAGGTTTAAACGACACTTTGAAACCGAATAAATTGTTGATCTGAAGTTTAAACCAAAAGTGGAATTTAAATTTGATCTGAATGTTTGTGTATTCTCCTCTTCGATTTGAAGGTAGAATAATTGTCGGTTTCTTTACATATTATGTTTTTGTCATCTCAACAAATTCTTTTATAGATTTTTTACATTCCTATTTATGTGTCATTAGTTTTCTCACTGAGAACCGGCGAAAAATAAACTATAAATGTTATAATATACCGTTTTCCATTGTGATTAACCGTTTGAATAGGTCGCAAGCATGTATGTACAAGATCTAACAAAGCGTCTGTTCGATTTTCGGATTTCTTGGGAAACGGTAGGCTTGACATTTTAATAAAATATACAACCTTTTCGGATATATGAACAAAATATTTAACAATAATAATTTATTGACACAAGTGATCAATCTTAAAATACTTGAATGTTAAATATTTGAACAGCTTTAAGATTCATACTTATATGAATATAATCCCCCCTTGCGCCAATAATTAACTTAGTATTTGATTTTGAATAATAATACTTAATATTGAAATTTATAAAATTCACCCAATTTATTTTGTCCTTCTTCTTGATATGGCAAAAAAATAAACATTTTCCATTTAACTCGCTTACTACATTTATAAATTAAGTATTGTGTATGATATAACTTACCATTGTTTTTACTTGTGATTATAGGTACTATAAGGCAAGTAATGTATTCGTAAAAAAAAATTCTAACTATCAAACATCACATTACGAACATAGAGAATACCGGACAGTCTGCCTGTCTGTCCTAGAGTCTGCACCCTAAACGCTTTGATAGATTTGCTTCAAACTTGGTGCATATTGTTTTTTCGGTAATATGCCCGCAGTTTTTTTTCATTTTTTTAAGACGACAAATAACAGTTGCTCCCATACATTTTTTTTTTGGCCAAAAACAAAAATCTTATTTTTCGCAAAAACGGCTCCAACGATTTTTATAAAAAAAAATCAGTTCATTAACGAAGGGAAGGGTACCATTTGATAATTTATTTTTTGGAAAAAAATTGTTATTTTTGGTACCCTAGGACAAATTTTTTTTTGTTTTCGATTTTTTCGGAAACGGTTAGTTTGATTTTTTTAAAATTTTTTACGCATAAGTTCCCAGAGAACGTCAACACTATTGTATACTAAAATTTTGTAAAAAAAAAAAAAAAATTGGAAAAACAGTTTTTTTTTTAAACTCAAAATTTTGAAAACGTATCAATAGATTTTTTTTGGTGGCTTTTTGACATTATCTTAAATATTTAAAAAAAACTATTTTTTTTAAATAAAAAACAACGGTACCTCCCACACAAATGTTAAGAAACCGTTAAGAAAAAAAATTATTTCTCGAAAACGGCTCCAAGAATTTTTATAAGAAAATGTGTGTGTTCTTAAATTAGTACATGTCACTTTTAAGTATAAGAATATATTTTTTGCGTACTTATTAACGGTACTTCTCATAGAACTACTTTAATAATATTCATAGGGGAATGAAATTTGTCATTTGTATGTGAGTGTGGTAGATAGTTGCTGCATGAAATGTCAAATCGTGGACTGAATCGAAGGAAAAAACAAAATGTGATACATTATTAAAGACATTAACAAAGCATTAACAATAAAAGAAATTGTTTGAAATGGTTAACTTATGTATGTATAATTACTAATAAAAATAAAACAATTAAGTGCAACGTGAAATTGTGTACAAGAAGGCGACGACGGAAAAGAGCATATCCTTTCAAAGTTAAGTTTTATTATATTTTTCTCGAGGAAAATAATTGTTCTTATCAAGTAACAAATTTTAAATACTTAGACTTTATCCCTAGAAAGATGGACT
This sequence comes from Philhelius pedissequus, assembly GCA_910595825.1. NCBI lineage: Eukaryota > Metazoa > Arthropoda > Insecta > Diptera > Syrphidae > Philhelius > Philhelius pedissequus. The sequence goes on from OU343161.1 coordinate 32,465,129, forward strand.
TACTTTTTAGTACCGAAAATATAAACGTGCACCTGCGGCACGATTAAAAAAGTTTTTTTTTACTAAATTAAATAAGAATAGAAGAAAACGTAAATAATAATATATTTTTGTTTTTGTGGACTGTGTTAAATAAAGCCAAATTGAAGATTTTTATGACCTGTAGTCCAAAATACGTTCTGCCCAGGTACGATAGCTGGGCTCATCAGTTAGATGCTATCGTACCCTTCTAAGAGGCAATCTTTTTCGGTCGATGGTTACCGACTATTATAAAATTTAGCGATACTAAGCTTCAAAACTATTTATCCGAAATTGTTTGAAGTACCGCTTATTGCGATATAATATGTGGTTCATGCACACGAAAAGGGAAAAGAAAATTACGATAAAAAACATTGCTAATTTTTTTCTAAATAATAAAGGTATTTTGAATTTATAATATACTGTATTTTTATCGATTTTTTAACGTGCTATTATTTTTCGAAACAAATTGCCTTAAAAAACAGCCATATGTAAAAAGACATTGATATTTCTAATTCGATAATTTCAGACATCGATGTTTTTTTCGATTTTAACATCGATGTTTTTCAATATCACTCATCTCTACATGACATTGCTGTTGACATTTAATTCGAGCTTGACATTTAGTGGATGTGAGTGTGTGCATGCTTCTTCTGGTTTTGATTCTGTCTTCAAATCCAGAAGGAGCATTCTTCTGCTATCTTCTAGAAGAACTATCATTTGCTGCCAATCGAACAGTTTCAGAAGCATTCAGAGCCTTCCGGGCGTCCAATCAGAAACCAAATTTCTGTTTCACCAGAAATTCCAATTCAATTGACTTTTTCCGTTTAGCATTTTCATTACTAAGAAATTGTGGTGAACGAACGTCTCTCGCATATGCAGAATCTCAATTCGGAAGCAACAGAAGAACAAAAGCTATTTGAATGGCAAACACAACCAATAATATATAGAAATGGATTGATGTTTTTTAACAGAGCGTGGACATCTTTTACACTCCTCACCATAACGGCAGTATTATCAGCCGCAAACCCAACTAAATTTGCAAAAGGTATTTTTTTTCTTTTTTAAAAAATGTTTTGATGGAATTAAAAATAAAAATTGATTCACAGCATTCAAGTTCTATTAAATTGAGAAATCGATTGCGTATTTGGCCGCATAATTGATCAAAATAACGAGCCACTAATGCTAAGCATTTGGATGAACTTATATCTGTTGTTTCATCAATAAATTAATAAAAAATTGTTTTTGGTAACTTTACTTGCTTGCTGGTTGCTGTTTGTATTTGCTCTCATACTATCAATTGTTAAAATTCCGATTAAAGTAAAGCCTCAAGTTATCGATATACATAAATGGTTGTTGGCGTTTTGTCTGTGTTCGTGTTGATTTGCTTCTTACTGTCGAGTTGATTTTTTAGGTGAAAACGACAACGGCATGTCTGATTGGGACGAATATCCAAAGTTTAGCCGTTGTCTTAATCGGTGCAGGACTCTGCATTCGGATTCGGAGATTGCACTACAGGCCGGCCACTAGATTTTTCTTAAAAAAGCTAAATAAATAACTGTGATAATAAAAAATAATTTAAATAGCTTTTAATGGCATTTATTTCTACAAAAAATGGCGTTTCGTGCCGGCGATCTCACTTGGAGTTTTAAGTTGACTAGTGAGGACCTTTGTCGATACGCAATTTTTGCCAAGTTCAGTTCAGCTTACAGAGATTTCGTGAAGAACATCTAGTATGACCTATAACCAACAAGATTATATAATTTCTAATCACTAAATTGGAGGTTTTTGTTTTTGTGTTTTGCCTGTGGCCTGGCATTGTTTATATAAGAAGCGTTTTTTAATAATACAAATTCTATATACTAATACTACTGATATACATCAGTCAAGTAGAAATATATGTAAGATGGACTGAACTTGGCAAACATTACGTATTGACAAAGGCCCTCACTAGTCAACTGAAGAGTCCAAGTGAGATCGGCGGCAGGAAATACCAATTTTTGTAGGACTAAAGGTCGTTAAAAGCTATTAATTCATCAAGTCCAACAGTATTGTATTATTAAACCTTCTTATAAAAATAATTTATTTCAACAATGAATCGAAAAGATTTTTATTTTCTTATATAGGTATCATATTTTCTACCTAAAATTCCTTATAGAACCGGCTACTGGCAACTCTTTTCTATGGCCTTGTGCATTAATAAAAGAAATTAGTATAACTAACCTGGGTTCTATAAAAGATAAAATGTTCAAAATATTATCAGGTATAAAATAGCTGTGCAAACTGTGAAATGTTTTATTATAGGGACATATGTTCCATTTATTTTTAGAATTTGAGTATTTAACGCTTTTTGTCAAATTCACTTTAGTTCCATAGCAACTGTGATCGCTGCGCATATAGCTCTAGAGATTATTATGGTTAACTTGGTATATTAATCACATGAGAGTGTCTGTTAGAAAATTCTTGCAATTAATGGATACTCGTAACTATTCTTTACTAAACATCGCATTAAAAAAAACGAATAAATTGACGCCACCATCGCTGTCAGTCTCCATTGTCGCCGTAGAATCCGGATCCGTAACGTGAATAGATTTTAACTAATAAATCATTAAAACATTTTTAAGTGGGATATACCTTCTGATAATAGGGAAACCAAATTATATATAGGTGATTTGTTGTGATTACGTAAATTTGAATACAAAATGTCAGTTGTACAAACAGGTAATATTTTATTTTGGTAAAGTAAAATACATTATATTTAAATTATATAAGTCATAGTGATTAAAAAATAATTAAACAAATTGTTGTTGAAGTTGAACCCGGAATGGTAAACATAAAATTATGAATTGTGATTGAATTTTTGAAAATATTTTGTTTACAGTTTTTTTTTTTTGGAAATGTACAAATTTATGTGAAGAAACTTTTCTATCAATTTTACATGCATAATCATCAATTCTAAAATCGTTGTATAAGTCGGTCACCTGAGTGTATTCTATCAATATTAGGCGTGTTCCCATACTTTCTAAAACTGCGTAAACTTACGAATTTCTACGAAAAATTGTAAAATTTTGATCCGTTGTTTTTAACAGAGGAGAACGCTCACGAAATAGTAATATATTTCCAAGCCTGTGAAGATAAAAGTTGAAAATAATCCAATTATATTTTATATTATTATAATTTAATAATATTAATATTTGGAATAGCAAGTAGTTAATCTTAAAATACTTTTAACAAAAAAACGTTCATTAAACATTTTCAAAAGCACATTTTCTTTTTACGTTTAAAATATGGCTAAGATGTGTTTTTCAATCCGTACCCGTCTCTCTCCGAGATATTTTAACCCCAACTATTGTCTAAAGGAGATTATGTGCGCATTTTTGTGCCCAAAGTACGGAAACACACCTATTTTAGAATGACGGGCTGAGTTGAGCACACCTACATAAAATAATAAGCACCGCCTGTCATGACTTTTCTCCAATATTTATCAAGCTAACATTTTTTTGCTTAATTATTGCAGTTGTTGCCAACTTGGCAGCTGGGCAAATCACCAAATCTTTTCTAAAAATGTTTAGTATTCATTTTAATCATCACACTTGTGTGTTTTCAAAATTTAATCTTTTGAAATTTTAACAGAACTGTTGTATCAAATTTCATATTCTCTATAATTCTCTAATGTCAAATTATAGCTAGGATTTAAGCTGACATTTTGGAAAAATGATTCTTCTTCGCTCACGAACTTAACCACCGGGTATCGTATATCATTGAGCTAAGTGAGTATCTACTTCCAAATACATACATCGGGCTAAGGGATAAAAGAGCCCTGCTGTATCTTGCTACAACTACAGCTTCATATTGCAGCGGCTTATAAACCTAATATTTTAGTTTTTTTCAAGTTTAATATGAGCTATTGATACAACTAAATCATTGTGTTCTGCCTGTCATGATCAATTATTGAATCTGTGCATATTAACTATGTAAATAATTTGATTGCATCAAAAAAGGTTGAGGAATTCCTAACTTTTTATCGGCCTTATGAATTTGAATATGTCTATCCTAAAACTCTGTATTCTTATAATATTTAAAAAGTAACTTTTACTAATACACAAATAATTAATAGTAAACAAGTACTATTTGTAACATTTGGACTAACGAAGAGTTTAGGATCATTCATTAAGAATGTCATTCATTAAGAATGTCATTCATTAAGAATGTCATTCATTAAGAATGTCACAATCATCATTCACAATCATTCTCTTAAGAAACCTTAAATATTATTTCTGCAAAGATACATAAAATCAAAATATACATCATAAACATTTTCAGTTATTGGTCCAATTAGTCCGAATAAACTTGGACGAACTTTAACACACGAGCATCTTTATGTAGATCTTGAAAAGTTCCATTCTGCTCCACCCATCGAGTATACTGAGTTTTTTAAACAAAAGATGTCTCTGGAAACCATCGGATTAATTAATCAGTATCCATATTCATGCTTAGAGAACATATCTTTCTGCGATGATGCAACACGTTTCGCTGTCAAGAAGGATCTTGCACTGTTTAAAAAGTTTGGTGGTGGGAGCATTGTCGAAAACACTTCCTTAGGCTTAAAACGAAATCTAGAAATGTTGGTTGATTTTCAAAAAACAACTGGAGTAAACATAATTGCTGGAACTGGTCACTATATGCATGAACACCAGACTGCAAGTGATCTAGCAATGACTGTAGAAGAAATTGCTAATTTGTACACTAAAGAGATAATCACTGGTGTTGATGTAGAAAATATTGGAAAAGTAAAGTGTGGATTTATTGGTGAGGTTGCAAGCGGTTATCCTCTTCACGGTGAGAATGAACATTAAATTGGTATATGCATTATGAAATTATATAAATCTTGATCATTTTAGATTTCGAGAAACGAGCAATCCATGCAACAGCTGAAGCTCAACAAATTGTGGGATGTGGAGTGTCTTTCCATCCAGGGTTTGAGGTTAAGGCTCCATTTGAAATTGTTCGATTGTACTTGGAAGCCGGTGGCAAACCTGAGAAGTGTGTGATGTCACATCTAGATTGTACGCATTTAAAATGTATATATATATAAATGTGCTTTAAACTAAGTATCATACAATTTTTTTAGTTGGCATAGTGGACATGGAACAGCTTTTCGAATTTGCAGCCCTTGGAACATACATGCAGTATGATCAATTTGGAAGGGAGTGCTCATTTTTCCAACTGATTCCTTCAACTGATATGCCATCGGATGCACAGCGGATTCAAAACTTATTGCTTCTCATTGAAGAAGGGCTTATAGAAAGGATCCAGATTTCTCACGATATTCACGCCAAACACAGATTGGTGAGTGAATTTTTTTAACAAAATATTATCATTCCATTTACAAATATTTCAAAATAATAACAATTGTCCAGTTCAAAAAACTGAAATCTCTCTTATTTCTCTCCGTCAAAATGAGGAGGCATATCCAACATTTTTTCCCCAGTAAAATATTTCCCTCATTAAATTATATTAAGGGTATTCATGCAATGGCGGAAAACACGGATAAACCACAGAAACCGGATCATTTCGAATAAATTATCTGGTTTCTAAGGCTTTCCGCCGTTGCATGAATACCAATATTAGGTATTGTGTTGAAACACTCAAATGAACTTGCATTGCTTTTGTTAAACACTTATGTAATCATTAATTATAAATGCTATGATATATAATCATAATTATTCTTATAATAATATTAATATAATTAATAATTTTCCATTATTACTTAGATTAGCTTAATCTTCATTGATTCTTAAAATAGTTACAAACAAATATATATGTAGATTTCTTATAAAGATTTGAAAACATTGCTTGAAGTCTGACGCTTTCTACTAATGACTTTTTGTGATAACAGAATGAATAAATAATAAGAAATTTAAATGAGTTAACAAAAAAAAAGGTTAAGCAATTATAATATGAAATAGTTAAGATAAGAACATTTATCTTTAAGTTAAATAAACAAATTATAGATTCAAAATAGATTTTAACGACCAACAAATATTAGCGTTTCGTCCCGGCGATCTCACATGGACTCATCAGTTGACTAGTGAGGACCTTTGTCAATACGCAATTTTTGCCAAGTTCAGTTGTGAATTCAGTCAGTGAACTATATCCAACAAGACTAGAATTCCTAAGTCCATGTGAGATCGCCGGGACGAAACGCAAATTTTTGTTGGACTAAAGGCCGTTTTTGTTATTTTTTTTATTTTTTTGTGTATATTTTGTATACGCATACAGAAACACATGCAAGCATACATACTCATACATATACATATATACGTATATATATATATATATATATATATATACATATGCACATATACGCACGTACATAAACATATGCATCCGCATACATACATATTATTAACATTTTTTTGGTGCCACCCTGACTGTCCCTTATAACTAATTTCCCTAAATCAATGTAAGTTGGCCAACACAAAATCTTATTCGACTTTATATATCATATATATGTTGTTCAGAAAGCCACCAGAACTGGTTATCCTGCTTCGCCCTATCCCGTTCGGACACAGTCCTGCTGAACCGAAGGCGCTCTTCTCCACCTTGAGCGATGACGTCTCGACCATACAGGAGTCGCCTATACACAGTTTTTCGGCTGACGTGGCAGATTAGCGGAACCGCCATCCTATCCTGTATCAGCCCTCGACTACCTAAATAGATGAATGCCTCTGGGGGGATGTAGCCACTTAACCGCGCACTCTCATGATATTCGTTGTTGGGGTAATATGCCCCAAAAATTAAGCTGTTGGCTGAGGACATCGCTCTTGCAATGTGACCCCGAACCAGCTTAAACAAAAAATTATCTATTCTGTTTATGTTGGCTCCGTTGTATAGAACCTGGTTGGAATAATATCATGTGTACTCCGACTCTGGTGTTCTGTGTAATTCAAGGCAACGTCTAAGACATTGCCTCTCAAGCACCCGAATCTTTTCCATTTGAGATGGGGCAAAGTTTGAACTACACCGGGCATCCATGGGTAATCATCGGCCTGATGAGGGCCATGTAACAAATCATCTTCACTCTGCTGTCAAGACGGCTGCTATAAAACAGTCGTTTTGTCAGGGCAAAGGCTCCCCTAGCCCTGGCCAGAGCAGAACCGATATGTCTGTCGAAATACAAGTACTGATCCAACCAGATGCCACTAGGTACTTTACTACACTTTTACTCGCCAGTGGATGTCCATGTAGTCCTACGATCACCAGCTGGCGCCAGTTCTTTCTCGTATCCCTTGAGGCGCTAGACAACGGAGTCCTAAACAAAATACTTTCTGATTTCTGGAAGTTGACTTTCAACTTCCAGCCATCACAATATCCCTGTATCTTGTCGAAATCACTCTGCAAGAGATTTTTAATGACCTCAACTGTATCAGCTGTTCTGTACGCAATTAGATCGTCGGCGTACGCAATTGCCTGAGTTAGACTACCTATCAGATCGCTGGTGTAAATGCTGAATAAAATCGGCGAGTGAACCGCTCCCTTCTGAAGACCATTTTTAATATTAAAAATTGCGGTAGAAGTTACATTGCCACTCTTGACAACAAACTTTCTACCATTTAGCATGTCATAAAGCATATACAATAGAGGTTTACTTATACCTAGTCTGGTTAGCTTTAGATAAAGACCTTCTAACCATACGGTGTCGAAGGCCTTCTCCAAATCAACGAGACAGGCACCCGTACACTGCTTGTTCCATTGGATATCAGAAATCAGCTCAGACGCGGCATGAATTGTGTCATGTCAAGCCTTAAAACCGAACTGATTATTTAGTATGATATTGTTGTCCTCCGCCCACTTGAACAGGGCTCTATTAATAATCTTTTCAAATACGTTGCTGATACTCGGAAGAAGACTTATCGACCGGAGATTCGCCGGATTGGAATTGTCCTTTCCCTTTTTAAGGAGAGGATGCACCACAGCGGTCTTCCACCGCACTGGATAATATGCTGCCTCCACCTTTTCCTGCGGATCTTCGATTATATAAAGGTCATCGTCCAAGACGGCGTCGTCTGGGTCTATGCCTGCTGTCAAAAGGACGTTTCTATTTTCGGTCTTCCTCTGGAGCTTAAGACACGGAAGGTCGTTTTGATCTTTCCTTCTAAATATCTTATTAATTCTTAAGAACATACTCGAGTCGATAGAGTTAACGGCCCGAAATTTATTATCCCAAAACAGATTAATGGACAACATATAGTTTTGTTTGATCAATTGGTTAATGTTTTTGCTCGACGACTTCAGTGTCCTAACCTCCAGATCTCGTGTGTCAGTAAACCGTCTGTACAAGCGTTTAAGTCTTGTCAGTAGTCCACTTTTTTGTCTGTCAATGGTCGTGTTACGGTACATGTCGGTTGCGTAACGTTATTTGTATTTCGGTATTGTTCTGTTCATTGTTCGTAGAATCGTTTCGTCAATTTGTTCTAAGTATCTATCGATTTCAGTATTTGTTAGGTTCCTGTCATTTGGTGGGGATATACCATTTGAGCGTAATTTGCTCAATAAGGCGTTGGAGAAGCGTGGCCAGCGCACCTTACTGTAATTGTAAGTATGCACAGGCACAACAGGCTCCAACTCCATTAGTTCGTTCGGAAGTTGTATTACGGCGCAGCAGCGGGTCCGCAGTGGTCACTGTCATACTCGATCGTTCGTAAACAATTTCTTGGCCGTTGACCCACAGTGTCAGTAATTGTTAGTCTTGCGTCTTTCAGCAATAGATCCAGATAGGCACAACTTCTTGCAAACAATGGCCTTTCTGTAGCAGGAAGGTCGATGCGATACTCAATGTTGTACTGACCCATTCAATTATAGAGATGGTTACCTCGAGGATTTTGTATTTGATTTCCCCAATCAATGTGCTTGGCGTTTAAATCACCAGCCAATATGTAGTAATTCTCTTCCGACCTTAATCTTAAGCATTCAAAAAGCTTTTCAAGCTCTGTTATAAATTGGGTGAGCTGAGGTGTTTCCGGTGCATAGGCAGTGGTCACATACATTCGCTTCCCCTGTTGGAGATGAATGCATATGATGCATGCCTCTAACGTCCGAAATTTTCGCTCATCACTATTATATATTACCTTATGACTAATGCCTTTACGTATAAAGATTGCGACGCCTCCTCCTTGAGTGGAGTTGGGTCGGTCTCTTCTTACGATATTGTAACTGTTGTTAGTCAATTTATGTTTCTGGTTAAGCTTAGTTTCGCTAGCCATAAACACATCTTGAGCCCTTACCTTGGGTAGGGGCTACCGTGATCATCCATAAAAAGTGTTTGCCCGCCCGTAAATATAAAAAATAATTTTAAAAAAATGCCTTGCATCTAACGCAGACCCAACGTCCTACTCATTTCACATCTGATTGAGTGTGGAGTGAATTGCTTTTGCTGTGGTTGGTGACTGCTGGTGCTATTGAACCCCCATTAAATTGTGCTTTCAGAGTTCCCCGTGTCCATTTGTTAACTCGGATTCCTTGGATTTCTGTTGAGGTGCTTTTGATTTGAGAGCTTTAAAAAAAGTCTTGAATGATGGGTGTTATCGTGGAGTGTTTTCGTTTTTTGCACTTCTTTTAATATGTGGAAAATACGTTAAAATGCAGAAACAAAATTTTAAGCTGTTTTCTTTGAAGAAGAACATTATTTGCGAAGGTCTTAATTAATGTGAAGTAAGGTATTTTTAAAAGGTGTATTTATTATAAAGTTTTGTGCAATTTGTATTTTTAATTCGTGTATTTTAAAAGAGGTGTGTGTTTTTTCTTAGAGTTTTGTACAATTAGTTCGAAAAGCGTCGAGGTTTTCAAAAGATTTAAGTGCCGAAAAAAAAGAAATTGTTGACGCGACAAAAAAAAATCATACAAAATTGCAAGTAGATGGTATTTTCTTGTAGGTAAATGAACAGTTTACAGACTTCTTAACGAAAGCAGTTAAAAAGGACAAAACTCGCAAAAGAAAAACAAATCTGATAATAAATAATTTTTTTATTTTTGCTTGTTTTATTATTTAAAAGGGATTAAGTCTACTGGGGATACTCTTCAAAAACGCACTTTTTATCTAACCTCATGGTGGTGTAGAAAATATAAATGTGTTTTAATTTTTATAAACAAAATGATTAAATAAAAAATAACAATAAACGATGAAAAAAATGGCGGTAACCCTACATAATATTCTTTCATATTTGCTTTGTTGAGTGACAGATTTGTGCAATCCACTGTTGTGAGAATGAGAGGCAAACGTCCTATCTTCCCTACACTGCCTATTTTTCTGGGACAGAGAATAGTAGATGACAGGCATTAAAAATCTGCCAACCATGAGTACCCTCTACACTACACAATAGATTCAACTTTAAGAGCAATTCTTATTATTGAGATTTTAAAACTCATTCTGTTGATAAAAAAAAAAAAAAAAAAAAAAAAAAAAAAAAAAAAAAAAACTAACAGCCCGACTCTCTCCAACATCACTGATACCTCACAAGGTCACAAGTCATAAGAAGAGATGAAATTTATTTTGTGACTTTTTCAGATTCTCCCCCAAAGTGACACTTGTGAGAGTCATAAAAACAATAGAAATTGTGATCTACTTTAGAGCAGGTCACAACTCACAAATAGTTTGAATTTTGACATTTCGTTTCGTCTTTCGATATAATATTTTGTGAAACAATTTTTTGTATATTCCAACATGGAGTAAACAGCAATGAAACTTTAATCTGAGATGAAAACTTCAACAGTGACTATCAAAGAGAAGGAAAAAGTGTCAGAGCATCCTAAATAAACAATTTATCAGTAATCACACAATAGTGTAATTGCCTGCAGGTATTCTGTTAATTCTATACCTTTCCAGATCAAATATAAATCCTTTTACATTTTCTTGTTTGAAAATGAATGAAACACTGAAAACGGATTGTCTTTGATAGTTGTTTATTTTATAGGAGTAACTTTAATTTTTTAAATAAGCTTATCTTCATTAATAAGCCGAATCACTTAAAATTTTCGTTTTGTTTTTACTATTTAGCTGTTCCAATAATGCCACTACACAATTCACCTTTAGCTTTGTTGAATTTCGTTGTGTGTTTTCTTGTGCCGATTGAGGGATAAATGTTATCGAGTCACAATAATCATCACAAGGAATAGTCACAAGGGCTTTTGACTGTTAGATTATTAATTAAGATATTTAAAAATTTATATATTTATGAAAAATTCAAATTAATAGACAACAAAATTGATGTCAGATTAGCGAATACCCAATCGCTCAACTCCAGCTGCTTACAATCATTAAAAATGAATAATTTGAAATACAAGATTAAGTTATTAGTTATCGTCCAAATCGTATCGTTTTGAAAATAACTATTTGATTATTAATTACGAAAAATCTTGATTGCAAGACTAGATCGTTCAGATGATAGTCGTTTTCAATGTTATGTGAAGCACGACTATTATAGAAAAGATATCGCCTGACGATACAGAATGTGTACCCTGTAGTATTTTAATTGTGTGGGGCCAAATTTCAATTGGGTTTTTTATTGACTTCAAACAAATCCGCAGTCTATGAAGTGAAAAACATTTTGTTACGAAATGTAATGGTCCAAAACATATCGTAAATCACATTAACACAAAACATATCCTAACTATTGCATTTTATATTAAGATTGGGTTGTATATATATTATATATTGATTTTTTTATTTTCAGACTTCTTATGGAGGACATGGTTATCATTACATTCAGATGAATATTGTACCCAGGCTACTTGCTAAAGGTCTTACAATCGATCAGGTTGAACAAATAACAATTTCCAATCCAGCTAAGTGGCTGGAGTTCAAAATATAAGCTGCAAAATAATGATAGAGTTATATGTACCTGCATGCATGTGTATTTTTGACAAGCAAGTTATGAATTTTGTAACATTTTAAAATTAGGAATAGATACACTACCATTTTAAGCAAATGTTTATTAATAAAAAAAAGTGTGTGTATTTATGTACACGCACCAGAAGTAAAACTTCTCTAATTGAAAAGAATTTTTTCTTAAGTAATTCTAATTCAGCTACACCATATTTCAATTTCATGAAAACCGGTCAATTAACAAAGATGTTGACATTTTTTCATACCAGCCCACTACTTGCATAATACATCCCCCATCTTCCAATTATACAACCGAAACGCAAAATTCTTGGCCTACTCATTAATTAACAAATTAACACTTTTTAATTACCTTGTTCTGCTCCCAAGCAGTTGTTGTTAATTTTTTTTTGTCAATGTAATAAATAACATTTAATAAGTAAATTAGACCAAACAGAGCTAAATTTGAGAAAACGAATATGGCTTCAGTTCGCTTTCTCCTAAACAAAAATAGCATAACAGTTGTACTACTCTTTTTGGGATGCAAATTAGTTAGACTATGACGATTTAAATAGATTTTTAATTAACCGTTATTAAAAAAATGACATTCCCTTGTTTTGTTGTTTATTGATCTCTTGTTTTATGCAAGCCAGCAACAGTTTGATGTCAACCATGGTGTGTGACGTTGCATTATCACGAGACCTTAGGAAACCCATAATTAAATCCTTTGAAACGGGATTATCGAACTATAAACTCGCAAAACAATTAAATTTGCCGCGCTCATCAATTCAAAATATTATCTCAAAGTTCAAAAATAGAGGAAATGTGGAGATTGGTGGGACGCCCACCAATTATCCTCGAGATTGCCGAGTTTTTAAGAAAATAATAAAAGAAAATCGACGTCAAACTGCGGCTGCAATAACTGTTCAATGGAGAGAAAGAATCCAAAAAATCGACAAAATAAACAAAAGAAAAAGCGACTAGAGTGGGCCAAACAACGTAAATAATGGACTTTATTTGGAGTGATGAGTGCAGGTGTGAGGTTTGCGTGGGCGATAAACGAAAAAAGTTAGAAATTCAATTTCACAGATACCCTTAAGAATACGCTCAAGTTTCCAGCAGCTCTAATGATATTGGGATGCATGTCCGGGCGGGCTTGGGCAATTTACATTTTGTAAATGAAAATGTCAATGCTGCCAAGTACAGGGTTATTCTCGAAAATGAACTTCTCCTATCAATACCACGACTTCAATCTAGTGATGGAGACTATATTTTCCAACAGAATGGTGCTTCTTGCCATACAGCAAGGTCCACAAATGCGTGGTTATCTGCTGAAGGTTTTCCTTTACTGGAATGGCCTTCCAGCCCTGACCTTTCATTAACTGAAACTATCTGGCCTAAAATGAAGCATAAACTTCCAAAAGAATCTTCAACTCTTCAAGACCCAAAAGCTAAAATCATAAATATTTGGGAATTTCTTGGTACCGAAGAATATCAAAAATTAGTTGACACAATTCCACGATTCAAAGAAGCAGTTGTTAACGCCAAAGGCGACGTAACACAATCGTGAAATGAAAATTAAGCCACGTAGGCCAACAATCGTTATTTTATTTTGTAAGACTGGTCTATACTGTTATTTAATTGAAATCATTTATTTTTGTTACTTATTCCTATTCAAAATAAATGTATCTTAAGAAAAATAACAAAATATTGAGTTTATTTCCGATCGAATTTAAGAATCAGCAGATTTTTGTTTTTTATCATAGATAGTCCGACTATTTTGTGTTTGGGCTCGTACAAACATCATCGTTACCTCGTATGAACTTTTAGTCATGATTCAGCAATTTTACATTACATTACACATTATACTACTCCGTATATATAAATCTACGAAGTAGATATGCTGAAACCCTGGCAACGAGACCATCGACTTAAATATTACACACATTAATACCACGTCGAGAAAGCCATAGAAACAAATAACAATATTCTGGATATACATTTTTGTTTGAGGGAGTTTCGTGTTGTCGGTTTTTTTTTTTTTTTTTTTTTTTTATAACTTTACACGCGCTCAAGGGATTATGAATACCCTTTATATGTTTTTTTTTTCTAACACAGCGCGGTCATCCGGTGGAAGAAGACAAAGAAGGATAGGAAAGATGTTTGAACATTTTTTCCCCAGGCCAACGTCGAAAAAGAAGTTTTACTTCAAAAATTATTTAAGAAGGAAATCGATAAAATATGTATCTACACTTTGTTTAGTAGCTTGGACTTATTTAACTCAGAAATCAAGAGTCCTGGAACGAATTTCGGCTTATCGTTTTTAAAATTTTGTTTTTTTATTTCTCTAGCAAACGAATTATTAAGGATTTTAATACCAAGCAGTAAACGAGCAAATTTACACATAATAAAGGTTCTTATGCTTATATTTACAAAAATCCGTTTGTCAGATAATGAGATAAAATTGATTCAATGTCGTTTTTGACTGGCTGTTCGCAGTTACTGTTTTTAAACTCCTTATTACTTTTGTTGCGGCACCTATTGAGATGGAGAACAGTTTCTCACTAAATGTATTAAGAGTTACGAACGGGACTTGAGGGTGTGGATATAGTGATGTAAAACTTAGGAAATCGTATTTACTGACCGTCTTTTTTCTTCTAATCTCGCCCAAATGAGTGGCGTTAAGAATTGTTAGGGAGACAATTAGATTTAGCCTTCTCATCTGACGCATACAATACTGAGGTCATTGAAAGTATTTATCCCTATCCCTTATAGTACCTTCCCATTTCACTCACGTTGGCTTACGAATGTGATATTATCCACGCTTACTCTCTCGCGATTAAAAAATTCAATTTTCGTAAAGCGAACTTTGATAAGCTTAACGATTGCCAAACTATCTTGCATACCTAAACTTTTCGAGAGTTTAATTCATGACACCTTGCTTCCTCATTGCAGGCAACTCTTTTCTCCGAAACAACATGGCTTTCTTAAAGGAAGGTCTACGATCGCTAAGCTTACTGAGTTTGTTTCTAATGCCATTGGTGCTTTAAGATGGTCATGAAGTTGATGCAATTGCAACTGATTTTAGCAAAGCATTTGATAAGATCTCGCATAACATTATTCTTTTCAAAATGAAAGCATACGGGTTCCCTCCCCTGTTTATATCATGAATCCAGTTCTATTTAAACGATCGCCAATACACAGTTATTTTTAGATCATGCAATTCTAACCCTATTAGTTCAACACAAGGCGTCCCGCAAGGAAGTCACTTAGGACCCTTGTTTTCCTGTTAACAATTAATGATGTGGAGCTTATTCTCTCAGGATCTGATCTTGAGATTTACGCAGATGATATGCGGATGTCAAAATACATTTTATGTATCACAGATGATCATTTGTTACAAAAAGATTTAAACTGCTTCTTTATTTGGTGACAACATAACTTCCTCGATCTTAACGTAAGTAAAGGTCAAGCCATTACATATTCGTGAAAACGCCCGCCCTTGTAGCAACGACAATATTTTATAAATGATCAACCAATTCCGATTGTCACCCCCATTTTTGACCTAGATGTAATTTGTGACAAGCAGCTCAACTTTCGTCAACATATAAACAGCGTCATTAATAGAGCAAATTCTACTCTTGGGTTCATTAAACGCTGGCCAAGAGAATTCTCAAATCCCTACGTCACAAAATCCCTTTATATTGCCTTTGTTAGGCTTCTTCCTGAATATGCCTCCCCAGTCTGGTCACCTAACCAACAACGTATTAAGGCTGTTCAACGTAGATTCTTTAGGTTTGCTTTACGCGGGCTGGGATGGGAGGACCCATTTAACTTACCTCCCTACGAAAATCGTCTTAAGTTAATAAACCTACAAACGCTATACCGACGTGTCGTAATAACGCTGATGTAATTTTTATACATCAGCTTTTGAATGGTGGTATTGATAGCCCAGCTCTACATGAAAAAAATTATACGGAACGTAAACCATCGTCGTCTCAGGTCCATACCAATGATGTGGATCCTCTTCCATCGTACTGAATATGGCCAAACCGAACCTATCACAAGGATGCTTCGGAAAAATAGTAATTCTACAATTTTCGGTCTAAGTTCTCTCTCCATAAGGCACTCCTAACTTAATCCCTCTTATATACTTTGTTATGTGCCTACACCGGGTTGGACCACCTTAGTGAAGGGGGGTTTATCTAAAGCCATAACACACAATTTTGAATGACTTAGCGTACTTAAAATATAAAATTGTCAAATTTTCAAACGGAGAAGGGAATTTGTCATGGCTCCGGAAAAAATCTGGTTGAATTGGCCAAAGATATTGACTGCGATGTGCAAAAGAAATAAATACAGGTTTTTTTCCGCGCCAAGATATCATATTTATGATATAGGATACATAACAGGGCAACAATTGTAGATTTATCAAAATGCAAAAATCCAACATACCTACAACATAATTAAAACATTTTTCATTTATTTAATCCACCATCATTTTTTCTTTTTGCTTAATGTATGCTCCCAATTTCTTGACTTTTTCACGATTAATTTAAATTCAATTAAAAAAAATGTACATTTGTTCATCGGACAAACAAAATAATTTCTTTGGCTTTCAAATTTGTTCTTCTAATGCCGATTTCGTTTCAATAGAAACATCGATCTGCAGTCGATCCGCCGTCAATTTTTTTCTTTAAATCAGATTCCTTTCAAATTAAAATCAATTTTTTTCTGAAAAGACAGATCCATATTGAATGTCTTCTTCCAGGTGGATTAAAAACGGATTTGTACACAGATTCTCACACACTACAATATTTGTTTTGAAGTCTCTCAAATGTTGTGTTGTTAATGAAGTTTTTATTTTGTGGAAGTATACCGAAAAATAAATAAATATTATTACCAATTAAAAATATATAGATATTGTTAAACATATCTTTGAAAAAAATATTTAAAAGGTAAAACAATTGGATATACAAATTCCGCCGCTGCGGAACCAGAAAACAAAAACTGTCAAGCAACATACAGTCACAAAAGGAGATTCGATCCGTATCCGTTCGTTAGGAAGAAAAAAAGTATTGGTTTTAGTAGAGAATCCTATTTTCTGAAACGGAATCGACATCAGATGACGCACATAAACGAAAAGTTATTGTAGCAATTCATATTATTTATGAATTAATTTTCTTTTAACTTTAAATTATCTAATGTTTTGTAGTAAATGATTAGCCCTTCTGGCAGTACTTCGAATTAACCAAATAATAGTTCTTATTTTGTTTATATGGCAATGCCATATTGAAATGTCAAATTAATGATCTAAGGCCCGTTTGCTGATACACAACTTAAGCATTTAAGTTCTACTTAAGCCCGTATGTGACAGTTAGTTTACGCAGAGGAAAAAGTAGCCCTTAAGCATTTTAAGTTTAACATAAATATTTATATTTCGTATCGGTAAACGGGTCTAAAAGCTTTAGCAAATAAATAAAATCCATAAAAGCTCTGTAAAAAATTAGTATAAATACCGAGCCTAATTGTAATAAAATTGCATGGATTCTGGTTGTCGATCTCAAACGAAGAACAGCACGGTGGAGCACCTCCGCCTCTGTTTCTGAGGCTCAGTACGGTAGAGGCGATTGCCGCCGTCAATAAAAAAAACCTATCAAGTTTTCCGAAAAAACCTACCAAATCAATGAAAAACCTGCCAAAGCTTAATTTGAGTTTTTTTTTTAATATAGAGCATTTAAGGCATTTAAGAAATAAAATACATGACTGGATCGCACGAACTTGCTCTTATGTTCAATCGCACAAATCAATCAATAGCACAAGATTTAAAGTATATAAGCAGCTAAATATAGGTATACAAAAATTAAGGGCGATTTTTTTAGACGCGTGGTTTTCAATGTGGCAATACTTTTTTCGGGGTTGGTCTTTTTGACAGCTGTCACTTGATTTATACTCTATTTGGTTTGCCATTTATAATACGAAATACAAAATTATAATAGTGGTTCGTGGGCCACGATGCGGGCACATGACCCGAGATAATCCGCTCACCAAAAGTTTCCTTCAATAAATTGATCGTTTCGTTGTCTGAATAAGACTATTGAATATGAAATGGCAAACCAAACTGAGCCTAAATCAAGTGACATCTGTCAAATAGACCAACTCGAAAAAAAGTATTACCAGATTGAAAACCACACGTCTAAAAAAACAGCTGTTATATACAAACATTTTTATACAAAATATATTGGTATGGAAATTATAAACATATAACACTATAAATTCCAAAATATAATTTCAAAAAAATCGTGCACATGTCTTCAAAAAAAACAAAGATTTCTTATTCAAAAATCAAAAAAACACTTTGGTAGGTATGCAGTATTATTTAGAATTCGGAGGATCTCCTATTTATAAACTTTGATTAATTTCCATCGTAGCTCTCAAATTGTTTTTAGAAAATCTTAGAAGATTCCCCGATCATAATCGGTTGTATGTTTTTTTCTAATAACAAATCCTTAAAGAAATTTTCATTTCATATTTAACGCCAATTATTCAATTATTATGATGAAATGCTTATCCATGTTTTTGTATTCTAATAAATTAGAAAGCTTGAATAACAAAATGAAATACATATTATTTTAGTTTAACCTGTCAATTTACACAATTAATTGATTCAATTAGTCTCTAGTTACAAGTGTACTTCTATTGAGAAATAATGTAGCGACTAATCAATTCATTATTAAAAAGTTTTGTTTTTGCTATTTGATGTAAAAACGTACCAAATTGAATTGAAACCTACCAACCTACCAGAACTGAAAAAACCTACCAAGTTTGGTATAATCCTTCCAAAACGGCAATCGTGGTAGGGTTACCTCAGCCTCTGAGTACTTGAATGTGGTATAGATTGAACCAAATCACTTGCCCGGCGACGAAGGTCGGTTGCGCAGAGATAGAGGATTCAAGAGAACAAAAATAGTGCGCAAGAGATTTAATGAATACAATGCCAGAGATGAAATACTTTATTGAAAACTGGAGGGTCATTCCGTAATTTACAAACGAAGATCGTCTTTAATTTGCTTCACGTAACCACTATAGTCTCGTCAATCGTTTATAATTTGGTACATTTCAGAAACTCTCAAACTTTTGTTGAGTTATCAAATGGACTGCCATAAATGTCAATAAAGTTGCGTATTGTTTTGTATTTGGTGCGAATAAAGCTATATAATTGGACAAAAATGTAAGTTATTTTATTGTAATATTTTTTACAAATTGATATGTATAAATATAAATACATCAATTTATATATAGGACAGCCACACAATCTCAGATTGGTATTTTGACTCGATATATGGATGAACATCCCGATTTGTCTCTCAACTGTCTTTCGTATTAATTGTATTTTCTCCCAACTTGCGCTTTCCTTTCCAATTTCTAATACACTGTTGACATGTGTTTCTTCTGTTGTGTGTTCTTCCTTTCTCTGTCTCTCTTTGTTGTATTAATGTATGTGATGTTTAAAGCCAATGGTCTTCGTTGCCAGTGCTTCAGTGTCTCTACTTCGTAGATTTATCTACGGAGTAGTATAATATGTAATGTAATGTAATGTAATGTTTCTAATACACAAGCAAATTGCTGCGCCGAAACATTTTAACTTTAATTTGCAAATACAACAGATAGACAAAAAACAAGACATTGTATTTATATCTATATAGTACTACCATGGAACATGAAAATCTGTTTATTAGCGACCCGTGCAGATGTCGCTTGTGTCGAGAAATTTGCCTTTGCCAGCAATTGTTTGTGAGCGGGGCAGAGAAATAAAAGAGGGAAAAGAAGAGATGAGGTAGTTTCATTTCTGTTCTTATAGCAATACTGAATAAAAGCGAGAAAACTAAATGTGGTATATTTTTTTGACATCACATTTGTAGTTTACTATTTTGAATGAGGATAAGGCAAAGAGGAATATAAATGCAATGAATTTATGAATGGATTTTATTTTTCGTTTTCCCTTAATGTAGCAAAGTAAGTGATTTTGTTACTTCCATCGCTTATTGATTCTTTATACGTGAATACGTACCTACAATGATACATACGTATTATAAGTTAGGTACTGAATTGATTGTTGGGGTAGTTTGGATGGTATATATGGTAGGTACTTTACCAAAAGCGGCTCAGTCGCGCTTAAAATAATCGTAGGTAGGTAAATTAACATTTATAATTTATAAGATAAATGTACTTACATACACACCTAACTATTCTTACTTACGATTATAGGTAGGTACTAGGCAAGTTATGAATTCGTAAAAAACAAGAAAAAAATTCTATCAATCAAGCATGACATTACGATCATAGAGAAGCCTATAAAAGCGATCGACAAAAAATGTCTGTCTGTCCGTCTGTATGTATAACGAGCTGCAGCCTAAACGGCTTGAGCGATTACCTTCAAATTTGGTACGTGGGTATTTGTTTGGAATTCCTCAGAGGGGAAATTAAAATTTTATTTTTAGACCTAAAACCGTTAAGGAAAAGCTTATTTTTCTCGGCTCCAACGATTTTTTGCGTTTTTCGGTAGCGGTATACATTGGACTTATCTCAAATTTTATATCTGAGAAGATCTAGGTAGCTAAACTAATTCTGCATATCAAAATTTGAATAATTTTTTTTTTCTAATTAAAATTAATTTTTGAACGAATTTTATTTTTTTTTATTTAAATAGGCTGCATGTGGGTGATGTATGTCCTAGAAACTAGGTCACGTATCATGTTATAGCTATTATCTACTATAAGTGCTTTCCTGTTATGTTAAATTATTTTATGTTTTTTTAACATATTTAAGGTTGTTAAGTATAGGTAGGTATTAAAACTTTAAAATAAGAAAAACTTATACATATTATTAAAATGCAGTACATACTCGTATATTAAAAAAACAGGAATGAATAAGGAAGTCTTAATAAACGTTTAGGACTTGTTCCATATGG
The DNA here is from genome assembly GCA_910595825.1 of Philhelius pedissequus. NCBI lineage: Eukaryota > Metazoa > Arthropoda > Insecta > Diptera > Syrphidae > Philhelius > Philhelius pedissequus. The sequence continues at coordinate 32,485,996 of OU343161.1, forward strand.
TTTGTGCAATAATACAACAAAATTTCTGATATTTCACATTTAAAAACTTAGTCTTTCGCTAAACCATCGAAGACGGTGGTTTAGTGAAGGAATAAGAATTGACATTAAGATAAAAATTTACATGGACAGATTAAAATCAGGACTGCATCGTACGAACTTGCTCTTGTAGCTAACAACTTTAATGTTGGTAAACATTGACGCTGTTCGTAGGTAGGTATAGCATATGCAGGTTCAAATAGAATAATAAATTGTTGAATGGTACCTACCTACAAATGTATATTTAAATGGATTTATTTTTAATTATAAGGAAGGTAAAGTTATATTGTATGTACATACATACATAGAAGGAACATATGTATGTAAATATGTACATATAATAGTGAAAGTGAAATATATGTGTAGGTGGGTATGTATCAGTGCCGAGGCGTGAATAATTTCAAAAAGTAGGTCGAAGAAAATTAGTCACCAAAAATTAAATTTCGGAAGTTTACTTGAAATTATTTCGTTCAATGCATAAATTAGTATGAAACCATAAGGTTCAGCAATTTAAACCAAATTTGTTATACCTTAAGTCATTTAAGTTAAATGTAACAATGAGCTTAATGCATAATAAAAGCGGTTTCGCAAGAAAAATTTTTGGCGGATGCAAATACAATATCTTAAATAAATTTATTGTTAAGTTAAAAATTTGAGGGAATGTTTCACGCAATATTTCGTTTTCTAAAATGTTATGAAGTGCTAAAACGTCAAGTTGTCGAAGAGAAGAAATTGTATACAAAACTTTAAGTTCATTTTTTAAATCAAAAAGCCCAGGGAGAAAATTTATTAAAGAAGATATTTTTTAATTTTGATTGGAAACTTCGAAATTATCATATTATAATCTACTAAGTAAATCTAAAAAAATAAATTCGCGAAAGTTTTATATCTTGTATTTATTTGGGATATAATATTGTCTTTTATTTCTACAAAACGACGTTTGTAACGTGTTTTGCAATCAATTTCGAGCAAGTCTCGTTTTTGTGGTGTTTCCGCGCAATCGCTTATGCTTTCCAAAATGGATTTAAGTTTATTAAAAGAGTCAGAGCTATGCCAAGACTCAAAACTTTCGATTTCTCTATTTGCAAATTCAACATCCGTTTGCTAATTTTGAACCAATTGTAAAGAAAGTCAGTCTTAGCAAAAATTTCAGAAATACTATTAATAAAAAAACAAAAATCTAGTGTCTTTAATATAATTAACAAGCTCTCGGCAATATAAAAAGAGTCAGTGTCCCATTCACTAGGGTTGTCTAATATTCTAATAAAAGTTAGAATTGTATCTAATCTACAGTTTAAAATGGCGTTAATTATTCGCGAATGAAAATACCACCGAGTTTCCGATAACCCAGGCTTTCGTTGGTTGGCTATTTGCTTTAAAAGTTTTGAAAATTTAGTTGATTTGCTAAAAAAAATGGACAAGAGTATTAACACTGCCAAGAAAAACTTTTAATTCCGATATATTTTTAAGTGATCGGAATTAAACTAAATTTAAAACGTGGGTTAGCCATTGGACAAGCATCAATGACTTTCTTTTCAACACCACCCACTTCCTCAGACATAGCTGCCGTAAGATTCGCCAATTAGTTTGTCCTTGCAGGAGAATATATCAAGTACAATATTAAAAAATATGCTTTGTCAGCTCATCTGTGTGGCGAGACTCACTAACGCCAAGTAAAACCAAGAAACCTTTCTTCAATTCCGCCCTCCAAAAGGTACCGTAGAACAGCACTCCAAGCACTTGGATAGTTGGAAAAAAGAGGTTAAGGAAACAAAACATTTTATTCAAATTACAACTCCCTGTCAATCAAGTATATATATATATATATAAGTATACTTTTGTTATAATGAAACGTTAAAATAGGAAACGATAAACCATCTTTTCGTGCTTAATCTATTTTCATGGAAGGTCGAATGATTTGAAAAATTTGAAAACAATCAAATGAACCGTTTTACAGAAAATCGAAAGCCAAAAAATGTTTTTTATTAGAGGTACCAAAAATAATCATTTTTTTCAAAGAAAAGATTACCAAAAACTACCTTTTCCCTTTATTAATGAACTGATTAAAAAACGGTGTATTATTTTCGAAAAAAATTGACTTATGCTGTTATGAGCAGACTCCATAAATATTAGAACATAATTTAAAACAAAAACCAAACAAGTAAATAAATATTAAATTGGAATTTATTGACAAATAAAACCAACAAAATAAAACAAAAATCTTTTTTTTTAATTCCGATACATTTGGTGTATATATTTAGGCACAATTGGGTAATGTAATAAAAAAAATGTATATATATTAAGATTTTCATCAAACTCAACATTCCAATGCTAGAAGCTGAAGCGATTTTCTTCAAACTTGGTAGGCACATACTTACATAGTTTTGTTTTGTTCATCATTATAAAAATCCAATCGATTGTTAGAAGAAAAGCGAACTTTTTTTAATTGATTCATTTTGACACATGGAGTGAATATTCTACTGAACTATTCTCTTAGTTATTGGTCGAAAATCCAACTTTTTTAAATAAATGTGTGAAAATTAGTAATAGAAATACGTTAGCTTTCAGTGGAATTCTCCGTTGGTTATTCATAATGACGACAATATTAACTTACGCAGGCAAACTCCAAGTTCTAGTGCATACAAAAAAGAACCATAGAATCATTTTTTTACGATTTTCGAAATCCTCGATATGAATCAATTTTTTTTTGCATTTTTGAAAAAAGTTAAAAGTATTCATAGGCAATCTTCCGAATAGTTTTTAAAGTCAAATCTAATTCTGGTTGCAATAGGTGCACGTGAAATATAATTGTCCTACTGGAAAAAGAGATAAATGGTTTTCTATTAAATATCTGTTATTAATGGAAACATTTTTTAATTTTAATTTTAAATGTTTGTAAATGCATAAAATATTTTTATATGTAGGTATTCCTTTCGGATTTATTTACATTATATTTCAATTCAATTTTAAGGCTTGATATATAATGTAATATGTGCAAATCAAATTTCAAATATGTAGGTATGTACGTATAGAACCATTTTTCATATTTCATACATTTTAAAAATGGAAATGCTTCCAAAAATGTTTAATAATTTTGCATATTCAATTGATAACTAGAATACCTACTTTCTAACAGCTTCAATTCTTACCTACATTAAAGTTGTTAGCAACAATATCCAGTTTGTACGATTCAGTAGTGGCGGATTTTATTATTATAAGAATGCATTTTTACTCACTGCTAGGTATTTTGATCTGAAAAAAATATTTTTGTGTACCTACCTACCTATAGGTAGGTAACTACTATATAGGTATAAAGACACTTCACAATTTTTTCACCGAATATCACTAACTTCAACTTCACAAAAAATACTTCATCACACAAAAATAAAAAAAATACCGAATTGCATTTTTTTTACACACAACCGACGGAAAAATATATTTCACACACGTACCTACAATGTCCAAAGAAAAATTTCACAAAATCTTGGTTAAAAAAACCAACACAAAGCGAAATATACATACCTAGGTATATCCTAAACAAAGTAGGTCGAACGGGATACTTACAAATTGAAATTGGGATATTCTTCCTACATAGGTATTTTCTCCAGTTTATGACAAATGTGAAAGAAAAATGCAAAAAATATATTTTCTTTTATCCTGCTTTAGCTTTCTGCATTCTTCTCCCTCATTATCTATTTGTCTTACCTTAATTTTTATTTGTCAATCCTTCATTTTATTCCGTACTCGGAATAAATAATGAAAAACACACTGTATATTTATAAGGAATAGAATGGAATGAAAAACGAAATGTTTATCCAGAATGGAATGAATAAAGAAACATAAATATTATCCGTTATGGAAAAGAAAAAGATGACATCAATCAGCTGTTTGAATGTGATGTGGTTTTGACAAAAAAACGGGTTTCTCTATGGGAAATAGTAAAAGTAAAATATTACTGATTTATTAATAAATTATAAGTACTATAAGGCAAGTTATGCATTCGTCGAAAAAAAAAGTTTTTAGACAACAATCAAACATGACATAACGATGATAGCGAAGATGGAAAAAGATGGTCTAAAAATTCTGTCCGTCTGTGTGTGTGTCTGTCTGTTAGTCTGTCTGTATGTATGTATAGAAACCTACAGCCCACACGAGTGTGCCGAATTGCTTCAAACTTGGTCTATGGAGTTTTTTAGGTATTGTCCAGGGGGGAAATTGAAATTTTATTTTAGCTCAAAAAATAACGGTACCTGCCATATAACCGTTACGTTAAAGCCTATTTTTCTCGGAAACGGCTCTAACGATTTTGATTTAAAAATATCAGTGCAGCTTTTAAGATACGACCGATCATATGGTTGAAAAAAGAATTTTTTTAAATGTCTAAAAACGGTACTTTCAATACGACCGTTTTTTTTTTGCTTTCGACTCATAAGCTCTCATAAGGGGCTTACCCGATTCTGTCGAAATTTCACACATATATAGCCTCAGATTGCCCAATTTTTACTGCGTACCAATATTTTTAATTAATATTTTTTGGTATTTTTAAAAGCATTCTTAAGAAATTTTTTTTTAAAAAATATATTTGGAAAACAGCTCATTAATTGTTTTTTCAAAAATTATATTTACAATGTATTTGCTGAATACCTATGAATTGGCGTTTTTGAATTTTTTTTTATTTTTTCAAAGAGTTAAAAAAAAAAACTTTTTTTCTCAAAAACCGGTGCACAGATTTTAAAAAAAATTTTCTCATAATTTCAAATTTATCCAAGAAATAAAATGGCGTACTTTTTTTTGAGCTTATTTTTTCTTTAATTAATCCGATTTAATTTTTGGTTTTTAAGTTTATATTATTAAATATTTAAGATTGTCATAGCATTTTTTTTTTAGGAAAAAATTAAAGAAACTTTGTGTATACAAATAAAGTAAACAATGACTTCAAAAATATATTTAGATTTTAAATAGAAATCTTTTGCATACGATGTGATCGAACATAAGAGCAAGTTCTTGTGATCCAGTCGTGCATTTTATTTTACTTGTTTGGCATTGTCATGAGGGGGGCATTCCGAAAATATTCTTTTCATTCAGTATTTAACATGGAATAAGAATGAATTCCAAACGTTCCGGAATGAATAAAGTAACAACAAAATTGTTTATCCGGAATATTACGTGGAATAAAGAAACGCAAAACAGGTATTCCAAATAGTCAGGACATCCCAGATTGAATAAAAAACACTCAATAATATGTTTTATTAAAATATTGACCTCTCGCTATAACATTCTTGACGAAAAGGTGTAGATGTACATTTTATCTGCATACACATTCCTTTGTTTTTTATTTGTAATGCTTCAACACATTTTCTTGTGTTTCACCAGAGACGAGATGACCTTCAGTCAACTCTGTTTCTCTTCTTTTTCCACATCCAGTTTTAAGTTATTTATTTAAGATTTATTGAAATCGGCATGGTCTTTTTGAGTGGACACATAGGGTAGATTCGCCAGTGGCCTGCCCCTTACGGAATTTTTCGTTAAAAATATGGCACAGAAGTTGCAAAAATCAACCTTTTCGATTCATTCTTAAAGCAAATTATTCATGCCGAGTGCTGAGCTAGTGTCCTATTTCCGTCCACTTATACTCCTGAAGTCCTGAATTCGTCCACACCGATTAAGACACGAACTATTTTTTTTACTTGTGATTATATTAACAATCAAACATGACATTACGATGATAGCGAAGACGAAAAAAGATGGTCTATTTGTATGTCAAACACCTACAGGTGTCAAACGGGTGGGCCGAATTGCTTCAAACTTGGTATATAGAGTTTTTTAGGTATTGTACAGAAGGGAAATTGAATGTTTTTTTTTTTAGCTCAAAAAATAACGGTACCTGCCATATAACAGTTAAATTAAAGAATATTTTTTTCGGAAACGGATGTAACGGTTTTGAATTTAAAAAAATCAGTGCAGCTTTTTAGGTACGACCGATCATATGGTTGACATTTTTTTTTAAATTCTAAAAACGGTACTTTATATAGAAACGTTTTTTTTTGCTTTCCACATCTCATAAACGGCTTTACCGATTCTTTCAAAATTTTACACATATACAAGGTTAGGTGGCCCAATTTATACTGCGTACCAATATTTTTAATTAATATTTGTTTGTATTTTTAAAAGCATTTCAAAAATTATAGTTATATGTATTTGCTGAATACCTATGAATTGGCGTTTTTGAATTTTTGTTGAAAAATGTTTTTAAAAAGTTTAAAAACAATTTTTTTCTCAAAAACCGCTCAACAGATTTTGAAATTTTTTTCTCATAAATTTAAATTTATCCAAGAAATAAAATGGCGTAATGTTGTTCCTCTCAAATTAGTTTAAGTATTTCAGAATTTTGAATTATTTTTTCTTTTATTAAGCCGATTTAATACTTTGTTTTTAAGTTTATATTATAATATTTAAGATTGTCATACCCATTTTTTTTTTAGAAAAAAATTAATGAAATTTTGTATATATAAAAAATTAAGTAAAAAACGTTTTAGTATAAACTGTAACTTACTCTACTTTTATAAAGAAATAATTAGTTATCAATCGGGCAGACCGCAATGCCATGTAATTTAGATTGTAATTAACAAAGTGTAATAATATTTTGTAAGAAAAATAAAATCTAATCTAATCTAAAAAAAAAATCTATATTTAGATTTTTAATAGAAATCTTTTGCATACGATGTAATCGAACATAAGAGCAAGTTCATGCGATCCAGTCGTGCATTTTATTTTTTGACACGGCCGAATTTAGGACACACATCCCAATAGTCGGCCCCTAGTTTCTTCTTACAAAAAGCGGCCGAATGCTGGATTTTAGTGATTTTAGTTGACGTTTTTGCTCATTTATTTATTTTTGTAATTTTATCAAAAAATTGAATGTTGCATATTTTCATTGTTCATTGTTTACTAGTGTTTCTAACAGTCATCCTGTGTAAATAATTTTTCCCGGTAGGGTTGCGAATTTAATTAACTCATTACTCAAAAAGTATTGTACATATCTAATGAAAATTTTGACATATTATAAGGAAGAGATGTCAAATCGTTATAAGGTTCTAAGCAGCAAAGGACCTAGGCCCGCAGATTTTCCTTGAAAGGGGACGGCTACTGGCAGGGGCCGGCAATAAGCAACTCTACATATATATTAATTTTAAACTAAGGTTTAAGAAGTTTGTAAACCTTAAAAAGCGAACATTATAAAATCCAGTATATCTTGGCCAATTCTAATTGGCGATGAATAATTGAAGTGTAATACTTGTGTGTTATCATTAATGTAAATCGAAGTTTAAGAAAATTTCAATAAAGTTTGCTCGAACTACTACTACTGATGTATATGAGATCGATTACTTGTGACTATACTCTTGGCGGAGGTAGACAAAATTGCACTGGTTGAGAAATTGCAGAATCATCCTTTGTTCTTTACAGGCCGACTCCACTTGCAATAAATTCTCATCCTAACATGAAATGTCTAATGAGTGGCGTTGTTTTTCGTTGTGTTGGCATGTTAGGCAGCTCTCTCTTCAATTTTATTTTGACATCGATGCCTAACATCAAATTAAACGGGTATGTTTTGTTGTCCTTTTTTGTGTGCAGATGACAATTCATCCTATTATTTTTTGTCTCTCATGCCGGTAACTGCGCTTTTGGTCCCCTTAAAACATTTTTGCTTGTACTTAAATTCTTCAAATAGGTACCTACACCATTTTTATTAGTTAATGTGCATTAACAGGAGTAAAACAGGTCATAAAATATTTTTTTCATGAAATGCATTTTTGAAAAATCTTTTCGAACCCCCTTACGTACATGTCAAACTTTCTTGTTTAAATGAAATGTCAAGACTTGAACTGCCCAGCGTAGAAAAAAGATGGCGATACAGATATCAAGCATGTTATGATTTCCGTTATGGTGAATTGATTGGAGTAAAGAGTATGGGGAGATGTTTAAACATTTCATAAACTAAGAAAAAGGCCAACATCTCTTGTGAAGTACCTGGGGAAATTTGTAGATTCTCCCATAAAATTACATACATACATCCATATAGGTACATAGTTTATTTAATTTTATCTTAACAATTATTTTCAGGTCGATTTTATTATTTTGGGGAAATAGTGTAGAATTAACTATTGAAGGCCGTATGTAAATCACAAATCTATAGATCTACTGCATTGATTACAGCCTTATGTTGGGCTTATATATGTATCTTCATTTATAATTTATATAGTGTATAGTTTTATAATTTTTATAGAATTTACTTTAGTCGGATGGAGAGATAATGCCAGAATGTAAGACATATCTTTATAAAATAAGATTATAGAACACACAAGAAATCCAGATCGATGTTATACTTAAGTAAATTATCCATTTAAGAAATTGGATATCTCGTCAAAAAATTCGTTAAATAAAGTCTTATGGTCCAAATATTGGAATATTCAGCCAACTTGTAACCTATGCAATAGAAGAGAGGCAGAAGATGTTTTCTAGACTGTAGAATCGCCATGGCAGTAAAACACTCATGTTCGAAATAAACAAGAATCTATCTATCTATTGGAACGTTTGTCTTAAGTTTTTCCACTTCATATAAAAAACTAGTTCTTGTTCTAAAGGCGCCAGTTATAGCTTTCATTGAAACTCATCACTGAAAACTTTGACCATCAATTCTGAGGCACTTAAACAAATAAAAATGATGGCGTTTTGGTACCAAAATGAAGGTAATAAAGATATATAATATTTTTTGGCAAAAAAAATATTTTATTTGCTTTACCACTTCCGTGTAAATTCACTTTTGATTTTTCAATGACGGAAAGCGTTTTCAATGATAATTGAACATTTTATTTTATTTATTTCAAAACTTAATGTACTTTACTTTCTACGAAAAATACCCTTAAAAGGCCGGCTACTGTCAACTCTACCCTATGCATTTATGCATGTAAATTTAAAATAAAGTGGATATAACTAACATAGGGTGTACAAAAAATATTAAAAGCTTATGCGTATTATATACTTTTGCCATTAATTACAAAGGGGTTAAAAGTTATTTAATTGATTAAGTAGTTATTCGGATTTTGTTTTGTCATTTTCAGCATAAAAAAAGGAATAAATAGAAGCTCATACCTTGGTCCAGTCTCCATTGCAGCAGTGGAATTGGAATCCGTAACGTGAACAGGTTAAAACTTATCAATCAATTACAGTTTTTAAGTCTGATATTCTGTGAATATGTAAATATTTTTTCCGATTAAGCAATTTTGAATACAAAATGTCAGTTGTACAAACAGGTAATATTTTTTTCTTTAAAGCATCTCAGTATAAATTATTTTCAAATTATATTAGTCGTATAGTGATTGAAATATAAATAAACAAATTAAGTGGTGCATGAACTAGTGAATCCCCGGGAAAAGTGCAATTATTTCCGCTTGAAGCAAACGAATAGCAAACAGAAAATCATGTGATATTGAATTGTAATTAGATTGTTGGAACAATTAAACATTTTTCCAAAATGTGCAATCTTGTCTGACATCAATCAATCAATGGTCACCTGAAAGTACCTAGGTATAGTGTATAGACATTAAGTGTATTCCTATACTTTTTAAACCTGCGAAAACTACGAATTTCTACGAAAAACGGTTGAATCGTGTTTCGTTGTTTTTAAGAGAACGATCACGAAATTGTATGTAACATATTTCCCTAGGTTGGGAAGAAAATTTCTTTGGTCAACATTATTAAGACTGTCAAACGAAGGAAAAAAAACAACTCGAAGGCTGTCAGTTGTCGGGAGTTTCATTATAAAAGTTAAAAATAATCAAATTTAACGCCTCGTCGGGCTCATTCGAGAAATAAATTAATATTTGTGATAGTAAATTTAACAAAAACATTTAAAAAAATGAAGTCTTATGTTGACGTTAAAAATATTGCTCAAATGTGTTTTCAATCCGTCCTCGTACTTTGCGAAACGTTGTCTATCTCTGAGATATGTTTATCCCCACTCTAGAAAAAACCGGATACTGTGCATTTTTTGAACAAGGTACAAAAACACCACAAATAAGCCATACTAAGATCGGAAACCTTCGTACGTTTCACCCCCCAAAACCCATTAGCTTACATTGTTGTATTTGTACCTTTGAAACTCTATCCATGAATAGATGTGAAATCGAAAAACAAAACAAAAACAAATTAAAAGGGCTGTGGTGTCTATGTGGCTATAGGAAGAAGAACAGAAAAGATTCTTGTGTGCGTTTTTATCAATGTGTCTATTTGAAGAGGAACAGAAAAGTTATTTGTGTGCGTGTTTCAGCTTGTAGGCATATGTCAAATGAAAGCAGAGGTTTCGGGTCCTTAAGTTATTAGTTTATCATTATTTTTGAATATCGAGTTGAGTTGAGCACACCTACTTAACCTACACAACTTCACATTGCAGTACCTGTTGCCTACCTTTTTCGTATTTTTCGAGTTTGACTAGCACATGAGGTACATCTTTACTATTATATAAAGACGAAACAATTATTAACTTTGTCACTGGTAATCTCAGAATTTTCCTTATTCTTTTAAGAGCGTTTTAAGATGTTTTTTATTTGATAAATATAGGCGTTTTTCTTTTTTAGTTCAGAGCCGAGTCTGAGTTGTCAAAAAATTTGTTTGTGTTTCTTTTTAACTTAGAGCATGCAGAGCTCCAAATGTGTGTTTCTTTTTCCGTTCTGAACATGTGTAGATCGCACTCGACGCGCTCGAACATAATTGATTGAGTTCTATGTGAAGAAAAAAATTATTAGATACATAAGTAATAAGTAGGAGAAAGAAATTGATCGCTTGTTGATTTTCTGTATCTGGTGTATATCAGTGTAGAAAAAAGGGTAGGTATTGCTTTTTATGGTTAAAAATGAAAACGTATTCTGATTTGTGTGGTTCAAGTGTATTTAAAAAACATCAGTGTTCAGTTTTCGCTCTGTTTCGAACAAGTTCAGTGCATAATCTATGTGTTCGAACTCTGTTCAGTGCTCCGCTTTGAACGAAAAAAGAAAAACGCCTTATGTTGGTTAATTAGATTAATAAAGGGGCAGTTATACTCGTATCGATCAGGAAAACGAAACAATAAAAAAGTTCTAATGCATAATGCATCATGTTTTCACGCGTTTTAAAATACAAATGCTACACTAATCGATGACAAATAATTTAGAGATTTTTTTTGGCAAAAATATTTGCAATAAAACAATTATTTTTCGTTAAAAATGTATATTTTATGCATAATTCATTTTTCGTACCAGCTGATTGCCTTTAGACATAAAGTGGAACAAATCATACCAATGAATTTGTGTTCCTATTTATTTCATTCCGCTGATGGAAACAAACACACTCGAAAAAATTTTTCGTGTGTGTTTCAATCAGGAAAACTTTATGACATACTGGTAGTCAGGCTTGCCAACTGAAATCATTTTCCTGTTTGCTAACGACCATCAGGAAGAAATATTCATTTTCATACTGTTTCAACTTTTCCTGATTAACTTAAAAAAAATCATATCCTTTTTTGCTAGGTTGATCAATGTATTTAATTATGCTTTTAAGCCAGCTCGTGATTTTATAAAAATGAAATTTTATGTATAATAAATCATTTCTTAACTGTATTACATATAAGCTGATAAATAAATGTATGTACAAATTATAAATTTATCAATTTTTGTATTTTTGCATCTACGAATTTCATTCAATCACAATGATTGGGTTGCTACTTTGTTCCATTTCGGTATCGTTCCGCGTGTGGGTGCAATTTATTTTAGGCGTCTTTTTTTCTAAGACCCGATGAAATTGGACGAAAAACACATGAATGGAATTAACAATTTGCATGCTAAATCCAACAACAACTGATCCCCGGGGCGCTTGGCTTAAGCCCAGAGAATTCTCGGAGCTTAGCTTTTGGAGAGGATAAAACTGGGCTCCCAAATTCTTTTTCATTATTTTCATTGTTTCAAATTAAACACTGCTGCCAAGCTTTCTCACTAAGCCATGGTCATTTTTTTTTTCAACCAATTATCCCGGGGTTTGGAAAAAAACGCACCTTTTGTTGATTTGCTTCTGTATTTCTGTCCACTTAATTGTTCACTCATCTGTTAACATAGTATTAACAGCAAGTATTAATGTTTTAAGTCTTAATCAGGTTTTGAGGAGTAGAGGGGCTTTTAATTGCAACACATAATGTACCACAGTTTTTCCGTATTCGAACAACAAAATAACAAATTGGAATAATAGGAAATTGATTTTTCTCATGGTCAACTTAATGCCGCCCTTTCAATAGTGGGTTCAAATAATTAGTATTTACTTCGTCTGAACCTTTGAAATAAAAAATAATGAAACTTAATATAATGTCATAATGTATGTTCGGACGTCTATTTTATTTTTACTTGCGATATAGTTAGGTACTAGAGGGCAAGTCTTGCATTTAAAAAAAAAAATCGAAATCGAGATTTTAATCAAACTTGATATTACGATGATAAAGAACACCCAAAAAAGTGGGTCCCGCAATTCCGTCAGTCTGTCTGTCTGTCTGTCTGTAGAACGATCTACAACCTAAACGACTGAAACGATTTTCTTCAAACTTGGTAATTAAATGTTTTAGGTGATTGTCTCAAATATATTTTTGAATGTTTTTTTTTTATCCCCGAAATCTTAATTATCTCGAAAACAGGATTTTGATATATAAGAGTATGTGCACTACAGACTATAGTCTATATTTTGGTCAAAAAAGTATCTTACATATTTTGTTATTAACGGGTTGGGGTCACAATTCTGCGGGGTAAAAATTCTTTAAGCAAAATTCTGCTTTTCAAAATTCTACTATTCAGAATTTTGCTTATAAAAATTCTGAAAATAATAAAATAAAAAAGCCCACGCTTTTTAACATTTTCCACACCTTTGTTTTCTTTATTATTTGCAGAGTTTTGATAGGCAGAACATAATCTTCCTTTCTTAAGAGTTTGATAAAAAAAAATATTTTTTTTTGTCTGTCAACTTCTAACTGAATACAGTTAGTGTCTATTAAAGAAAAAAAACAAAGTAAAAGTGTTTCGAAAAACAAACAAATAAATAAATTAAAAAAAGAGAACCGAACTAAGTCACATTGGCTATCTTAGGTTCTTAGGCACATTTCAAAAAACATTGTTCTCTTTGGTTTTTGCTTGTTTGCTTTTTTTCTGTAATTTTTTTTTCAAACTTAAGCCTACCAAATGGATTATTTTGTTTTATTTTTGTTTTTCGTTTGCTTTTGTAAATAAAAAAAGTAAATAAAAATTTAAAAAAAATATTAAGAATTTCTTTCCTTTTTGTTGACGGGCAGAATTTTGAAGAGCAGAAAAAAATTAAAAAAAAAACTGAATTTTGAAAAGCAGTATTTTGAAGCTAGAATTTTGACCCGCTCCCGTTATTAACATATGAGAAAGTCGAAAATCAAAAAATGGTTGTATGTCTTTACTCATATTTTAAAATATCATATATTAGAAGCTTATTGTTGTATATAGATTTTGACTTAACTATTGTATTCGACCTCTTAAGATCAATTACTATTGAATCCATGAATCGTATAAACCAAAGGGTTATCCATTTTGCGGTTTCAAAAGTAAGCGTAAATAAAACACATATAAAATATTTTTTTTCATGATATTTCTTTTTTATTATAAAGTTGAACGTTGACATTATGTGTGAAACACTACATCTTTTAAATGACTACCACGCGAATTGTTGCAAGCATCGATTCTTTTGAGGTAATTTTCGCCCACTTTTTGACACATATTGGGCGGTATCCAGCCATAACTTGACGAATGTTGGTTTTCAAGTGCTCAAGAGTTAAAGGTTTATCTGCATAAACACGGTCTTTCGCGTAGCCCCACAAAAAAAGTCCAGCGGTGTCAAATCGCATGATCTTGGTGGCCAGTTGATATCGCCACGACGAGAAATTACACGAGAAATGTCTCTTGCAATAAAGCGATATTCGCTCGAGTTGTATGGCATGTGGCATCGTCTTGTTGAAACCACATATTCTCCAAGTCGCATTCTTCAATACCAGGCAAAAAAAAAGTCGGCTAAGTACGGTAAAATCACACCTTTGGACCAAAGAGCGCCCCAAGCAGTGACTTTTTGTGGATGTAATGCCCGCTCTTCAATTACTTGAGGATTCTCAGAATCCCAAATACGACAATTTTGTTTATTAACATACCCAACGAGTGAGAAATGTGCTTCGTCACATTTTTGTTCGAAAAATAACCGTCCACCGCCTGTTGTTCAAGCACCCATTCGACGTATCTACGACGTTGTGATTGGTCAGCTGGCTTCAGTTGTTGTGTGAGCTGGACCTTATATGAATGTAGGTGTAGATCAAAATGCAAAATACGCCATAATGTGCCGTAAGACAGTCCTAATTCCTGAGAACGACGAGGAATAGACACATTCGGGTCTTCGGCAACACTTTCACAGGCCTTACAATATCTGTAACCAATCCAATCTCTTCAAATTTCTTCACAATTTTGCCACTTGCTTGCGTAGTTAGACGATTATGTAAACCATAATCTCCTCTTGAAGCACGATATGTGGCTGTGGCAGAATCACGATTCTTGTAGTAGGTTTTAACAATTTTTATGCGTTGTGCGATAGTTAGCGATCCATTTTCGTAAATGTCAGACTTTCAGCTGAAAAAAAAATGGTTTAACAACTTAGTTTGCCAGATGTCGAATTCCAGCCCTATACTTTTGAAACCGCGAAATGGATAACCCTTTATATAGTCCATTCCTTAATTCCATTATCATTAATACTCAATTTTAAGTTCAGTTTTCTTGAATGCTGTTTTTATTGGGACTAATAATTATCAACTTAAAAGCATCAATCAATATCGTTCTATCAAAATTTATATATCTAAAGATACATACTGTCAATACATACATAATATACATTTTCAGTTCTTGGCCCAATCAGTCCGAATCAACTTGGACGTACTTTGACCCATGAGCATCTTTATGTAGATCTTGAAAAGTTCCATTCTGCTCCACCAATCGAGTATACAGAGTATTTTCAGCAAAAGATATCTCTAGAAACCATAGGATTAGTTCATCAATATCCATATTCAAGCTTAGAGAACATTTCCTTCTGCGATGAGGCAACACGTTTCGCTGTCAAGAAGGATCTTGCACTGTTTAAAAAGTTTGGTGGTGGGAGCATTGTCGAAAACACTTCCTTAGGCTTAAAACGAAATCTGGTAATTTTGGTTGATTTTCAAAAAACAACTGGAGTAAACATAATTGCTGGAACTGGTCACTATTTGCATGAACACCAGACTGCAGGTGATCTAGCAATGACTGTAGAAGAAATTGCTAATTTGTACACTAAAGAGATAATCACTGGTGTTGATGTAGAAAATATTGGAAAAGTAAAATGTGGATTTATTGGTGAGGTTGCAAGCGGTTATCCCATTCACGGTGAGAATGAACATTAAATTGGTATATCCATTATGAAATTATATAAATCTTGATCATTTTAGATTTCGAGAAACGAGCAATCCATGCAACAGCTGAAGCTCAACAAAATGTGGGATGTGGAGTGTCTTTCCATCCAGGGTTTGAGGTTAAGGCTCCATTTGAAATTGTTCGATTGTACTTGGAAGCCGGTGGTAAACCTGAGAAATGTGTCATTTCACATCTTGATTGTATGCATTTAAAATATACATTATGTACTTTAAACTGAATTTCACAGAATTTTTGTTTTTAAGTGGGCATATTGGACATGGAACAGCTTTTCGAATTTGCAGCCCTTGGAACATACATGCAGTATGATCAATTTGGAAGGGAGTGCTCATTTTTCCATCTGATTCCTTCAACTGATATGCCATCGGATGCACAGCGGATTCAAAACTTATTGCTTCTCATTGAAGAAGGGCTTATAGAAAGGATCCATATTTCTCACGATATTCACGCCAAACACAGATTGGTGAGTGATTTTTTTTAACAAAATATTATCATTCCATTTACAAATATTTCAAAATAATAACAATTGTCCAGTTCAAAAAACTGAAATCTCTCTTATTTCGCTCCGTCAAAATGAGGAGGCATATCCAACATTTTTTCCCCAGTAAAATATTTCCCTCATTAAATTATATTAAGGGTACGGATAAACCTCAGAAACCAGATAATTTCGAATAAATTATCTGGTTTCTAAGGCTTTCCGCCGTTGCATGAATACCAATATTAGGTATTGTGTTGAAACACTGAAATGAACTTGTGTTGCTTTTGTTAAACACTTATGTAATCATTAATTATAAATGCTTTGATATATAATCATGATTATTTTTTATAATAATATTAATATAATTAATAATTTTCCATTATTACTTAGATTAGCCTAATCTCCATTGATTCTTAAAATAGTTACAAATAAATATATATGTAGATTTCTTATAAAGATTTGAAAAAACTGCTTGAAGTCTGACGCTTTCTAATAATGACTTTTTGTGATAACAGAATGAATAAATAATAAGAAATTTAAATGAGTTAACAAAACAAAGGTTAAGCAATTATAATATGAAATAGTTAAGATAAGAACATTTATCTTTAAGTTAAATAAGCAAATTATAATAAACAAACCATAGTTAAACTTATAAAAGAATCTGGTAGGTTAAAATATTTTTGTTCATAAAAAAACAGAATATAACAATTCTGGCAATTCTTGCAAATGTGATGGAAAAGCTATCTAAAATGGAATTGATGAAATATTATTATAACTTTGGCTAAGTATTCTGGGTTAACTTCAAATTTTTATAAAAAATTGTGGTAAACCAAACTCAGTGGGTAATTCGAAGTAGGTAATAATTTAACAAAATGAAACTACACAAAAAAAAAAGAAAAAGACGGTGCTGGTGGATGAATTTATCTTGAGACTAAGATAATTGTGTTTCTGAATGAAATATATGAGAATTTGCAAGTCGATATCCACACTCAACACAATAGTTCAACTCACGCACGCACAACTTTTGTCGCAACGAACGCAATGCACAACAAATATTTTCACGTCTACCGCAACCAACACCAGACCAAATTAAAAAACTTAATCAACGAGGTGAACAAGTAATAAGGGTATTATGGAACGAGATAATTTTCCGCTTTGCAGAACGATGTAACTTTCCTCTAAACGTTTTCATGAACACCCCATGGAAAATACTCGCGTAAATGTGGGAAATAATCAACTGTTCGTTAAACTAACTTAATAATGGTTTATTTCTTCTCTTTCTACATCAAATTCGTGAGATAAATTTACCTGCTTTGCAGAATATTTTTCCCATACAAACTTTGACATTTCTGCGGAGGTAAAATAATCTGGTTTCTGAAGTTTATCCGGGTTTCCCGCCGTTTCATGAATTGAAAACCAATCCAATACCCCTAATGTGCAACACATTGAACACATTATTGAAAATGATACTCAACACGTTGAACCAACATTTTCAACGAGCAACACGAGCTCCTACATATAATTGTTGAACAATTCGTTGAACAACCATCTCCAACCGTATCAAACTCCTTGTTTGAATAGAATTGAGGACATCGTGCATTGAAGTTTAATATGTTGAAATTGAAATTTGTGCGTTAATGGTTGATCGCTTTTACTCCGTCCAGAAAAATAGGCAGTACACGTCTTATGATAAAGCTTTTTCAAAATCAGTAGCGCGTCATATTTACGCACCATACTAAATTGAAAGAACTTCTCCATAAAAAGTGTTTTTTTTTTTTAAATTCATTTTTATTTGTTATTAACTTATAACTATCTTAAAGCTTCATAAAACTAGCCTACTTATCAATAACTTACAACTAACTTTCTGGTCCTTTACAGGCGCTCTAAGCTAAACTATATTTCTTAATAGTAATGTCTTTCGACATAAAAACTATTTCAATTTATTCTAATTATTTTATTTTTATTTTTCCCAAGAAACTTTTTGAAAAAGCTTAGTGTCATAACATTTTTATTAATTTTATCTTATAAACTAACTTAAGCTAGACTTAAGATAATTAAAACTAGATATAACTAACTTATACTAATTAAAACTAACGTATGCTACTCAAGATACCTGAAAATACATAAAACTACTTAAATCTACTTAAAAACTAGAACAACCACAGCAGCATTTTTTTTGTTTTTTTTTCTTTTTTTGTGTATATTTTGTATACGCATACAGAAAAACATGCAAACATACATAACCATACATATACATATATCCATATGCACATATACGCACATACATAAACATATGCATCCGCATGCATACATATTATTAACATTTTTTGGTGCCTCCCTGACTGTCCCTTATAACTAATTTCCCTAAATCAATGTAAGTTGGCCAACACAAAATCTTATTCGACTTTATATATCATATATATGTTGTTCAGAAAGCCACCAGAACTGGTTATCCTGCTTCGCCCTATCCCGTTCGGACACAGTCCTGCTGAACCGAAGGCGCTCTTCTCCACCTTGAGCGATGACGTCTCGACCATACAGGAGTCGCCTATACACAGTTTTTCGGCTGACGTGGCAGATTAGCGGAACCGCCATCCTATCCTGTATCAGCCCTCGACTACCTAAATAGATGAATGCCTCTGGGGGGATGTAGCCACTTAACCGCGCACTCTCATGATATTCGTTGTTGGGGTAATATGCCCCAAAAATTAAGCTGTTGGCTGAGGACATCGCTCTTGCAATGTGACCCCGAACCAGCTTAAACAAAAAATTATCTATTCTGTTTATGTTGGCTCCGTTGTATAGAACCTGGTTGGAATAATATCGTGTGTACTCCGACTCTGGTGTTCTGTGTAATTCAAGGCAACGTCTAAGACATTGCCTCTCAAGCACCCGAATCTTTTCCATTTGAGATGGGGCAAAGTTTGAACTACACCGGACATCCATGGGTAATCATCGGCCTGATGAGGGCCATGTAACAAATCACCTTCACTCTGCTGTCAAGACGGCTGCTATAAAACAGTCGTTTTGTCAGGGCAAAGGCTCCCCTAGCCCTGGCCAGAGCAGAACCGATATGTCTAACCATACGGTGTCGAAGGCCTTCTCCAAATCAACGAGACAGGCACCCGTACACTGCTTTTTAGTTTTGTTCCATTGGATATCAGAAACTAGTTTAGACGCGGCATGAATTGTGTCATGTCCCGCCTTAAAACCGAACTGATTATCCGGGATGATATTTTTGTTCTCCGCCCACTTGAACAGGGCTCTATTAATAACCTTTTCAAATACTTTGCTGATGCTCGGAAGAAGACTTATCGACCGGAGATTCGCCGGATTGGAGTTGTCCTTTCCCTTTTTTGGGAGAGGGTGCACCACAGCTGTCTTCCACCGCACTGGATAATATGCATTATTCAGCGCGTTGTTAAATAGTGTGGTATAAATGTCAACTGCTTCTTGAGGCAAATGTCGTAGTACAACGTTGGATATACCATCGACTCCTGCAGACTTCTTTTTCTTTAATGAATCGAAGATGAGCTGGAGCTCATTCTTCGAAATTAACAGGGGACTGGGCCCATTTCGGTCGGCGATTATGGCGTTTGCCAAATCTTCATCATTAAACCCGGTAAAACCAAGGTTCTCAGATCGCCATTCGCTTATATCGTTTCGGAGCCATAAGTGATGAAGCAGAGCTCTGTTCTCCAGGTCATGATTCGGGCGAATGCTAGCATTCACCTTGTACACTTGCTGGAAGGCAGCCCCCACAGCCTCCACTTTCTCCTGCGGATCTTCGATTATGAAGAGGTCATCGTCCAAGACGGCGTCATCTGGGTCTATGCCTGCTGTCAGAAGTACGTCTCTGTTTTGTGTCGTCCTCTGGAGCTTAAGACACGGAAGGTCGTTTTGATCTTTTCTTCTGAATATCTTATTAATTTGTGGGAACATAGTCGGGTCGGTAGCGTTCACGGCCCGAATTTTGTTGTCCCAAAACAAATTAATGGACAACCTATAATTTTTTTTGATCAATTGGTTGATGTTTTTGATGGACGACTTCAGTGTCCTTATCTCCAGATCTCGTGTGTCAGTAAACCGTCTGTACAAGCGTTTTAGTCTTGTCAGTAAGCCACTTTTTTGTCTGTGTAGTGCATCAATTGTCGCGTTACGGTACATGTCAGTTGCGTTACGTTCTTTGTATTTCGGTATTGTCCTGTTCATTGTTCGTTGAATTGTTTCGTCCATTTGTTCTAAGTATCTGTCAATTTCAGTATTTGTCATGTTCCTGTCATTTGGTGGGGATATACCATTTGATCGTAATTCGCTCAATAAGACGTTCGAGAAGCGTGGCCAGCGCACCTTACTGTAATTGTAAGTATGCACCGGTACATACTCCTCCAACTCCATAAGCGAGTTCGGAAGTTGTATTACGGTGGCGAGTCCGCAGTGGTCACTGTCGTACTCGATCGTTCTTAAACAATTTTTAGACCGATGGCCCACAGTATCAGTAATTGTTAGTCTTGCGTCTTTCAACAATAGATCCAGATAGGCACAGCTTCTTGGAAACGATGGCCTGTCTGTAGCGAGAAGTTCAATGCGATACTCCAGGTTGTATCGACCCATCCAATTATACAGATGGTTACCACGAGGATTTTGTATTTGATTTCCCCAATCTATATGTTTGGCATTCAAATCACCAGCCAATATGTAGTAGTTTTCTTCCGAGCTCAATCTTAAGCATTCAAAAAGCTTTTCAAGCTCTGTTATAAACTGTGTGGGCTGAGGTGTTTCCGGTGCATAGGCAGCGATCACATACATTCGCTTCCCCTGTTGGAGATGAATGCATATGATGCATGCCTCTAACGTCCGAAATTTACGCACATCACTATTATATATTACCTTATGACTAATGCCTTTACGTATAAAGATTGCGACGCCCCCTCCTTGAGTGGAGTTGGGTCGGTCTCTCCTTACGATATTGTAATTGTTGTTAGTCAATTTATGTTTCTGGTTAAGCTTAGTTTCGCTAGCCATAAACACATCTGGACTTATGTCTTTAAGCAATTGGAATAAATTCGCTCTACGTTCGGTCCTAATCAGTGAATTTACATTCACAGCTAGGATCTTAAAGGGCCTCTCCGGCAGCGCGCCCTTAACCTCTAAGTTGCGTTAAGCTCGGCAAAACAGAGTAGATATAATCTATCCTAGTCGCCTGCTCCCTGATCTGGTCTTGGAGGCCGTTCAACTGGCCCTGAATGGCCAGTAGAACGCCCATAATGTCCGCCTGTGCCGCCGGCGCCTTAGGCACGGGGGCCTGTTGGGCGACCTTTGGTGTAGGCTGTACCGTGCTTCCCCTTCCTGACACCATTTGGGCGTAAGAAATTTGGGGGTTGACGGGCGTTGTTGTAGGAGGGCGCACTGTTGGACGCTTTTCTACCACTGTTTGCTTTGCTGCTTTATTGTTTTTTATAAGCTGAAACGTCGGGCATCCCCGATAATTAGCGGGGTGTCCGGCGCCTCGGCAGAGTGCACATTTAAGCTGGGTCCTATCTTCGACCCGTTCCTTTCCTAACTTGCATTCATCTGCATTGTGGTTCTCTCCACACTTAACGCAGCGTGACTGCATTTCGCAGTTTGCTGCGGCGTGGCCGAACATTTGGCAGCGCATGCATTGAAGCATGTCGCCGCGCCTTTTTAATTTGTCCCAAGTTACAACCTGATAGTTGCGGACGGATATACTCCTCAAACTATCCAGTTTGCTGCTGGGTGAGAGTTGAACAAGGAAGAAGGGAAGTCTCCGCTTCTCCCGCCTAGCTCTAACTGTAGCGAACGGCTTGACCCCGATAAAGTCGAGATCGTCATTCGCTTTTTGGCGGAGTTCATTTAAGAGCACCTGTGGTTCCGTGTAGGAATCTATGCCCTTCAAAAGGACCGTTTGAAATTTTTCGGTTTTAGGGGTGAAACTAAAGAATTCGGTAGTAGTTTCTTTTAGCAACTCTTTAATTTTTTTGTGCTGTTCCAGTGTGAAGCACTGGATAGCATGCCTATCGTTATTTAATCGTTTAATAGTAAAATTTTGACCTATGGTCAACTTACATAGATTTATGGTATCCTGTAACTCCATTTTATAAGTATTAATGGGTGGCACCTTTTCTTTTTTCATAATCGGCGGCTGTGGCTGCTGCTGCTGAGACTGACTTTTCTACGGCTGTTGATTCTGCTGCTTTTGAATCTGCTGCTGCTGTTTTTCTTGCGTTTGTTTCTGGACTTGTGTCTGCTGCTGTTGCTGTTGTTGTTGTTTTGGCCGTTGTTGTTGTTTTTGTAATTGTTCTTTTTTCTGCTGTTGTTCTTTTTCGTCGAGTTCTTTTAGTTGCCTCGCTCGGCGCGCTTCTTGGCTGGCCTTAACTTTACTTTTTATCTTTTCTATTTCTGCCTCCAAAGCATCAATTTGGGCGAACATTCTTTGTTCCTCGTCCTCCTCAGATGACGCCTCTGATGTGGAGAGGTTCACGAGGGCAGTACTATCGCCCGTCGTGAAGTGCCCTTCTCCTTCTTCAGACATATATGCTATACCCTCTTCGGGTGAAGTGTCTAGCTCGGTTTGTCTTGCTGCCTCTGACGTCTCGTCTATATCGGACGTATGCACCCCAGCTGGCAGCTTTGCTGAGGTGGCCGTGGATCTCCTTTTTACTAAATTTGGTGCGCACTTGATCCTCTTTCTGCGCTTTTGATTAGCATCGGATGATGTTGCCGTTGTTGTTATTGCTGATGATGTTGTTGCTGCAGAATCATTGTTTGTAATTGGAACATCTTTCGATGTTCCCTCTGCTGATGCCATCGCTGGCCTCATTGGCCCTAGGACAACTTTCGATGCCCCGGTGCTTAAACTCCTCCTCCTTTGATCGTTTTCCCAACCAATAAAGTTTTCCACTTCACGGTTGTGAAAAAAAGCTGATAAAGTTCTGATGCCCAGCTGGGAATCGAACTTGCGACCCTCGGATTCTCGGTCGGCCACTCTATCTTTGTGCTACTGCACCACTTATGAAATGTTGATTTAATATAGAACTTAAGCTCACACACGAATTTTAATTGGAAAAACTGGGAAGCCGAAAACGTCTTAACACCTCCACAGTACGAGATCGACTGATGATGTGTCCTTTCCCTTTTTAAGGGGAGGATGCACCACAGCGGTCTTCCACCGCACTGGATAATATGCTGCCTCCACCTTTTCCTGCGGATCTTCGATTATATAAAGGTCATCGTCCAAGACGGCGTCGTCTGGGTCTATGCCTGCTGTCAAAAGGACGTTTCTATTTAAGGTCGTTTTGATCTTTCCTTCTAAATATCTTATTAATTCTTAAGAACATACTCGAGTCGATAGAGTTAACGGCCCGAATTTTATTGTCCCAAAACAGATTAATGGACAACATATAATTTTGTTTGATCAATTGGTTAATGTTTTTGCTCGACGACTTCAGTGTCCTAACCTCGAGATCTCGTGTGTCAGTAAACCGTCTGTACAAGCGTTTTAGTCTTGTCAGTAGTCCAATTTTTGTCTGTGTAGTGCGTCAATGGTCGTGTTACGGTACATGTCGGTTGGTTTGTTAGGTTCCTGTCATTTGGTGGGGATATACCATTTGAGCGTAATTTGCTCAATAAGACGTTGGAGAAGCGTGGCCAGCGCACCTTACTGTAATTGTAAGTATGCACAGGCACATACTCCTCCAACTCCATTAGTTCGTTCGGAAGTTGTATTACGGCGGCGGGTCAGCAGTGGTCACTGTCGCACTCGATCGTTCGTAAACAATTTCTTGGCCGTTGACCCACAGTGTCAGTAATTGTTAGTCTAGCGTCTTTCAGCAATAGATCCAGATAGGCACAACTTCTTGGAAACAATGGCCTTTCTGTAGCAAGAAGGTCGATGCGATACTCAATGTTGTACTGACCCATTCAATTATAGAGATGGTTACCTCGAGGATTTTGTATTTGATTTCCAAAATCTATGTGCTTGGCAGTCTTAAGAATTTAAAAAGCTTTTCAAGCTCTGTTATAAACTGGGTGGGCTGAGGTGTTTCCGGTGCATAGTCAGCATCACATACATTCGCTTCCCCTGTTGGAGATGAATGCATATGATGCATGCCTCTAACGTCCGAAATTTTCGCACATCACTATTATATATTACCTTAAGACTAATGCCTTTACGTATAATGATTGCGACGCCTCCTCCTTGAGTGGAGTTGGGTCGGTCTCTTCTTACGATATTGTAACTGTTGTTAGTCAATTTATGTTTCTGGTTAAGCTTAGTTTCGCTAGCCATAAACACATCTGGAGTCCTTACCTTGGGTAGGGGCTACCGTGATCATCCATAAAAAGTGTTTGCCCGCCCGTAAATATAAAAAATAATTTTAAAAAAATGCATTGCATCTAACGCAGACCCAACGTCCTACTCATTTCACATCTGATTGAGTGTGGAGTGAATTGCTTTTGCTGTGGTTGGTGACTGCTGGTGTTATTGAACCCCCATTAAATTGTGCTTTCAGAGTTCCCCGTGTCCATTTGTTAACTCGGATTCCTTGGATTTCTGTTGAGGTGCTTTTGATTTGAGAGCTTTAAAAAAAGTCTTGAATGATGGGTGTTATCGTGGAGTGTTTTCGTTTTTTGCACTTCTTTTAATATGTGGAAAATACGTTAAAATGCAGAAACAAAATTTTAAGCTGTTTTCTTTGAAGAAGAACATTATTTGCGAAGGTCTTAATTAATGTGAAGTAAGGTATTTTTAAAAGGTGTATTTATTTTAAAGTTTTGTGCAATTTGTATTTTTAATTCGTGTATTTTAAAAGAGGTGTGTGTTTTTTCTTAGAGTTTTGTACAATTAGTTCGAAAAGCGTCGAGGTTTTCAAAAGGTTTAAGTGCCGAAAAAAAAGAAATTGTTGACGCGACAAAAAAAAATCATACAAAATTGCAAGTAGATGGTATTTTCTTGTAGGTAAATGAACAGTTTACAGACTTCTTAACGAAAGCAGTTAAAAAGGACAAAACTCGCCAGCAAAGAAAAACAAATCTGATAATAAATAATTTTTTTATTTTTGCTTGTTTTATTATTTAAATGGGATTAAGTCTACTGGGGATACCCTTCAAAAACGCACTTTTTATCTAACCTCATGGTGGTGTAGAAAATATAAATGTGTTTTAATTTTTATAAACATAATGATTAAATAAAAAATGAACAATAAACGATGAAAAAAAATGGCGGTAACCCTACATACTATTCTTTCATATTTGCTTTGTTGAGTGACAGATTTGTGCAATCCACTGTTGTGAGAATGAGAGGCAAACGTCCTATCTTCCCTAAACTGCCTATTTTTCTGGGACAGAGAATAGTAGATGACAGGCATTAAAAATCTGCCAACCATGAGTACCCTCTACACTACACAATAGATTCAACTTTAAGAGCAATTCTTATTATTGAGATTTTAAAACTCATTCTGTTGATAAAAAAAAAAAAAAAAAAAAAAAAAAAACTAACAGCCCGACTCTCTCCAACATCACTGATACCTCACAAGGTCACAAGTCATAAGAAGAGATGAAATTTATTTTGTGACTTTTTTAGATTCTCCCCCAAAGTGACACTTGTGAGAGTCATAAAAACAATAGAAATTGTGATCTACTTTAGAGCAGGTCACAACTCACAAATAGTTTGAATTTTGACATTTCGTTTCGTCTTTCGATATAATATTTTGTGAAACAATTTTTTGTATATTCCAACATGGAGTAAACAGCAATGAAACTTTAATCTGAGATGAAAACTTCAACAGTGACTATCAAAGAGAAGGAAAAAGTGTCAGAGCATCCTAAATAAACAATTTATCAGTAATCACACAATAGTGTAATTGCCTGCAGGTATTCTGTTAATTCTATACCTTTCCAGATCAAATATAAATCCTTTTACATTTTCTTGTTTGAAAATGAATGAAACACTGAAAACGGATTGTCTTTGATAGTTGTTTATTTTATAGGAGTAACTTTAATTTTTTAAATAAGCTTATCTTCATTAATAAGCCGAATCACTTAAAATTTTCGTTTTGTTTTTACTATTTAGCTGTTCCAATAATGCCACTACACAATTCACCTTTAGCTTTGTTGAATTTCGTTGTGTGTTTTCTTGTGCCGATTGAGGGATAAATGTTATCGAGTCACAATAATCATCACAAGGAATAGTCACAAGGGCTTTTGACTGTTAGATTATTAATTAAGATATTTAAAAATTTATATATTTATGAAAAATTCAAATTAATAGACAACAAAATTGATGTCAGATTAGCGAATACCCAATCGCTCAACTCCAGCTGCTTACAATCATTAAAAATGAATAATTTGAAATACAAGATTAAGTTATTAGTTATCGTCCAAATCGTATCGTTTTGAAAATAACTATTTGATTATTAATTACGAAAAATCTTGATTGCAAGACTAGATCGTTCAGATGATAGTCGTTTTCAATGTTATGTGAAGCACGACTATTATAGAAAAGATATCGCCTGACGATACAGAATGTGTACCCTGTAGTATTTTAATTGTGTGGGGCCAAATTTCAATTGGGTTTTTTATTGACTTCAAACAAATCCGCAGTCTATGAAGTGAAAAACATTTTGTTACGAAATGTAATGGTCCAAAACATATCGTAAATCACATTAACACAAAACATATCCTAACTATTGCATTTTATATTAAGATTGGGTTGTATATATATTATATATTGATTTTTTTATTTTCAGACTTCTTATGGAGGACATGGTTATCATTACATTCAGATGAATATTGTACCCAGGCTACTTGCTAAAGGTCTTACAATCGATCAGGTTGAACAAATAACAATTTCCAATCCAGCTAAGTGGCTGGAGTTCAAAATATAAGCTGCAAAATAATGATAGAGTTATATGTACCTGCATGCATGTGTATTTTTGACAAGCAAGTTATGAATTTTGTAACATTTTAAAATTAGGAATAGATACACTACCATTTTAAGCAAATGTTTATTAATAAAAAAAAGTGTGTGTATTTATGTACACGCACCAGAAGTAAAACTTCTCTAATTGAAAAGAATTTTTTCTTAAGTAATTCTAATTCAGCTACACCATATTTCAATTTCATGAAAACCGGTCAATTAACAAAGATGTTGACATTTTTTCATACCAGCCCACTACTTGCATAATACATCCCCCATAACGACCCCATCTTCCAATTGTACAACCCAAACGCAAAATTCTTGGCCTACTCATTAATTAACAAATTAACACTTTTTAATTACCTAGTTTTTCTGCTCCCAAGCAGTTGTTGTTTAATTTTTTTTTGTCAATGTAATGAATTACATTTAATAAGTAAATTAGAACAAACAGAGCTAAATTTGAGAAAAAATTATAGCTTAAGTTCGCTTTCTCTTAAGCAATGATATATAGCATAACAGTTGGACTACTCTTCTTGGGATGCAAATTAGTTAGACTATGACGATTTAAATAGATTTTTAATTAACCGTTATTAAAAAAATGACATTCCCTTGTTTTGTTGTTTATTGATCTCTTGTTTTATGCAAGCCAGCAACAGTTTGATGTCAACCATGGTGTGTGACGTTGCATTATCACGAGACCTTAGGAAATCCATAATTAAATCCTTTGAAACGGGATTATCGAACTATAAACTCGCAAAACAATTAAATTTACCGCGCTCATCAATTCAAAACATTATCTCAAAGTTCATAAATAGTGGAAATGTGGAGATTGATGGACGCCCACCAATTATCCTCGAGATTGCCGAGTTTTTAAGAAAATAATAAAAGAAAATCGACGTCAAACTGCGGCTGCAATAACTGTTCAATGGAGAGAAAGAATCCAAAAAATCGACAAAATAAACAAAAGAAAAAGCGACTAGAGTGGGCCAAACAACGTAAATAATGGACTTTATTTGGAGTGATGAGTGCAGGTGTGAGGTTTGCGTGGGCGATAAACGAAAAAAGTTAGAAATTCAATTTCACAGATACCCTTAAGAATACGCTCAAGTTTCCAGCAGCTCTAATGATATTGGGATGCATGTCCGGGCGGGCTTGGGCAATTTACATTTTGTAAATGAAAATGTCAATGCTGCCAAGTACAGGGTTATTCTCGAAAATGAACTTCTCCTATCAATACCACGACTTCAATCTAGTGATGGAGACTATATTTTCCAACAGAATGGTGCTTCTTGCCATACAGCAAGGTCCACAAATGCGTGGTTATCTGCTGAAGGTTTTCCTTTACTGGAATGGCCTTCCAGCCCTGACCTTTCATTAACTGAAACTATCTGGCCTAAAATGAAGCATAAACTTCCAAAAGAATCTTCAACTCTTCAAGACCCAAAAGCTAAAATCATAAATATTTGGGAATTTCTTGGTACCGAAGAATATCAAAAATTAGTTGACACAATTCCACGATTCAAAGAAGCAGTTGTTAACGCCAAAGGCGACGTAACACAATCGTGAAATGAAAATTAAGCCACGTAGGCCAACAATCGTTATTTTATTTTGTAAGACTGGTCTATACTGTTATTTAATTGAAATCATTTATTTTTGTTACTTATTCCTATTCAAAATAAATGTATCTTAAGAAAAATAACAAAATATTGAGTTTATTTCCGATCGAATTTAAGAATCAGCAGATTTTTGTTTTTTATCATAGATAGTCCGACTATTTTGTGTTTGGGCTCGTACAAACATCATCGTTACCTCGTATGAACTTTTAGTCATGATTCAGCAATTTTACATTACATTACACATTATACTACTCCGTATATATAAATCTACGAAGTAGATATGCTGAAACCCTGGCAACGAGACCATCGACTTAAATATTACACACATTAATACCACGTCGAGAAAGCCATAGAAACAAATAACAATATTCTGGATATACATTTTTGTTTGAGGGAGTTTCGTGTTGTCGGTTTTTTTTTTTTTTTTTTTTTATAACTTTACACGCGCTCAAGGGATTTTGAATACCCTTTATATGTTTTTTTTTTTCTAACACAGCGCGGTCATCCGGTGGAAGAAGACAAAGAAGGATAGGAAAGATGTTTGAACATTTTTTCCCCAGGCCAACGTCGAAAAAGAAGTTTTACTTCAAAAATTATTTAAGAAGGAAATCGATAAAATATGTACACTTTGTTTAGTAGCTTGGACTTATTTAACTCAGAAATCAAGAGTCCTGGAACGAATTTCGGCTTATCGTTTTTAAAATTTTGTTTTTTTATTTCTCTAGCAAACGAATTATTAAGGATTTTAATACCAAGCAGTAAACGAGCAAATTTACACATAATAAAGGTTCTAATGCTTATATTTACAAAAATCCGTTTGTCAGATAATGAGATAAAATTGATTCAATGTCGTTTTTGACGGGCTGTTCGCAGTTACTGTTTTTAAACTCCTTATTACTTTTGTTGCGGCACCTATTGAGATGGAGAACAGTTTCTCACTAAACGTATTAAGAGTTACGAACGGGACTTGAGGGTGTGGATATAGTGATGTAAAACTTTGGAAATCGTATTTACTGACCGTCTTTTTTCTTCTAATCTCGCCCAAATGAGTGGCGTTAAGAATTGTTAGGGAGACAATTAGATTTAGCCTTCTCATCTGACGCATACAATACTGAGGTCATTGAAAGTATTTATCCCTATCCCTTATAGTACCTTCCCATTTCACTCACGTTGGCTTACGAATGTGATATTATCCACGCTTACGAATGTGATATTATCCACGCTCTCGCGATTAAAAAATTCAATTTTCGTAAAGCGAACTTTGATAAGCTTAACGATTGCCAAACTATCTTGCATACCTAAACTTTTCGAGAGTTTAATTCATGACACCTTGCTCCCTCATTGCAGGCAACTCTTTTCTCCGAAACAACATGGCTTTCTTAAAGGAAGGTCTACGATCGCTAAGCTTACTGAGTTTGTTTCTAATGCCATTTGTGCTTTAAGATGGTCATGAAGTTGATGCAATTGCAACTGATTTTAGCAAAGCATTTGATAAGATCTCGCATAACATTATACTTTTCAAACTGAAAGCATACGGGTTCCCTCCCCTGTTTATATCATGAATCCAGTTCTATTTAAACGATCGCCAATACACAGTTATTTTTAGATCATGCAATTCTAACCCTATTAGTTCAACACAAGGCGTCCCGCAAGGAAGTCGCTTAGGACCCTTGTTTTCCTGTTAACAATTAATGATGTGGAGCTTATTCTCTCAGGATCTGATCTTGAGATCTACGCAGATGATATGCGGATGTCAAAATACATTTTATGTATCACAGATGATCATTTGTTACAAAAAGATTTAAACTGCTTCTTTATTTGGTGACAACATAACTTCCTCGAGCTTAACGTAAGTAAAGGTCAAGCCATTACATATTCGTGAAAACGCCCGCCCTTGTAGCAACGACAATATTTTATAAATGATCAACCAATTCCGATTGTCACCCCCATTTTTGACCTAGATGTAATTTGTGACAAGCAGCTCAACTTTCGTCAACATATAAACAGCGTCATTAATAGAGCAAATTCTACTCTTGGGTTCATTAAACGCTGGCCAAGAGAATTCTCAAATCCCTACGTCACAAAATCCCTTTATATTGCCTTTGTTAGGCTTCTTGCTGAATATGCCTCCCCAGTCTGGTCACCTAACCAACAACGTATTAAGGCTGTTCAACGTAGATTCTTTAGGTTTGCTTTACGCTGGCTGGGATGGGAGGACCCATTTAACTTACCTCCCTACGAAAATCGTCTTAAGTTAATAAACCTACAAACGCTATACCGACGTGTCGTAATAACGCTGATGTAATTTTTATACATCAGGTTTGGAATGGTGGTATTGATAGCCCAGCTCTACATGAAAAAAATTATACGGAACGTAAACCATCGTCGTCTCAGGTCCATACCAATGATGTGGATCCTCTTCCATCGTACTGAATATGGCCAAACCGAACCTATCACAAGGATGCTTCGGAAAAATAGTAATTCTACAATTTTCGGTCTAAGTTCTCTCTCCATAAGGCACTCCTAACTTAATCCCTCTTATATACTTTGTTATGTGCCTACACCGGGTTGGACCACCTTAGTGAAGGGGGGTTTATCTAAAGCCATAACACACAATTTTGAATGACTTAGCGTACTTAAAATATAAAATTGTCAAATTTTCAAACGGAGAAGGGAATTTGTCATGGCTCCGGAAAAAATCTGGTTGAATTGGCCAAAGATATTGACTGCGATGTGCAAAAGAAATAAATACAGGTTTTTTTCCGCGCCAAGATATCATATTTATGATATAGGATACATAACAGGGCAACAATTGTAGATTTATCAAAATGCAAAAATCCAACATACCTACAACATAATTAAAACATTTTTCATTTATTTAATCCACCATCATTTTTTCTTTTTGCTTAATGTATGCTCCCAATTTCTTGACTTTTTCACGATTAATTTAAATTCAATTAAAAAAAATGTACATTTGTTCATCGGACAAACAAAATAATTTCTTTGGCTTTCAAATTTGTTCTTCTAATGCCGATTTCGTTTCAATAGAAACATCGATCTGCAGTCGATCCGCCGTCAATTTTTTTCTTTAAATCAGATTCCTTTCAAATTAAAATCAATTTTTTTCTGAAAAGACAGATCCATATTGAATGTCTTCTTCCAGGTGGATTAAAAACGGATTTGTACACAGATTCTCACACACTACAATATTTGTTTTGAAGTCTCTCAAATGTTGTGTTGTTAATGAAGTTTTTATTTTGTGGAAGTATACCGAAAAATAAATAAATATTATTACCAATTAAAAATATATAGATATTGTTAAACATATCTTTGAAAAAAATATTTAAAAAGTAAAACAATTGGATATAAAAATTCCGCCGCTGCGGAACCAGAAAACAAAAACTGTCAAGCAACATACAGTCACAAAAGGAGATTCGATCCGTATCCGTTCGTTAGGAAGAAAAAAAGTATTGGTTTTAGTAGAGAATCCTATTTTCTGAAACGAAATCGACATCAGATGACGCACATAAACGAAAAGTTATTGTAGAAATTCATATTATTTATGAATTAATTTTCTTTTAACTTTAAATTATCTAATGTTTTGTAGTAAATGATTAGCCCTTCTGGCAGTACTTCGAATTAACCAAATAATAGTTCTTATTTTGTTTATATGGCAATGCCATATTGAAATGTCAAATTAATGATCTAAGGCCCGTGTGCTGATACACAACTTAAGCATTTAAGTTCTACTTAAGCCCGTATGTGACAGTTAGTTTACGCAGAGGAAAAAGTAGCCCTTAAGCATTTTAAGTTTAACATAAATATTTATATTTCGTATCGGTAAACGGGTCTAAAAGCTTTAGCAAATAAATAAAATCCATAAAAGCTCTGTAAAAAATTAGTATAAATACCGAGCCTAATTGTAATAAAATTGCATGGATTCTGGTTGTCGATCTCAAACGAAGAACAGCACGGTGGAGCACCTCCGCCTCTGTTTCTGAGGCTCAGTACGGTAGAGGCGATTGCCGCCGTCAATAAAAAAAACCTATCAAGTTTTCCGAAAAAACCTACCAAATCAATGAAAAACCTGCCAAAGCTTAATTTGAGTTTTTTTTTTAATATAGAGCATTTAAGGCATTTAAGAAATAAAATACATGACTGGATCGCACGAACTTGCTCTTATGTTCAATCGCACAAATCAATCAATAGCACAAGATTTAAAGTATATAAGCAGCTAAATATAGGTATACAAAAATTAAGGGCGATTTTTTTAGACGCGTGGTTTTCAATGTGGCAATACTTTTTTCGGGGTTGGTCTTTTTGACAGCTGTCACTTGATTTATACTCTATTTGGTTTGCCATTTATAATACGAAATACAAAATTATAATAGTGGTTCGTGGGCCACGATGCGGGCACATGACCCGAGATAATCCGCTCACCAAAAGTTTCCTTCAATAAATTGATCGTTTCGTTGTCTGAATAAGACTATTGAATATGAAATGGCAAACCAAACTGAGCCTAAATCAAGTGACATCTGTCAAATAGACCAACTCGAAAAAAAGTATTACCAGATTGAAAACCACACGTCTAAAAAAACAGCTGTTATATACAAACATTTTTATACAAAATATATTGGTATGGAAATTATAAACATATAACACTATAAATTCCAAAATATAATTTCAAAAAAATCGTGCACGTCTTCAAAAAAAACAAAGATTTCTTATTCAAAAATCAAAAAAACACTTTGGTAGGTATGCAGTATTATTTAGAATTCGGAGGATCTCCTATTTATAAACTTTGATTAATTTCCATCGTAGCTCTCAAATTGTTTTTAGAAAATCTTAGAAGATTCCATTGTACCCGATCATAATCGGTTTTATGTTTTTGTCTAATAACAAATCCTTAAAGAAATTTTCATTTCATATTTAACGCCAATTATTCAATTATTATGATGAAATGCCTATCCATGTTTTTGTATTCTAATAAATTAGAAAGCTTGAATAACAAAATGGAATACATATTATTTTAGTTTAACCTGTCAATTTACACAATTAATTGATTCAATTAGTCTCTAGTTACAAGTGTACTTCTATTGAGAAATAATGTAGCGACTAATCAATTCATTATTAAAAAGTTTTGTTTTTGCTATTTGATGTAAAAACGTACCAAATTGAATTGAAACCTACCAACCTACCAGAACTGAAAAAACCTACCAAGTTTGGTATAATCCTTCCAAAACGGCAATCGTGGTAGGGTTACCTCAGCCTCTGAGTACTTGAATGTGGTATAGATTGAACCAAATCACTTGCCCGGCGACCGACGAAGGTCGGTTGCGCAGAGATAGAGGATTCAAGAGAACAAAAATAGTGCGCAAGAGATTTAATGAATACAATGCCAGAGATGAAATACTTTTTTGAAAACTAGAGGGTCATTCCGTAATTTACAAAACGATAATCGTCAAAACGATGATCGTCGACGATATCGTCTTTAATTTGCTTCGCGTAACTCAACCACTATAGTCTCGTCAATCGTTTATAATTTGAGAGCATTTGGTACATTTCAGAAACTCTCAAACTTTTGTTGAGTTATCAAATGGACTGCCATAAATGTCAATAAAGTTGCGTATTGTTTTGTATTTGGTGCGAATAAAGCTATATAATTGGACAAAAATGTAAGTTATTTTATTGTAATATTTTTTACAAATTGATATGTATAAATATAAATACATCAATTTATATATAGGACAGCCACACAGTCTCAGATTGGTATTTTGACTCGATATATGGATGAACATCCCGATTTGTCTCTCAACTGTCTTTCGTATTAATTGTATTTTCTCCCAACTTGCGCTTTCCTTTCCAATTTCTAATACACAAGCAAATTGCTGCGCCGAAACATTTTAACTTTAATTTGCAAATACAGCAGAAAGACAAAAAACAAGATGTCAAACTACAGTGGCTACTCAATTATTTAACTACAGTCACCTACAAACTTCAAAATTAATGCAAGACGATACCTATGTAGCTATCGTCCAAATGCTATCATTTTGGCGATAGCGTTTTGACGATTATCGACTTACGTGAAGCAAATAAAGGCATCACATTAGTTCAGACGATATCGTCTGACGATAGTCGATTTAGGGAATGACCCCCCTGCACAATAAGCCACGATTATACCTCATGTAATTAAGGTCTTTCAAAATTAATGAGATGAGCTCAGAAATTTGAAGAGAGTTGCGCAGTAGATGGGCCAAGTGGATTGGTTTAAGTTATATTATTCTTCAAAAAGATACCTCAAGGGGACAATTGCCGATCCGTGAAGTTTAGAAGTGAAAAAAAATATCTTTTCAGTTTTCACAGAGAGTTTTCACTTTCCAACTTCACGACTAATGGGATTCCCGAACTCATTGTCATAAAACTTGTACTAAAAAGTACTAAATGATAAATTCTGTCCTTTTTCTATCATTTTTGATTATTTTTTTTTTTTGCGAAAGATAAATATTTCATTTCAATTTCTAAATTTGCTTGCGGACAATGTCCGGAAAAATAATTCGTTTAATTATTAACAACAGACGTCGTACAACAAAGGTGGGTATTATAATATTTTATTATTATTTCAATCCTGTCTCAGTTTTTCTCTAGATTTATTACTTTTTGATAGGAAAAATGTGAGGATATTGCGGCGTTCCCTTCGAGAATTGTGGCAATGGCGCAGTGGATAAAGTGCTTGATTGTTAACTAGGATGTGTGTGTTCGATCCCCACGCTAGGCGCATTCTTTTCTATACCTCCAATTTTAATTGGATGCCGCCCATGGGTTAAAATGAGACAGTCAATACCTGGTTGTCAAATCCACTGTGCCCAACTAGTGCCGTGCAATTCAGGTTGCATTTAAAAGACCTTAGGTCTTACAGGAATATAGTTAAATTAAAAAAAAAAAAAATTGGGCAGAATTCATTCGAAATTACAACGGAGGAGCCCTTTATTGAACTTTACATATTCCCGAAACATTTATGCATGGATTTAAAAATGAATTTAAAACATTCTTAAAAAACACTCAACGCATAAGTGAGCTTCCATGCTATGTGAAGGTGTTAAAGTGTTCTGCGATTTTTTGCGACGGGTAGTTATCAACGAGTCGTGGCGGTAATGAGCACCATCGTGTCAGCTGTTGTGAATCTGTTAATTGAAACCTTTCGTTTTTTATTTCGTATTTACATAAATATAACTTACTGCAAAAATAAATTTGTGTATAAATATGTATGTATGTGCCGAATCCAGGGGCCCCAGCACGAAACTTGAAGCAATCGAGTTTTGTCGTTACAATCGAGAATAAATAATCGAGGTGAATATAAGACCGATTTTATGTTGGCTGCATTATTGCCTAAACCAAAGGAAATAATATCGAATGAAAAAGTAGACAATATAAGCGACTGAAATTTTTGCAAAACGTGTTTTAGTGGGCAATTTGTAATTGGTAATATTATAGAAAGATATCGAAATAAAACCGAAATATGTTTAACCCAAATTGTAATAATGACTGTACCTTTTAGAGTTTAAGTTTTTCCTAATCCAAGAGGCAATTCGAAGAAATTGAGATGATATTGAAAAAGGGTTAACCTGTTGTTTCTTAGCTAATTACTAGCAGGGCTGTAATATTTCATGAACTCAGCCTTATATGGCTGAAAAAAAAGGTTGTTACAATACCGTCCAGATTTTAAAAGCTTAAATCGCGTACATCGCCAGAAGATATTATAAATTTTCGAAATATATCGAAAACAATTTAAATACCAAAAAACTTTTAGGTACACCAAAACTGGGCCCCATCTCAAATCCTATAATAGGGTCAAGTAGGGGGTTGCAGCAGTTACGCGCCGAGCTTTTCATACGCTGCGCCGTGAACTTGTCTTTTTTTAAATGGAAATATCATCGAACGAAGTGGAAATAACATAGAACAAAATTTCCCTGTGCACTGACTGGAAATAAGAGCGAAATACTGATGGACATTATTACCATTTTTGTAGGAAATATAGTCGACTAAAAAAAACTAATTCACCTCTTTTTCAATTTTTTTGCGAAATAAAATACATTCGACCTTATTTATTACTACAGGGTGGCGCACGAATCGTGCTACAATAAGAAATTTAAATAACTTTTATTTAAATCGATGTATTTCATAAATTGTTTTTATTTGATTAAAAATTAAATTTTATTTTAAATAATTAATGGTTTTTAAAGATGATAGACTGCAAGTGAACTCCACGCTCATCCACGCATATGCGGCACCTGATCAGAAAATTATTCATTGCGGCCTGAAGGGTTGAAATTGGGATCGCATCAATTATTGTCTTAATGGAATGCTTTGATTTAGTCAAATTCCTGGGTTTCGTTTTGTACACTTCTTGCTTGACATAACCCCATAAAACAAAGTTTTGTGCAGTCAGGTCAGGTGACCTTGGGGGCCAGCGGAAGGTGCAGTTTCTGGATATCAATTCGTTGGAGCTCCGCCATAACTTGTGTGGCTACGTGTAAACTTACTCCATCTTGTTGAAACCAAATCCTGCTGAAAGGGATACGTCTTCGGCGAAGTTCTGGTTAAAAAAACTCCTTCAACATCTTTAAATAACGGTCACCATTGACATTTTGTGTTACACCCTTTTCTTCAAAGAAGTATGGCCCGACAATACACCTTGATGAAACTGCGCACCACACAGTGACTCATTCTGGGTGGAGTTCCGTCTCATGGAGCATTTCTGGATTAGATTCACTCCATATACGCCAATTTTCCTTGTTAACATTGCCGTTTAAGTGAAAATGGGCCTCGTCAGACATGAACAAACAATTTATCAATGTGTTGTCTTCTTCGACCATTGCAATCATTTTTCGGCAAAATTCCAGGCGAACAGGCAAATCCTGAGAGTTTAACTTGCCTGTAATTTGGACTTTGTACGGAAACAAGTTTAAGTCATCATGAAGTATCCGTTGTAATGACCGTCTGCTAGCTCCAATTTGGCCCGATAAGTTTCGAGTCGAAACACTTGCCGATGCAACAGCCACGATTGTATTCTGAACCCGAACATTGGGATCTCGATAATACGGTCTTCGTTTGATGCTTCCAGATTCGGCAAACATATTCACCAGCCTCATAATGGTCCATCTACTCGAGGGAGTACCTCCAAACTCCAGACTAAATTCCCTTTGGACGGATGCAAGGAATGGTATCGCTGCACTATCCAAATCCTTTTTTCAGTATCCCAAGCATTCATTTTGATAAATCTAAATAGTAGCCTTTAAAATAAGAAAATAAGGCGATTACTCACACTGAAAAAAACTTATTACGTTTTATTGTTGTATCACGATTCGTTTATTTATATTGTTGAATGGGTCACTTGTGACTATGGTTGGCCGGGGGTAGACAAATTTACTCTGGTTGAGAAATTGCAGTCACCTTTGTTATTTACAGGTGGACTAAACTTGCAATTAATTCTCTCAGAATATTTATCCTTGCATGAATAATATCTAATGGAGTCGCGTTCTTTCTTTTTATGTTGGGATGTTACCGAGCTATCTCTGTGGTTTTGTTTTGACATATCGTTGCCTCGATCAAGTTTGACAGGTGTGTTTTTTTCCTTTTTTGTGTGCAGATGACATTTCATCTCATAATTTGTTTTCTCTCATGCCGATCACTATTCTCTTGGCGCCCTTCAAACATTTTTGTTTGTACTCATGATGTTTTCGATTGATTCAGATTTCAATCTAAAAATTGACTTTATTCGTGCCGAATGGAATACAATAGCAATTGATTTTTTTTTTGACTTTGTATTAGTGTAATTTCGTGTCTGTGAAAATAGTAACAGTTCACTTAAAACTGCTTCCATTTTTGTATTTGGATTAATTTTCTTTAATATTTTGTTTAACTTTTCGCAATCGAAACAAATTACAAATTCAAAACCACATTTTTCAAGGTGACAGCGGAAAATTGTATTTGTGTTGGTGCAAGGATGGGTAAATCTGCTGATAAATCGAGGTTTGCAAAAATGATCTAGATTCAAAAATAAATCAATTTATTATGCCGAAAGGTAGGTACACAAAAAACGGCGAAAATCGGTGCTTTGACAGATCTAGATGTAAAATAAATTAATTTAACCATTGGTAAGGAAAACCACATTAAATTCAAAATGCAGTAAGGCCTGTCAAGTTGTGCCACCCTTAGTACCGATGAAAAGTGGTCTAATCAGGAGGTGGTTCGATTGGTTTGGGGTCAAAATACTGTATGGGTCATAATACTTTATTTAAAATACTGTATCTCAAGACAATGTATTTCAAAATACTGTATGTGCAAAATATTGTATGATCAAAACACTGTAAGTCAAAATTCTGTGTTTCAAAATTCTGGTTTGTCAAAATTCCGTATTTTAAAATTCTGTATCTCAAAATTCTGTATTTCAAAATGCTTAAGATCGGTTAGAAAATAAAAATCGTTTTGATAATGTAAAAAAGTTATGTAAAAATATAGTATTTTTGGATATAGAATTTTGAGATATAGCTAGTGTTTTGCTCACACAGCATTTTCAGATGAAGAATTTCGAAATATAGTCTTATGGGATACAGTATTTTGCTAATACAGCATTTTGAGATACAGTATTTTAAGTTTACAGTATTTTGAAATACAGAATATTAACCATACAGTATTAAGACCATACAGTATCATACAGAATTTTGAACATACAGTATTTTAAAATACAGTATTTCGACCCGTTACCGGTCCTATTATAGAGGTTCATTTTTAATAGGGCCGGTCCACTTAAAAAGGTTTTTTCCTCATGCATACATGTCTGTTAAGAGTAGATATACCTCTGTTTATGTATATAAAAATAAGTCTGCCAGTGCATATACTATCTATAAAATTCCCGAAAATATGCAATCAATTAGATTTAATTCTATACCCAGTGCTTTTGCTTGGAGAATTGTACCAAAAATTGGAACATTCTTTTGTCTAGCTAAGCAAAACCATTTGAATGTCAAAACATCAATTCGACAAAAGATACAAATGATTTCATACGTTTCGTTTTCAATCCATTTGATGTCGTCGTTCGCGCTCAATCAAAATTCTTTGGATTTGACATTTGCTGCAATCAAATTTCTTTGCAAGATCTCTCTGAGACAAATTTGCATATTCGAAACACTACTTAATATCTTCAACCTTATTTTCATGATCAAGCTACTTTTACTTTCTTTTTTAACTTAGTAGCTTTATTGAAAACCAAACACAAACACCTTTAACAAATCAATTGCACTGACTGACCTCAAAACTCTGCCTTTAAAAAATATAAAAAAATCAAATTGTTTCATTTGCCAACTAACGAAGGCTTAAAATTACACACTTATTGGGAAATCGCCAAATAAAGCAAAATTAACCGCCGCCGAAGCGACGGGCGGTACCAACAATTAAAAAAAAAATTTGATGCATTCATATTTCGTATTTCCTACGCTTGGCCCAATTAGACAGGTGAATACATTAAGCAACGCATGTCATTTTAGTGGTCCATGGTCCGATTAGCAGGTGCCCCGATTATAAGAGCAAGTTTGAATGAAAAATAGCAGGGAATGTATAAGCTGTGGTCCGAGTATGAGGTGGTCCGATTATAGAGTGTCCCGATTAGCAGATTTTACTGTACATCATTTTTATTAGTTAATGAGCATTAATGAAATGCACTTTTGCAAAGCCAAACTCTCTGACTTAAATGAAATGTCAAGACATAATCTACCCAGCGAAGAAAATTCTGTGATTCTTGTATCAGAGATTTCGATGACGATACAGATAAGTGGAGCCCATCTCTTATGACTTTCATTATAGTTAAATTGATTCAAAAAAGAGCATGGATAGATGTTTAAGCATTTTAAAATAAGAAAAAGCCCATCTTCTCTTGAAGTTACTACGCAAGAAAGTAGATTCTCCCATACGTTTACATATGTACATATATGTACATATAGTATAGTTTATTGAATTTTTTTCAGGTGTATTTCATTATGTTGGGGCAAATAGGGTAGAGTTACATATTGCCGGCATAATAACAAATCTATAATTCTACTGCACTGCTTACAGACTTATGTTGGGTATGTTTATTATAGATTTACTAGTTATGGCAAATTATAAAAAGTAAAATAGAGCTATCACGTGGGTACTTATTTGCATGCATGTTAGTATTGTGACTTATATCTGATTTACTTTGCTTTTCTTAAATACGCAGAGATTTGGAATCTCGCTACTATATTATGTCAAAAGTTCGGCTTTCCGAGTTATAGGTTAATTTAATGCGCAACCTTGTCTGGAACATATTTTTTCCACAGTTAAACCTTATACTAAAATCTAGTGATTTTTAGGGAAAATAGAATTATAGAAATATTTTGTAATTATCGTCATTTTATCGTTATTTTAAGGGGGGGGGGTGATATAAAAGAAAAAACATTTTTGAGTTTCCTTAATTGAGGCGTCTGCTCTTCCGCTTTATATAAAGAAATAGTTATTGTTTTAATCGGTGTGGCATTCGTACCGAGCTCACCTCCTTTTCAGTGGGATAGAACATAGAAGGCACTAGGGTATGACTATTTTTGATGAGAGCTAAATAAAAATTGTGATATAACTGGTCCGCTATCTAACGTTTTTTTTTTTCAACTAGTGCTTATTTCGTGAATGGTAACACCTAGCTCATGTCCGATTTGACAGGTAATTAGTTTTATCCTTCCGCTGAACGAATATGGTTGTGTATACGCTTGAACAACGCTCGCTAAGTGGGCCTGCGATCGACTTAGAGAAGATGCCGATTTTGCCCAAAAATCATCTTTTCAGATGAAGCTCATTGGCGGGTATGTAAACAATCAAAATTGTCGCATTTGGGGCACAGAAAACCCGCACGCATACATTGTAAAGCCGATACACCCAAAACGAGTCACTGGTTGGTGCGGATTTTGGTCCAGAAGCATAATTCGAATATGAGCAAGGGGTGGCCGTTACAGTCAATGGCGATCGTTATCGGGCCATGTTGAACGAATTTTTGTTCACACAAATTAAAGAGGAGGATATTGACAGTATTTGGTTTCAACAGGAC
This sequence comes from Philhelius pedissequus, assembly GCA_910595825.1. Lineage (NCBI taxonomy): Eukaryota > Metazoa > Arthropoda > Insecta > Diptera > Syrphidae > Philhelius > Philhelius pedissequus. The sequence goes on from OU343161.1 coordinate 32,527,703, forward strand.
GGCGCTACGTGCCACACAGCCGAAGCTACACTCGATGTTTGGCGCCCATTTTCAAAAAAAAAAAGTTATTTGCGCGGACCCTGTAAATGCAAATATTTACATATATGTAATTTTCTTTTTTGTTTAATAATTTATTTCAAATTATCGAAAAGGTTCACCACCTTCGTTGATGTTTGCCTTTTGTACTATATTTTCTACGAAAAATTCCCCTAAAAGGCAGCTACTGGCAACTCTACCCTATGCTCTTAGTACATTATAACTAACCTAAGTTATAAGAAAAGATAACATGTTCAGATAGAGTGGTATTGGTAGAAACTCCTTTGAATGACTGAGTAGGTACTTGAAATTTTTTTTTTTTGCGATTTTCACCATAAAAAAACAATAAATTGACGCTCCTATTATGGCCCAGTCTCTATTGTAGCCGTGGAATTGGGATACGTAACGTGAACAGGTCACAAGTAATCAATCATTTATAGTTTTTAAGTGTGATATTCAGTTGATTCCTATGTAAATTTTTTTTTCGATTACACAAATTTGAATATAAAATGTCAGTTGTACAAACAGGTAATATATTTTTTACAAATTATATTAGTATAATGACTTAAAAATAAACAAACAAATTAAGTGGTGCAACAACTCGTGAATTCTCAGACAAGTACAATTATTTCCGCTTGCCAATATTCAGGCGATGAAAAGTTAAGCCCCGAATAGCAAACATAAAATTATGGGTTTATGAATTGTGATTAGATTTTTGGAAATATCTTGTTAACAATTTTTCCAGAAATGTGCAAATTATCTGACATCAATCAATTAATGGTCACCTGAAAGTACAAGTATATCAACATTAGGTATGTTGGCGTGCTTTTTAAAACTGCGAAAATCTACGACTTTCTACGGAAAACTGTTAAATCGTGTTTCGTTGTTTTTAACAGAAGAGAACGATCAAGAAATACATAGCACCTATCATATTTCCCTAGGTTAGGAAGATATTTTATTGGGCGACATTATCAAGACTGTCAAATGAAGGAAAAAAAAACAAAGGTTGTCAGTAGTTGTCGGGTGTTTCATTATAAAAGTTGAAAATAATAAAATTTCACATTTCGTTGGGCTCATTTGAGCAATTAATTAATATTTGCGATAGTAAGTAGTTCATCTAAGAAAACTTTTAACAAAAAAACTTTTCATTAAACATTTTCAAAAATAAACTTTTGTTTTGACGTTTAAAATATTGATAAAATGTGTTTTCAATCCTTCCTCGTACTTTTGCAATACTTTGTCTCATTCTGAGATATTTTTAGCCCCACTCTTAAATGAACCAGATTCTATGCATTCTTGTGCACAAAGAACGGAAACGTAACTATTTTTGAATGGCGGGTTGAGTTGACCACATCTACCTAAAATAATAAGCAAGTGCCACCTGTCATTACTTCATTTAACGAAGAGCTATCTATTGGGGCCATCCAAGCAGATTCCTCGTCGCTCACGAACTCACCCAGCGGGAGGTTGGCGCTAATCGATAGGAAAGATAGACTGTATAATACTACAGCTGCAACTTCACAGTGCATCTGTTGCCTACCTTTTTCGTAATTTTCGAATTTGACTAGCACTTCAGCTACATAATGTATTTAATATAGATTATATGGATTTGGACTTAGCCATTGTATTCGGCTTATTTAGATCAATTATTAATGAATCCGTGAATTGTATGAACTATTGTGTCCATTGCCTAATTCCATTATCATTAAAACCCAATTTTAAGTTCAGTTTTCTTGAATGCTGTTTTTATTTGAACTAATAATTATCAACTTCAAAGCATCCGTTAATATCGTCCCATTAGAATTTATATCTCTAAAGATACATACTGTCAATACATACATAATATACATTTTCAGTTCTTGGCCCAATCAGTCCGAATCAACTTGGACGTACTTTGACCCATGAGCATCTTTATGTAGATCTTGAAAAGTTCCATTCTGCTCCACCCATCGAGTATACTGAGTTTTTTAAACAAAAGATGTCTCTGGAAACCATCGGATTAATTAATCAGTATCCATATTCATGCTTAGAGAACATATCCTTCTGCGATGATGCAACATGTTCCGCTGTCAAGAAGGATATTGCACTGTTTAAAAAGTTTGGTGGTGGGAGCATTGTCGAAAACACTTCCTTAGGCTTAACACGAAATCTAGAAATTTTGGTTGATTTTCAAAAAACAACTGGAGTAAACATAATTGCTGGAACTGGTCACTATATGCATGAACACCAGACTGCAGGTGATCTAGCAATGACTGTAGAAGAAATTGCTAATTTGTACACTAAAGAGATAATCACTGGTGTTGATGTAGAAAATATTGGAAAAGTAAAATGTGGATTTATTGGTGAGGTTGCAAGCGGTTATCCCATTCACGGTGAGAATGAACATTAAATTGGTATATCCATTATGAAATTATATAAATCTTGATCATTTTAGATTTCGAGAAACGAGCAATCCATGCAACAGCTGAAGCTCAACAAAATGTGGGATGTGGAGTGTCTTTCCATCCAGGGTTTGAGGTTAAGGCTCCATTTGAAATTGTTCGATTGTACTTGGAAGCCGGTGGTAAACCTGAGAAATGTGTCATGTCACATCTTGATTGTATGCATTTAAAATATACATTATGTACTTTAAACTGAATTTCACAGAATTTTTGTTTTTTAGTGGGCATATTGGACATGGAACAGCTTTTCGAATTTGCAGATCTTGGAACATACATGCAGTATGATCAATTTGGAAGGGAGTGTTCATTTTTCCATCTGATTCCTTCAACTGATATGCCATCGGATGCACAGCGGATTCAAAACTTATTGCTTCTCATTGAAGAAGGGTTTATAGACAGGATCCAGATTTCTCACGATATTCACGCCAAGCACAGATTGGTGAGTGTTTTTTTTATGTATGTTTTTTTGTCTTTCAATTTTTAAATGGATTTGTTCGACGTGCTCTGCAAGGAATGTCGCTAAGTTGGTAACAGCTGATAATTCTGACTTGATTATTATCTTTCGAGTAAATCTTTCATTATCTTGTTGTTACCCCAATAGTTTCCAAAAAACATTAGTTTTTAATTTTATATTGCAGAGAAGCAAATTGTGTTATTTAATAATTACAACTTAAAATATATTTAATTTAAGTTCTTTGGCCCTATGCACAATCCATACCTTCAAAAGTTTCTAGTTTGTATGCCTGCGTGTGAAAATAAATTTGGGTGTTCTTTTAATTAACATTTTAAAAATAACAAATTACATACAAAACGAGAATTCACAACAAAACAAATTAGCAGATTAGGAATGAGCGATGTTCATCTATCTAATAGGCTATTCACACCAAACCATAAACAAAATTTTCCTCGTTTTCCTCAAAACGAATACTAAAAACTACTCGTTTTCCAATACAAAATTTCATAAACAACTTGTTTTGCAAAACGACTCGTTTTTGATAAAACGACTTGACAACGAGTAACAATTCAAGGATAAGGTAAGCGAACAGATCTTACGTCAAGTGAAATTGATATGATTGTGAATAGGCCCTCAAAAAAAAAGAATAGCTGGTTGCTTGCTGTCAAACAAATTAATTTAAAATCTTTTTAAGCAATTATGGCAAAAACATTCGTATTTATTTGTAAAAAAAAATTATTTTTTTATTTACATATTGTGGTTGAAGAATACGCCAAAATTTCTGGCAGAATTTATTGACAACACATAATGTAGACACAGCTACACCGAAGAGCTGAGATTGTCCTATATTAGGCAGATGATACCAGCGGTAAAATTGCTATTTCTACCCTTTTTTATGGAATGCACGTTTTGACAGCTTTTCCAAGACAACTGAAAAGTCAAACAAAAACTAGTAAATATTCGGTGTGAACGCTCTACTCGTTTTGATAAACGAAAAGCGTAAACGAGTTTGGTGTGAATAGGCTAGAAACATCGATGCTAGAATAAAAAATAGATAATAAAGAAGAATAAAGGAAATCAATAAAAAACATTGATTCTTTCGATTCAACAATTATTAACATATTAATCATTTTGAATGACCAACAACAACTTGAGTGTGCTACCACCAAGTTTTTTTTCATATTTTTTTGGCTGGAATTATATTATTTCACGACTTGCCAAGGTCGATCATCAGATTCCCTTGCTCTAGTGCTGCTTGTCTACTTTTTCATTTTAATTGAAAAACTTCTTGTGCGTTCATCGAGTATTCAACCATGACCGAGCTGCTTAGAAGCCAACGCGTAGGCATCACACCGCCGAGCCCACATGATCAGATCCAATCCAATGCAGGTTTTTCTGTTTATCAATTGCATTGCAACGACTAAAGCTTTTTTACTAGCCAACATCGATGACGAGCATATTCGATATTTTTCTCAATGTCGCTCATTCCTACCTCAGATCTCATGTGACTGTGAGTGTTTATTGCAACTGCCTCAACTTGCCCCAGCTAAAAACCTAGATATACTGCAGGGCGAATTGAGAGCGACCCTAGGTTTCAAAAAACACAGAATTTGTTTACCAGGCTGACTTCAGGTTTTTCAATAAACGCCTTAGGGCGACCCTAGTGCGACTTCAGTGCTCAACAAACTTTTCACGAAATATTCATATTCAACATTAATAGCAATTCTTAATATTGGGAGTTTGAAATATATTAAATGGCACCCGTCTTTTTTTTGATAATTGGAAGCGTTAATAAAAATAAGATTATTGATTAAAATATTTACACATTGATATATGAAACATTCAAACATAAAGTGGTTTTCCATTGGTACAAGAATTTAATTCTTTTTCGATTAAAATCTGCCAAAACACCTATTTTGACAGTTTAGTCTTTCCATTATTGGGCAAACAAAATTAATTTTTTTTATTCTGAATCATTTCATCTTTTTCGGTGAATCTAAACCTCATTTTACTAACCCTACTAGGCGCTGGTACAATTGGAAGCATTTAGCTTGACAGCTACTAGATTTGCAGATGCGAATATTCGCCAACACCATAAAACAAAATAATCTATTCAAAATGCGTTCCATTTGCCATGAAAAACTCAAATTCCTCATCAAATTCTGATTTACCAATGGAAAACCCCATGACATAATATACTCGCTATGGATCCAAATTAACAGACAACAAAATTGCTGTCAGATTACAGCGAATACACAATCATTAAACTCCAGCTGCTCACTGCTTACTTATTTAAAATAAAAAACGAATAAAGTAAAGATTAAGTTATTAGTTATCGTCCAAATCGGATGGTCTTGCTGTGATAGCGTTTTTGTGATTACAGACTTACGAAGAATTTTGATTGCAAAACTAGATCGTTCAGATGATAGTCGTTTTCAATTTCACGGGAAGCACGACTATTATCGAAAAGATATCGCCTGACGATAAAGAATGTGTACCCTGTAGTATTTTAATTGTGTGGGGCCAAATTTCAATTGGGATTTCTATTAACTTCAAACAAATCCGCAGTCTTTGAAGTGAAAACCATTTTGTTACGAAATGTAATGGCTCAAAACTTATCATAAATCACATTAACACAAAACATATCCTAACTATTGCATTTTATATTTAGATTGGGTTGTATATATATTATATATTGATTTTTTTATTTTCAGACTTCTTATGGAGGACATGGTTATCATTACATTCAAATGAATATTGTACCCAGGCTACTTGCTAAAGGTCTTACAATCGATCAGATTGAACAAATAACAATTTCCAATCCAGCTAAGTGGCTGGAGTTCAAAATATAAGCTGCAAAATAACGATATATATTAACGATATATTTATATGTACCTGTATGCATGTGTATTTTTGACAAGCAAGTTATGAATTTTGTAACATTTTAAAATTAGGAATAGATACACTACCATTTTTAGCAAATGTTTATTAATAAAAAAATGTGTGTGTACTTGTGTATAAACGCGCCAGAAATAAAATTACCATAATTTGAAAGATTTTTTTCTTTATTCTTTATTAAATTCTAATTCAGTTACACCATATTTCAATTTCATGAAAACCGGTCAATTAACAAAGATGTTGACAATTGCTTATACCAGCCCCGTACTTGCATAAATAAACCCCATCACCATCATTCATTGCGATATCCGACAGCAAAGAGAATAGATCAAAACTTCTGGAACAAAAATTATAACAATAAACAGTGTAAGCTTAAACTCCGCTTTACGTTTAAACATCAGATCAACCATTTATTCGGTTTCACGGTGTCGTTTAAACATTTAACTGAGTTCAATTTGAAGTTTAATGGGGTTTTCTTTTGGTTATTTCAGATTTTGATCGGAAATTTGATTTTTTCGTTGCGAATGGTATACGATTTCAGATTTACTTTTTTTATGACGGTATTGGTGTATATTCGTGTCTGTGGAACGAGAAGGTATCTAATGGCAAATGATTTGAAAATTGTTTCTTCATTCAAGTTTTTTTTCTTTTGTAACACGAAGCGATCTCAATGTTTAAAAAATGAATTCCGAAATTAATTTGGAGGATAACACAATTGTACTCGTATGTACATAATTGCTGTTATGTTTTTAAAATGTATGTACACATGTTTTCACAGCCTTATTTCACTATTCACAATTACTGAAAATAAAATCTTGTCAAAACGACGGCTGTCAATTGTTCTGATGGTGTTATGTTATTAGTAAAGAGGGGTAAATCTGCCGAAAAATCCAGATCTGCAAAATGTATTTGCTTTCAAAAAATAAATTGATTTGTTTGCCCATTGGTAGGCTTTAATTGTAGAAATCTGTGTTTTGACAGATCTGAAGGGGAAAAAGAAAACCTCATAAGTTAACCGAGATTATTCTGTCGTTTTTTTTTTTTTGAAGTGATAACTTTTTATAGGAGGGTAAGCTGATTCGTTACGTAACGCATAACGCACTATAAACTTAAAGAATTTTTTCTTTTTAAGGAGTGGACCTAGAAACCTGAAATTTTCAGGAATGATATTGCGATAGGTGTTTGCTAAAAAAAATTGAATTCCTAGAATGTCAATAACTGTAAGAAAACTGTAATATTGAGAAGATTGCATATATCAGTCAATTACTTTTGACTGGTTCCATGATTAAATTAGTTTTTTCTTTAATTAATAAGTAGACAATATGACAATTATTTTGATGTATCAAACATTACTCTATCAGCTTTGAAGCTTGGCAATCTTATTTTCAAAACAGGAGAAAAAGATTTAAAATTGCCGGCTTAGTTCGACTCCTATCAGCGATGTTCAGTGTAGAAAAACAGTTATGTTTGAAAATTCATTAAAAATAAAAGATGTGGTGGCTGTTTTGAGCTTATATCGTCAGTTCTATTAGTCCAATCTTTAAGGTTAAGGTCTTAGAATTGACGTAAGACTTGAAGCTACATGGCGGTATAAAAATAACAGGAACGTGTAATACAATAAATATATCTTAGAGGGTTTAAAAGAACAAATTTATTCGATTTTTATTCGTTTTTTGACATTATAAACGGTGATTTTTTTAAAAGCTTGGTTTTTGAAAATTCAAAAAAATACAGAAACTTGTAAAAAGTGAATGAAATTTTTATTTGGATCGATAAACCAATTTCTGCTATTTACTTTTTAAAAATAATTTCACTTAAATGTTGCCCGCGGCCACGCTTCAGGTGGTCCATTCTGAAGGTCCAATTTTGGCAAACTTTTTCACACATTTCGGCCGGAATCTCACCAATGACGCGTTCAATGTTGGCTTCCAAGGCAGCAATCGTGTTTGGCTTGTCCCCATAGACAATAGACTTAACATAGCCCCACAAAAAATAGTCTAACGGGGTCAAATCACATGATCTTGCTGGCCAATTGACTGCGCCAAAACGTGAGATCAACTGCTCACCTAATTCGCCTCTCAATTGATGCATGGTTTCGCGTGCAGTGTGGCATGTGGCACCGTCCTGTTGGAACCACATGTCGACCGAGTTCAATTCTTGCATTTTCGGCAAAAAAAAATCTGTTATCATCGAACGGTGCCTTTCTCCATTGACCGTAACCCTGCGGCCTTCATCGTCCTTGAAGAAGTACGGCCCAATGATGCCGCCTGCCCATAAACCGCACCAAACAGTGCATTTTTCGGGATGCATTGGTAGCTGCTGAATTGCCTCTGGCTGCTCTTCACTCCAAATACGGCAATTCTGCTTATTCACGTATCCATTTAGCCAAAAATGAGCCTCGTCGCTGAAGACAATTTTGCGATAAAAAAACGGATCCTCATCCAACTTTTCTAAGGCCCATTCACCAAAAATTCTACGTTGTGGTAGGTCGCCTGGCTTCAATTCTTGCACCAGCTGTATTTTGAATGGCTTTAAACCAAGATCTTTGCGTAAAATCTTCCAGGTGGTCGAATAACACAAACCCAATTGCTGCGATCGGCGCCGAATGGACATATCGCGATCTTCAGCAACACTGGCGGATGCAGCAGCAATATTCTCTTCGGTAAGCACTCTACGGATACGATTTGGTGGATTAATGTCCAATAAAGTGAAACTGGTGCGAAATTTGGTCACAATGAGCTGAATAGCCTGCTCGGTGGGTCGATTATGACGACCATAAAACGGACGTAGCTTGCGAAACACATTTTTCACAGAGCACGAATTTTGATAATAAATTTCAATAATTTGCAAACGTTGTTCAGGCGTAAGTCTATTCATGATGAAATGGCAAACAATACTGAATCGAAATGTCAAATGTTCGTGGAATTTGTCATGTGTAATCTGTCAAAAATATAAACGTCAAAAACCAAGTAGCAAACAAATCACCCGTTAAATGCAAAAGTTGATAAAAAAATTCAATATTTTAAAAACAATGTTTCACAAAGTTATTGCCCCAGTCATCGTCTACAAAAGTTCTGGCGTAAGCATTAAGATATATGCATCAAAAGGCGTAAGGAGGTTTTAAGTAGTATACCTACAAATGTGTCAATTACATTAAAGCTAATTAAGTTGTTGAAAATCAAGACAGTATCTTATGTATATAGTATACGCACATATGTATGTATGTAAATGATTAGATCTTTACAAATGGAGTTGGTATCTCCAACCCAGTGGGAAATATTCAAAAATTCGCAACTGAAAAAGTAGCTTTTTCCTCAAGGAAAAGAATGAATTTTCTGGGGAATCCTGTAATAAATTTAATATGGGCTTGGCCTAGGAGGTTAGTATATGCACCCATTATCGATGAAGATTTTGTAATGAAATCACCGGTTACATGGAATCATGAAATTCATGAGTTCATTTTCTTGGTAAAAAAACTGATGCTTGAGATGTGATTTATTAAAAGAAAAATAATATATGAAATCGCTGTGGTCTTGAAATCTTCGAGTTCATAAGTTCTTTTTCTTGGTTGAAAATACAGATTCTTGAGATATAATAAATTAGTCACATAAAAAGATTACATGTTTGTCGGGTACTGTACCTACTTACAAACGTATACTATGTATATCCAAAGTATTTTAAATAAAGCATTCATTCATTTGTTAGTTGGTTATATTCATATACAATTATATTATATTTTATTTTTCACATCAAAACACTTAGAACATTTGTTGACGTCTGTTCTCTATGATTACAAAATATAAATGAAATCATTCTAGAACAAAGAAATCACGCCCGACAAAAAACGGAAGGAAGTAAGTGCCGCGAAACGAAAGAGGGGAAAACCAAAAAGAAGTTCATTTTCGCATCATTTATTTTTTTGTAGAAGGTCAAAAATCTTTTTACGGAGGAAATCTTCGCCTCCTGTTTTGCATTTAATTTATGCATATGAAAAAAGATTGTGCATTCATCAAAGTTTTTTTTTGTTGTCTATTCTCTACCTTCTAAATTACTTGAGCTAAGCAGAACATGCTTCTTAAATGGCAAACTGGTGACCGGCTGCATTATCTTTCATGAGTGAAATCATTGATAATCTCTCCTATTGACCGCAGTGATATAGGATTTCACCAAGGCATTTTTCATTGAGGAGTGAATTTCCTACTGGGAATACGATGGGTATAGGTTTTCTAGCATATATGTATATACCTATACATGTGTACTCAATAATATGTAGGAAAGAGATTAAGATTTTTGGTGGCATCTAATTTGGCCACCTCTCTTCTCTTATCTATGCACGTTACATCCAATTATTATAATCAAACTTGACATTACGATGATGGAGAACACCAACAAAGTGTTGCCGCAATTCTGTCTGTCTGCAGATCATCTAAAGTCTAATCCGCTGAAGAGATTTTCTTCAAACTTGGTATTTTAACCCCCAAAATAACGGTTATTGCCGTACAATTGTTTCTTCTATCTTAATTATCTCAAAAACGGCTTTAACCATTTTGATTAAAAAAATCTGTGTACCATTATAGGCATCTTCTACATTTTGGTATACAAATTTGTTTACATATTTTTTACTTGCGATTATAGGTACTATAAGGCAAGTTATGTATTCGTAAAAAAATGTTTTTTTTTCTAACAATCAAACATGACATTACGATCATAGAGAACACCAAAAAAGTGGGTCCCACAATTCCATCTGTCTGTCTGTCCTCGAGTCTACAGCCTAAAGGCTTTGATAGATTTGCTTTAAACTTGGTATATATTGTTTTTTCGGTTTTTTTAAGACGACAAATAACAGTAGCTCCTATACATTTTTGTTGGCCAAAAAAAATCTTATTTTCTTCGGCTCCAACAATTTTTTATAAAAAAAATCAGGTTATTAACGGTGGGAAAGGGTAAATTTAGATGATTTTTTTTTTGGAAAAAAATGTTATTTTTGGTACCTCTAGTAGAACCATTTTTTTTGGTTTTCGATTTTCTCGGAAACGGATAATTTGATTTTTTTTTTAATTTTTTACGCAGAAGCTGCTAGAAAGTTTAAACATGATTGTATACCAAAATTTTTGGAAATTAATTTTTTGGTTTTGAAAACTAAAAATTTCAAAAACTAATCTATAGATTTTTTCGAGACTTCGTATTTGGTGGTTTTTAGACATTATCTTGAATAGGTAAAAAAACTAATTTTCTAAAATAAAACACAACGGTACCTCCCGTACAAATGTTAAAAAACTGAAAAAAAATGTATTTAAAAAACTGAAAAAAAATGTATTTAAAACGGCTCCAAGAATTTTTATAAGAAAAATTGTGTATTCTTCAATTAGTTCAGTTCACTTTCAAGTATAAAAATATTTTTTTTGCGTACTTATTAACGGTACTTCCCATAGAACCACTTTTCATATTTTCGACTTTCTCAATATTGGATGAACCGATTAAAAAAAATATTTTACACAAATACTCCATAAAATTGTTTATAAAACTGCATAGGAAAGTTTTCAAAAAAAAAAGTTTTTCGATTTTTAAAAAAATATATAAATTTTTTTTTTGAATAATCGATTTTTCAAAAACCAGTCATAAAATAGGCCCTCATACATTTATATATACATATGTGTCTCTAAAAATCACATGAATCTTATGTATGCATATTGCACCTAAATTATAAAGTTATATGCGATGCATCTACCTACTCACCTTCATCCTTCATTTTCATTATTATATGTACATGTTTACATAATTAGGTTAAATCTATATATGTATGTAGATACATTTTACTCTCCTAACTGACATAATTGAAATTTATAACTTAGATTTGTAGGTAGGACCCTATGTAAATATTCCTTGAATCATCCATTCGACAATTCATTATACTCGTACAAATAATCAAGGTAATCTTACCCACATAGGCTTTAAACCTTCATAGGATAACTACACCTAATAACTAACTAAACCTCAATGGTTAGCTACATTACAAGTTGTTAGCTACAAGAGCAACTTCGTACGATCCAGTCGTGCATTTTATTTATAAACGGTACCTGTCATACAACCATTTACATTTTTTTTTTGATTTTCAACTTTCTCATTAGCGGCTCAACGTATTTCGATAAAAAAAAAATTATATAGGAGGTCCTTCAAATTCTAAATAATGCTGCATTCCAAAATGTTTGAAAAAAAGTTTTTTGGAAAAAAAATATTTTTTTAAGTGAACTTCTTATGGGATAATTCGATTTGTTACGTAACGCGTTACGGCGCCGGCGGCAATCTGTCTGCTTCCCTTTTTTGAACGCATACCAAGAACTTTTGAAATTAATCAAATTAACAGAGAGCTTCTGAAGCTTTTCTCAAGTTAAACAATTTCAATAATAAACAGTTCAACTTAGATTAGTTTAAGTTATCACTTCTGTCGGGTCGCACATGATTTTTTTATAATTTTGCACGCGCTCAAGGGATTATGAATACCCTTTATATATTTTTGTCACAGCGCGGTCATTCGGTGAAAGAAGAGAGAAGGATAGGAAAGATGTGTGGCGCGATGTACTGCGACTGGAGCTGGTTGTTGTCTCAGATTTATCTCCAGGGATGGCGCCTGAACTAATGCGGAGAAAATTACAGTGTCTTATTTATTTATGTATATTATATTTCGCATTATTTTATTTACTTCGTTGTCATATTTTATGGGTATACTAGTTTACGCAATCGCATGTTGTTAGAGAGAGAAAGGGAAGACAAGACAAGAAAATTGCTGCCAACTATCTTTCATAAAATCTAATTAAACGAAGTTTAACTGATCTGAAGTTCAGATTTCACCTATAAAACCGGACGAGTTAAGTCATAAATTTAAACCCAGTTTAAGGTTCAGCTGATCTTAATTTTAAACTCCCACTGTGAATTTGGGGTTAAGTGATTAGAAATAAGTGCAATACCTATACTATATATCAAAACGTTCAATAAATGAAATAAGTTTGTATTATTTTTAGGTATCAGATAGAAAGTCATTTTCATTAAAGATCTTTGAGTCAATATCTAATACTTATGCGGGCCTTACACCACGCAATAGTATGCTCAAGATATTGGCCAAAAATATATTCCGTGGAAATGCGTCGTCTTTACACGATTCAATATTATTGAAAGATATTATTGCCTTCGTGCAGTTTATTCTGTATCGGTTAGTTGCTAAGAGATGACATGCTTTTTGAAAACGATTTTTAGGGTGCATACTGTATAGGAATCGGTGGTCCACCATGCTTGCACCTATTTAATCAAATAAAAATTCAATTCTATGAAGTATATATTGAGATTTGCATTACACGACGCAGTGTACAGTGCAATATATTGAATATTGTCCAAAAAATATTAAATTTTTTAAACATTCCACAAGATATTGGGCAAACCGAAATTACTGCGCAATAAAGCCATTACACGGTCAATATTACTGTGTAATACCGAGTACTGCGCAATTATATTGCGTGGTATAATATAGTTGTCACATAATGAGAAAAATTGAGTTCATGTCGTTTTCATTTGGTATGGTTGTTTGGAGTTACTGTTTTTAAACTCTTTATTGCCTTTGTGACGGCACCTACTGAGAATGGAGAACAGTTTCGCACTAAAGGTATCGGAGTGAAGACATATTGTGAATAGGTCTTGGCTATGATTTCCTAGAAAACAATTCCCCGGATAATGATTGCCCACAAAACGAATTCCCGTATCACGATTGCCAATTCCCCGCATTTGTTACATTTATCTGTGAAACTAATAATATACTATTTTTGAATTTTAACAGAACACAGAAATGAATTATAGATTTTTTAATTTTGGAAGAGAAATTGCTTTTAGTCATCACGGCATGTTTTTGGGGTGGGATAGAGTTTTGGCGTATGTAAAGTTTTTTTGGATTTAAAGATTTTCTTCATCATTTAAAAAAAATTATTTTTAAGCTCGATTTGCGGCTAAACTTTTAATAAAAAGCTCTTTTCAGATTTTCAAATTTTCTTCAAAGAGATAGGTATAATTAAAAAAAAAAAACAAAACAATGTTTCTTTCTGCGGAAAACTATTCTGAACAAATTTACGGGCAATCGTTATTCGGGCAATTATTTTCCGGGAAAAAGTTACGCTCCCGTCAACGTATTAATTTTCAATGATTTCAACACATTTATCGAATATTTTATCAAAAGAATATCGAGCTTGGTCTTCGACAATAAGACTTAGAACAATAATAGTTCAGTAAAATATTCTCTCAAAATGTAAGTCGAATAAAAAATATTTGCTATTATTGAATGCTATATTTGAATGCTGACTAAATTTTTAAAAGTTCGAAGGAAGAAATAGAGAAAGCGGAAAAGAAGATTTTTCCCAAACAAAGTTACAAAAAATAAATACAAAGCTCTTAATCCACGACTTTTTTTCAAACCATTTACCAAAAAAAAAGCCAATGATACATGCCGGAACCACCAATGAACTACCTTCTTCCACCTCACAAAGGTTGATTGTGAATTTATTCATCATTATTAAATTGTTGAAAACAACACTTCAAAGTAATTTCTTTGGAATTATTCAATCCAAAACGGCAATATTTGTGCAAAGACTTCGTTAACCGATTTGGATTCAAGTATGTGTTGTCGTACAGATTGAACTACGACGTAAAAGAAAATACCTTTGATTCAAAATAGCTTTTAACGGCATTTAGTCCACAAAATTTACGATTCATCCCGGCAATCTCACTTGGACTCATCAGTTGGTTAGTGAGCGCCTTACCAATACGCAATTTTTGTTAAGATTTTTTTTTTTTTAGATTTTTATTTTCAGTATTTGGATATACATTTGGTAAGCTACCGCACAGTTTATACACAGAGATTTGATATACTATAATAATATCTTTCTACTGAATAAGTATTTTAATAAATTTCAAGTTCACAAAGGGTTTAGAAATTACTTTTTGAAGGAAACTAC